>OZ038417.1:0-600000 GCA_964036255.1 Caenorhabditis virilis | reverse complement strand
GCAGCGCATTTTTTCATAGTTTGCAGTCTTAGCAGCGCATTTTTTCATAGTTTGCAGTCTTAGCAGCGCATTTTTCATAGTTTGTAGCCTTAGCAGCGCATTTTTTCGTCGTTTGTAGTCTTAGCAGCGCATTTTTCATAGTTTGTAGTCTTAGCAGCGCATTTTTTCATAGTTTGTAGTCTTAGCAGCGCATTTTTCATAGTTTGCAGTCTTAGCAGCGCATTTTTTGTAGTTTGTAGTCTTATCAGCGCATTTTTCATAGTTTGTAGTCTTAGCAGCGCATTTTTTCATAGTTTGTAGTCTTAGCAGCGCATTTTTTCATAGTTTGCAGTCTTAGCAGCGCATTTTTTCATAGTTTGCAGTCTTAGCAGCGCATTTTTCATAGTTTGTAGCCTTAGCAGCGCATTTTTTCGTCGTTTGTAGTCTTAGCAGCGCATTTTTCATAGTTTGTAGTCTTAGCAGCGCATTTTTTCATAGTTTGTAGTCTTAGCAGCGCATTTTTTCATAGTTTGCAGTCTTTGCAGCGCATTTTTTGTAGTTTGTAGTCTTATCAGCGCATTTTTCATAGTTTGTAGTCTTAGCAGCGCATTTTTTCATAGTTTGTAGTCTTAGCAGCGCATTTTTTGTAGTTTGTAGTCTTATCAGCGCATTTTTCATAGTTTGTAGTCTTAGCAGCGCATTTTTTCATAGTTTGCAGTCTTAGCAGCGCATTTTTTGTAGTTTGTAGTCTTATCAGCGCATTTTTTCATAGTTTGTAGTCTTAGCAGCGCATTTTTTCATAGTTTGTAGTCTTAGCAGCGCATTTTTTGTAGTTTGTAGCCTTTGCAACGCATTTCTTGTAGTTTATAGTCTTAGCAGCGCATTTTTTGTAGTTTGTAGTCTTAGAAGCGCATTTTTTGTAGTTTGTAGTCTTAGCAGCGCATTTTCTCGTAGTTTGTAGTCTTAGCAGCGCATTTTTAATGTGACACGGCGTAGGTTCGGAATAGATAATTTGCACCTGCCATTGAAAACTACTATTTTTAAACGATTAGTGTCCCATTTGTCAGTTCTCACACCATTTCCACTTTGAAATATTACGAAATGTATGTGCCGCCTTGCTCTTTCCCATTTTTCAGTGTCATTCACCTTGCAACCGTTGTTTTGTTGAAAAATGAAAGAATAGTTCATTTTTCATTTTTTCAAGAAGGTCTGGATTTAGT
The DNA here is from genome assembly GCA_964036255.1 of Caenorhabditis virilis. Taxonomy (NCBI): domain Eukaryota; kingdom Metazoa; phylum Nematoda; class Chromadorea; order Rhabditida; family Rhabditidae; genus Caenorhabditis; species Caenorhabditis virilis. The sequence continues at coordinate 598,801 of OZ038417.1, read as the reverse complement.
TTTTCTGATGATTCTCTACCTTTCGTATCAAATTTCCGGTTCGATACACCCAAAGTATAACATTTCTTGTTATTATAGAAATATATATATATATATATATATATATATATATGCACATATGCACTTTCTGAAAACAAACCAAAAATAATATGGATTCATAATTTTTGGAAAGCTTTAGTTTCTGGCAGAAGCCTTCTGCAACTGACACAAAAAAAACTAAGTAAGTACATTTTCATATAATGTGTTCTTTTTATGCCATCCTCCCACTTCCTTTTTTCTCTGTTTTATTTTTATTTTTCGGTCTCGGTTCAACTGCATTACATCTCTTTCTCATTTGCCAAAATGTCCTATTTACATGAGTGCGAATTTATATATTTAATTTTCTATTAACTTTTAATTTAGGCAATTAAAAATAAATGGCTGAAAGAAAAGTTAATTTAGAAATGTATTAGTTTCAAATTCTTACAACTTTTTCAAAAATTTCTCAATTTTCATTTATTGTAGCTCATTTTGAAGCTCAGAAACTGAATTTTCAGGTTTTCAGCTTCAAAATGCTCAATATTTAATAAAAATTGATAAATTCAATAAAAAGTAATGAGCATTTGAAATTGAGGTTCCACAATATTCAAAACCGGTTTTTTAAAAGCGCACAATTTTTAAAATATTTTAAAAGCTGAAATTCTGAATTTTAACATTTTTAAGCTCTTAAATTTGCTATTTTTCGGAAGTGAGCATTTGAAACTTATGAGGTTTAAAAATTTTCAAACTTTCATAAATTTTTAAAAATTCCGTTTAATTTTCACAACATGTGGGTTGATAATTTTCAGCTGTATTACTTTATTTTAAGATTTTTAAAAAGCTGTTCTCATTTTTGAGTGCAGCTGGTTTTAAAGATGCTATACGACTTAATTATTTAAACATTTATTTTTATTTTTTGAAAGTGGCTTGAAATTTGAAATATTCTAATGAAGGATATAAAAAATTCTGATAAGTTACAATTAAATGGAATATTGTCTTTAAAATAAAATATTTCGAATTGTTTTCATAAAGTTTTAAGAGTATTTTTTGTCTTCTAGAAAACCTTTCCTGATCATTTTTCGAAGAAAAACTTTTTTCCTAATGCAAATTCGGAAGACGCTCCAAATCTAATTTACACAAACAAACAACCTGAAACATTTGTGAGAAGAAACTCTTTTCCAATTTTTGGTCACTCGGACTTTTTTTTCCGATAAGGATTTTATTTCATCTTCTGAAGTTCAATCCGAACACAATTATGTATACCTAGAAATCCCTTGTTGTTTTATTCACCGAAATAATTTACGGATGTATTATATATTCGTACTTTTACAACCTTTAAGTATTTTTGCTACGACTAAGATGGCCTGTTTCCGTGATGTCCTTTTCCTTTTTTTTTTACTTTGCTTCAGCCTTTTTATAAAAAATAATCTACTTTTTTTGCAGGGGTTGGTGGGTAGTATGCCTCTGCCGATTTATAAACAAGTAAGTGTTTATTTTTATATGTGGATCCTTCTGAGGAATCAAATTATTTTCAGCCAAATGAAGGCGAGGAAGAAATGAAGAAAAGTTGGAAAAGACATGAGAAACTATGTGCACAATTAGAGGAATGCTCATTGAGTTTGAAGCAGAATGAAGCTCAGATGGATATTTTGACAGCGACTGGCGGAGAGTTGAAGGAGAAGCATAAGAAGATTCGGGGGTTGTTGGATGAGGCGAAAGCTAAAGGTTGGTGAAGGGAATTGTATATTGAAATGGCTTAAAGGCACACAGCCAGCAAATAGAATTGTTAAAATTTGAGATTTTTTTGTGACTTATTCAATACAATTTATGCAAAGCTGTTTGCAAAATATGATTCTTATCGGGATTTTGTTTGAATTATGTCATTGTCAAGATAAAAATTTCTGGCCGCTCGTTATGCGGAGTGTCGTTGGGAATTTCCTCGCAGCGCGACCGCAACGCGCTCAAATTCAAATTGCTCAGTTGGTCTTGCGCGTTGCGACGGTGACTCTTTAATTATAAAATAATCGCCTTAAAGAGAGCGTTTTACTTAATTTCAAAATGCATCTTGATTTCAACACCATACGCATTTTTCTTCATCAACTCTGGTTTTTGAACCTTGATCATTTAAAAAGTACTGGATTTATATTGTACATCAATTAAGAATGGGTCCAAAAATTAACCCTTTTGAAGCCATACCAATTAAATTAGGGTTTTTAGGGTTCTTTAATTGAGCTGAAATGAAAATTTCAGGGCTTTACAATATTTGGAAAAAGGCGGAGTTGCCATATGAAAATTGAAGCTTCAGATATACATCAACATTTCAGATCAACAAAAAGAACTCGAAGAATTGTCGAAAGAAATTGAAAATGTTGAGAAGCAGACAAGAATCTGGTTGAATGAGCTGCACGAGGTTCATGATAAAAGAGTTGATATTGATGTAAGCTGTTTCAGAAGAAACTGAGGACAAGTACGCTCTAATAGACAATTAAGTGTACTGTAGGTTTATTGGCGTGATTAAATGCGCACTACGTTTTTTGAAAAATCGATTTTCTTTAGAAAAAAAATGTTCGTCGTTAATCACATCAATAAATCTACAGTACACCGCGTTGTCTAATAGAGCGTGCTTGCTACTCTTCTGATTTTCTGAGATATAAATACAAAAGAATAAACTCCTATTTCAGTGCCAAATGATTCGTCTCGGAGCTGAGGTAAAGAAAAATGAGACATACGTTCAATTGGCATGCATTGATATTGAGAGAATGGAATTGAGGCATGAGATACGGTGAATTTAAACGAACACATTATTTAAATCCTCGACTTTTATTAACAGATGGACGAAATTCCTTCAAAATCCGTGCAAGTCAAATCAATGCACCAAAAATCAATAAAAAATTTTTTGTTTCCAACATTTTCAAATTTGAATACGAGACCTTTCTTATACAAATCATTGATCACTCCTAATTAACTATTTTTTAAATTACACAATTCATTTTTATTGGTTTTTCTATTTCTTTTTATTTGTTTTCTAAATATAGCTGGTGTTAGAAATCACTGAATACTTGTAGAACCCCAAAAAGTCCACCATTTTTCTAGTTACAACTGTTTCCATCGGTCTTTCATTCCTTTTCTCGAAGAAATGTTGTTTTTATAGGATTTCTGTTTTTTTCAAAACCCAAATCTTTCCCATTCGAGAAACTGAGACTTTGATTTTTTTTTAACTTTCTGAAAATCCCTATCCTTTCTATTTATTTTGAAAAACCACCCAATTAAACACTTATTTTGAATTATTTAATAAAGTTGGAATTATTTGTGCAATTGTGCGTAATATCAGGTGCAGCGTGTACACCGCGACGAGAATTTGCAGAAATATTTTTTTTTTGCAATTTTTCTTATTTTTCATTTTGAAAAATGATCATATGACTTTTAGATGACCTCGATGGAATGTATTTCCCTTTTTTGAAAGTGAAGGTGTTTATTTACATAGGAAAAAAAAACAAAATCAAATGTGGTGAGGAGATCGAAAAATGAACAAAAAAAATGGAAACAATTATTTTGGGATTGTAAAAAAAAACGTGAAGATATTCTAGAACCCGATCGAAAAAAATGCATAACAAGAAAACAAATGGTTTAGTGACTTTGTGCAACAAGTCCGTCCTTAATTGCAGCCTTTTGTTGGCGTTCTTCAATTCTAGTCATCAAAAGAGCGCCAAGTTTGGACAAAATTGAGAAGAAGACGAATCCTCCGAGAATGATGCATCCTCCAACGGCGATCAATTGCCACGCTGGTCTGGTGAACAAGAATCCAACGAGGGCGATGATTTCGAGAACGTAGACGAATCCAGCGACGACTTGACGATGGAGATGCGATCCTAAGAAACTTCCAATTGGACCGGCGACAGCGGCGACTGGCACTGATGCAGTGAAGTATTTCCAGGCCATTGTATCGATGTCTCCCATCATGACGGCACGGTAGTAGAATCCGAAGACGGCGATAGTTCCCTTGAGAACAACAGTTGTTGGAGTGGCGGTCTTTTCAGAGACTCGGAACAAGAGTGTGATGAGCGAGAAAATGCAAATATCGATTCCAGATCCGGCGAACGCATCGAAAATTCCACCAACGACTCCGGTGATGAACAACACCCATCCTTTCCATGCGCAGAATTCTGGAATCTCTTTGAATGTGGATCGCTTCTTTTGGGAGTTGAGGATTCCGAGAGCGAATGCGAAAGCTGTCCAAATTGAAACGAAAAGCATTTTCTTTTGAGCTCCAGTGAAAAGTGGATCAATGTAGTGAACTCCGATAATGAATCCTGGAACTGCTCCAAGTCCTCCGATGATGACAGCTCGTTCTTCGAACTTGACTTTCATGAACAAAACGCAAACCAATGCTGATGTCATACCTAGAAAGATATATTGCATCAAAAGTTCAGAAAGGAAAAGTTGATAATAGGAACTTACCAATCGATTGAATCATAAGCGAAAAATCTCTTGCAATTCCAGGAGCGATGTGCAAAGCGAGAGTCATGACTGGGAATGCGACAGCTCCGGAACCTTCAGAAGTCATTCCACCGACGAATGATCCAAGGATCATTGTGACTGGCATGTGCCAGTATTCAGCATAATATTGGAAAAAGTTGTAACGGAATGCAGCAGACCACCAGACGGACTGAAAATTATATTATGAGATCAGATTGTTTCCGTGTCTGGATTTGACTTTGTTGCTCATTTTCTAGGTAATTCGTGAATGATTAAAAAGTGTACAACGGCCTAATAATTTTCCAACGGTCTTGACGCGAAAAGAAAAAATATACGGAGTTTCTCAACGCCTTCAATAATATGAATTCGTCATTCTAAATTACAATTAGCAGATTTTAAATTCAAATTTTAAAAAACAGATATGGTGGTCAGGTTGAGTGCACCAGACGCAAACACCGTCACGAACAATTGCGGACTTTCAAATTTGTTTGTGATTCGTTTTGGGTTAAAGTTAGTCTTTAAGAGAATCTAGAAAATCTCATTTTTCTATTAAAAATAAATTTATAATATTTATGAAATGTTTTCGGTCTCGCTTAATTCACGCTTAATTCACGTTTATATTGAATTTTGCAAGAATGGATGAATTTTCATCGATTTTTTAAAAAATCTAAGATCGTTCTACTAACTTTTTTGTTTTTGGCTAGTTGGGAAAACAATCAAAAAATATATATATGTTTTAAAAAACTTACATGGATCAGGCAGAAAGGGATAAGCATGGCAACGAATTTTCGGTATTTGATGAAAACCAAGTCACTGAATGTTGGATTCTCAGGCAAATTTTGTAACTTTTCCGCTTGTTCTTCATCCAAATGTTGTCCTAAAACCAATAAATAAATATATGTTTTTAAAAATCTATAACAAAAACTTACCTTCAAGGAGATACTTCTTGCACCATCTCTTAACCTTTCCGGAACATGTCAATGGTTCCTCTTGAACATACGGCGACTTGGATTGCTCCAACTCCATTGGTCGAACAGACGACATTAGTTGTGTTGGAAAAAACAATTGAATTCAGGCACCGATCGTCAACCACCTTTTTATAATTCGAAACCACTAAAAGAGGCGGTACTCGTTGGAACTACGGTAGGCGGGTCTCGAAGAGAGAAGGGGGGGGGGGGGGGGGCAAAAAACTATGATCAAGAGAGATATAAAAAAGTTGAAAGAAGAATGATAACGATGTCCACGACAAGAAAAAAATAGATGATGGTCGTATGACTTACTGTTTGAGAAGGAGAAGCGACAAAAGGGGGTGGAGGGAGGTGATAGATATTGTTTGAACGATTACAACTATTCAAGGTCGAATTGTGAATTGGAATTTGGACAAAAAAAAACAAATGAAAACTTATGTATATTCACACATTTTGGACTTGGATCAAAAGTTGTAGATCGATATCCATCCCCCCACCAGCATTCTAATCTCCGCCTTATCAATTACACTGCGTGAACTTTCATTTTGTTTTGCACAGTTTAGGTTCTTGACCATCTCTCTAGAACTTTCACATGGTCTAGCTATGATTGTAAGAATTGCAAGAAAGTACAAACCCTCATCTCGATCCTTTGGTCACATTTTGTGTCTTGATCGGAGAAGTTTATCAACTATCATATTTCTGCTAGATTCGAAATGAAAACTATTTGAAATTTATTACACTTTTCGTCGGAAATGAATACAAAGATCTGTTTCAGTGAGTTGTGTGCTTTGGAGGGGAGTTCTATGAGTTTCAGTCTGATTTTGCACAATTTCAGAAGCCAAAGGGGCAATAAATGTAGATTTGAAAAAAGAAGAAGACCTCTTTCGTGTTCCAAATATATTTTAAAAATTTTTGGAAACCACGTAGGAGCCGAGAAAACTATCTTCAAAGCAGAGGCCTAGAAAAGGTTTCCACCTGCGATAACTAGTCCGCGGAGCATTATTACACGAAGAAGGAGGGTAGGCCTTGTGTTTGGAGGCTCAAGTGTTTGGAGGCACATGTGTTTGGAGGCACAAGTGTTCGTTTTTTGTAGCGTTTCAAGACCCGAACGATATTTCAGGCGCATGCGCCTTGAAATGTCTGCGTCTCTCAGCGTCACATGATAAGGGCAGTTGGTTGCCGGCCCTGATCGTTGTCTGCATGTGCAAAAATGTATATTCCGCGCGCAAGCGGGCGCGGCCGGTTCAATTTCCCAAGTTTGAGGTTAACCTGAGGTAGACTTAAAACTTGGGTAATTAAACCGGCCGCGCCCACCTGGGCACGGAATTTACATTTTTGGACATGCAGACAACGATCAGGGCCGGCAACCAACTGCCCTTATCATGTGACGTTGAGAGACGCAGACATTTCAAGGCGCATTCGCCTGAAATATCGCTCGGGTCTTGAAACGCTACAAAAACGAACACTTGTGCCTCCAAACACATGTGCCTCCAAACACTTGAGCCTCCAAACACAAGGCCTACCCTCCGAAGAAGCAAAAATAAAATGTACAAATTAAAGGATTCTTCATGAAATTTCATGAAAATCATAAGTCGAGAGCTTGAAAAATAAATTTAGGTTAGGTGGAAACGTTTTCTAGGCCATTGTTTAGAGGGCTTCTGCTTGTTTCTAGAAAATAATTTTTTAACGGGTCAGTTTTTATCGAAGTAAAATTTATAAGCTCTCCAAAATCCCCAATCTTTTGGCTCTTACTGGTTCTTGGCCCGGCAGAATCATATAACGAAATTTTGAAAAAAAAACTTCATTTTTGGTCACTTATATGACCTCGAGCTAAAAATAAATTGAAACGCGTTTCATATCTTTTGAAAGTCAGGTTTTGTTTTAGGTATGACTTTCAAAGTACAAAAGATCGTCTTTATTTGAAAAATTCGTGATTGGTAGTTGACGTATGATGATAATAGTAATGGGCTACGGTAGCTAAAAATTTCATAGATTCCAAATGGGCATGATCGACCTAAGGAAGAGTTAATGAATAAAAAACGGTGGTAGCAATAAGATCCAATCTGGAAGGAATTGATTTGAGCATCTAATCTTTTCAAACTTCACAAAATTTACTTAAAGACAGTGGGAACATAAACCAAATTCGAGAAGAAGGTCGAAACAATCAATCAAAATATGTAGTCAAATTCAAAAAAAAATTTGTTTCGCGCCAATTCCTACCGCTCGCTTCACACGATTAAAAACCGTGAACAGTCTGAAAACGAACTGACCAGTTCTATCGATCATAGACAATGTGCCAAAGTTCACGAAAAGTACATAAATCATTTATTTTTTTCGTATATGAACATCCGGTATGACATGAATTTGTAAATATGTATAAGTCGGATTAAATTTGTATTCGTTAAAAAATAATACCATTGAGTACATTGAACCTATCATGTTTGTTTTAACAATAAATAGGAGATGTTAAACCAGAGTTTTGAGAAAAAGAGAAATGGAACATGAGTTTTTAAAAATTTCGATAAATCATTATGTGTCTTAAATTAATTATAAATTACTGTAAAAAATCACATCACATTTGAAATTTAATTTTTAATCACTTTCACCCTGATTCAGTAGAGCGCAGTTGCAATTTTGGCTTTTAATAAATTTTCCAGCGAAACATTGATTTTTTGACGGATTCCCTACCAAAAAGCCTAGAAAACGAGCTTCAAAACAATGGCCTAGAAAACGTTTCTATTTGACCGAACTTTTTCCAATGAGCTTTTTTTGTGTTGTATTAATATATTTTTTTTTGGAAAATGTTTGGATTTGTTAACTTAACTTTTTTTTTTGGATTCTTAACACAAAAATCCCCCGCGGACTAGTTTTAAAACGTTTTCTAGGCCATTTTTCTGAAGCTCGCTTTCTCGGCTACCATGTGACTTTAAAAATTTTTTTAAACAGATTTGGAATGAGAATGAGGCCCCGTTTTGCTCTGTGAAATCATACTTTAATAAACTCATCCGCGAAAATTGTTCATAATGCATTTTTGTTAGCGCTTTGTTGGCAGATTGCCAACGAAAAAGTTATTTTTATGCTCATGATATGACAACACTAAAAGACTAAAACTTAACAGTGTAATAATGTCTCATTTACTTAGCTTTCTATTGTTTAAAAGATTAAGCTCATGTTATTACAGTTCCCCTCTTTTTTTTACAAAAATTAAACTCCTCACTCGCCCTCACATACCAATCCTTTGTTCCAAATATCAACCTCAATTTTTTTTTCGCTGTTGTCTCCAAACACAACATGTAAAACAGTAATCTACCGTATGTTCCTTCTCTTCCAAAAAGTTCAGAGAAAATCGTTTTATTTTTAGAATCATCATCACCCACACACATTTTCCATTGATTAATTTCCATTCTTCTTGATCAAGATGGTGCGAGCGAATGAATATTCTAAAGTTCATTGTCATTCATTCATTTAAAAACAATCAGTCATCATCAATTTCAAATTCACACTTTTTGTCTTACTTTTTTGTAGTGACTACGACCGACGCAAAAAATGAGAAAAAACAATATTATTATTATTATGTAATAGTGATCTATTTCAAACTCTAGGCGTCATGAATCGGATGTGATAGGAAGAATGGGGGGAGAGGATAGGACAATTATTATCAGTTTATCGGAACTTATGATTACGGAAATGGGACATTAATCAATTTTTTGGCGGTTTGTTAGGATAGTGTGGAATGTTCGGGCGAATATCAGAGATCTTTGTAATCAGAAGGATTAACAGAATATATATTTTTTATGAAACCGGTATTCCTTACACTTTGGGTGGTCTATGCTGAACACATTTTGATCAATGGACCAACTTTAAAGGGAGGCGGAGAGATGACCGCGACGCATATGCAGCGCGACCGCGACGCTTGAACTCTAATTCATTCTGATTTATGCTGCCATCGAAAGTTCGAATCGAAAGAATTTGAAAACACCGAAAGAAAAATACCGACAACAAAAATGTTTGAAAACTGTGATATATTGTTTTTCTTTGTTTCTCTATCTCTATATCTCTCCCTCCCAAAGGTTTTGCAATCGGAAAAAATAGCCGATGGTCGATGGACGATCAAACGTTACACATTTGGTGTGGTAATTTCTTCTTCTCCAACTCGTCTATAAATTTTCGCCACCTATCCCTTCTCCTCTTTCTGATGGAGGGGTTTAATGACGTCGAAACATCAAATTTCAACTGAGGAGAGAGTTGATACAAAAAGGGTGGCGAGTGGGGGGATAGGGATTGCATTTTGACCCTGAATGGTTTTTTCTTTCTCGCTAACGGAAGTTGGGCTGATTTTCTGGTCGAAAATAGAATTCGCGATTCTTTTTGTTGACACTGATGATTCTGCTAGAATTTTCCATGATTTACGATTTTTTCTTTGGAGTGTCTTTAGGAATTTCGATTCAGAATTGATGTTTGTGGGATTCACGTGATCATTGATACTTGGAATAATTTTATTACCTAAGTGGTTTCAAAAAACAGCTGATACCAAATTCGCCAAGTTTATGTAGTTGTATCCAATTCTGAAAAAAAATCTCAGAAAATCAACATACTTGGAGCAAATTGACATCTTGGTATATCTCACTTGTTTGGATTTGCGGGATACTTCTATTATGATTTTCGCGTCGCGAGCCTTATTGGCAAGCGTCCAACACTCGGACATCCCGATCGATGCACCACGTCTGACGCAGAAGTTGTGCAAACTTACTCGAAGAATCAAATAATCAACTGGCTAACCTTTTTGTTGTCAAAAGAGTGAGTACATAAATTTTACACATTCTTTCGAAAAAAAAAATTGTTTTTCACATGTGAACGAGTTTTTTTCTTCATAAATTCTGGATTTTGATCATTTATTCATCTATTGAAGGCGGCCTCAGTGGAGCAGAACGCTTGACTATGCAAGTGCGCTCTGTTGGACTACAAAATATCTTGAAGCTACAGAGAATTGTTGTTGCTGATACTGTTTAGAAAAACGTTTTGAGTCTTTAAAGGAGGATTTTACGGAGTTAACGAATGAAAAAGGAGATGAAAATAAAAATCATTCTCATTCGAAATCCGTTTCTTAAAAGCCGAGAAAGTAAGTTTCAAAACAATGGACTAGTAAAGTTTCTACCTGGCCGAACTTTTTTCAATGAGCTTCTTGCGTGTTATATTGATGAATATTTATGGAAAATGTTTAAATTAGTTTATTTTTCCATTTTTCTGGATTCTTGACACAATCTTGTCTGCGGACTAGTTTTCGCAAGCTGTTTTCTAGGTCATTGTTTCTATTCTTTTTTCTCGGCTTCTATGTGGTTTTCGAATATTTTTTAAAACTGATTTGGAATGTGAACGAGGTTTATTTTTATCAGTGGTACATTTATTGCAAAGTCCCCTATCCTCTCTTTAATTTCTTCGAAATATCTGCAATACACCGCGTTGTCCAATAGAGCGTGTTTGCAACTTAAGCTTCATTTAAAAGCGTCCCCAGAACAAATTCAAAATTACGAAGGTTCATATTTTTAGGCTAAATTCTTAATAATTTTTTGATTTTAACAAAAATCAATTTTATGGTCGTCTCAAATTAATTTTTTAAAATTCCAAAAAACGGTGATCCGAACGAATTTCTCGACTTTTAATCTTCAAATTTAACAAATTTATTTTTCTATCAATCAAATGATCTCAAATTGAATGACCAAACGCAAAAAGGTTTTCTTTTATCAGTCGATTATCGAAAACGGTTTGATCGTTCGACGTCGACAGTTCAGCGACAAAGAACAACAAGAAAAAAGGATGATTTCTTTTCCTCTATGTACAAAATTTATGGCTAACTGGCTGAGCATGATAAAGAAATGGTAATAAAATGAAATGAAGAGAACTTGATTTCGAAACCAACAAATGCATAGTAGTACTGTAGATGTAATTTATTATGGTTTGCGAAGTACCGTTTCCAATTGTTTTTCTTTTTCTCGAACCGCCGCGTTCTCACTTAACTGCTGTTTTGATAAACCTTTTTCTGCAAAATGAACAAAAGATTATTGCGTTCATTTTGAGTGCAATGTTAACTTACTTAACAGGTTTTCTGCTTGTTCGGAAATTGAAACTTCAGGAAGATGTGCCTTCTTTTCTGAGACTGGTTTTAGAGCAGCTTCTGGTTTCTCAGATCCTGTCACTATTCCAACATCATCGTACTCGTCGTCATCCCAATCGGAAATTAGCTCACAATCGAATAAGAACTGAAAATTATCAATTAACTGATAAACTGGGATACAATGGAAAATAAATTAATTAATTCTTGTTTTTTTTAAAGGAGGGATCCTTAGGATTCAAGAAAAATGTATGCTCTATCGAATGGTACCAAGAAATAAATTCTACGACCAAATTGGCTGAGTAACACCAAAATCGAAAGAGGCGTTTTTGGTACGACGAAAAATTTGTTTGGTTTTCTAATCCATAGGTGTTTTTCTTTTTCTAGGCCATAGGTGTTTTAAATCTATAACCAACAACTTGGGGTCCAAAAAATAAGAAAAAATCTAGAAAGCCTATTGGGGGGACTAACTTTTCAGGCAAAAAAATGTTTTAGAGTTTTTTTGGTGTAATTCGGTCATTTTTGGTCCTAAAATGTTTTCCTTGGTACCATTCGATAGAGGATCACTTTGATTTTCATTCTAGATACAATTATTCCAACTCTGGAGCCATACAGTCATGACACATTGTCTTTAAAGTTAGAAATAAAAACTTTCAGATTGTTATTCTCTACCGGAACTGGAACCTTGGTTACTCATCATATCTATCAAAGTTCATAAAAACTTTATAAATTTGTTATTTGTTTTTCTTTCTCACCTTCATACAACGATACCAATCGAATCTTGTGGAAAATGGATCACATATGACACTTGGAAGATTGAACATGTGTAAGCATCTGAAAAAATCAAAAGATCATGAAAAATATATATATATTTCAAAGTACCGGTAATGAACTTTTATTCTATCCTGCATTAATTGCACCAACTCGGAACCTTTTTCCCTCCGCTTTTTCTCGTCACAAACCAATTCGTATTTCTGACACCAACGGGCGGTTTCGAATCCATATCTTCGCCAGACATTATCATACGGTTCACAATAACAATCGAGATCGTGGGTGAATGAAAGACAACCGTTTTTAGCACAACTTGTGCAATATTTGTCGTAATGATCGAATTCTTTTTCACACCAATCTTCGGATGGGTAGTTGGCTTTTGAACATTGATTCTGGAGAAAATTAACAAAAATTATGTTGTTAAAAAGGGGGTTCTGACAAGGAATATTTACTCCCCAACCAAATGGAATTCGCTCTGCCGAGACGATTTTCATGCTGCGCCTTTAGAAGTACTGTATTTTTTTGTAATTTTTCGCAATGTTTTGCATTGATTTTTTCGCTATTTTGAAAGTTTTTGATTCAAAATAGGTCTATAATTTTTTTAGAAGTGACACCTTGTTTTAAGGAGGGCTTTACGGAGGTAATGAATGTGTCCGGAATGAAAATAGGCTTCATATCATTCCAAATCAGTTTTTAAAATTTTCTAAAACCACCTAGAAGGCCAGGAAATGAGCTTCAAAACAATGGCCTAGAAAAAGTGGCCACTAAAAAAAAACTAGTCCGCAGGCATGAAAAATAATAATAACATTTTAAAACATAGATTAAAAATTTTTTAAACATAAAAAAGGACTAATATAAACATTCTGCGTAACTATTTAAACACGAAAAAAGGTGGCCACTTTTTCTAGGCCATGTTTTGAAGCTCATTTTCTAGGCTTCTAGGTGGTTTTAGAAAATTTTAAAAACATATTTGGAATGAGTATAAAGTCTATTTTCATTTAAGGTGCATTTATTTTCTAGGTAAAGCCCTCCTTTAAAAAAACTAACCTTATACGCTAAGCAAAATGGTACTAATTGGATCGGCGGCGAATCATCCGCGCACGCCAATGCAAATGCGTCAACTTCTCCCATACATAACCGATCCCTCATGAGTTCAGTCCTCGGATAACAGAACCAATTTAATCGTTTCGGAAATCGATTGGGTATCACCAAAATATCCTTCTCAATTTGTTGTTCCTGCTCAATTTCCTCCTCAACCTCTTCCGGAAAATCGAAAACATTACCTGAAAAATTTATGAATTGGGAATTAAAAGAGGGAAATGAAGATTTGTCACTTTTTTCGGCCTCTTGAGCAAAATACTGGGGAAATGATAGGAAAAATATAGAAAAAATTAAAGAGGATGTTATCATTTTTTGATTGAAAAAGGATGACCATGTTTTTGTGACATTATGTAACAAAAACTAGAGACAATGGGAAATTGAGAGAGTTAGAGGTAATGATAAGCTTGTTTGGAAATTAATCAACGATTGTGAGAAGAAAAAGGTTGACCAAACAAATTCAGAAAAAATGAATATTTTAAACAAAAGGCATTCGTAATTCCGTAGTGTCGTAACGAGGTAGAAAATACTTTTGAATTTCTTTAATATCATTAATCAGAAGGCAAAAACGTTCAAAAAAAATGTTGAAAAAGGACCAAACTAATTTAAAATTCGTCAAAACAAATGATAGAAAACGAGCGAATTTCAATGTATCCCTTGAGAGCGATGAAACCAACAAGATGGATGATGCAAAAAGAGAAACTTTACTACGAATTCCATTTTTTCCCCCGTCTTTCCAGTTGAACGGAAATTCATTTTGTGTCTATTCATTATTGTCTTTTTGACCGCCGGGTCCACTTCCGGGATATTATTAGAACCGGAGGTGCTAGAGTTTAGTCTTGAATGAGCTTTTTTGGAGCATTTCTTGAATTGTTTAACATTTTAATTTTATGGCCTTGTTTTTAGAAAGTCTTTATGGCCTTGTTTTTAAAAATAGACCTTAAAACAGTCCTCAATCTCTGTCACGAAAAATTCCACACATCAATTATTCATTTTCTTTGCTGAAAATATAAAAGCGATAAAAATGTGTTAGCAAAGAAAAATTCATATTTCTTTAATAAGTTTAAATTTTGAACATTACTGTCAACATAACATTTTTGTATCACGCAAGTTAGTTTTGATCTAAAAAAAAAAATCTAAGTCTCTCAGAAAGTCATGCTATTTTTACCAGCGAGCTGTTGGTTATTTAGTAGAAAATGGATGATCAAAAAATGTTAACTTTACAATAAAAAATACCTAAAACTCAAGTGTAAAAAAAATTGGCGCGAAAAATAAAAAATTAAATTTTCATATTTTTTTCCCAAAATTTTCGAAAAAATATATCCTTTTTTGAAAAACAAATTACATATTATTGAGATTTTTTTGTAGTCACAGCAAGCAATAAATTAGATTTTACCACCAATTTTCATGAGGATATTCTTGGAAATTTTAAATTCCCGCGCAAAATGTGTGCTTTTAGCCTTAGAGCGCGGCGTTGTCATACGTAGTTGTAATTCTCAGTTTTCAAGTGTCTATATTTCATTCATAAATGCATATTTTTGGCTGAAAATAAGCTTAAATTATTGGAAATTTCATGACCTGCATAATGGTATTAAAATTCTCTCGAAATTTAGACGTTTAAGTATATTTTGAGAGGTTTATATGCACCCTAATCGTCTTGGGGGGATGTTCGGTTTGACATCATATTTTCAAAGATTTTAAAAATTATTCTGAATTACACATTTTTTTCTTTATTTCCTGGTTTCTACAATTTTTCAAAAGTATCGCAGAGGTTTCTATAAATATGCGCATAAGAGCATTTTAATCCTAATATACCCTCATAATTTCATAAGTGGACGAAAAATGAAATCGGCTCTCTCCATGTGAATTATGTATCTAATTTCCGTTTTTTATTTGTGGGTGGTTTTGAATCGACGTCACCTTAGTGGGAGGTAACATATGTACAAATTGTTTAGTGTTGGTTTTCTAAAGTTTTTTCAGAAAAATTTTATTTTTTGCAATTTTTGCTTCATTTCGAGATCTGACAATGTCACTTTGAATTATTTTCGAAAATTTTGGATTTTTTCTTCCAAATTTCGTGAGAAAATACAAGTTTGTGAGTCCTTTTTTCAGAAAGCAATACTATAGGTCCTTAATCAGACTTTAAATTTATCCTGGGTTCATATTTATTCAACTGTTACCTTGTCTTTAAAGACGAACGTGGTGGTGTAAGATTCGAAAATTTTCACTTTCATAATAATTTGGCTAGAAAACTGTTTAGTACATGAAGCATCTTTTGAATTTTTAAAGAATTCCCAGAGTTTTTTTTTCAACTTTCTCAAAGTCTCTTATTTTTCCCAACTATTTTATCAAAATTAACATGTTCCGAAAAATTTGCATTCATAGAAGCTCTGAGCGAACTGCTTCAAACCGAGGTCGACCTTTTTTTCCCCAAAGTGTCTTTTTTTTCTGAAAATTGGTGTATTTATCCCGAAAGTCCTATTGTTTTTATCTTTACATAAATTCATAACAATGTCCCTTGAAAACAAGCACTTCGAAGTTATTTTTACCCGAAGGTAAGAATTCTGAAAATCGTCTTTGCTCATTAATTTTTTTCTTGTCCGCCTACCTTTTTTGCTCCAAAAATGTCAAACAAAGAAAAATACATGTGATTATGGTGCTCTTTTTGCTCCCTCATATAAAGGGCATTGAATATTTAATTTTTTTTCAAAAAATTGTATTATTTAAATATTTAATGTGACGTATTTCTTTCGAACTTTTGATGATGAAGATGTCCTTACAAATTAACGTTTTTTGTGGGAAAGTGCTGCTATAAATATCAAATTTTTTATAGTTTTCATGATTAATTGTAGACATCGTATTTTTTGTTGATTAGTTACACCCCTTTTTATTCATAATTTATTAATACTAAAGAATTAGTTATGATATGTCAAAGACTGAAAATTATTTTGGCTCGCATTTTCCGTTGTACTAGATCTTTAAAGATAATGTGTCATTTTTTGTCTAAATCTTATTAACCATACTAATCCTGATTTCTCTAATGTTGATGTCAAGATTTTAGTCTTCAAATTTATGAAAATCTATGAAAAATGAAATTTCCTTCAATTTCCTGTAAAAATCAGAAAAATCGAACAATGTTGAAAAAAGTTATGAGATTTTGAAAATTTCAAAAAATTTCTCGTGTTCACTGCGAGACCTGATATCATTTCTCGCAGTGAACACGAGAAATTATCGAAATTTTCAAAACCTCATAACTTTTTTCAAAATTAACGTATTTTTAGATTATTCGATGCACAGGTGCAACAGGTCTCAACGCAAAATAGAACTTGTTCAATGTATATACTTATTGTATTGTCGTCATTTTTCATCTCCGGGAAACGAGAATATTTATAAAATTTGTTGATGCATAGCAAATGAGCTTAGGTATTGTTTAAAGGTTTCAAATGACATTTCCCAGAATTTTTAATGATCTTTTGGTTTCATTTTTTGCAAATCCCCCCTTTTCAGTGAAGTAGGTCCGGACCCAGTTGAGATTTCAAAGTTCATCGTAAACAATCTTTTGTACACTAAACAAAAACAAAAAGAAAAGAGGCAAAGTGTTCCTACGAAAAATGATCCATTATCTCATGATTTATAAAATAAAGGTCTCTTTCACTTGAGACCCTTCTCTGAAAAAGAGAGTACACTTTTACGCGCCTAATTGCCTCAACTAAGTCAGCATTATGACGAAGATTCTAAAAACGACGCGCTTTCTTTGGCGCTGAAATTTTTCATTTTAAAATCAAATTTCGTACCCACTTTTTCGTTTTTTTTTTGTCTGAAATTTCATTACACAAAAGAAATCCTTTGCTGTTTTTCACCATAATTTATATTTTCACAAATATATTACTATTTACCTCTTTGAGTCATCAAATATTTTCTCATTTTACTTACTTTGTACACCCACATGAGAGTTCCAGAATTTTCAGCATTGTCATTGTTTTTTAGCATGAAGAACAGAGTGCAAGCGTGGGTTTTAAGCGTCAATTAAGCTATTTTTAGCAGATATGGCTTAGAAAACCAAATTTATTAGAAATGGTCTAGAAATCCAAATAGTATATAATATTTGGATTTCAAGGCCATTTCTAATAAATTTGGCTTTCTAGGCCATATCTGATAAAAATGCCATATCTGATGGCCTAGAAACCGGGGTTAGGAACCCAATTAGAAACCCAAATTTAATAGAAATGGCCTAGAAACCAAAATATTACATAAATGGCCTAGAAAGCCGAATTTATTAGAAATTACGTAAAAAACTAAATATGTTCATTATGGCCTAGAAAACCAAATAAGATTTGAAATGAGCTTTTAACAAAAAATTCGAACCACCCTGCTTTTCCTACTTTGTGCAAAACGTATAAATAATTCCAATGTTCAAACTTTTTGCAAAACTTGATTACATTTTCTCTATCTCCTTTTTTCATCCTTCCATTGTTCGAGACTTTTTTCAGACTTCAATTTTCTTTCCAGCAAAAACAACCTAAAAACCATGCGTTCAACAATTTCCTACATCTTCGCCGTCCTAATCATGTGCCTAGTTTTTCCAGAATCCCATCAATTCAGTTGTAATCCGAATGGTGACGGGTGTGTATGTGAGTTGATTAATATGGAGTAATTATCAACTAATTAACACCTGATTATCTTTTCAGTGATGAGAAATGTGCTTCGCGATCCATTGAGACTTTCGAACTGGAAACCTTCATCGTTCAACAGAGCTATTAATCAGTTACAAGCTTATCAAAAACTTTTCCAGGGTTGGTTTTTTTTTAATTAATGAAATGAAAAATTTAACTAAAAAACCAAAAAATATTTTAAATTTGTGCATATACTGTAGTTATGTGGACTACTATAGAATTGTCATCAATTTTGACTTAATCAATGACTACAATTTACTATGGAATTTTTATGGATTACTGTAGAATAATCGCAGATTACTGTAGTTATGGACTGCAATATTCATGGATAACGGCATTATAATTTCTATCAATTTACTGTATTTATTGACTACGGTACATGAAATTGTGTAAACACCATCACGTGAATATTCACAGATTTTGAAAAAAATATTTTTTTGGTTATTAAAAGTATTCTTGTATACGCATTCAGATGATCTTCATTTTAAATCAATTATCGAAAAGTTGTGCCAACACCATGACGTAAAAATGCAGATATTTTAAGAAAAAAAGGAAAACTCGATTTTTTCAGAATTTTGGATATTTTCTAACTTTTTAATTTCAATTTTCCAGTTTTAAAGGGGTTTCGGGATCCGTGTAAACACCTTGACGAGAAAATGCACAGAAATTCTAAAAACTAAACATAGTATATTCTTATATTAGCGATTTTATCGAAGTTTAATTTTTTCCTGCTTTTTTAACGTGTTTTAAAAAAGTTGTGCAAACACTAGGACGTAAAAATGCACAATATTTCAAAAAACCCCGATTTTTCCAAATTTACACTTATTTTTCCATTTTCTTTTCTTTCAGAAGACAAACGAAATTATGGACCACTGTCAGAAGACCTTGTGAAAAGACGACGATGATAATTGGGAAACATTGGACACAAATTGTGGTTAATTTACTGTAGTCACATCATTCTTGGGAATAAAATTTCTTTTTTCGTTTATTATTATTTTCTGAAAAGTGAATAAATATTATTTATCGTTACTTTTTTCTTTCAGTATGGAAGATGCATTGGAAGATTTTAAGAGAATCCGCGCCAGATTTGTTCAACGAAAAATTTTGAAACATGAATTTGAATTCTTCACAAAATTCGAGAAGCATACTAGAAATATTTGGGCGCTTTACCAGCAGGTAATTGTGGGAGATATTAATGTTCCGAGTAAGTGAAATAGCGGAAAAAATAATCAAAAATTTAAAATCTAGAACTGAATTACATGGAAATTGATGAAGGTGAAAAGTCGTGGATGTGGCGTTGGATAAATGGAAATGAAAAGTGGCATGCTTGGAATCAATGTCGAGGTTGGTTTTGGTTTAAATATTGAATTTTTCGGGGGTTTATTTATGATGTGTTCTATTTTCTGAAATTCTGATTAGTTAAAGGAGGCCTAACGAAATAAATGAAAAATTGAAAATGGCGAAAAAAAAATTAAAAAATTAAAAGTCGATAAAATCTTAGATGTCCCTAATGACCGAAGAACCGTGTTTGGGTTTCTAGGTAATTTATTTTTTGAAAACAGCTTTTTTTGCACTTTTTGCCTCTTTTTCAATAATTTTTCATGTTTTTCTCTACTTTTATTCTTTTTTCAATTTTTTTTAAATATGTCCTTTATTTAAACATCTTTGTAAAATTATTTTTTGCAAAACATTTTTAAAAAAGTTGTTTTCAAAAAAATAAACACAAATGGTCTAGAAAACCAAGCCCGGATCTTCGGCCATTAGGGACATCTAAGATTTTATCGTTTTGTTTCTTTTTCGAATTTTTTATGGCCATTTTCGATTTTTTTCATTTATTGATACACAGTCATACTTTTACCAAGTTTGAACCATTCACTTCGTCCTCTTAGACCTCCGTGAAAGTCGAAATTTTTTAGACCTTATTTGTAAATACGAAACATTAAAATATCAATAACATTCTCAATTTCAGTTAAATTTGGCTGAAATTTTCCAAATCTACAGAGTTTTTAAGACTCTTGTCAATGGTAAATCCTTTTATTTTTAATTCGGATTCTAAATTGGACTTTTGGATAGTTAATTTAACTGACATTTTTAGACCTGGATTAAAAATTAATGAAATTAAAAATTGCAGTTTTAGAGAAATTCTACTGAAATTTTTCCTTGGATTATAATTTATTACTCTCTTTTAAATAATATGCTCTTTTAGCTAAAATTTCAATTTTGAGATGCGGCTTAGAAATTATAGGTCGCTTTTCAAAACGTCACTACAATACTACGCAGTGACGCTTGGTTTTCTCAAGACCCATAACACCAAATCTATAATTTTCCAGGTCTTTCCAAAGAAGATGCCAAAGACCAATTCATCTCCGAAGTTTCAAAACTGAAAGCTGAAATTGGACCGCTTTTAAATGAGTG
This sequence comes from Caenorhabditis virilis, assembly GCA_964036255.1. Lineage (NCBI taxonomy): Eukaryota > Metazoa > Nematoda > Chromadorea > Rhabditida > Rhabditidae > Caenorhabditis > Caenorhabditis virilis. The sequence continues at coordinate 578,273 of OZ038417.1, read as the reverse complement.
GAAGTAACAAAATTCATTTTTTTTTGTAATTTTTAAAAAATTTGAAAATTTTCAGAATCGAGACGAGCAATGATCCTGAAAAAGAACGCGAAGCTTTGTCAAAGTTACCATTTACAAAATTTTGATAAAACATTTTTCATTGAAAAAAAAAATAAAATATATAACACGAAAAGGTAATATTCATCGGGATACATATGAGTAAATCAAAAACACGACATAATTCCTAAATACATGTATATATTGATTAGAAACCCTGAAATATGCCTGAGTTCATATTAAAAAATAAGTAGATACCAAATGGACTTATATTGTTTGAAAAAATTCCTCACCCAAACTGAAATTTCAAACAATTCAAATTTCTCAGAATTTTTTCAAACTGAAAAGGTCCATAAAAAATAGAAGAAAACAACTATGTCAAGATTTTCTAACCCTAATACAACCTTCATTCATCATGCTGAATTTAATATTTTTAGAATTTAAATGTTTCTTAACCTCCAACAAAATCTTGGGCTCAAACCGATTCGACCGTCTTCCAGCACCAGTGATAACAACCATACATTCTCCTAAAATTCCAATTTTTTCTAAAAAAAAACAAACTAAAAACCTTTTCTAGTTTTTCTATAATTCTCCTCAAAAAATTCGACAGCTCTTTCACTGGTCATGTGATGAAGATCCAAAAATCTGGGATCCGAATGAGCCGAGCAAATTTCTTCGTTAATTTTTTCACGAAGTATCATCATTCTTGTTCTGATTCGTTCCGCCTGAAAATTTTTTTTAAAGTTCCTAGGTTCACAAAACTTCTAAACCCCTTACCAAATCATTACTCATACACTGCCTCGCCGCATTAAACTCCTTCTGCAACTTATCATGCTCCCTATACTTCTTCTTAACTTCTTCTTGAGCCCTTAAAATCGTCTCCTTCGTTTTCAAATGAGTTTCAAATGTATATTTCGGTCTTTCGGCAATTAATGGTACAAAAACCGGCTGTGCTTGTTTTTTAGAAGGCTTCTGCAATACTATTTTTATAAAAATTTTAAACCACTTGTTTTTTACCTTTGGTGATAATTCTACTTCATTCTCCCTTCCCGTAAAAATCAAGAGTGTACTCCTCGTATTCTCAAAATTCCTTCGCTCCGTTTCATAAACACTTTCAACGTCTTCTGGACGCATTTCCTTGAACTGATTCTTCAGGATTTTCAGACTTTCCTTTTGTGCATGGGTCAACCTACCCGTCGGTACCTCACGACCTGGGAAATATCGATTTTTAAAAACATATCCATCTAAAATACCTTCTCTATCCAATTCTTCTTGCATAGTCATTGCTAACATCTCGTCATTAAGTGTTTCTTCTTCGTTAAGTGATGGGAAATTATAATTATCTGCTGCATCTTAAAGAAAATCGGCAAACTTCATTGTGTATTAAATTTTTGGAAAATCCGGTAAAAAATGAGAAGTATTAATTATTAAGAAAACTAATTTAATTGAAAATGGCTTAAAAAACCAAATTTATTAAATATGGCCTAGAAAACCAATTTAAACTAAAACTAGACCACAATTTTCGTAAAGCTATCTCATATTTCATCGAATCTCCGTAATTTTCTCAATAATTTTAGAAAATGTAACTCACTCGGAGTATTCAAAATCGCTATCTCCATTCTACATTGCTGATACATTTCAAATTTCGATTCTTTAACCCGAATTGTTGAACTCTCTTCTTCTGTCACATATTCCAGCAATGTTTCAATATCCGGCTGAAAAAATTAAATTTGAAATGAAATTGCCAAAAAACAACCCACACTCGGAACAGCAAGCGGATCCATATATTCATGTCCTTCTTTAAGAACTTGATAAGTCGTTTCAAATCCAATCATTTGGTATAAATTATAGATTTTTTTCAGGCTGCAGTGCGGGAATACTGAATAGAGAGTTGCAACTTCGAGAAGTTCTGCTGGAGCTCTAAAAATTCTCAAAATTAGTGGTTTGAATGAAAAATAAAGTATTTACGACAAACAAAGTGAATTTTCGAATTGAACTTGGGCGGTACGATCAAACACCACGATTTTTTCAACGGGGACTATTAGAATACTTGATGTTGGTTCAGTCCATTCAATGATTGACGGTCCTTCGGTTCCGGCCATTGTTCCAGCAACTGAAACATTAAATTTCTTTGAATTTCGTCTATTTTTTAACATTAAGTATCTCAAGTTTTTTTATTTGAAAAAATAAATATTTAAGATCTCGGAAAAATCTGAAACTTTTCAAAAAATTTAAACAATCGGCTGAAAATCTCTTTTTTTTTGACAAAAACCTATTTTACTAAAAAAATGAAATTTCAGATCTAAAAAGTGCTGTTAAAAAAAATCAGGTTCATGTGAAATTCTATGTTTTAAGTTTGAAAATAGGTTTTATTTAGAATTTCCATATTTTCAGCTTATTCAGATTTTTTGTTGATTTTTGAAAAGTTTCATATTTTTCTGAAATATTAAGATTTTTTCGTTTTGGTAAAATCTTGATCATAGGAACATTTTTTAAATTTAAAACTCACTATCCACAAAGCTCACATTCATTCCAAAATCCCTGGTTTCTTTCATTTTTGGTGGTAATGGTGAAAGTGAGAATAATGGTTGATAAGCCGGATTTTTGGTAATGTTGGGAATTTCGTTTGAACAACTCGGTTCAAGTGAAAATAGGGGTTGAATTCTGGAAAAACAAAGTGAAAATTTTGGGATCTTATTATTTCATTATCTTACGATATTTTAATTTCCTTTCCCAAAAGTTTCTTGAACGTAAAATCCCTCGATTCTTCTAAATCTTCCAACTTTTTCGAGATTTCTTCTATCGATTGATTTCTAGAACTTTTCGAAAAACATGACTCAGCATTTGTTGACCATTGGGTATCCGGTTCCAGGACATAGAACTCATAACAGTCTCGAACGGCCTAATAATTGAATTTTCGGATTATCGATTAGTTCCAAGGCTTACTAGTTGTGCGAATGATTTAACAGAACTCTCAATTGTATTTTCAGCATCAATTATAATTGCTGAAACTCGATTGTCGAAGCATTGTTTCAACTTCTTCACCAATTCTGATGTCGTATTCTTATTTTGCTTGCTTTCTATCGATACAATTTCAAAATTTTCAGCGTTTTCGGTCAATTTTCTAAAATTCTTTAAATTTATCTGGAATAAATTACGGCAGGCTCTTACACAGCTAATGTAGACTTCCCACTACCTGTTACCCCTCTGAGGATCACAACCACTGAATGTCCATCTAGGATACATTTTTGAACATTTTTTGAATTTGTCTGCAAGTCGAAGCATTGTTGATGTTCAGTCATCTAAAAAGGAAATAAGTTGTAATTTTTTATGGCGACAATAAGTTTTTTTTAAATGAACCAACAAGAAAAAAAAAGAAGGCAGGTGATGAGAAAAGAGAGAATTGATAAGAAACTCGTTATATTTAGTATAATCTTCATTTATTTTTGATGAAAGTGCACTCCATTGAACGAAACATTATTTTTTAAGAGGCATACTGTTTTTTTGAAAAAATCATATTTTATATTTTTTCTCAATTTCTGCTTTCTGCATAATAATTTTTGGAATTTTTTTCCACTCGTCTCTCGTCGCAAGATCGACATTTCGATTTTTAATCTAAAAATTGGCAGAGCTCATTAAAATCGAGTAAAGGCCAATTTTTAACATGAGCAAAATTCAAAAATAAAAATTACCCTAAAATCTGCAAACACGGCTATATAAAAGAACGGAATGCATTTTATTTTACGACACTTTACAGCCGACGCGTTGGTGTACATTTTTTACGTTTAATGTCCTTTTTTATGAAATGTTTTGGTTCAAACGTGAATTGTAGGTTAAAAGAGGGTCAAGAGTATCATAATTTTATGAAAATTCCAAGAAAATGGTGCGTTTCATTGAATGTTTGTGGAGAAATTAAAACATAAGTATTCTCAGAATTCTACGAAGCGTAAACGACCCAGGTCAAAGGAGAAAAATGCTCAAACAAAAGCGGAGGATGAGATAGCAAGTATTTTTGATTTTTTTCGAGTAAAAGTGTTGAAAAAGGGCAACATTTTTAGAACTCGAAGAAGGATTGAAGGAGAAATCGCTAAAAGAGCTTATTAAAGACTTGGAACTGGCGAAGAAAGGTATTGTTGTTTTAGAATTAAAAAAAAACAATCTTTATTGTCGTGAATCTTGGTGATTGTTTTCAAATTTCTAAGCAATCTCTGTAAAGGCCGACATATATCAAAAAATCCGGGAAATTCTGGAAAAAAATTCGATTTTTCAATTTTTTTCGGAATTTTCTGGAAAACAAATTAATTATCGATCGAAAAAATATTAACAAAACAGTTTTGTAACAATTTTCTTTCTTTTTCAGGTACCCATCCAATTTTACTACTAAAAAACGCGGAGTTCGATAGAAAAGCTAAAGAAGCGGAGAGAAAAGCTGAATTATCGTATCAGATCACGATGCAAAGGATTGAGGATGAATATCAAGCGAAAAAGGAGGAAATTAGGAAGAAGGAGGAGAGATTGATGAGAGAATTGAAGGAAGAAATGACAAAAGTGAGGATTTTCTGAAAAATTAATTATTTTGTTGATTTTTAGATATGTTCTGAAGCTGAAAATTCGAAAATTATGAAAAGAGAAAAACTAATTTGATCTCCGTTTTCCAGGAACTCGACGAACAAGAAAGACGTATCGAAACCGAATTCCATTCCCTCGAAATCAATAAACCGATCCAATCGCTTCCTGTTGAAACCAGCAAAAAAACGTTGAGAGGAAAAGGAGGTGTGCTCATAGAGCCCCCAACATACTTTAATGCTACACCAAAAACTAACGTGATTTCGGTGAACACGACGGCGAAATTTTTGTTAGACGAAAAGGATATTGCGGAAGATTTAGCGTATATTGAGTCGACTTCGTCTAGCGAGCCAAAAAAGGTTGGGAAATTATTGATTTTTTGGAGAAATTTGGCTTTTTTCAGACTTATAAGCTTCATGATGTAAATATGCAAAAAATGAAATTCACTTATGATGGAAAAACGTAAGTTTTGGTGGTTTTGATATTTCCTAGACCCTAAAAATATATTTTGTATGAGTGGCACTAATTTTGTTTTTTTTTAAAGATCAGCGGACACTTAGTTTTTTAGTTTCTATTTTTCGGGGTCTCGAAGCGAAATACAAAGAATTTCTTTTAAAAAAAACCATTTTTAAAGGTACAAACAAGGAGAAGAAGTAATTGTACAAAACGCGGAATATGGCAAAATGCCAGCAAAAATTGAATATGTTTTAGATTCGGTTGTGTCGTTTAAAGCGTCGCAGGTGTGGAATCATTGTTTTTTAAAAAATCAATATATTTTTTTAATTTTCAGAGCTGGGATATACGTCAGATACACGCTTCACATTCGGATTTGGTGGAAGGAAGAGTTAAAGTAATGAAAAAGAAGTGAAATTTGGAAATTGTGGATTAATTTGTGCTATATTAAATAAAAATATTATCTATTTTTCAAATGTTGATTTGTAATCTTATAATTTTGGTTAAAACCTATTTTTATCTAAAAAATGATTTTTTTGCACTTCAAAGTTTTATTAAAACTAGATGCTATCGGAAATTGAATGCCGGGCAGTCAGCGTGGTAATACCACTTTTGGTACGTTTCAAAAATTTTTAAGAATCCAAAAATTATTGATTTTTTAGATTGAAGTATTCGAACCGTTGGAAGCGCTGGCGTTTTTTGAAAAAGATGATGAGAATGCATTTAGTCAGGAGCAGATGGATGTTGTGAGGAGAATTGTACGTTTTTTATTTTTAAAATTGTGAATTTGAACCGATTTTAAAGACAAGGTTTCACTTGATATTTAACTTGAAAATTTCAAGTTAAAATCTATAAAATTTAAAAAAACCATAATTTCAGGATTCGCGAAAAGAGAGAGTACGAGTCTTTGCAAAACTCTACCGACGACATGCCCTCAATTTGGATCTACTTCTCACTTTTCTCATCGAGAAGAATTATCTCGAAATTGCGGATTTTATGGGGGATTATATCTATACAGCGGTTCATCATCCGGAAAAGTAGATCTTTGATGAAAGTTTCAAAAAAACTAGAATTTTCAGAATTTACAAGCTCCGGTTAGACAATTTGCCGACATTTGATTTCTCGAATCAGTCGTTGGAACGAAAATTGCTGTTGGGATCAGTTCCGAGGCAAATTGTTAGCTTCTGCCGGGAGGAATTGGTGAATGATGTTATTGAAAGATTGGAGGACTTGTGTATGTTGGACTCGTTCTTTTTGGTACTTCATGGACGCGCGGGAGCCGGGAAATCGGTTGTTTTGTCGCAAGCGTTGTCTAGATCGCCGAATTTGGTTGGAAAGTGAGAGTTTAAATTGAAATTTGCGAAAAGAAAAAAACGACACATTTTTCAGATGCTTCGAATCGGTAATTTGGCTCAGCGATGGAGGAGTGCATGGAAAATCGACATTTGACCTATTTTCTGATCTGCTTATTATGTTGAAGTAAGTCTTTAAAAATTCAAAATTAGCTTAAAATCGAAATTTATTGAAGGTCTGAAGATGATTTGATGAATTTCCCATGTATTGAAAATGTGACATCAGTGGTGCTCAAAAGAATGATAGCAAATGCGTTAATCGATAGGCCGAATACGCTTTTTGTTTTTGATGATGTGGTTCTTGAGGATACGCTTAGATGGGCTCAGGAATTGAGAGTATGTTATAAAATTTTCAGATTGAAAAAGGTCGAGAGATTTCTTAGATTTATAGTCCCCGTTTGGTTTTCTAGGTCATTTCACTTATAAAATTGCGTTTTGGACACTTTTCGATTAATTTTCAATATGACGTTTGACGAAAATTGCAAAAATTATCTTCAAAAACTGAAAAAAAACCTTTTTATATGTCTATAAGTTAAATGGCCCAGAAAAAACATACGGGGACTAGAAATCCAAGCTCGACAATTAAGCGAACTTGTTTTTTTAAATTTAAATTTTACATGATTATTGATATTTTTAAAAAATTGAGCCGAAACCTAATATTTCGAACCTTTTCCAGCTCAGATGTGTGATAACAACGAGAGACGTTCAATTGGCTGATGTGGCAACAGTTACATGTGAATTTGTTGAAGTGACACCGATGGAAGTGCAAGAGTGTGAAGAAATGTTGGTAGCGTTTGGTATTCCACAACCGGAGAATCATGATGAGGTTTTTCTAACATAACAAAATCCTCGAATTTCTTTTTGATACTTTTTGCAGATTGAAATCATGACCCAAACAGTGTTAATTAGCAGTGGAAACCCGGCGGTTCTCTCAATGTTCAATAAATTGTGCGAGCCGAAAACATTCGATCGATTGGCACAATTAAACCATCGAGTGGAGAATCGAGGACTTGCTGGGCTTGAATGTCTCACACCTTATCGTTATAAATCGGTTGATAAAGCGTTGCAACGATGTGTTCAAGTGTTGTCGGAAGAGGATAGAGACGCATTGGCATATATTGCAGTAATTCCCCCGGATGTTGATGTTCCGATGAAGGTATCTTAGCCTCATTTGGAAGCAATTTTTCTCGAAATCTCTTCATTTTTTTTTAAATTACAGCTTTGGACAGCAATTGTACCGGTTGAAGTTTGTTCGGGAGAGGAGGATATGATTGAAGATGAGGTTGCGGCGAAATTGCAAAGATTGAGCAGGTAAATCGGCTAATTTCCATTTCAGAAAAGTGATAATAACCTAAATTTTTGCAGGAAAGGTGAATGGGTGACTTCAAATCAAATTCCGATGCTCACTTATAGAATTGATCAATTAGCGCACATGTTTTTGAAGCATGAAGTTGATAAATTCACGATTAGGGTAAGTTAGAGCGATTTTTCGGGGGCCTTTAGGCCTTGTTAAGGCCCTAATCTAATAAATTGTTTTTTTTTTCAGTCAGCTCTAAATGCGTTGGAAAATCGGCTGTCAGAACTTGCAAATCGGTCAAATAATAATTATCGAAGAAATTCGAGAGGGGATTATTATGCGATGGTAATGGGTGCACATGAAGAGGATTATGGGGTTTTTATGGAAAAACATGAGGAGTTTTATAATGATTTGAGAAGATTTTTGGATCAGTAAAATTCAGATAATCTACAGTTTTTTTGGATATCGTGTACAATTTATCTGTATTCACTTATTTCAGCTAATTTATTATACTTAATATGTAATAATTTATTACTGTATTTTTTCTGGTAATATTGCGGGATAATTTGGTCTCACTTTTTTATATGGTGCTTTTATTTATAAATTGCTGATCTTTATCTTCATTTCTTTTTTCTAAATTTAAAAAAAACCGTCAGGTTTTAATTTAGAAAAAAAGACATTTCCTAAAAAAATGAAATTTGAAAATGTTCGTTTTGTATCATCAGTTTTTGTGCTGGTTTCTGTTGCGATTGGAAATGGAGTTATTATCAAGTTTCCAGACGTTTTGGGACGTTTTGCACCGGTTTTAGCATTGTTTTTTTATTATGTGAGTTTTTAAAAAAAACTTCTGTCAATTTTTGTAACTCATGGCGAATGTACAAAATTATTTCACGCAAAATGATTTTTAAGGTTTTAGTTCAAATTTTGAAAGCTGTACGCGTCGCGACCGCAACGCGGCTGACAGCATTGTGAGAAGTTGTATCTACACAATGTTTTAAGCACGTTGCGGTTGCGTCGCGTATTCTTTATATTTTGATTTATGATGTTTAGTCGAAATTGCAAAATGTCTTATAATTATGTTATTGAAATTGGTAGTACAGTGTCTTTAAGCTTTAAAATATACTCAATGTACCTGAAGCATCAGAAAGAAACGATTTTTTTCATGTTTTCGTTGCGTAAAACAAAATGAAAAAAAAAAGATATGTGCCTTTTAAAAAAGTTGTAGAATTTCGATACGGTAAAGATTTTTCGTTAAATAAATCGTAAAAAATTTGAAAAACTAAGGAAAATACAAAAATCATTACTTTCTGATGATCTAGGTACAGGGACTATATTTTAACGCATTAAATACACTGTGCTACCAATTTAACAACAGTTTAAATTGTTATATTTCCCGGTTTGTTAAACTTTGACTTTTTAGAAATTTTATCAACTGACACTTTGTCTTTAACTATTTGGGTATCTATTTCCAATAGCAACGTTTTGACTACCGGGAAATTATTGATTCGTTTCCAGTGGTATTCATTATTTGGTGCATGGATGTCAAGAAATCGACGAGCAGTGTTCAATGAGCAAAATGTTATGTTGACATACCAGCCAAGAGCTTTGACAAAGGGTCATCTTTTTGCGGTAAAAATTAACGAAAATTATTTAAAAATAAAGATTATGCATATTTTTTCAGCCGGATCCTCCAACCCCGGTACCTGGAAGTAAAGCAGACACCGGGGAAAGAAAAGGTTGCATTAGTTCGGCATTTTTGGCCGCTAGGGAACAACATTATAAGGATGAATTCATTTTGGCGCAGAAGATGTCGAATGAGAAGGATGAGATGATGAAGTTTAAGGTAAGTTGATTTCTTTGCGTCGCGTGCGACCGCGACGCGTCTAACAACACATAGAAAATCGGAAATGTATTACAGAAAGTCGAATCCCTAAGAATTGAATTTGAAGATTTGGAAAATTCGGATATCTCAGAGTCAACTTCAAGTTTGGATGATAGAAAGAAGACAGAAAGTGATGGAAAAGGGAAAAGTAAAAAGAGTAAGAAGAAAAAGAAGTCTGAAACAATGAGATTATAACTATTTTATTATGGTTAACAAAGATAATTATGTTAATTAGTTAATTAATCAACCAATCAATTCGTTTGTGGAGGAGGGTTCCAGGTCTCTTTTTGAAATGCCATTTGTTGGAAATATTGATTGAGATTTAAGTTCTCATGATTTATTGATTTTTCCAAGAGTTTTATGTAGTCGATGGCACAGCGGAGGGTATCGGCCTGGAAATTAGAAAATTTATATTAGATTTGAGAGTCGCGTTGCGGTTGCGACGCGGTTGAAAGTACGAACAATTTGACGAACCTTTGACAAACGGCGCTGTTTGAATTTTGAAGGAAGCTTATTGCGCAGGACGTCGAAACCGTTGTTTAAGCTGCAAGAAATGGAATATGAACGTATTTTAAAGCAATCGAAAAATGTATAATATTCGGAAATATTGCTTAAAGACAATGTTCCACATATTTCGAATTTTTCGCTGATTATTTTTTAATGGATGAAAAATGCTATTTTTCAAGCGTTAAATTCAATTTTTCTCTTCAATATATGAGAATTTCAGTAAAATTTCGCAGAAATTGTCTTAATTTGTCTTATAGCCCAAAACTCGTCACGAAATTGAAATTTCAGAAAATAAGAAAATTCTTTTTAAAAAACCCTATTTTTTCAGCCACATAATTCCAAATTTGAAAAAAAGATTATCACAATTGAAAATAACCAACCGTTCCATTCTCGTTCTTTCACGAGCGTTTGCCAAATCTCGAGGATTTTCGCGAGATTTAGAAGAAGACGATTTGTTTTTCGAAACCATATTGAGACAGATGTAAATGAATGGATGGGTGTTTGAAAACAAGGGGTTATTGAGCAATAATAGTTAAACACTCAAGTATGCTATTAGAATAGGCAGAGAGAGTAATATAGTAAGTATAAAACCTAACACGTGTTTTCGTGTACTCTCGAAAAGGGGGGGGGGGCAAAAAGGAAGAAGAGATGGGTGGTATGATGAGCAGGTGTCTACACTTTTTTTTGGATTTCAAAAAATATTTATTTTTGATGACGTCTTCGAATTCCAACATTTCAGAAAGGGATTCTCTTGAGGGCAATATATGAAAAGTCGCAGAATAATACTTTGAAGCCAAAGGAAGAATTAACCGAAATCATGAGCGTCTTTATGTATTTTTAAAATCTGGAAACGGTGTTGAATTAACATATTTCAAGATTCACACACCGGATTTCGATGTTGTTGGTATCAATCTATTCGTATCTCAATGTCGATATTAAAAACATTTGAAATTTTGAATTTACCTCAATTTTAAAAATTCAGAGGCAAAATTAAAAATTCAGTTGAATATGCCACTCCGGTATGGGGTCTTTAAATTTGCCTCAACATTTTAAAAATTGAGATTCACTCTAAATTTTAAATGTTTTTAGAATCAAAATAGAAAATGAATCTAATGATACGTAAATCACCAAAATCCAATCTGTAAATCTTGAGAGAAACGAATATCCAGACATGGGATAAGGCAGATTGAACTGAAATTTTAAATTTTCCTTAAATTTTGTAAAATTGAGGTAAATTTAAAATTTCAAATGTTTTTAATATCTACATTGAAATGCGAATCCAATGATACCAAAGCGCTCTATTTTTCTGAATGTTCATGTCACTTTTTGTCTGCTAAAATATATTTTTTTCAACGAAAAATTAATTTTTAGATACCGAGAGTACGAAATAACCTGCAAAAAAATTAAATTTCAAGTTTCTATTAAATTTTTGAGATTGTGTCTTAAATTATTGGAATCGTCATATAGAATACAAAAATAACATTTCAGTTGAATTTGCGAAAACAGCTTTTTTTTTCTTTTTTTTTTCTCAAAACTAACTGTTCCGTTTTTTTTGTATTAGGGAATGGCAAAAATTTTTGAAATTAACATTTCTGAAAAACAAACAAATATTGCTTGGTTTATCTGCTCTCAAATTTTATTACGTAATTAATTACCCCGAATTTCGCATATTTCAAAAATTATTTTTTTTCCAAATAGAATCGTACAGTAATTTATTCTTTAAAGGGACATACCGCCAAAAACTGTGTTTGCGTCTCACCGCTAATTTCGCAAACGGCATGATCCTTTAAACTACTGTCATTTTTGAAAAAACCCGCGATTTTTTTAAAATCGATTTTTTAAAAGCGTTTTTCTCGCACGATGATTGAGTTTTTGTTATTTTTGTTGGCAAATCCTTGTTTTTGATATTTTATTACAAAAAACTTTCACAATTAGCCACTTTTCCTCTTCCTAGACTCGCATTTTTTATTTTTATTCACACATTTCACATTTGATCATATCCAAAAAAAGGGGAGAGAGAGTCGTTGTTTTGTTTTTTTGTGGACCGCGAGTTGACCTAGTTTTGGTTGTTTTTGTGTTCTTCTTGTTGTTTCTTTGGTGTTATTGTGCACGTTGCGGTCGCGAAGAAGTTTTTTTTTGGTGAATGACGCTTGCAAAATTAATGTCATCATTTTTTGTTTTTGTTGAGGGAGGGGAGGGGGGAGGTTTCGCTTTTTTGATTTAAAGTATTTTTCGCACAATTTCAGCGCTGCGGTTTCGGATTAATTATTTAGAATTGCGGTAAAGCGCGTCGTGTTGACGATTCTCGAGATGTTTGTTTTTATTGATTAATTTTTGCCTGTGAATGAGGAAGAAACAAACAACAGAAAGAGTCAACTTTAAATTTTAAAAAATAACCGATTTTTGAAAAATTAGAAAAGCTAGTGATTTTTAACGTGACCTGCGTGATCTTAGGTGGATTTTTTAAAAATACATTTTGCATGACGTGTAGTTATAAAGAAATCGGCTGATAAAATTCAAATATAATTCTTTAGGTGGCGCGTTGGAGTTTGCTAGATTGGTTATTTTATTCTTACTTGTATTTTTTAATCTTTTCTCTCCGTTTTCGTCACGTTTTTGAGAATATTTGCAAATTTCAAATTTTCAGCCAAAAACATCAAAAGCAAGCCACGTGAGCGGGGTCAACAATCAATGAAGGGCTTAAATTACCAAGTGTGAGTTTAAATTCAAGTTTTCTTCTTTTTATTAAGCTACAGTCGGCAAGAACCTTCCCAGTTTTCCGTGACAAGCTCTCGTAGCACTCGGAGGAGCCCGCCGCCAACACGCTGACGTCCACTGCCTTGGGCGTGCAGATGAGGCAACCCCGTAGGGGCGGTACCGAAATTCAAGGTAGAAGCAGGGGTTTCCTGACGAATTCCATAACTTGGGCCGGTGGCAGCTTGAAGACTTTAAACCTAGGTCACCTGGTCAAAATGTCCACTCCTTTTTAAAAGACAAAATATTTGAATAATCTTAATTTTTTCCATCATCAATCCAATGGGACAATTCAATAGAAATCGCAAATGGACATTGGTCGATGTGACATAGCAGAAGCATTCAACAACGGCTCAAGACAAAAAGGTGCGGATCGACAAGTACAATACTGGACAGCATTTGTTTGAATTTTCAAAATTTTGATGTTCAATATATATTTTTCGATTACAGTGGCTCTACAGCCCAACGATTAACTTCGACTCAGATGAGCATCAATTGGATCAGAGAGCAGAGGACCAATGCGCAATTTGTCTGATATAACAAAACCTTGGCGTTCAATCAATTTCTATTTCCAGGAATGACTGAAACACAACGAGACCGGCAACAACAACAACGTTCCACAAAATGTTCAAAAATTCGGTGAAATGGATAGGTTTTGCAACGTAAAACGAATTTTATAAATTAATATTATGCATTTTCAGATCAATTGTAACCGAAAATCTGGTAGACTTCAACAAGAGTCCAACAACGTCTCAATGGATTCACAGCTGTGATGAGGATAGAAAACAACCCGACGATCATCTGAAATATGTTGAGGATGCTGCAAGATGTCTGATGTCAACGTGGATTTGATTCGATGAATACCAACAGTTGATTTGAAAGCTTAAGACCTTGATGTTCAAAAACAACAAGTAACCGTGCTCAGCAATCCAACAACAACAACACACTTCAGTTTTTCAACATTTAATTTTGTGGGCATCATCAGCACAACAACATCTCAATGCACTCAAAACAAATTCGAATCGATAGTTGATGTGTCAAGCTTCCAACAATGCCAAAGATCTTCGAAACGGTATGTATTGGTTTCACAATTGGTTTTTGAACCATAAAATCTGATTTATTATTTAATTTTTCAAATTTCAGATTCACTGAAATCGGCTACAAATCTATCTACGTAAATTGGACAGGCAAGAGTGATGCTCGAGTGTCATTAAGCTCAACATACATCAGCTTGGAATTTTTCAACGATCCACCAACAACGACAACAATCATCAGAATGGACTAATCGGTTTCAAATAAAGGTTCGCAGCAGAAAATACAGTTTAGCAATACATTTTCTGAATTTCAGTTTGAAACAACAACAACTACAACGATGTACAAAATATCACGGGAAACCGAGATCTTGATTGGATTGAGCAACAATTGATCATACTGATGGCGACAATTTGAGAGAAGTTCATCGAAATGGTTTGTTTTTAAGCACATCATTTTGTTGTTAAATAGTATTTTTTCAATTTTCAGTCGTACACAGAATCCACCAACCTCAGGGAACGAGAAGTCCAGAAGCGATGTTCGAGAGGGAATTAAGAACTGTTGACAACTTGGCAAATAGATATGAAATCATGGTATGTACTTTTTTTTCTATCAGAGTTAAATAGATCCAAACATAAAAATCTCAACGGGAGAGTGTAATACGCGGCACGGCGCACTGAACATTTTCTGAAGTTTCTTCAATTATCGAGTATATCAAGCCAACAAGAAAACTGACTCCTAGCATGTGCCTGCTTAGAAAATGGGCCAGCTTAGCTCATGGGACTGCTCAGCACATGGGCCTGCTTAGCTCATGGGACTGCTTAGCACATGGGCCTGCTTAGCACATGGGCCTGCTTAGCTCATGGGACTGCTTAGCACATGGGCCTGCTTAGCACATGGGCCTGCTTTGCTCATGGGACTGCTTAGCACATGGGCCTGCTTTGCTCATGGGACTGCTTAGCACATGGGACTGCTTAGCTCATGGGCCTGCTTAGCACATGGGCCTGCTTAGCACATGGGACTGCTTAGCTCATGGGCCTGCTTAGCACATGGGCCTGCTTAGCAAATGGGCCTGCTTAGCCATAGGTGGGATACCACGGATTTGGCCTAGTAACGAGTTTAACTTTTTTTTCACTTGACAAGGTGTAACGACCTTAACTCGAGGCGGATTCGAAGAACAGTGATGAAAAAATTGGTCACAGATCACCGAAAAAAATACAATTTTTAAAAAATGATGTTATGAATGAATATAATTAGAATAAAAAGTGTTATTTTCCGCAAAATGAAGTAAGAATAAAATTAAGAAAAATCGAAAAAAAAGCTAAAGATTAAAGAATTTACAAAGGTTGAAACAAGTCAAATATGCAGGCATTTAGAGATGAACTTTTGCGAACGCCGAACAATCTGGAATCTGAATTGAAGTCGAACGTGGAAGGATGGAAGAAAAACATACCACGATAACTAAATATAATAATTGTAGGTTGTTGTGTGCACTATTCCTTCGATTGGTATATCAAGAAGAAATTGACGATCAGATTGAGAGCGAGAGAAAACGTGTTAAGTTAATGTTTTTTTTTCATGATCATAACCTAGGAAAACGGAATTTTATGGACTTGGTTTTGGTATCAAAATGTGCGTACTGAAGCGTATTTTTCAAAAAGTAAAAACTGTTTCGAAAAATTTGAGGGCGACCGTGTGACGCATTCGCCCGAGCGTGTGAGCCTCAATCCGCGGCCCTGAGGATCGGGCGAGTGCTTCATCGGTGTGCAAATTTTTTTTAACCTCAAATATATATTTTCGGATTCATCTCAGAAAGACGTAATGATACTAAAAAAAAATTTTTAAAGAAATTTTGAAAAAAAATTAAAAAAAATTTTTTTAAAAGAAATTTTGAAAAAAAATTAAAAAAAAATTTTTTTTAATGTTTTCTTTAGTTTGTGGTATCATTAGATTCGTCTTATTGAGCTGATTCCAAAAATATAAGTTTGAGGTTAAAAAAACTAGTGCGCACCGATGAAGCACTCGCCCGAGTGTGAGAGCCTCAATCCGCGGTCCTGAGGATCGGGCGAGTGCTTCATCAGTGCGCACTCGTTTTTTTAACTTTAATTTTATATTTTCGGAATCAGCTCAGAAAGACGAATCTAATTATATTAAAAAAATTAAAGAAAACACTTTTTTTTAATTCAAAAAAAAAATTTAACAAAAAATTTTGAAAAAAATTGAAAAAAAAATTTCTAACTTTTTTTAAATTAAAAAAAGTTTTTTCTTTAATTTCTGGTATCATTAGATTCGTCTTTCTGAGCTGATTCCGAAAATATAAATTTTAAGTTTAAAAAATGAGTGCGCACCGATGAAGCACTCGCCCGAGTGTGAGAGCCTCAATCCGCGGTCCTGAGGATCGGGCGAGTGCTTCATCAGTGCGCACTCGTTTTTTTAACTTCAATTTTATATTTTCGGAATCAGCTCACTAAGACGAATCTAATGATACCAAAAATTAAAGAAAAATCTTTTTTTTTTAATTTAAAAAAAGTTGTTTCTTTAATTTTTTTATATAATTAGATTCGTCTTTCTGAGCTGATTCCGAAAATATAAATTTAAAGTTAAAAAACGAGTGCGCACTGATGAAGCACTCGCCCGATCCTCAGGGCCGCTGATTGAGGCTCTCACACTCGGGCGAGTGCTTCATCGGTGCGCACTCGTTTTTTTAACCTCAAACTTATATTTTTGGAATCAGCTCAATAAGACGAATCTAATGATACCAAAAACTAAAGAAAACATTAAAAAAAATTTTTTTTAAATTTTTTTTCAAAATTAAAAAAAAATTTTTTTTTAGTATCATTAGATTCGTCTTTCTGAGATGAATCCGAAAATATATATTTGAGGTTAAAAAAAATTTGCACACCGATGAAGCACTCGCCCGATCCTCAGGGCCGCGGATTGAGGCTCACACGCTCGGGCGAATGCGTCACACGTTCGCCCTCAAATTTTTCGAAACTGTTTTTACTTTTTGAAAAATACGCTTCAGTACGCACATTTTGATACCAAAACCAAGTCCATAAAATTCCGTTTTCCTAGGTTATGATCATGAAAAAAAAACATTAACTTAACACGTTTTCTCTCGCTCTCAATCTGATCGTCAATTTCTTCTTGATATACCAATCGAAGGAATAGTGCACACAACAACCTACAATTATTATATTTAGTTATCGTGGTATGTTTTTCTTCCATCCTTCCACGTTCGACTTCAATTCAGATTCCAGATTGTTCGGCGTTCGCAAAAGTTCATCTCTAAATGCCTGCATATTTGACTTGTTTCAACCTTTGTAAATTCTTTAATCTTTAGCTTTTTTTTCGATTTTTCTTAATTTTATTCTTACTTCATTTTGCGGAAAATAACACTTTTTATTCTAATTATATTCATTCATAACATCATTTTTAAAAATCGAACTTTTAACGAATTTTTTCATCACTGTTCTTCGAATCAGCCTTTATACAAAAAAATTATTAATTGTAAGTTCTTTTACCTGAGCATTTTTTTACAAAAACTAAATTAAACATTTTATTAGTGAGCATCCGAATAAAAACGTTTGCCTTGACGCACTTTCGGATATTCGTTTTTTAGGTGTTTTTTCAGAGTTTTGCTGCTTTTTACGTTTTGTAGTCGCCTTAACTTAAAAAAAAATTTTTTTTGTAACGAGCTTAACTTTGAGATTTCGAAATGACGTAATCCCACCTATGTGCTTAGCACATGGGCCTGCTTAGCTAATGGGACTGCTTAGCACATGGGCCTGCTTAGCACATGGGACTGCTTAGCACATGGGACTGCTTAGCTCATGGGACTGCTTAGCACATGGGCCTGCTTAGCTAATGGGACTGCTTAGCACATGGGACTGCTTAGCACATGGGACTGCTTAGCTCATGGGACTGCTTATCACATGGGCCTGCTTAGCTAATGGGACTGCTTAGCACATGGGACTGCTTAGCTCATGGGACTGCTTAGCACATGGGCCTGCTTAGCTAATGGGACTGCTTAGCACATGGGACTGCTTAGCACATGGGCCTGCTTAGCAAATGGGCCTGCTTAGCACATGGGCCTGCTTAGCTAATGGGACTGCTTAGCACATGGGCCTGCTTAGCACATGGGACTGCTTAGCTCATGGGACTGCTTAGCTCATGGGACTGCTTAGCACATGGGCCTGCTTAGCTAATGGGCCTGCTTAGCTCATGGGAGTACTTAGCTCATGGGACTGCTTAGCACATGGGACTGCTTAGCTCATGGGACTGCTTAGCATATGGGCCTGCTTAGCTCATGGGACTGCTTAGCAAATGGGCCTGCTTAGCACATGGGCCTGCTTAGCATATGTGCCTGCTTAGCATATGGGCCTGCTTAGCACATTGGCCTGCTTAGCACATGGGCCTGCTTAGCATATGTGCCTGCTTAGCATATGTGCCTGCTTAGCATATGTGCCTGCTTAGCATATGGGCCTGCTTAGCATATGGGCCTGCTTAGCACATGGGCCTGCTTAGCATATGGGCCTGCTTAGCACATGGGCCTGCTTAGCACATGGGCCTGCTTAGCTAATGGGACTGCTTAGCTCATGGGACTGCTTAGCACATGGGCCTGCTTAGCACATGGGCCTGCTTAGCACATGGGCCTGCTTAGCACATGGGCCTGCTTAGCACATGGGAGTGCTTAGCTCATGGGAGTGCTTAGCTCATGGGACTGCTTAGCTCATGGGAGTGCTTAGCACATGGGACTGCTTAGCACATGGGAGTGCTTAGCTCATGGGAGTGCTTAGCTCATGGGACTGCTTAGCTCATGGGACTGCTCAGCACATGGGACTGCTTAGCACATGGGACTGCTCAGCACATGGGACTGCTTAGCACATGGGCCTGCTTAGCACATGGGCCTGCTTAGCTCATGGGACTGCTTAGCACATGGGACTGCTTAGCTCATGGGACTGCTTAGCAAATGGGCCTGCTTAGCTAATGGGACTGCTTAGCACATGGGCCTGCTTAGCTCATGGGACTGCTTAGCACATGGGACTGCTTAGCTCATGGGACTGCTTAGCTCATGGGAGTGCTTAGCATATGGGCCTGCTTAGCTCATGGGACTGCTTAGCACATGGGCCTTCTTAGCAAATGGGCCTGCTTAGCACATGGGCCTGCTTAGCATATGTGCCTGCTTAGCATATGGGCCTGCTTAGCATATGGGAGTGCTTAGCTCATGGGACTGCTTAGCTCATGGGACTGCTTAGCTCATGGGACTGCTTAGCTCATGGGACTGCTTAGCACATGGGACTGCTTAGCACATGGGCCTGCTTAGCACATGGGCCTGCTTAGCTCATGGGACTGCTTAGCACATGGGACTGCTTAGCGTAATTTCTAAAACGTAATTTCTTTATAGTCCCATATGCTAATTTTTTGTCATAGGCAACCGAAGGCTATCGCCAATTTTTTCTTAGCTTAAAACATGTTCAATATTTCCAAAAATTCCAATTTTAATTTAAAAATTTAAAAAATCGTGCAATTTAGTTATTTTTGATATTTTCAGGCCTCCAACACCAACAAATCAACGTTCCGGATGGAACCGCAACAGGAATTTAAAAACGTGAATATTTCCATAATTCCAATTTTAATTTAAAAATTTAGTTAATTTTGGATATTTTCAGGCCTCCAACACCAACAAATCAACGTTCCGGATGGACTACAGGACTACAGTTCCGGATGGACTACAGGACTACAGTTCCGGATGGACAACAGGAATTCATCCAGGTAAGGATTTATTTCTTAAAAAATTGGAATTTTTGAAAAAATAATAGAAATTTGAAGATTTTTTGAACTTTTTCGAGCCGTTTTCAATAGAAATCACATTTTTACAGCTAATTGTTTGTAATAGGCGGCCGAAGGCTATCGCCAATTTTTTCTTAGCTTAAAACATGTTCAATATTTCCAAAAATTCCTATTTTAATTTAAAAATTTAAAAAATCGTGCAATTTAGTTAATTTTTGATATTTTCAGGCCTCCAACACCAACAAATCAACGTTCCGGATGGAACCGCAACAGGAATTCATCGAGGTAAGCTTTCATTTCTTAAAAAATTGGAATTTTTGAAAAAATAATAGAACTATGAAGATTTTTCAAACTTTTTCGAACCGTTTTCAATAGAAATCACATTTTTACAGCTAATTGTTTGTAATAGGCGGCCGAAGGCTATCGCCAATTTTTTCTTAGCTTAAAACATGTTCAATATTTCCAAAATTCCAATTTTAATTTAAAAATTTAAAAAATCGTGCAATTTAGTTAATTTTTGATATTTTCAGGCCTCCAACACCAACAAATCAACGTTCCGGATGGAACCGCAACAGGAATTCATCGAGGTAAGCTTTTATTTCTTAAAAAAATGGAATTTTTGAAAAAATAATTGAATTATGAAGATTTTTCGAACTTTTTCTGACCGTTTTCAATAGAAATCACATTTTTACAGCTAATTGTTTCTAATAGGCGGCCGAAGGCTATCGCCAATTTTTTCTTAGCTTAAAATATGTTCAATATTTCCAAAATTCCAATTTTAATTTAAAAATCGTGAAATTTAGTTAATTTTTGATATTTTCAGGCCTCCAACACCAACAAATCAACGTTCCGGATGGAACCGCAACAGGAATTCATCAAGGTAAGGATTTATTTCTTAAAAAATTGGAATTTTTGAAAAAATAATAGAAATTTGAAGATTTTTTGAACTTTTTCGAGCCGTTTTCAATAGAAATCACATTTTTACAGCTAATTGTTTGTAATAGGCGGCCGAAGGCTATCGCCAATTTTTTCTTAGCTTAAAACATGTTCAATATTTCCAAAAATTCCAATTTTAATTTAAAAATTTAAAAAATCGTGCAATTTATTTAGTTTTTGATTTGTTCAGGACTTCAACGCGCGACAAGACAAAGACGGGGATGGAACCGCATCCGGAATGTGTCCAGGTAAGAATTGATTTCTTTAAGAATTGGAATTTTTGAAAATGGTTTTGAATATTTCGAATATTAAATACGGAAAATTTCTTTAATCACACTCTTTACTAAAATTGAACTTTAAGAAATCTGTAAATCATTTTGATAATTTAATTTGAATTTTTTCAGATCGGCGAATCAACGTTATCACATCCGCATCGTCTGTGAATTATGAAGATGAACAGTTGAGGAAACTGGACGAACCAATAATTAATCGATTATTGTTTTTTTCTTTTTCATGTTTAGTGTTGAGAAGCTTCCAACAGTTGGTATTCTAGAAACTCAGGAGTCGGAACTACCTTCTATTTTTTCAATTGCACGGAAAATCCATAAGTGAGAGTTCCATGCTTCAGATTAATTCTAGAATTCCTCTGTAAGGAATATTAATAAAGTTAAGAAAGGGAGCTTCTCAACACATTCACCCACTTCAGACTGTCAGAAAATTGAGCAGTAACTGCTCAATAATCGACAGATCTGTGAAGATAGTGGTTCAAAGAAAGTCTGTTGAGTAGAGCTGCATATTTAGTTCCGGACTTCTTTTGAAAAATGATTCCTCGCTCGTCAAACGGTCATTTGCCCGCAGCTCTTGTGTTCAAAAAAAATGTGTGAGCAGTCGTCCTCCAAGTTTCTTGCATCTTGTTCTGCTTAAATAGCTTAAAATTATGAACAATTTAGGATTAGTTGACGTCGAGCTTTCTTTTGTTGGGCACAGATCTGAAAATAACTGGAGAACTGAAAAAAAAAATTAGCCGAAATTCCAGACAAATTTAAAAATGAATACGTTCAGCCGTCATCGTTTCCGTCGACTTATTGGTTTCCCCGTGTTGGACGCCTGAAAATATCAAAACTTAACTAAATTTCACGATTTTTAAATTAAAATTGGTATTTTGGAAATATTGATCATGTTTTAAGCTAAGAAAAAATTGGCGATAGCCTTCGGCCGCCTATTACAAACAATTAGCTGTAAAAATGTGATTTCTATTGAAAACGGTTCGAAAAAGTTCGAAAAATCTTCATAATTAAATTATTTTTTCAAAAATTCCATTTTTTTAAGAAATAAAAGCTTACCTCGATGAATTCCTGTTGCGGTTCCATCCGGAACGTTGATTTGTTGGTGTTGGAGGCCTGAAAATATCAAAAATAACTAAATTGCACGATTTTTTAAATTTTTAAATTAAAATTGGAATTTTTGGAAATATTGAACATGTTTTAAGCTAAGAAAAAATTGGCGATAGCCTTCGGCCGCCTATTACAAACAATTAGCTGTAAAAATGTGATTTCTATTGAAAACGGTTCGAAAAAGTTCGAAAAATCTTCATAATTAAATTATTTTTTCAAAAATTCCATTTTTTTAAGAAATAAAAGCTTACCTCGATGAATTCCTGTTGCGGTTCCATCCGGAACGTTGATTTGTTGGTGTTGGAGGCCTGAAAATATCAAAAATAACTAAATTGCACGATTTTTTAAATTTTTAAATTAAAATTGAAATTTTGGAAATATTTATAATGTTTTAAGCCAAGAAAAAATTGGCGATAGCCTTCGGCCGCCTATTACAAACAATTAGCTGTAAAAATGTGATTTCTATTGAAAACGGCTCGAAAAAGTTCAAAAAATCTTCAAATTTCTATTATTTTTTCAAAAATTCCAATTTTTTAAGAAATAAATCCTTACCTTGATGAATTCCTGTTGCGGTTCCATCCGGAACGTTGATTTGTTGGTGTTGGAGGCCTGAAAATATCAAAAATTAACTAAATTTCACGATTTTTTAAATTTTTAAATTAAAATTGGAATTTTGGAAATATTTATAATGTTTTAAGCTAAGAAAAAATTGGCGATAGCCTTCGGCCACCTATTACAAACAATTAGCTGTAAAAATGTGATTTCTATTGAAAACGGCTCGAAAAAGTTCAAAAAATCTTCAAATTTCTATTATTTTTTCAAAAATTCCAATTTTTTAAGAAATAAATCCTTACCTTGATGAATTCCTGTTGCGGTTCCATCCGGAACGTTGATTTGTTGGTGTTAGAGGCCTGAAAATATCAAAAATTAACTAAATTTCACGATTTTTTAAATTTTTAAATTAAAATTGGAATTTTGGAAATATTTATAATGTTTTAAGCTAAGAAAAAATTGGCGATAGCCTTCGGCCACCTATTACAAACAATTAGCTGTAAAAATGTGATTTCTATTGAAAACGGTTCGAAAAAGTTCGAAAAATCTTCATAATTCTATTATTTTTTCAAAAATTCCATTTTTTTAAGAAATAAAAGCTTACCTCGATGAATTCCTGTTGCGGTTCCATCCGGAACGTTGATTTGTTGGTGTTGGAGGCCTGAAAATATCAAAAATTAACTAAATTGCACGATTTTTAAATTAAAATTGGAATTTTGGAAATATTTATAAATGTTTTAAGCTAAGAAAAAATTGGCGATAGCCTTCGGCCGCCTATTACAAACAATTAGCTGTAAAAATGTGATTTCTATTGAAAACGGCTCGAAAAAGTTCAAAAAATCTTCAAATTTCTATTATTTTTTCAAAAAATCCAATTTTTTAAGAAATAAATCCTTACCTTGATGAATTCCTGTTGCGGTTCCATCCGGAACGTTGATTTGTTGGTGTTGGAGGCCTGAAAATATCAAAAATTAACTAAATTTCACGATTTTTAAATTAAAATTGGTATTTTGGAAATATTGATCATGTTTTAAGCTAAGAAAAAATTGGCGATAGCCTTCGGCCGCCTATTACAAACAATTAGCTGTAAAAATGTGATTTCTATTGAAAACGGTCAGAAAAAGTTCGAAAAATCTTCATAATTAAATTATTTTTTCAAAAATTCCATTTTTTTAAGAAATAAAAGCTTACCTCGATGAATTCCTGTTGCGGTTCCATCCGGAACGTTGATTTGTTGGTGTTGGAGGCCTGAAAATATCAAAAATTAACTAAATTGCACGATTTTTTAAATTTTTAAATTAAAATTGGAATTTTTGGAAATATTGAACATGTTTTAAGCTAAGAAAAAATTGGCGATAGCCTTCGGCCGCCTATTACAAACAATTAGCTGTAAAAATGTGATTTCTATTGAAAACGGTTCGAAAAAGTTCGAAAAATCTTCATAATTAAATTATTTTTTCAAAAATTCCATTTTTTTAAGAAATAAAAGCTTACCTCGATGAATTCCTGTTGCGGTTCCATCCGGAACGTTGATTTGTTGGTGTTGGAGGCCTGAAAATATCAAAAATAACTAAATTGCACGATTTTTTAAATTTTTAAATTAAAATTGGAATTTTTGGAAATATTGAACATGTTTTAAGCTAAGAAAAAATTGGCGATAGCCTTCGGCCGCCTATTACAAACAATTAGCTGTAAAAATGTGATTTCTATTGAAAACGGTTCGAAAAAGTTCGAAAAATCTTCATAATTAAATTATTTTTTCAAAAATTCCATTTTTTTAAGAAATAAAAGCTTACCTCGATGAATTCCTGTTGCGGTTCCATCCGGAACGTTGATTTGTTGGTGTTGGAGGCCTGAAAATATCAAAAATAACTAAATTGCACGATTTTTTAAATTTTTAAATTAAAATTGAAATTTTGGAAATATTTATAATGTTTTAAGCCAAGAAAAAATTGGCGATAGCCTTCGGCCGCCTATTACAAACAATTAGCTGTAAAAATGTGATTTCTATTGAAAACGGCTCGAAAAAGTTCAAAAAATCTTCAAATTTCTATTATTTTTTCAAAAATTCCAATTTTTTAAGAAATAAATCCTTACCTTGATGAATTCCTGTTGCGGTTCCATCCGGAACGTTGATTTGTTGGTGTTGGAGGCCTGAAAATATCAAAAATTAACTAAATTTCACGATTTTTTAAATTTTTAAATTAAAATTGGAATTTTTGGAAATATTTATAATGTTTTAAGCTAAGAAAAAATTGGCGATAGCCTTCGGCCACCTATTACAAACAATTAGCTGTAAAAATTTGATTTCTATTGAAAACGGCTCGAAAAAGTTCAAAAAATCTTCAAATTTCTATTATTTTTTCAAAAATTCCAATTTTTTAAGAAATAAATCCTTACCTTGATGAATTCCTGTTGCGGTTCCATCCGGAACGTTGATTTGTTGGTGTTGGAGGCCTGAAAATATCAAAAATTAACTAAATTTCACGATTTTTTAAATTTTTAAATTAAAATTGGAATTTTGGAAATATTTATAATGTTTTAAGCTAAGAAAAAATTGGCGATAGCCTTCGGCCACCTATTACAAACAATTAGCTGTAAAAATGTGATTTCTATTGAAAACGGTTCGAAAAAGTTCGAAAAATCTTCATAATTCTATTATTTTTTCAAAAATTCCATTTTTTTAAGAAATAAAAGCTTACCTCGATGAATTCCTGTTGCGGTTCCATCCGGAACGTTGATTTGTTGGTGTTGGAGGCCTGAAAATATCAAAAATTAACTAAATTGCACGATTTTTAAATTAAAATTGGAATTTTGGAAATATTTATAAATGTTTTAAGCTAAGAAAAAATTGGCGATAGCCTTCGGCCGCCTATTACAAACAATTAGCTGTAAAAATGTGATTTCTATTGAAAACGGCTCGAAAAAGTTCAAAAAATCTTCAAATTTCTATTATTTTTTCAAAAAATCCAATTTTTTAAGAAATAAATCCTTACCTTGATGAATTCCTGTTGCGGTTCCATCCGGAACGTTGATTTGTTGGTGTTGGAGGCCTGAAAATATCAAAAATTAACTAAATTTCACGATTTTTAAATTAAAATTGGTATTTTGGAAATATTGATCATGTTTTAAGCTAAGAAAAAATTGGCGATAGCCTTCGGCCGCCTATTACAAACAATTAGCTGTAAAAATGTGATTTCTATTGAAAACGGTCAGAAAAAGTTCGAAAAATCTTCATAATTAAATTATTTTTTCAAAAATTCCATTTTTTTAAGAAATAAAAGCTTACCTCGATGAATTCCTGTTGCGGTTCCATCCGGAACGTTGATTTGTTGGTGTTGGAGGCCTGAAAATATCAAAAATTAACTAAATTGCACGATTTTTTAAATTTTTAAATTAAAATTGGAATTTTTGGAAATATTGAACATGTTTTAAGCTAAGAAAAAATTGGCGATAGCCTTCGGCCGCCTATTACAAACAATTAGCTGTAAAAATGTGATTTCTATTGAAAACGGTTCGAAAAAGTTCGAAAAATCTTCATAATTAAATTATTTTTTCAAAAATTCCATTTTTTTAAGAAATAAAAGCTTACCTCGATGAATTCCTGTTGCGGTTCCATCCGGAACGTTGATTTGTTGGTGTTGGAGGCCTGAAAATATCAAAAATAACTAAATTGCACGATTTTTTAAATTTTTAAATTAAAATTGGAATTTTTGGAAATATTGAACATGTTTTAAGCTAAGAAAAAATTGGCGATAGCCTTCGGCCGCCTATTACAAACAATTAGCTGTAAAAATGTGATTTCTATTGAAAACGGTTCGAAAAAGTTCGAAAAATCTTCATAATTAAATTATTTTTTCAAAAATTCCATTTTTTTAAGAAATAAAAGCTTACCTCGATGAATTCCTGTTGCGGTTCCATCCGGAACGTTGATTTGTTGGTGTTGGAGGCCTGAAAATATCAAAAATAACTAAATTGCACGATTTTTTAAATTTTTAAATTAAAATTGAAATTTTGGAAATATTTATAATGTTTTAAGCCAAGAAAAAATTGGCGATAGCCTTCGGCCGCCTATTACAAACAATTAGCTGTAAAAATGTGATTTCTATTGAAAACGGCTCGAAAAAGTTCAAAAAATCTTCAAATTTCTATTATTTTTTCAAAAATTCCAATTTTTTAAGAAATAAATCCTTACCTTGATGAATTCCTGTTGCGGTTCCATCCGGAACGTTGATTTGTTGGTGTTGGAGGCCTGAAAATATCAAAAATTAACTAAATTTCACGATTTTTTAAATTTTTAAATTAAAATTGGAATTTTTGGAAATATTTATAATGTTTTAAGCTAAGAAAAAATTGGCGATAGCCTTCGGCCACCTATTACAAACAATTAGCTGTAAAAATTTGATTTCTATTGAAAACGGCTCGAAAAAGTTCAAAAAATCTTCAAATTTCTATTATTTTTTCAAAAATTCCAATTTTTTAAGAAATAAATCCTTACCTTGATGAATTCCTGTTGCGGTTCCATCCGGAACGTTGATTTGTTGGTGTTGGAGGCCTGAAAATATCAAAAATTAACTAAATTTCACGATTTTTTAAATTTTTAAATTAAAATTGGAATTTTGGAAATATTTATAATGTTTTAAGCTAAGAAAAAATTGGCGATAGCCTTCGGCCACCTATTACAAACAATTAGCTGTAAAAATGTGATTTCTATTGAAAACGGTTCGAAAAAGTTCGAAAAATCTTCATAATTCTATTATTTTTTCAAAAATTCCATTTTTTTAAGAAATAAAAGCTTACCTCGATGAATTCCTGTTGCGGTTCCATCCGGAACGTTGATTTGTTGGTGTTGGAGGCCTGAAAATATCAAAAATTAACTAAATTGCACGATTTTTAAATTAAAATTGGAATTTTGGAAATATTTATAAATGTTTTAAGCTAAGAAAAAATTGGCGATAGCCTTCGGCCGCCTATTACAAACAATTAGCTGTAAAAATGTGATTTCTATTGAAAACGGCTCGAAAAAGTTCAAAAAATCTTCAAATTTCTATTATTTTTTCAAAAAATCCAATTTTTTAAGAAATAAATCCTTACCTTGATGAATTCCTGTTGCGGTTCCATCCGGAACGTTGATTTGTTGGTGTTGGAGGCCTGAAAATATCAAAAATTAACTAAATTTCACGATTTTTAAATTAAAATTGGTATTTTGGAAATATTGATCATGTTTTAAGCTAAGAAAAAATTGGCGATAGCCTTCGGCCGCCTATTACAAACAATTAGCTGTAAAAATGTGATTTCTATTGAAAACGGTCAGAAAAAGTTCGAAAAATCTTCATAATTAAATTATTTTTTCAAAAATTCCATTTTTTTAAGAAATAAAAGCTTACCTCGATGAATTCCTGTTGCGGTTCCATCCGGAACGTTGATTTGTTGGTGTTGGAGGCCTGAAAATATCAAAAATTAACTAAATTGCACGATTTTTTAAATTTTTAAATTAAAATTGGAATTTTTGGAAATATTTATAATGTTTTAAGCTAAGAAAAAATTGGCGATAGCCTTCGGCCACCTATTACAAACAATTAGCTGTAAAAATGTGATTTCTATTGAAAACGGTTCGAAAAAGTTCGAAAAATCTTCATAATTCTATTATTTTTTCAAAAATTCCAATTTTTTAAGAAATAAATCCTTACCTTGATGAATTCCTGTTGCGGTTCCATCCGGAACGTTGATTTGTTGGTGTTGGAGGCCTGAAAATATCAAAAATAACTAAATTGCACGATTTTTTAAATTTTTAAATTAAAATTGGAATTTTGGAAATATTTATAATGTTTTAAGTTAAGAAAAAATTGGCGATAGCCTTCGGCCACCTATTACAAACAATTAGCTGTAAAAATGTGATTTCTATTGAAAACGGTTCGAAAAAGTTCGAAAAATCTTCATAATTCTATTATTTTTTCAAAAATTCCAATTTTTTAAGAAATAAATCCTTACCTGGACATATTCCTGTTGCGGTTCCATCCGGAACGTTGATTTGTTGGTGTTGGAGGCCTGAAAATATCAAAAATTAACTAAATTGCACGATTTTTAAATTAAAATTGGAATTTTGGAAATATTTATAATGTTTTAAGCCAAGAAAAAATTGGCGATAGCCTTCGGCCACCTATTACAAACAATTAGCTGTAAAAATGTGATTTCTATTGAAAACGGTTCGAAAAAGTTCGAAAAATCTTCATAATTCTATTATTTTTTCAAAAATTCCAATTTTTTAAGAAATAAATCCTTACCTTGATGAATTCCTGTTGCGGTTCCATCCGGAACGTTGATTTGTTGGTGTTGGAGGCCTGAAAATATCAAAAATAACTAAATTGCACGATTTTTAAATTAAAATTGGAATTTTGGAAATATTTATAATGTTTTAAGCTAAGAAAAAATTGGCGATAGCCTTCGGCCACCTATTACAAACAATTAGCTGTAAAAATGTGATTTCTATTGAAAACGGTTCGAAAAAGTTCGTAAAATCTTCATAATTCTATTATTTTTTCAAAAATTCCAATTTTTTAAGAAATAAATCCTTACCTTGATGAATTCCTGTTGCGGTTCCATCCGGAACGTTGATTTGTTGGTGTTGGAGGCCTGAAAATATCAAAAATTAACTAAATTGCACGATTTTTAAATTAAAATTGGAATTTTGGAAATATTTATAATGTTTTAAGCTAAGAAAAAATTGGCGATAGCCTTCGGCCGCCTATTACAAACAATTAGCTGTAAAAATGTGATTTCTATTGAAAACGGTTCGAAAAAGTTCGAAAAATCTTCATAATTCTATTATTTTTTCAAAAATTCCAATTTTTTAAGAAATAAATCCTTACCTGGACATATTCCTGTTGCGGTTCCATCCGGAACGTTGATTTGTTGGTGTTGGAGGCCTGAAAATATCAAAAATAACTAAATTGCACGATTTTTAAATTAAAATTGGAATTTTGGAAATATTTATAATGTTTTAAGCTAAGAAAAAATTGGCGATAGCCTTCGGCCACCTATTACAAACAATTAGCTGTAAAAATGTGATTTCTATTGAAAACGGTTCGAAAAAGTTCGTAAAATCTTCATAATTCTATTATTTTTTCAAAAATTCCAATTTTTTAAGAAATAAATCCTTACCTTGATGAATTCCTGTTGCGGTTCCATCCGGAACGTTGATTTGTTGGTGTTGGAGGCCTGAAAATATCAAAAATTAACTAAATTGCACGATTTTTAAATTAAAATTGGAATTTTGGAAATATTTATAAATGTTTTAAGCTAAGAAAAAATTGGCGATAGCCTTCGGCCACCTATTACAAACAATTAGCTGTAAAAATGTGATTTCTATTGAAAACGGTTCGAAAAAGTTCGAAAAATCTTCATAATTCTATTATTTTTTCAAAAATTCCAATTTTTTAAGAAATAAATCCTTACCTTGATGAATTCCTGTTGCGGTTCCATCCGGAACGTTGATTTGTTGGTGTTGGAGGCCTGAAAATATCAAAAATAACTAAATTGCACGATTTTTAAATTAAAATTGGAATTTTGGAAATATTTATAATGTTTTAAGCTAAGAAAAAATTGGCGATAGCCTTCGGCCACCTATTACAAACAATTAGCTGTAAAAATGTGATTTCTATTGAAAACGGTTCGAAAAAGTTCGTAAAATCTTCATAATTCTATTATTTTTTCAAAAATTCCAATTTTTTAAGAAATAAATCCTTACCTTGATGAATTCCTGTTGCGGTTCCATCCGGAACGTTGATTTGTTGGTGTTGGAGGCCTGAAAATATCAAAAATAACTAAATTGCACGATTTTTAAATTAAAATTGGAATTTTGGAAATATTTATAATGTTTTAAGCTAAGAAAAAATTGGCGATAGCCTTCGGCCGCCTATTACAAACAATTAGCTGTAAAAATGTGATTTCTATTGAAAACGGTTCGAAAAAGTTCGAAAAATCTTCATAATTCTATTATTTTTTCAAAAATTCCAATTTTTTAAGAAATAAATCCTTACCTGGACATATTCCTGTTGCGGTTCCATCCGGAACGTTGATTTGTTGGTGTTGGAGGCCTGAAAATATCAAAATTAACTAAATTGCACGATTTTTAAATTAAAATTGGAATTTTGGAAATATTTATAAATGTTTTAAGCTAAGAAAAAATTGGCGATAGCCTTCGGCCACCTATTACAAACAATTAGCTGTAAAAATGTGATTTCTATTGAAAACGGTTCGAAAAAGTTCGAAAAATCTTCATAATTCTATTATTTTTTCAAAAATTCCAATTTTTTAAGAAATAAATCCTTACCTTGATGAATTCCTGTTGCGGTTCCATCCGGAACGTTGATTTGTTGGTGTTGGAGGCCTGAAAATATCAAAAATAACTAAATTGCACGATTTTTAAATTAAAATTGGAATTTTGGAAATATTTATAATGTTTTAAGCTAAGAAAAAATTGGCGATAGCCTTCGGCCACCTATTACAAACAATTAGCTGTAAAAATGTGATTTCTATTGAAAACGGTTCGAAAAAGTTCGTAAAATCTTCATAATTCTATTATTTTTTCAAAAATTCCAATTTTTTAAGAAATAAATCCTTACCTTGATGAATTCCTGTTGCGGTTCCATCCGGAACGTTGATTTGTTGGTGTTGGAGGCCTGAAAATATCAAAAATAACTAAATTGCACGATTTTTAAATTAAAATTGGAATTTTGGAAATATTTATAATGTTTTAAGCTAAGAAAAAATTGGCGATAGCCTTCGGCCGCCTATTACAAACAATTAGCTGTAAAAATGTGATTTCTATTGAAAACGGTTCGAAAAAGTTCGAAAAATCTTCATAATTCTATTATTTTTTCAAAAATTCCAATTTTTTAAGAAATAAATCCTTACCTGGACATATTCCTGTTGCGGTTCCATCCGGAACGTTGATTTGTTGGTGTTGGAGGCCTGAAAATATCAAAATTAACTAAATTGCACGATTTTTAAATTAAAATTGGAATTTTGGAAATATTTATAAATGTTTTAAGCTAAGAAAAAATTGGCGATAGCCTTCGGCCACCTATTACAAACAATTAGCTGTAAAAATGTGATTTCTATTGAAAACGGTTCGAAAAAGTTCGAAAAATCTTCATAATTCTATTATTTTTTCAAAAATTCCAATTTTTTAAGAAATAAATCCTTACCTTGATGAATTCCTGTTGCGGTTCCATCCGGAACGTTGATTTGTTGGTGTTGGAGGCCTGAAAATATCAAAAATAACTAAATTGCACGATTTTTAAATTAAAATTGGAATTTTGGAAATATTTATAATGTTTTAAGCTAAGAAAAAATTGGCGATAGCCTTCGGCCACCTATTACAAACAATTAGCTGTAAAAATGTGATTTCTATTGAAAACGGTTCGAAAAAGTTCGTAAAATCTTCATAATTCTATTATTTTTTCAAAAATTCCAATTTTTTAAGAAATAAATCCTTACCTTGATGAATTCCTGTTGCGGTTCCATCCGGAACGTTGATTTGTTGGTGTTGGAGGCCTGAAAATATCAAAAATAACTAAATTGCACGATTTTTAAATTAAAATTGGAATTTTGGAAATATTTATAATGTTTTAAGCTAAGAAAAAATTGGCGATAGCCTTCGGCCGCCTATTACAAACAATTAGCTGTAAAAATGTGATTTCTATTGAAAACGGTTCGAAAAAGTTCGAAAAATCTTCATAATTCTATTATTTTTTCAAAAATTCCAATTTTTTAAGAAATAAATCCTTACCTGGACATATTCCTGTTGCGGTTCCATCCGGAACGTTGATTTGTTGGTGTTGGAGGCCTGAAAATATCAAAAATAACTAAATTGCACGATTTTTAAATTAAAATTGGAATTTTGGAAATATTTATAATGTTTTAAGCTAAGAAAAAATTGGCGATAGCCTTCGGCCACCTATTACAAACAATTAGCTGTAAAAATGTGATTTCTATTGAAAACGGTTCGAAAAAGTTCGTAAAATCTTCATAATTCTATTATTTTTTCAAAAATTCCAATTTTTTAAGAAATAAATCCTTACCTTGATGAATTCCTGTTGCGGTTCCATCCGGAACGTTGATTTGTTGGTGTTGGAGGCCTGAAAATATCAAAAATTAACTAAATTGCACGATTTTTAAATTAAAATTGGAATTTTGGAAATATTTATAATGTTTTAAGCTAAGAAAAAATTGGCGATAGCCTTCGGCCGCCTATTACAAACAATTAGCTGTAAAAATGTGATTTCTATTGAAAACGGTTCGAAAAAGTTCGAAAAATCTTCATAATTCTATTATTTTTTCAAAAATTCCAATTTTTTAAGAAATAAATCCTTACCTTGATGAATTCCTGTTGCGGTTCCATCCGGAACGTTGATTTGTTGGTGTTGGAGGCCTGAAAATATCAAAAATAACTAAATTGCACGATTTTTAAATTAAAATTGGAATTTTGGAAATATTTATAATGTTTTAAGCTAAGAAAAAATTGGCGATAGCCTTCGGCCACCTATTACAAACAATTAGCTGTAAAAATGTGATTTCTATTGAAAACGGTTCGAAAAAGTTCGTAAAATCTTCATAATTCTATTATTTTTTCAAAAATTCCAATTTTTTAAGAAATAAATCCTTACCTTGATGAATTCCTGTTGCGGTTCCATCCGGAACGTTGATTTGTTGGTGTTGGAGGCCTGAAAATATCAAAAATAACTAAATTGCACGATTTTTTAAATTTTTAAATTAAAATTGGAATTTTGGAAATATTTATAATGTTTTAAGTTAAGAAAAAATTGGCGATAGCCTTCGGCCACCTATTACAAACAATTAGCTGTAAAAATGTGATTTCTATTGAAAACGGTTCGAAAAAGTTCGAAAAATCTTCATAATTCTATTATTTTTTCAAAAATTCCAATTTTTTAAGAAATAAATCCTTACCTGGACATATTCCTGTTGCGGTTCCATCCGGAACGTTGATTTGTTGGTGTTGGAGGCCTGAAAATATCAAAAATTAACTAAATTGCACGATTTTTAAATTAAAATTGGAATTTTGGAAATATTTATAATGTTTTAAGCCAAGAAAAAATTGGCGATAGCCTTCGGCCACCTATTACAAACAATTAGCTGTAAAAATGTGATTTCTATTGAAAACGGTTCGAAAAAGTTCGAAAAATCTTCATAATTCTATTATTTTTTCAAAAATTCCAATTTTTTAAGAAATAAATCCTTACCTTGATGAATTCCTGTTGCGGTTCCATCCGGAACGTTGATTTGTTGGTGTTGGAGGCCTGAAAATATCAAAAATAACTAAATTGCACGATTTTTAAATTAAAATTGGAATTTTGGAAATATTTATAATGTTTTAAGCTAAGAAAAAATTGGCGATAGCCTTCGGCCACCTATTACAAACAATTAGCTGTAAAAATGTGATTTCTATTGAAAACGGTTCGAAAAAGTTCGTAAAATCTTCATAATTCTATTATTTTTTCAAAAATTCCAATTTTTTAAGAAATAAATCCTTACCTTGATGAATTCCTGTTGCGGTTCCATCCGGAACGTTGATTTGTTGGTGTTGGAGGCCTGAAAATATCAAAAATTAACTAAATTGCACGATTTTTAAATTAAAATTGGAATTTTGGAAATATTTATAATGTTTTAAGCTAAGAAAAAATTGGCGATAGCCTTCGGCCGCCTATTACAAACAATTAGCTGTAAAAATGTGATTTCTATTGAAAACGGCTCGAAAAAGTTCAAAAAATCTTCAAATTTCTATTATTTTTTCAAAAATTCCAATTTTTTAAGAAATAAATCCTTACCTTGATGAATTCCTGTTGCGGTTCCATCCGGAACGTTGATTTGTTGGTGTTGGAGGCCTGAAAATATCAAAAATTAACTAAATTGCACGATTTTTAAATTAAAATTGGAATTTTGGAAATATTTATAAATGTTTTAAGCTAAGAAAAAATTGGCGATAGCCTTCGGCCACCTATTACAAACAATTAGCTGTAAAAATGTGATTTCTATTGAAAACGGTTCGAAAAAGTTCGAAAAATCTTCATAATTCTATTATTTTTTCAAAAATTCCAATTTTTTAAGAAATAAATCCTTACCTTGATGAATTCCTGTTGCGGTTCCATCCGGAACGTTGATTTGTTGGTGTTGGAGGCCTGAAAATATCAAAAATTAACTAAATTGCACGATTTTTAAATTAAAATTGGAATTTTGGAAATATTTATAAATGTTTTAAGCTAAGAAAAAATTGGCGATAGCCTTCGGCCGCCTATTACAAACAATTAGCTGTAAAAATGTGATTTCTATTGAAAACGGCTCGAAAAAGTTCAAAAAATCTTCAAATTTCTATTATTTTTTCAAAAAATCCAATTTTTTAAGAAATAAATCCTTACCTTGATGAATTCCTGTTGCGGTTCCATTCGGAACGTTGATTTGTTGGTGTTGGAGGCCTGAAAATATCAAAAATAACTAAATTGCACGATTTTTTAAATTTTTAAATTAAAATTGGAATTTTGGAAATATTTATAATGTTTTAAGCTAAGAAAAAATTGGCGATAGCCTTCGGCCACCTATTACAAACAATTAGCTGTAAAAATGTGATTTCTATTGAAAACGTTTCGAAAAAGTTCGAAAAATCTTCAAATTTCTATTATTTTTTCAAAAAATCCAATTTTTTAAGAAATAAATCCTTACCTTGATGAATTCCTGTTGCGGTTCCATCCGGAACGTTGATTTGTTGGTGTTGGAGGCCTGAAAATATCAAAAATAACTAAATTGCACGATTTTTAAATTAAAATTGGAATTTTGGAAATATTTATAATGTTTTAAGCTAAGAAAAAATTGGCGATAGCCTTCGGCCACCTATTACAAACAATTAGCTGTAAAAATGTGATTTCTATTGAAAACGGTTCGAAAAAGTTCGTAAAATCTTCATAATTCTATTATTTTTTCAAAAATTCCAATTTTTTAAGAAATAAATCCTTACCTTGATGAATTCCTGTTGCGGTTCCATCCGGAACGTTGATTTGTTGGTGTTGGAGGCCTGAAAATATCAAAAATAACTAAATTGCACGATTTTTTAAATTTTTAAATTAAAATTGAAATTTTGGAAATATTTATAATGTTTTAAGCTAAGAAAAAATTGGCGATAGCCTTCGGCCACCTATTACAAACAATTAGCTGTAAAAATGTGATTTCTATTGAAAACGGTTCGAAAAAGTTCGTAAAATCTTCATAATTCTATTATTTTTTCAAAAATTCCAATTTTTTAAGAAATAAATCCTTACCTTGATGAATTCCTGTTGCGGTTCCATCCGGAACGTTGATTTGTTGGTGTTGGAGGCCTGAAAATATCAAAAATAACTAAATTGCACGATTTTTTAAATTTTTAAATTAAAATTGGAATTTTGGAAATATTTATAATGTTTTAAGCTAAGAAAAAATTGGCGATAGCCTTCGGCCACCTATTACAAACAATTAGCTGTAAAAATGTGATTTCTATTGAAAACGGTTCGAAAAAGTTCGTAAAATCTTCATAATTCTATTATTTTTTCAAAAATTCCAATTTTTTAAGAAATAAATCCTTACCTTGATGAATTCCTGTTGCGGTTCCATCCGGAACGTTGATTTGTTGGTGTTGGAGGCCTGAAAATATCAAAAATTAACTAAAGTGCACGATTTTTAAATTAAAATTGGAATTTTGGAAATATTTATAAATGTTTTAAGCTAAGAAAAAATTGGCGATAGCCTTCGGCCGCCTATTACAAACAATTAGCTGTAAAAATGTGATTTCTA
Source organism: Caenorhabditis virilis (assembly GCA_964036255.1). NCBI lineage: Eukaryota > Metazoa > Nematoda > Chromadorea > Rhabditida > Rhabditidae > Caenorhabditis > Caenorhabditis virilis. Next base: position 541,880 of record OZ038417.1, on the reverse strand, counting down.
TTGAAAACGGCTCGAAAAAGTTCAAAAAATCTTCAAATTTCTATTATTTTTTCAAAAAATCCAATTTTTTAAGAAATAAATCCTTACCTTGATGAATTCCTGTTGCGGTTCCATCCGGAACGTTGATTTGTTGGTGTTGGAGGCCTGAAAATATCAAAAATAACTAAATTGCACGATTTTTTAAATTTTTAAATTAAAATTGGAATTTTGGAAATATTTATAATGTTTTAAGTTAAGAAAAAATTGGCGATAGCCTTCGGCCACCTATTACAAACAATTAGCTGTAAAAATGTGATTTCTATTGAAAACGGTTCGAAAAAGTTCGAAAAATCTTCATAATTCTATTATTTTTTCAAAAATTCCAATTTTTTAAGAAATAAATCCTTACCTGGACATATTCCTGTTGCGGTTCCATCCGGAACGTTGATTTGTTGGTGTTGGAGGCCTGAAAATATCAAAAATTAACTAAATTGCACGATTTTTAAATTAAAATTGGAATTTTGGAAATATTTATAATGTTTTAAGCCAAGAAAAAATTGGCGATAGCCTTCGGCCACCTATTACAAACAATTAGCTGTAAAAATGTGATTTCTATTGAAAACGGTTCGAAAAAGTTCGAAAAATCTTCATAATTCTATTATTTTTTCAAAAATTCCAATTTTTTAAGAAATAAATCCTTACCTTGATGAATTCCTGTTGCGGTTCCATCCGGAACGTTGATTTGTTGGTGTTGGAGGCCTGAAAATATCAAAAATAACTAAATTGCACGATTTTTTAAATTTTTAAATTAAAATTGGAATTTTGGAAATATTTATAATGTTTTAAGCTAAGAAAAAATTGGCGATAGCCTTCGGCCACCTATTACAAACAATTAGCTGTAAAAATGTGATTTCTATTGAAAACGGTTCGAAAAAGTTCGTAAAATCTTCATAATTCTATTATTTTTTCAAAAATTCCAATTTTTTAAGAAATAAATCCTTACCTTGATGAATTCCTGTTGCGGTTCCATCCGGAACGTTGATTTGTTGGTGTTGGAGGCCTGAAAATATCAAAAATAACTAAATTGCACGATTTTTTAAATTTTTAAATTAAAATTGGAATTTTGGAAATATTTATAATGTTTTAAGCTAAGAAAAAATTGGCGACAGCCTTCGGCCGCCTATTACAAACAATTAGCTGTAAAAATGTGATTTCTATTGAAAACGGTTCGAAAAAGTTCGTAAAATCTTCATAATTCTATTATTTTTTCAAAAATTCCAATTTTTTAAGAAATAAATCCTTACCTTGATGAATTCCTGTTGCGGTTCCATCCGGAACGTTGATTTGTTGGTGTTGGAGGCCTGAAAATATCAAAAATAACTAAATTGCACGATTTTTTAAATTTTTAAATTAAAATTGGAATTTTGGAAATATTTATAATGTTTTAAGCTAAGAAAAAATTGGCGATAGCCTTCGGCCGCCTATTACAAACAATTAGCTGTAAAAATGTGATTTCTATTGAAAACGGCTCGAAAAAGTTCAAAAAATCTTCAAATTTCTATTATTTTTTCAAAAATTCCAATTTTTTAAGAAATAAATCCTTACCTTGATGAATTCCTGTTGCGGTTCCATCCGGAACGTTGATTTGTTGGTGTTGGAGGCCTGAAAATATCAAAAATTAACTAAATTGCACGATTTTTAAATTAAAATTGGAATTTTGGAAATATTTATAATGTTTTAAGCTAAGAAAAAATTGGCGATAGCCTTCGGCCGCCTATTACAAACAATTAGCTGTAAAAATGTGATTTCTATTGAAAACGGCTCGAAAAAGTTCAAAAAATCTTCAAATTTCTATTATTTTTTCAAAAATTCCAATTTTTTAAGAAATAAATCCTTACCTTGATGAATTCCTGTTGCGGTTCCATCCGGAACGTTGATTTGTTGGTGTTGGAGGCCTGAAAATATCAAAAATTAACTAAATTGCACGATTTTTAAATTAAAATTGGAATTTTGGAAATATTTATAAATGTTTTAAGCTAAGAAAAAATTGGCGATAGCCTTCGGCCACCTATTACAAACAATTAGCTGTAAAAATGTGATTTCTATTGAAAACGGTTCGAAAAAGTTCGAAAAATCTTCATAATTCTATTATTTTTTCAAAAATTCCAATTTTTTAAGAAATAAATCCTTACCTTGATGAATTCCTGTTGCGGTTCCATCCGGAACGTTGATTTGTTGGTGTTGGAGGCCTGAAAATATCAAAAATTAACTAAATTGCACGATTTTTAAATTAAAATTGGAATTTTGGAAATATTTATAAATGTTTTAAGCTAAGAAAAAATTGGCGATAGCCTTCGGCCGCCTATTACAAACAATTAGCTGTAAAAATGTGATTTCTATTGAAAACGGCTCGAAAAAGTTCAAAAAATCTTCAAATTTCTATTATTTTTTCAAAAAATCCAATTTTTTAAGAAATAAATCCTTACCTTGATGAATTCCTGTTGCGGTTCCATTCGGAACGTTGATTTGTTGGTGTTGGAGGCCTGAAAATATCAAAAATAACTAAATTGCACGATTTTTTAAATTTTTAAATTAAAATTGGAATTTTGGAAATATTTATAATGTTTTAAGCTAAGAAAAAATTGGCGATAGCCTTCGGCCACCTATTACAAACAATTAGCTGTAAAAATGTGATTTCTATTGAAAACGGTTCGAAAAAGTTCGTAAAATCTTCATAATTCTATTATTTTTTCAAAAATTCCAATTTTTTAAGAAATAAATCCTTACCTTGATGAATTCCTGTTGCGGTTCCATCCGGAACGTTGATTTGTTGGTGTTGGAGGCCTGAAAATATCAAAAATAACTAAATTGCACGATTTTTTAAATTTTTAAATTAAAATTGGAATTTTGGAAATATTTATAATGTTTTAAGCTAAGAAAAAATTGGCGATAGCCTTCGGCCGCCTATTACAAACAATTAGCTGTAAAAATGTGATTTCTATTGAAAACGGCTCGAAAAAGTTCAAAAAATCTTCAAATTTCTATTATTTTTTCAAAAATTCCAATTTTTTAAGAAATAAATCCTTACCTTGATGAATTCCTGTTGCGGTTCCATCCGGAACGTTGATTTGTTGGTGTTGGAGGCCTGAAAATATCAAAAATTAACTAAATTGCACGATTTTTAAATTAAAATTGGAATTTTGGAAATATTTATAAATGTTTTAAGCTAAGAAAAAATTGGCGATAGCCTTCGGCCACCTATTACAAACAATTAGCTGTAAAAATGTGATTTCTATTGAAAACGGTTCGAAAAAGTTCGAAAAATCTTCATAATTCTATTATTTTTTCAAAAATTCCAATTTTTTAAGAAATAAATCCTTACCTTGATGAATTCCTGTTGCGGTTCCATCCGGAACGTTGATTTGTTGGTGTTGGAGGCCTGAAAATATCAAAAATTAACTAAATTGCACGATTTTTAAATTAAAATTGGAATTTTGGAAATATTTATAATGTTTTAAGCCAAGAAAAAATTGGCGATAGCCTTCGGCCGCCTATTACAAACAATTAGCTGTAAAAATGTGATTTCTATTGAAAACGGCTCGAAAAAGTTCGAAAAATCTTCATAATTCTATTATTTTTTCAAAAATTCCAATTTTTTAAGAAATAAATCCTTACCTGGACATATTCCTGTTGCGGTTCCATCCGGAACGTTGATTTGTTGGTGTTGGAGGCCTGAAAATATCAAAAATTAACTAAAGTGCACGATTTTTAAATTAAAATTGGAATTTTGGAAATATTGAACATGTTTTAAGCTAAGAAAAAATTGGCGATAGCCTTCGGCCGCCTCTTACAAACAATTAGCTGTAAAAATGCGATTTCCATTGAAAATTATTCGAAAAACTTCAAAAAAATTTCCAAATATCCATTTTTTGAAATTAATGATGAACCTTGATGAACTCAATTTCCGTTCCATCTCCAGCGAGACGCATGCATTGTTTGAACATCATTCAATTGCAAATGCTTCCAGACCATAAATTCAATCTCTCGCTCGTTCAGTGTCCAGGAACATCAGATCCTTGGTCTAGATGCTGATTATTCCTCTCCATTCCATGTTCTTCATTGTGTCCTTCGCTCTTTGCCCACGAGGTCGGCGCCGTTGTTGTTGTTGTTGTTGTTGTTGTTGTTGTTGTTGTTGTTGTTGTTGTTGTTGTTGTTGCTATTGTTGTTGCGGTACTTGTCCCATCATCTTGATCCTCGCCATCTTCTGGAAATTCAAAAAGTTCAGATTTTTCGCGTTTTTTAAAACTACAGACGCGAACTTTTGCACAACAGCGACAAATGGCTATGAAAAAGCCCATTTAAAATTAAAAATGATGTAAATTTTTATTTCAAAGAAAGAACACAACTTTTACATCGAAAAAACACAATTATCAACCCATTTGTGCTTCTTGTAATCCTTGAATCGTTCGGTTGACACTCTAAAAAACCACTAATTCTCTGCGATAGACTGTTAGACTAAAAAAAAAGACCGAAAGACCTCAACGGACCGAAACAAAGAAAAAAGTGCAGACACAGCTCCTTTGACCTAGGCTAGAAAACCACCCAACACCCCCCATACCCAAAAAAATTGAAAAAACAATAAAAATGAAAAAAAATCGCTTGTTTTCGTTCGCGTCTTATGCAACTTTTTGAATTTTTTAAAAATTGAAACTATATCCTTATCCTTTTAATCCTTTCCTATATCCTTTTTCGCTGGAAGCACCACTTCTGCTCTCCAAATCTCGAACCATCTAAAAAAAAATCAAAAAATAATGGTTTTTAAAAAATTCAAGTATTAAAAATGGTCTTGAAACCATTTTAACAAAACGAAAAAACGAAGAAACACATCATTTTATAAAAAAACTTTATTAATAAAACAAAGACCCGTTTTGAGACACTTTCAACCGTTCAGAAAGTGAAAAATGATAAATTTACCCTGGTTTTTTGTAATAGAAAAATAAATATTGAAGAAGAAGGTCCTAATTGAGAAAAGAAAATATAAAAGAGAAGAGATTTCAGTAAAACAAGGAGAATATAAAATAAACGATGAGAAACAATATAAACAATATAAAAATGAATAAAATTGAATTTTTTTGTATTTTATATATTTTTTAATTTTTTTGGATTTTTTGTTTTTTTTTTAAATTTTTTTGTATTTTTCTTTTTGTATTTTTTTTTTAAGTTTTTTTTCTTTTTTATTTTTTTTTTTTGGTTTTTTTTCTTTTTATTTTTTTTTAAATATTTGTTTCTTTTTTTGGTGTTTGGTGTCCGTCTCCTTATTGAATTGATGCGAGTGACGAAGGTTCGGGAAGCACCGGGGCCATTGATATTCACAAACGAATTGAATCTGAAATAAGAGATAATTTATACTGATTTTGAAATTTAAAATTAATTACCTTGTGAAATAATTATGGCTGAAACGTTGTCCATTTCTAGGGGACAGAAAAATGGTGAAATGGGTTGCAAAACCCGCCAAAAAAGATTGAAAACTGTAGAAATCCGACGACCATTCCAAGTGAAATCTATCGTAATAATCCAATCCAACAAAATAATCGTTCCAAACTTGATTCCAATCGACAAGAAGATGGCATGGATGTCACTCACTGTTAGGTTGAATGGGCTCCTGAAAATGGGAAATTTAAATTTTTCGATTAAAAATTGATTTTAAAGACAGTGTATAACTTCTTTATTTTCACAATGTTCTTAAAATTACACTTCAAATGTCACACTTCCTTTAAAAACACTTTAAATAATAGGTTTTCCATTTCTGAACCTTTGAAAAACATACCTAAACAGTCCGACAAGAGTGAATCCTTCATTATCCTATTGAAATGGGGGAGAATGTTGAAATTGGAAGTTGATGTACTTGGCATCTATCATCATTCAGAGCACGAAGGGTCCGAGAAAGTTCGCCGACTGATTGGTTGAATGGGGCCCTGAAAAGTGAAATAATTTTCAAAGATCCTGAATATTCAAAATAACAAACCTCTCAGTTCCGACAACAGTAAACTTTTCAGAAACTTGTACATTCTTGAAATTGACGATTTGCACGTTGATTAGCAGATGTTGGTTGAATTGTGGCGACAATTGGAACGGTGACATCATTTGATGAAGACAATAGTATCCTTTTCATGTTGACTGGATTCCTTGAAATGCTTGAATCCTTTGAAAAACGTCCGACGAACAACAAATCCATCTACTTGAATGAGAGTCTGAAAATCAGAATGTTTAGTAGAGTTTTCTAACATTTTCTCAATGTTCAACACATTTTCTTTAAATTTATTTAAAAATTAACATACCTGGATCGTATCGAAAGTTGTTCCTTTCGAATCCAATGTATTCTGCGACTTCGTATCCTTTTCATTTCCTTCGGACGATTGAAAGCAGGCCTGGCCAATTCTGACGAATCCTTTTGAAAATTCTTTAATATCCAATTTGACCCAAATTGAGCGAAAGCGTGGTTCACACACTGATGACTGTGGAATCTGAAATTTGGAAATTCAGTTATTTTAGACATTTTAAATTTATAATTTCCAACATTTTCAGTTTTAAATTTTAAATGTATCAAATAACTTACCCAAACAGTGCCGACAACAGTGAACAAGGCAGCTCGATCCTATTTGAGCAATTCTCGAATTGAGCATAAAAAATTGATGAACTCCGACGGTGGTATGATTCCTGCGATTCCAATGCAATTGACACTATAATGTTGAAATTGAGGCACGTCCTTGATCCTTCAAAAGTGTTCCTTTCGAATCCAATGTATTCTGCGACTTCGTATTCATCCTTTTCATTTCCTTCCGACGATTAAAAGCATCCTCGCCAATTGTGAAGAATCCTTTTGAAAATTTTCCAACTTTGATCCAAATTGAGCGAACGTGGTTCACACACTGATGATTGGGGAATCTGAAATTTAGAAATTTTTTTGTTCAAAATGTGTAATTTCGAAAGTTTTCAGTTTTAAAGTTAGATTTTAAAATTTTAAATGTATCAAATAACTTACCCAAACAGTGCCGACAACAGTGAACAAGGCAGCTCGATCCTTTTAGAGTAATATTCGAATTGAGAGTGGAAAAAATTGAAGAACTCCGGTGATGGTATGATCATGGTGATTCCAATGCAGTTGACGCAAATATGTTGAAATTGAAGCAGGTCCAAAGATCCTTGAAAAGTCCAACAGTCGAGTTCGAGATTCATGAATACGAACCATCTGATTCCATTGAATGGGAGTCTGAAAAAAGTACCATTTTGTATGAGTTGTCCCTATAATTCGATGGGAAATCCTACCTAAATCAGATCCGACAAGGTTCATTCATAACTTCAAAATAGTTGTTGACTCGATCCTTCAGATATGCGGCCGTCGATGACAAGAGGGGGGGGGGGGGGGGGTAATAACAGAAAAAAAAACCATATAAAAATGACTAGAAAAAATAATAAAAATATGACTAGATGAATTTGGGGACACTTCTTCTTCTTCAAAAAACCTGATTTGTATAATTTTTCGGACCATTAAAGGCCTAATACCCGGGATTTTTTGACGCCAAAACGTCATGAATAGAACACTTCTGAACGGCTGTGCTCTTTTGAATCGGGCTTTGAATTCAATATAACAAATAGCATAGCTTGAATTAAAAAAAACATGAAACGCCATAACAATATGACAGAAATCCTGCGATTTCCTGGATAAGATCTTTAAAGATAGTAATAAATAGATGATCAATCGATAATGAAAATGGAAGTATTTTTGTATATAATGGAAATTGAGCAGAATGACTAGAAATTAAAGAAATCGACATGAATTTTGACATTATATTATTTTCAGATATTCAACGTGGTACAGAGCTTTTCAGACAGTAATTGTATAGACCTTTGAGACAGTAATTCAACTTCAGAATTGATGACAACTCAACTTTAGAACCCCAAAACCAGCAAAAATTGAAATTTCCATAAAAAACTTGAAAAAAACCTATGAACCCCAATAAAACTTCCGAATAAACCATTTCCGCTCGATTTTTAGTTCATTTTTCCAAAGTAAATTACAAAAATTCAAAGTCTTTTTTGAAATTTAATATAATCTTAAATGTGAATCTTCTAAGCAAATTTTATTGTGAATTGGAATTGAATAATTATGAATTATGCCAAAACAAACAAATCTCTTGTATATCGATTACTTTTCAGCTTCTGTTTTTCGGGATTTCCAAATTTTTTGGGCCTTATAAATTATGGAATTTTTTGAGGAATAAAACCAGATTTATTTTAGGGATAATGGACTATTAATCGTCTACAAATGTACAAAATGGTCACTTTTCGCCTAAAACCCAATTTCACAAAATTTTGCCCCTTTAAACGACATCTTAAAGCTAATTTTGAAGCAAAAATTGCCAAGGAACTCCCCCCATTTCGCATTTTTTGCGTGTTCGACAAATAAACTGAGCAAAATGTTACCCACACAAAAACAACAAGAGATATTTGGAACATTGGACAGTATCCCCCCTCCCACCCTTTTCACCCTGAGTCTCCTCTATCACCATAACTATTTCCCCTCTACCCTCACCGCCACAGCCATACTATGTGTGCGGTAGAGCATGCTTTCATGCTTCTGTATATCAGAGCTCACGTAGGCTCTTTTTTTGTGTCATTTTCGAATCTTTCAATTAGAAACTCTCTAGACACTTAATTCCAGAATCCAAGAATCCGGAAAGGTGATTAAAGTCTCAGTGATTATAAAAAAGTCGCACAATCTAGTATCCAGTAATAGGATAAAAATGTGAATTTGGTCCAAAATGGCATAAAACATTTTGAAATCAAAATCTGAAAGAATTTTGGGAAATAATCTAGGCTAGAAATTCGCCCCGAAACACTGAAAATAGACCGTGACGCACATCCAAACAAAACATAATGTCTATCAATACATAAGGGGGGCCGCTCTTTTCTCCCGCCGTTCTATCGATCCTTTCGCGATCCCGTTCAATGAAACAAAATGCCCGTTTTTCAGCCCATTCAATCCCACCATTTTCCCCCATTTTCTATCCAACCTTTTCGAAAAACAATCCTTCACTTTCAACTTTTCGACAATGAAATCGATGACTTTCTAGAACACAAAAACACTCGTGTTTTCTCGACGGAAAGTGTTGAAATTCTGATTTTCCTGCATTCCAGGGGGGCGCTCAATGAGATATGGTTACAGTCATAAGGATGTATTTCACCACGCTCCAAATGAATCTGTTTCTTTTACCCATCCTCAAGCGTCTCGTCCCGAGACATCCGATTCCATACTATTTCCATTTATTTCGCAAGCTTTCTCTAAATTCTCCAACTGTTTCGGTCAAGAGGTCATTTGTAAACCATGCTCCAAGTAGAATCTATCCCCCCACTCCCCCCACCCCTAGGCGTATGGAACCGGATGTCAAAAGAGAAAAAAAAGGAAACGCACCAAAATCCTTGAATTGTTGACTGAAGAAACCCTGAAAAAATGAAGAACTTCCATTGATGTTGCATGTCACCTCAAAAAATGATTAAAAAGGGTAGCATACCAAATACCCTAAAAACAGAGTCTGGAGGCGTCAGGCCACCAATTGGGACCAAAACGGATGCACGACACCTGCACGCCTCCAGAACTGTTGAAAAAGCGGGACGAACCGCGTGAGGACGAGTTTCAAGAAACTTATCGGGGATTCATATACATGGCACGCAGTTAGTACCCCCAAATGACATGTACCCATATGTCATTGATCGCCACACCCACTGGAATGCAAGAAAATCGGAATTTCAACACTTCCCGGAGAAAACCCGAGTGTTTTTGTGTTCTAGAAAGTCAACGATTTCATTGCCGAAAAGTTGAAAGCGAAGGAATGTTCTTCGAAAAGATCGGATAGAAAATGGAACAGGAAAACAGCGGAATTAAATGTGCCGAAAAACGGGCATTTTGTTTCATCGAACGGGACCGCAAAAAAACCGACGGAACAGCAAGGAAAAAAGAAAAACGGCCTGCCAAATGTATTGAAACATTATGCCAGCTTGTCTGCCCATCAGGGTCTACTTTCAGAGTTCAGTTCGAATTTCTAAAACCTAGATTATTTCCCAAAATTCTTTCAGATTTTGATTTCAAAATATTTTATTACGTGAAACTCCAACAACTGGAATTCCAGCCGTTGGAGTTTCACTCCCCATTTTTTTTGCGGGGACATTTTGATAAATGTCAAGCCAAAATGTTTGGCCTGACAACCCAAATCACATTTTTATCCTATTTCCGTCTACTAGACTGATGAACTTTATTATAATCACCTAGACCTTAATCACCCTGCCACCCATGTAGGCTTGTCGAGAAGGGGGCGATTGTCTCCGTCCCCCTTTTGCACCGCCCTTTATAATTGGCGGTGGTGCGCCACCTTCTCCTCTTTTTGAAAGGTGGCGTCTTTGGCGCCCCTTTTAAAAATTGGCGCAATTTTGGCGACAAGCCTACACCTCTGCCCCAACCAGCCACCCATAACGACAGAGGTTCTGAACAGCACACAACTGTTCGCGCTGACATTTTCAGCTCAGTTCATCTCGTCAAAGAGATTGTGTGCTGAACATTTTTGGTATTGCGGTACTCCTTTCAGTACCGCTCCCTTTTATTCAGAAATTGAAGAACATACCGAGTTCTTATCTGTTTTTTTTTCAGATTTTCTCAAAATTCTTAATAATTTTGAGTTATAATAACTTTCTAATTCTCATTTGTATTTATTTCTTTTCTTTTCAACAAGATTTTTCCCCCAATTGTTATTTGTCTTTATGTACCGTTTCTTTTCTAACGGTGTATGCCGAAATATCCCCCCATGGGCATCGAAATCTGCTCCTCAGAATTCGAATAATTTTCACGTTTTGTGAATTTCAAACCGTTCAGGCTAGCGACTTCCTATTTAAGTGACCATTTGTCTTTAAGACAATTTTCAGAACGTCAAAGTTCTTTTTTCTTCAAATTTTCTAGACTTATTTATCCCATTACTTCCCAATTCTCACAAAAAATGTGAACGTTTTTCCTCATCTTATTAAAAATTCCAAATAATGGCCAATATACCAGTACCCCGAAAAAAACCGAACCCTTCATCGATTTAATGAGATTTTCAGCATTTTCCTAGCCATTTTTCATAATTTCCACTTATTTGCCCCTTCAGATTCACATTTGAAATTCAAAATTTCAAAATAACCCGAATTTTTGATAAATTTTCAACAAATTCGATGAACTAAACTTGAAATAAGAGCTTTGAAAAGTAAAAAGTTTGAAAAATATAGGTTTCTGGTAATTTTAAGAACAAAAACATATTTTTAATCAATGAAAGTATAATTTGGAAGAAAAGCTGGTTTTGAAGGCTTAAAATCGGCAAAAGAGTTGATTTTCAGAGTTTGAGAGAAAGATTTGGATAAAAATGGATAAAAGAAACATCACAGTTCCATTCCAGAGTCCATTTTCCATTCTGACTTTCAATTTGACATTGTCGACCACACATTTCATGCGTTGCGATTCAAAAATCGTTCAATATTCCGAGAATTTGTGCTTCAGATGTCGATTGTCATGTCATTTCTGAAAAAGTTGGAATATATATTTTTTTAACTATAACTAAAACCCACTTCAAAAAAACGTCAAATTTCAGAATAAGGGCATTCCGAAATTTCAGCCCATTTCCAGAATTATATCATTTAATCATCATTAATTCCATTCCAAGACGTTTCATCAGCTTTATATGATTATTAAAATCAATTTCCAAATTTTGAACTCGACAATTTGAGGTTATAAGCCTCTGTATAACAATTTCCAGCCTGAAAAATCCAAATTCAAACTGTTTTTCAATTTAAACACTTACAAGTAATCAATATTATCCACCAGCCATCATCTATCATCTAAATTTCTTTCCAATTTCGATATTTTCCAACTTTTCATAATTTTGATCCATAACTTGAATCCGAATATGATCGAGAACTTAGTTTCACAAATATTCTAATCAATTTGAGCCATCCGTTCATTAAAATTGTAATTGTTGTCAAAATCCAGCTCGTTTAAACATCATTCGATAATTCTGTTCTGAAATTTATAAAATTTAAATGTTTCGTATGTAGAACTTACGATTTGAGCAACAATATCCTCATTTGAATGGCCTTCAACTAGTAAAAAACTACAAAAATAGTTCATTTTCCAATAATTGAACTTCCTAGCTATCCAAACAGCTTTCAAGGTGATAAGCTTCACCAATTTCGTTCAAATACAATCTTAAAAATTCAAATGTGATCATTTTTTTCAATTCAACAACTTACAATGAGTTTTGCCAATTTCATTCAATTTCCAATCAATAATTTCAAAATATAATCAAGAACCTTGATTATTCTTCCAATTTCAAACTGAACCATGCGATTTCCAAATAAGATCCAGAACTTTGTGTCGTCTTCCAGTTTCACAAATCTCGTCATCAATTTAAGCCTTTCGAATTCATTTAAATGATAATTGACGTCAATTTCCAGCAGTTTTAGCTTCATTTAACCTAAAAAATTCAAATTTGAATTATTCTTTTTCAATTCAATAACTTACAATGAATTAGTTGTTCCAATTTCATTTCCAAATACTTCTATCACTTCAAAATATTCATAATTAATCCAAATTTGAATAAATAGCATCCAGAAAATGCATCCAAATATCATATCACCAACACGATCCAAATGTGATCCAGAACTTTGACAGATCATCCCGTTTTACAAACTATCCGCATTGTTGATTTCAATAAAACCAATTTCCAGCAGTTAAATACCATTAGATAACTCAAATCTGAAATTTTCAAAATTTCAATGTTTTTTTTGTATTTGAACAACTTACAATTTGATTATCGCATAAATCAAACAAGCTTTCCGCTCAAAGCATTCAAATATGGTCCAGAATCATAAAACGCGACCCAAAAAATCTCACTCGTGCAGTTTTCATCTGATTTCCAATCTGAAATTCAATTTTTCCAATTAAGTCTTCAAAATAATCAAAACTTACAATTTTCGGTCAATTTTCAGAAAATTCTCGAATTTCAGCGTCTTCTTCAAGTATTGTTTGACCATTTGAGTCCCAAACTCTCAATTCTCAATCATCCTTGTTCGAATAACTCCAACTTTCCAGTCACAGTTCCAAATTGAAAATAAAATCATCCTCATTTTCCAGATTTGTTGTCGATAAATCCCGCACGAATATTTTCTGACCTTCAGAGTGCGAGGTTCCGTCGAAAATTTGATTTTTGGCCTCTCAACCAAAGATTTGGCGGCCTAATCAAACTTCCAATCCATCATGAGCCTTCCGTGGCTACTTTTGGTGCGCCCAGCTCTATAACGTCGACAATCAAACCGGTTTCCTTCGATTTCCAAAATCGATCCTGAAAATTTGACATATTTCATAGGAAATACAAATTATACAAGCTCACCTCGAAAATCTATGCGAAAATGGTAATTTTCAGCAGCTTTTTGAAAAACTTCTTTCAAAGATCTTCAGCAAAATTCAATAGTCCTTCTCTTTCATCGAGATTTGTTGAAAAACATTTCCTTGGTTGTCGGTCCAAAAGAGTTCTTCTAATTATCGATTTTTTCGAATTCCCAATCAATCAGTACATCTAGACATCGAAATCAGTTCCTCCTTCATCGACCCTTGTCGAAAAATCCTTCGCTGAACATTTCTGGCGTTCAGCATGCGGGATTCCGTTGAAAATTTGATTTTTGGCCTCTTAACCAAAGTTGGCGGCCATATCAAATTGACAATCCATCATGAGCCTTACGTGGCTACTTTTGGTGCGCCCAGCTCCATGATGTCGACGTCAAAACTGTCTCCTTCACAACTCCATTCGATTTCCATGCACCCTTGTCGACGAAAATTCGTTGGCGGTTGCAGTTGGAAGACGACAATGATTTGGTGGTGGAAACTAGCTGAAAATTTACAAAATTTCAAATGAAAAACCATTAAAAAAAGAAATCTTTAATTTTTTAAACAATTTTCAAAAAAAATCTGCTTTTTGAATTAAATTACACTAGTTAGTGTTAAATTTTGAATAAAAACCACCAGGGAATTTTTAAAAACATTTTACAAGAAAAAAAAGAAGAAAAAACTGGAAATTATCACAAAAATCATCGCAAAAGTGTGAATTTGAAAAAATTAAAATCGTGTCTTCCACGAGAACTACGACTAGTCGGAAACTCGGCCACGGCCATTGTCATCAAAATCGATATTAATTATTATTTTAAAATCTGTTTTTTGAATTTCCACACAATTTTCGAATTTTTAAAGGAAGATTTTGATTTCAGATATTGTTTTAAATTTTTTGAGTTTGATTTAAAGGTAACACTCACTGATAAAATTGCAAATTGGTGAGAACTCCTCCGTTTGACGGCAAAAATTGCGAATGAAGAGAAGCCATGTAGATGTTGAACCAATGAAGATTGTGAAGTACCAAAACAGCCACAATGGATAAAACACGATACACCCAAACGAAAAAAAAAAGAAAAAACCTAAAATTTGCATCAATATTTTAAAAAATTGATTTTTTCAAAACTCACCAAAAACAAACAACAGCAAGAACAACGAAACAAATGAAGAAAACAAAACCAGGCGAATGACGAGAATATTGAAGAAAAACAAGAAAAATGAGAAGGGATGAAGACGCTCAACAGCGCTTCTGAAAAAAATCAATTTTTGGTTGGGAAGGAAAAAAATGGAGCAAACCTTCAATTCCATATAGCATCTCCTAATCTTATCCCTCGTTCCACTGTTGTTTCTTCTCGCCTTGATATAATCCGGTGTAATCAACGCCGGAAGTTTCCTTTTTCTTTGATTTTGCTGTTGTTGTGATTGGCTAGATCCGGTTGGTGTTGGTGTCTTCTTGAAATCGGGTTCCGCCATCTTCATAGTCTTCCAAAGCCTCTTCCTTTCGTCTTCCACATCAACCGGTGTTCGTCCACGAGTCGATACATCTTTCTCCAATTGCACTAACCTCCGGGCGTGAACAAGAACAAATATTCCGGAACTTGTCTTGTGTTTCTGAAAAAAAAATAATAATTTATGATTCTGACGATTATCCTTTTTTCATTTCAATAAAAATTTAATTAGTATAAACAAAATTAAAACTCACAGTTCCAGCCTGCTTCTCAACCCTATCCGATCGTGCGTATCGATAACGCAAACTTCCCGCTTCTTCATCACCTAACCATTCTTGCATCAATTCCCGAAGCGTTCCAATGGTAACTCCTCTTTCCACATTCGTCGCACCAATCGAATCGTAGATTGTTACGGAAGATGCGGCAATATCGTACAACCCAAGACTCCAATGCTCTATCCTTCCACCTTCGAAAACTCTTGATGGGTGGTAGATCGGGATGAGGATAAGCTTCGGGTCGCGGTTGAACAAATTCTCATCCATTTCAGCCTTCGTCATCTTCTTTCCAGCATTCCAGTCCTTGAAAATTGATGGTGGAAGGACACCACACTTCATTCCTTTCCTATTCGTCGCTGACACCTGGAAAAGGTCGAATTTAAGTAAAATAATTTTTTAAATGTTTAAAAAACGAATACCTCCTGCATCAGTCCACAGAACAGCGCATTTTCTGTGATGAACGTGTCTTCGGAACAGCTTTTGAAGTCGTCATCTTTCAACATCGTCGGCAACATCCTACTAATCTGATCTCCAAGATTTTCAGGTTCCAATTGCATCGAGTGTTTGGCTCGGACTTCATCATCGTCTGAATCCGACTCAACATTGTCTCCTCCTTCTCCATCATCATCCACAACATCATCCAAAACACGTGGTGAACCTTCCGATCTGCGTTCTGATCCTTCCACTCCATCAATCGGTGCTTCATCTTGATCATTCGAATGTCTATCAATTCCAAGACTATCCCAATGATCAATAACCGAACTGTCATCACCACCTTCGAACTCATCCAATTCAAAACCATCCAAACTGATCCGTTCGCCCAGAGTTGAAGCAAATCTTGGCGTTTCCAATGTCACATCCTCTGGTCCATCTTCTTGATCCTCCAAGTTCAATGCTCTGGCGAAGGGAAAGCATAATGACACGAGACGCACCAACTCATGGAGCCTCGTCTTCGCCTCATTCTCAATATCATCTGCTCCTTCAAACTTCACGCCATCAACAACGGTGGTGATCCTGCACCTCACATCACTTCTCATCGCTTGTCGCTCCACGATCACAAACAGGCCATCCCCATTTCGCGAAGCGTTTACAGCGTTCACGAGATCCCTTGCTTCATCAATTGGCATCTTGAGGATATTGGCATCCATCAACATCTGGATGATTCGATCGACCTCTCTTTTCCGTTCCATCTCCGCTTGATTCAATTCCGATGAGACTGCTGATCCTTCGTAATTCGACGATTCATCGTCTTCTTCCATCCCAATCGTTTCATCAGCAACACTGAGGTTCGAATACATCTCCTCCAAATCCATGACATCTTGTCCGCCATTGTTCGAAGCTGCCACATCGAGATCATCATCATCCTCCATCATCAAATCCACTTCTTCCTCTTCTTCTTCGTCGACCTGAACGAAAATATATTTTTGAAGAGTGAAAAACTTGGAACAGTGAAAAAAGCAGTTAGAGAAAATTCTTCACGTGTGTGCGTTCATTGTATCACGTGTGTGTGTGTGCGCACATTCCTTCGCCAAATTTGGTGCGCCGCGCGTGTTTTGCTAATTGTTTTTTTCACTGTTCAAAATTGATGAAATCAGCTGATTTTTTGAGAATAAGAATGAAAAGGCTCCAGCTTCCGAAATATTATGAAAATTTTCGAAAATCTAAACATTTTCAAAAATTTCAATATTTTCAGCTGAATTTTCTGTATTTCAAAAAATAGTTATCTTGATATAATTAACATCAAGTTGACTGGAAAACTATCAGAATACCTATGCAAAAAAGAAAAAAAGTTTTCTTTCACAATTTGTGAAAAAAAATCATAAAATAGGAAATATAAATGTACTATTTAATATTTTTCAGTGCAGAAATTTAAGCTTTGAGATTTTTAGCACGTTTTTTCCAAAATTTTAAATAAAAATCAGTACGTACCAAGTCCTGGTCTCTTCTTCTTCTCCTGATGGTCACGAATCGATCATCCAGCCTTTGGACTCCTTCAACAACATCATCCACCAAAATCGTCCTTCTCCTCTTCGCTTCCGGCTCGTCGGGTGATCCTTCGACCGACTTCCTCTTCATTCCTCGTCTAACGGTGACGAAAGGAGCATCGATGCATTGTGATGCATGGCCACTTGAACTGGAGACCTGCATACCGAACGACGGTTCCAACTGCCGAATTCCATGTGCTACTCGCGTCAACTGGTGGTACATCACATGCAGTTGATATTCCCGCCAAGTGTCGCAGATGGTTCCACACGAGTAACACATCCAATGTCGAACATCGGAAGGCCTGGCTTGAACGTTGTTCGGCGGTCTCGGAGTCTGTCGTTCCTCGTGCGCCGACACCTGCTCACTCATTTCCGCCTGATCTTCAACCGCTCTTCTCATCCTCCTCCTCTTATTGACGAACCGATCAACTGCGACCGGAAGAACGCTCGATTCTTCGGCTCCAACTTCTCGATCCTTCTCGATCTTCCCATCATCATCCGATCCTCCATCGCTCTTTTTCTGCTTCTCCTCAACCGGCACCTCATCGACCAACCTCTCCGCGACGGTCGCGCTCGATTCTCCAAAACTTTCCATTAATCCGTTGGCTTCGGAATCGTCTTCGGAAACACGAGCTACTTCCGGTGCTTCAACATTCGGATCAACCTGAAAAAAAGTGTATATTTCTCTTTGTACTTTTTTTTCAACATTTACATCTATTTTTCATTATTCCTTCAAAAGAATTCCTAATAATAATAATAATAATAATAATAATTCATGATTTTTTCTGAATTTCTAACTCATTCCAACAAATTCGTTTTTAAATTACCTCCAAAAACTGGGCTACTGTTGCACCGTTTTGTGCATTTGTGCGCCGCTGTGTTCGCACACAAAGTAGCATTTATTTTTTTAAATTGTTTATTTGTGCACAAATTGTGTTACTTAGTTTTCGTATTTTTTTTTAGTTAAAAACATATTTCTAAAATAAAAACTATCAAGAAAATTAAAAATAATACAAATACTTTTTTTAAATCTAAAATTTCCAAAAAAAAAACAAACAATTTTTCAAAAATTCAATTTTCAGGTACTTATGAAAAATGACAAGGACTACAGAATATGTTGATTTCTATAATACAAAAGGCAAGTGGAAATGAGCATTTTATATTAAAATAAATTAATTGTAAAAAATTCAGGTTCAGAACAAGAATGACGGAAATTTGGAAATATTCCGTAAGTGGCTTATAATTTAAAATTGTGAAAATTGTGCCATTTTGTTTTGAAAATATCTTAAGACTCACTGATCGAATGGTCTCGTTGATCTCCGGCATCCGGATCTCCTTCCACTTCTCATTCGCCCTGACAATGTCCCTAATCGGATTGATGTCTTCATAGTTCCCGCAGTTCGATGGTCCGCATGAGCACTTCGCATCGATCTGTAAAATGTGTTAATTTTATGCATAAGCTATTAAGAAATTAAAACTTACAGAGCACTTAACTCCACCAAGAGAACAAGAGCATGTCTCTGGGTTACATGGACCCCTCTTGCAGGTCGCACGGCAATGGTTCGGCTTGAACGCATTGACCGGCGGTGCTCCATGGAAATCTCCGAGAATAGCTCGGATCCGCTCTTGACTGAGCTCATCAGGTTCCCTTGGGGTGTTCATATTAGGCTTGGCCAATACTTGAACTGTCGTCCCAATAACATCTCCGGCGGCGACTCTCCTTTTGTTTCGGGTTCCTGGTCCCTCCACCATCTCCAACTCCGTGACCAACACGTCTCTCGAGAATACGACGTGTGGTCTCTCGCGTCCCTGGTTTCCCGGATTCGAAGAAGACTGAACGGTACTAGCCCACTCGCAAGGCTTTCCCTCAACAGCTTCACAATCCGGTACTCCCACCTTCACTCCTCTTCGCTCCCCATCGTCCTTCCATCTTCCTTCCTCGTCTCCAACCTTCCTTCCTTCATCTCTCCTCACTTCTCCTCCATCAACTCCAACTGGAGCTTCAGCTCCTTTTTTGGACTCCTGTCCATCGTTGCTAGCATCAAGATGCTCAATCGCTTTCTTATTTTCAGCAGGCATGCTTATAAGAACAAATAACACCAATTACCTGCAATTTAGAAATGTTTACCAATTCAAAATCAAAAAAAATATTCCATCACTTCAATCTACAATAGAATTCGGAAGCCCCCGATAGGTTATTTCGTCAACACTACTATTTAGGTTTCTGTTTTCAAATGGATCATTCAAAAAAAAAAATAAACAAATCACGTTCACGCCATTTCAACAAAAATTAATTTTCAAATGAAAAACCTTCGAAAATTTCACAAAAACCGGACATATTTCAAAATATAAATTTTATGAGCTTCTCATTTCGTTTAAAACACCACAATTTCAATTGTTTGAAGACAAAGACATATAAGAGAATCCTAGCTACGATTCACTTGAAAAATCAAAATACAAGTCACTCATGTCACAAACCACAAATTTTCACGTCAACGTGAAAAATTTCTAATTTTCAATAAACCAAATTCTGGTTACCAGAATAATAACAAAAGTAGCTGGAGCTTCCGATATTCAATCGATAAATTGAAAAATGTAGAATAATAAGAATCAGATAAGGTTTTTTGGTTATTAAACAAAGTTATTTCATCGAAAATTCAGAAAACAAAGCACGTTTCTTTAAGAATTTATTCACAAAACAAAAAATCTTTGAAAAATCAATATTTATTCAATTATTCCCGTGCTGAATTTGTCCTTGTCAATGGATGTTGGGCATTTGGTTCCAGAAATTTCTGTAAACAAATTATTAGGCAATGAAAAATCTATTTTTCTTAAAATCTTACCTTAAACTCAAAAATTCTGCCATTTCCAGTGTGAATGATGTTCAGTCCACTCCACAATCTTCTGATCCTGTCAATATTCTGAAAAAAACGGTATTTTTACAATTTTTTGTCCGATTTCATAATTTTGTTTTCAGATTCTTTGCTTAAATGAAGAAATTTATGCCCAAAATCGTGGAATCTTCGTTGTTTTCACAAAAAGTTGGTGTAAAGTTATCCGTTCAAGCAGATTTGTGAGTCTTAAGACTTTTTTCAAAAATTCATCGTTTTAAAATTAGAACAAAAATGTTTTCTTTCAGTCGTACCATTTTTCTGTTTTTTTGTAATGAAAATCCCCAAATAATTGAAAAAATCTCATTTCTAAGATTTCTAACGTCTTGAACACCTAAATTTCGAAAGAATATATTGGGTTGTACAGAAAGTTCGTAGAGTCTTTATGAAGAAGATTTATTTGAACAAAAAACAATAATTATAGAAATAAATTAATCAATTATGTATTTTTTTTGCTGTTCACGACCTCGGCCAACCTGTCGGCCAATTTGGTGATACCGTTCCGTCAAAAACACCAAGTTTGGTGTCGAAGAAGTTGTTGAGCCAGTTTTTGAGGTCCTCTTTGCCGTCGAAGGTGACACTCCTCATTGGTTTGGCATGGAGCGGAAAACGTGATTCTCCGTTGGCGCAAGGTCTGGAGAGTATGGCAGTTTTGAAAAACTTCCGATTCGAGCTCTTGGAGGGCGGATTTGACGACTTGTGCAACATTCGGCCTGGCGTTGTCGTGGAGCAAGATGTCTTGGCCTTGTCGATCGGGCCTTTTCAGTCGAATAGTTTCATTTACGCGATGTAGATGCACAATTTAGAGGTTCTTGTTGACCGTGGCGTTCCTTTCAAGCATTTCCCAGTGCCCCACGCCTTCCCAGTCCCACCAAACGCCAAATTCGTCAAATTCCGAAGGTAGTCCGCTGCGTCGCAATTTTTTGAACTTCGCAAACCATTTATGTGCAGTAGACATGCCTAAGATTCCTTTTCAATACACTTTTCATATGTCCCGAGCAGCTTCGGATCGATGAAGAGGGAAGAAAAGCAGGTGTCGAAAATGCTAATTTTTGCCTTTTGGATTTTTCGGAGCCTTGTAAATGATGAAAAATTAAATTATCAAAAAAAACCAAAGAACAAGCTCTCTCGAATAAATATATGACCTTTCCTAAAGGCAAACACGTCGCTGCGATATGCAAGACAATGTGACAACTCTACGAACTTTCTGTACAACCCAATAGAAAATGTCCCAAAATTTACATGTTTCCCAAATTAAAAAAAAGAAAAGATTCTTGCGACACGTTTCTTTAAAATCCTTTTTCTACCCATGATTAATTATTTAAGATTTTGTAAAAGTTCTTATATATAATTCCTTTACAGACTCAAAAATGGCACCAAGTCGAGTTTCATACACAAATGGATGCCGTTTCAAAGGTATACTCATCATTTTCTCAATAATCTTCATTTCCAGATATTCCAACAATATTATTTTTCAAAAACTTGCACTATTGTCAATTTGCCCGTTCCAGAAACCAATTTCTTCATTATTCTAAGATAATTGGTTATGAAACGGGTGAATTGACAATATTCTATATTTCTGCGAGCTCGTTTGATGACAGAAGTGAATCGAAGTTGTTAGCTACATTTTCAAGGACCAAAATTTCAGGTAAACTTATAATATCCTCGACACATGTATATTTCAGTCAAAAGTTCGGAAAGAAATTATGGTGACGGGTCAAAGAAATTAAGTTAATCTAGCAGTTTGGAAGATATCGTTGAAAAACTATCGAAATCGGTGGAAAATCAATAAATGCTACATACTATTAAAACTGTTTCGAAGTTTCATACACAAGGAATGCCATTCAACAGGTATTATCACCACTTCCTCATTAATGGTCCATTTACAGATATTCCATCAGTGTTCCGATTCGAAAATTCGTAATATTGTTGATTTGCCCGTTACAGAAACCAATTTCTTCATTATTCTAAGATAATTGGTTATGAAACGGGTGAATCGACAATATTCTATATTTCTGGAGGCTCGTTGGATGAAAGAAGGGAATCGAAGTTGTTAGCTACATTTTCAAGGACCAAAATTTCAGGTAAACTTATAATTTTCTCGAAACATGTATATTTCAGTCAAAAGTTCGGAAAGAAATTATGGTGGCGGGTCGAAGAAATAAAGTTAATCTAGCAGTTTGGAAGATATCGTTGAAAAACTATCGAAATCGATGGAAAATCAATAAATACTACTATACATAGTCTTTCATAACTTTTCGAGCTCTAGCAAAAATGATGTTTCAAAAGACAAATGAGAAGACAAATGGAATAAAAATCTTCAAAACAAAAAGATGACAAATTTCTAGAAAACTTCTTTTGCTATTGTCAAGATAGGAATTTCTGGCCGCTCATTTTGCGGAGTGTCGTTGGGAATTTCCTCACAGCGCGACCGCAACGCGCAAGACCAACTGAGAAATTTGAATTTGAGCGCGTTGCGGTCGCGCTGCGAGTAAATTCAGAACGACACTCCGCACAACGAGCGGGCAGAAATTATTATCCCGACAATAAAAAAGTATGAAAAAATCAATAATTTGATCATCTTCTTGTATTAGAAGAAAATTGGCTATGCCACGAGCGAAATGAAGGAATACAATAGTTATATTGCAAAAAAGTGGAAGAATTTCAAAGGGGAAGTGTTTTGCTCAATTTAAAAAAAATGGAACCCTAAGTGGAAGTACTAAATAGGTCTCAGAACGATGAAAGCTAGAAGAATCGTTGAAATCGAACTATAACTCATTCTTAAAATCAATAAAAATCAATAATATTTAGGAAGTCAGATAGATGTTCCAAATTTCATCAAATTCGTTACTTTTTGTTAAAAACGACATAAGGAAGGGAGGCGTTAACCAAAAATGTTCACCAAATTCTTTGGAACACTGATTACGAGTGATATCGATCCAAATTTCTCTATTCGGTATTGAATTTGACGTTTTTACTCGAAGTATGATCGTGCACTCATTATTGGAGTCATAACAGCACACAATTTTCTAATTACCCTTTTTTCATTTAATTTTTCAAATAAAAGACTCACCCACTCCTTTTATCCGCCCTTTTGATCCTATCCTTCGTTACTGCTCTTCTGCTCCGTGTCCATCGTCGCCAAACATGAAAAAATTGTGGATCCTGCTCATAAGTCCGTTATAACAACCAATGTTTTTAAAAAATACGAAAAACATTGATTTATCGTAACGAACCAATAAGCATTACTCCTTGAATAATAGCTCCTCCTGTCGATTCGAACAAAATTCGTCAATTTTCCTGAAATTGCAGATTTTCAATACAAAAATCGAGAATTTTTGAGCCAAATTACCTTATTTCTCCCGTTTCCCACGCTATTTCCACGTTCCGCATCGTTTTTGTCATCTTTCGCTTTCTTTCTCTCCATCTCTCACTTTTTCCTCTGCATCTTTATCGTTTATCTGTAGTTTGTTCAAAGAGAGAACGCAAAAATTCGATTTTTCCCGCAACTTTTGCAAGAAGATCAAAAAATTTTTGAGAGGTCAAAAAATTTTTATTAAAAATTTCAAGCCTGAAAATGGTTTTTTTTTAATTTTTCAAATAATATAAAAATTCTCAAAATACGACTTTATAAGCGCACTTTCATCTCTTTTTCACAGTGGCTGTTTGGTGTTGTGGATACTCAGACAATGGGGGAACTGGTTTTTTATCAGTTTTCCGACTAGTCGGCTAACTAGTAATGAACTAGTCGGGAACTCGTAATGAACTAGTCGGGAAACTGATAAAAAAGCAGTCGAATTTCATAAATCCCATTCACGAAAAAAATCGTAAAAAACACCATTGAAGCTTTATGATATCAGTATTTATTAAATAATACAAATAAACAACACGTTTCAAGGATAAAAAAAATAAAAATATATATAACAAAAAAAAGAAACCAAATACTTAGTAATTTATGTTGAGGTAGTCCTGGGATTCAAGTCGTTCATTCTCAGCGTTTCGGTTAGCGTTTTCCAGTTCTTTAGAAGACACAACTCTTCACGCTTCGGTCCTAAAAATAAAAAATTATAAGTGCATATGCTTTCATGAACCTACATAGACTTCTTCAATTTTTGAGTGAATTCCTTTGCGTCCCACGAACTACGGATTCTTCTTAATTATAGAAATTTTCTGCTAAACCGAACCATCAATTGATTTATATAGTCTGTAATTTTAGAGATTTTGAAAATAGTAATGAAAAGACATGAAAACTGACTTTCTGTGTTAAAAAGATGAATCCTCGATGTTCAACTCAAGTGAACCATCTTCAAACTCAAAAAATGACTAAGACACTTCTGTAATTTTTCAATACTGATTTATATCATATTTTTAAATATTAACATTTTAAATAATCGACAACATCCGGCTTCATTGTCGTCAAATCTTGCTCCTCCATTCAAACTCTGTTGATATGTCAAATTTTTGAGCACTGTTGTCGGATAGCCCTGAACTTTGAATGACTTCACAACTTTTTCGTTCTTCTGGATGATGGCACGTGAAAAATCGAAAAATGTACCTGTTGATGCACAAACCAAATCTGAGATCGTCGGTATAGTTGTTTCCAACCGACGAGCAGGATCTCACTCGCAGGGTCTCTCTTGGGTTTGGAGATAACTTTAATTTCTTGTTTCAAATAAAACTTTTTTAAGCAAAAAAAACTACCTGTTGAATAAAACATCAGTTTCAGCTAATTAAACACGATTTACAACATCTGCAAAAGATTAAATATACCTTTATATAGTAAAAGTCCAAAATGTGTAAAAAAAATTAAATTAAAAAAATTAAATTAAAATTTTCGACTGGTTTTTTATCAGTTACTGCTAAAAAAGCAGTTCTCTTTTCGATTTGGACTGGTTTTTTACCAGTACTGCCAAAAAAGCAGTTCTACTTTCGATTTCGACTGGTATTTTACCAGTACTGCCAAAAAAGCAGTCGAAATGGCCCCGAACTGATAAAAAAGCAGTTCCCCCATTGTCTGAGTAAGACGTTCGTTCATGTTCTGAAATTTTTTTGTCGGTGGGTTCGATTTTCTCCGGATTTGTTTGTTTTTTCTTTATATTTTTATTAATTTTATGACGACTGTTTATCGGATCTTTCTTCTGTTCTCTCTCAAAAATGATTTTTTGTTTGTTGAGCCATGAAAATAAGTAACAAATAGTTTTTACAGAACAAATTCACCAATTATATTTTTCTCATATAAATTTTTGATTTTTCCAGGTTCCACACAACGTGGACACTGAAGGCGAGAGATGACCAAATGGAAGATGTGAAAAAATTCTTTCAAAAAAAAAGGATTGAAAAGAACTGGACTGTAGTTGGATTTCAGTGTCGATTGTTGATCGTTTCGTCTACGCGATTTTGCATTTGGTATCGTTTAATTCTTTTTTCAATGTAGATTCTACAAATATTTGAAGTTTCCTTAATTATAAAATGTTAAGCCTGAAATTTTAATTTCAGTTGAATATGCCTGAAATCATGCCTGAATCGATATACCAAATCTCAAGATTCAGAGATTGAATTTTTATGATATTGACATCAAATAATTCGATTTTCGATGTACATTCTAAAAATGCTTTATATTCAGAATTAGGAATAACTGTTTCTCTGTTTTTCAAATTTTTACATTTAAAATGTTTTGCTTATTTTTGGAAGTTCATTTATTTTCAAGTTTGAAGACGTAATATTATTAAAGTTGTATTTTTTCAGTTACGTTAATCATTTTATTCGATCTTTTACAATTTTTTGATCATAATTTTAAATTTCAATTTTCTAAGTACAGTATAATAATTTTATCCTTGTTTTTAAATTTGAACATCGTTGAGTCCCTTGATTAATTACGGTACTCCGTTAGAGCGCATTTTCCTTGTATTATTTTTTTTACAGTAATCTAGTTTTTTTTCGAAGCTTCTTCTACTATAGTAAGTAAGTAAATACTTAAATTTTAATTGTTTTACGATTTTTAAAGTTATTTAATTATGATTAGTTTCCTTCACAATTTTCTATACGAAATTTGTCGTCATATGCTGTGTTCTTTGTGCAACAATAGATTTTTGTTTACTATTTTCAAAAATAGTTCTTTGATGCCTTCAATTAAAAAAAAAAATTTTTTTCCAGGGTTCTGTAAAATATGGCCGTGGAGAATCATCAGGATTACGTCAAAAGTCACATGCCATTAATTGGAATTGGTACTTGGCAGGTATTTGAATATTTCTTTTTTTTTATTAAAAATATCGAATTTTCAGATCCGAAAAGAGGCAACGCTCTACGACGTCATAGATGCTGGCCTAAAAGAAGGGTACCGGTTTATCGATACTGCGCAAGTTTATGGAAATGAAGCAGCAATTGGAAGGTGCTTGGAAAAACTTCTCCCGGCTCATGGATTACAAAGAAAGGATATTTTCATCACTTCGAAATTGGCACCAAGTAATGCGGGAGCTAGAAAGGCACCAGAAAGTATTGAAAAATCGCTGAATGATCTGAAAACCGATTATTTGGACTTGATGTTGATTCATTGGCCTGGAAGTTGGTTGAAAAGTGAGGATGAGAAGAATAAGGAGTTGAGGATTGAGAGCTGGGAAACTCTTGTCAAATTTCAGAGTAAATTTCTACTTTTTAGAATATTTGGAGGATCAAAATTGTAATTTTTTTAGGAGAAGGCAAAATCCGAGCCATTGGAGTTTCCAATTTTGAGATTCAACATTTGGAGGATTTGAAGAAACAATCGGACGTAATTCCGGCTGTTAATCAAGTGGAGTATCACCCGCATTTTCATCAGGATGAACTTGTGAAGTATTGTGAGCAGAATTCGATTCATTTTCAGGTAATTTTTTAATTAAAAATTGTGTTTAAAAAAATTCAAGTGAATGAAATTTAGATTTTTAAAAAATACTCAAAAAATCAATGCTTCGTGATTTTTAAGCTTCTAGGCTTATAGGAAAACTGGAATTCTTAATTTTTTGAACAAATTCAGAATTTTAGCTTCAAAATGAGACAATAGAATAAGAAATGTTCCACATTTTCAGGCCTACAGCAGCTTGGGAAGTCCAACATACCGGGATAAATTGTCCGCGGACCCAGTTGTTACAGAACTTGCTGAAAAGTATCATGTCTCAAAGCCTGTACTTCTCCTGGCTTTTGCATACTGCCAAGGGATTAGTGTGCTGCCAAGAACCACCAATCCAGAACATGCGGTTGCAAATTTTCAGGTCACTAAGATTACGGTAAGAATTTTTTCCTTATTTTTAAGTACAACTTTCGAATGTTTTTTAGTTGAATCAAGAGGACATCGAGCGTCTTTTGAATTTGGGAGAAGAACACAAAACTTGCTGGGATCCGAGAATTGTTGTATAAATTTATTAATCTGTATAAAAAATTATATTATTATAACTATCCTAATCATTCTTCTTTGATTTGTTAGACTTCTTTGCTTCTTGCTCCTTTTTCAGATTTAATAAATCGAATGCCAGGATACAGTTGTCTTCATTGAAGACGAAAGGAACAGCACGATGGTTTTCATTGACCAACGGACGACGAGCGATTTCTTTGCCATCTCTGGAAAAAAAATATGAACTGGGACAATGTCTTTAAGGAATCTCATCTTACCTAAAAACACAAATAGTTGGCAATTGACGGCTCATTGGATGGCTATTAACTCGGAATCGTTCTCCTTCTTTGGCATATCTTCCGATGTCCAATTTTCCGAATCGAAGATTTGGAAGAGTAAAGGTTTCACTGAGTTTTGCAAATACTGGCGTCACATGTTTACATTCTGGGCTCCAGGTTGTAAAGAATTGAATAACCCAGATGGTATTTCGATTCTTTGTCAGTTCTTCCTGAAATCAAGTTTTTATTCCCATTTATTTAAATAAAAACTCACAAATAATTGGTCTCCTTGGAAATAGGTCACTTGTTCTGGGCCATTATAAAATGGTTCCGGGAAGAAAACTGAAACTACCACACACGCAAAAATGTAAATGACCGCCGCAAGAATATCAGAACGAATGAATAGAAAAATCCCGGCAACTTTTGAAAAAAGGAAAATATTTCCAACGTAATGCATCCAATTTGTGGCTTTTCGCCCCTTCCAGACGATTATTACAGCCAGGAACATTAGAATTTCCCTTTCTCGCTGAAAATAAAAGTTTAAGATATAATAGCTTTTAAAAAAGAGTGAAATTTACCGGATCAATCCCGCATTCTTGATCCTTGTCCAATGCAAAAATATAATCACACAAAAAAGTGGATTTTGCGATTGGGAAGGCGATGGACAGCAGCAAATTTAAGAAATGATAGCCTGTTAAGGCTTGCTTCAGATCTGTTGTGCTGGGAAGCAGCATTTTCTGTAAAGAAATTGATTTTTATCGAAAATTTAAAAAAAAAACAAGAATAGTTACTGTACACATTAAACATTTTTTGAAAACATGAATGTGCCTTTGACATACGGTCGTTTTCGTTGCGAAGCCAGTAGTGCTTAAAGGGGGGCTGAGGGGACGAAATAAATAGTTTAGAAATGATGAAAGTATGATTGTTGATAAATAAATGAAAAAAAATCCAAAGAAAAACTCAAAAATGACGAAAAAAAAAGTTCCGAAAAAAAACTCATACCCCCCTCTCTTCGCCCTAATGGCCGAAGAAACGCTTCTTGATTTTCTAGGCCGTCTCTTTTTTCTCGGCCGCCTAATTTTATTTTTTGAAAAAATATTTTTTTAAAATTCTTTTATACATTTCTTTTGAACGTTTATTTGTTTTAATACTCTTTTATGGATAATTTTCTCTGAAAAAAAAATTGGAAAGAAGAGAAAAACAAGATAAAAAACAGGCGGCCGAGAAAAAAACAAATGACCTAGAAAACAAAAAGCGTTTCTTCGGCCATATTAGGGCGAACACCGGGGCTATGGTTTTTTTTTCGGAACTTTTTTTTTCGCCATTTTTGAGTTTTTCTTTGGATTTTTTTTCATTTATTTATCAACAATCATACTTTCATCATTTCTAAACCATTTATTTCGTCCCCTCAGCCCCCCTTTAAAGTCAATGCGCCGTTGACAAATTATTGATTTAATTTATTCGATTGTTTATTGTGGAAAGAATAATACGTTTATTTTTTCATAAAATGTATAAAAATACGTGAAAAAATTATTTAAATTATTTAATGATAAATTTTTCATCATAATAATCAGAAATCTCATTTCAATGGCAAAATAAACGGAAAAAGGTAAATATCTAAAAATTTGGAGCAAGAGCAAACAAAAAATCGACGCTGTATTACACTATAGACATCATGCGGACTAATTTTCCACATCATTGAATTTCTCGTCCCTCTTACATCATTTTTTTTAGTTTTTGTTCGCAGGTTTATATTAAAAACCCCAAATTCAGGGATTAAATGCTGAGTTCAACGAGTAGATTAGTTTTTCGACGAATTGCCGCTTCAAGGATATGTCTGGAACAACCAGTGCCAAAGAGAACAGTGGAAGAATTGACACAGGAAATGTTGCAGGTATAAAAAACACAAATTCTTACATTTTTAAAAGTAGGACGATTTCAGGCTCCAGTTTCAAGGGTCCCACCAACAATTCAAAGATTTGCTGCCGCGTTGAAAATGAAATTTAAGTCGGATGGACTCGATCCGGCGGTGAAATCTATTCTGGACCGTGCATCCGCTCAACTATATTACAATTGTGCGGATAATTATGATTTTACGAAACTTTGTGAAGCTTTTGGACTTGGGGATTATATGTCATCTTGGTAGGGGATTTAAAATGTTATGATTATTAAAAAGAAGGTGATTTTAGGTACAAATTGACTTTAATGCACACTTGGATGGTTCTTATGAGATTGCATGGAGAATTTGATGGAAAAGCGTATATCAGATTGCAGAGAGGGTTATTGAGTTCAATGTGGCTGGATATTGATCACAGGTTTTTTTTTCTTTTTTTAACATTTGAGAAAAAATCTTTATTCTAGGCTCTCAATTGTTAGCAAAGAATTGGGACAAATCATGACAGCGGAAAGTGATATGAAACATATGCATGGATTACATTTACAAACATTTTTTGAGTATGATGAGGTGATTTAACATTTAATTTTAAAAAATATAAAAGCTTTTTATATAACCCCAAAAATCTATTTTTTTAGGGATTCCTCGACAACGATACCGTCCTAGCCGGCGCTGTCTGGCGTTGTCTCTATATGGGACGTGACGTGGACCCAATTCATCTCTTACGCGTCGTCACATATATCCGTTCCACTGTCGCTTGGCTTGAAACCTGTGATACGAATAAGATTCTTGTTGAAGGAATACCAGAATGGAAACAGCTGCGGGCCATCAATTCGTGATGGATTTTTCTTTAATTTTTCTAGATGTTCATAGTTATTTTCCGTCGTTATATCTCTTAATTTTATTGTTATTTTTATTTAAAGCTATTAATGCAATAAATTAAATTTCAGCTCAAAATGAGCTGGAAATGGTGCCAGCAGGAGATTGGGCCGATTTGTGATGGAGTTGGAATGGTGGTTAGAAGTCAGTTGGGATATAATGGGAGAAGGTTGGAGAGGAAGATAAGGAGAAAGGCTTTGCAAACAGTAGTGATGGGAGGACAGGAGATTGATCCATTGAAGGTTACTTTTTTCGAAAAATTAGAAATTTTTCAAAATCTTTAGAAATGCTTAACTGAAACGAAAATATCCTTTCAGTTTATTAATTAAGTATTTCTCAATTTTCTGTGGATTTTTGCAACTGAAATTTTAAATTTAGACAATTTTTGAAGATTTCATTTGAAACCATTTTTTTTTCGATTCAAATTTATTTAAAACAATTTTTTTTGAGAATGTTTACGAAAATTGTACAATTTTTCTAGAATTATTAATTTTAATTGGTTATTTGTTTTTTCAGGTCACAAAAATTCGATAATCATAACATTCAAAAAAAATTGTTTAACCCTAAAAAATTTTGTGGACATTTTCTGCATTTTTTCACAATACCAAATTTTTCCAGGAGCCAAATAAAACACACGAACCGCTTCTATCGACCACTCTTCCTAGTACAAATGAAGCACTTCAAAGAGCTAGAGTTGTAGCCGCTGGAATTGAAACATTCGCGAAATTGCTGAGTCAAGGTTTTTTTGTATATTCAAAATTAAAAAAAAAATTAATGCAGAAACTCGCTAAAATTGCGATAATAGTATCTTTAAAGACGCAACATGAAAATCGAAAGGGTCTAGCTGCCAAAAACTACCTATGACTAATTTCTGGCTCCTGAATTTGCTCTTCAGTTTCTAAAAAAAAGTTTCCGCATTTTTTTTTGCAATTTTTTTATTTTTTAAATATAAAATTCTAAAATATTTATTTTCTAGGTATTTACCCCGGTTCTGGGGGTTACACAGTCACGGAGCATGGCGAAAAACAATTCGTACGAAATGAGTCGCCGATTCAAGCAAATTTGGTGAAAAATTTGATGAAAAGTGCTGAAATGATAAGTAGCGGAGTGTTGAAAGTGGCGCCGTTTCCATTGCCAACGATAACGAGATTGGGGAATTTTGTACTTCAGAATCCGAAAGGTTTCTGAAGATTTTTGGTTCTTCAAAATTTAGATTTTTTTCAATTTTTCAGCCGAGCTCCCAATCCCACCACAATTCAGATCATTTCCACCAATTGTGCAACTTGAAGCTTTTATTCAATCCGCGTTAGGAGTTGCGGCGAGTCAGGTACCAGTTACACCGAAAGTTGCACGTATTGATGCCCAACACAAGCTTCCGAAATTGGTGGAAATTGAAAATGTGAAAATTGATGAGCAAGTTGGACATGAGCCAGTTGATAAAAGCTTGACGAAGGAGGAAGTGGAGTTTTTGATAAAGGCCGCGAAATCGGTTGAAGATGAACAGGTGGAAAAGAAAATTTATGGGGAGGAAAAGGTATGTTGGGAAGGGGGTTTTTCTAGATAAAGTTAAAATTTTTCAGAAGCCGGAGGTTTATCGACCAGTATTGCCAGATAATTTTGAAGTTGATATTAATATGGGAAATGTTCATACTTTGTCGAGAAGTAATGAAAGTACAGTGCCTTCTACGAGGATTGGGAGGTTGGGGATTTATAGTTTATAAAAAATCAATATTTTTAATTAAAGACATTAAAATATCGTATATGAAAATGGAAAATTGAATTAACGATCTGACTCCACGAAATTCTCCACAATTAGCATAGATTCAGAAAATTCACAAAGTTTATGTTTTCTGAAGTGTTTTTTACAAGATTAATTTTGAAAAATTCCAAAAATCCTTTTGAGTCGAAAAATAGTATTTATCTGAAATTATGGATTTTAAAGTTTTTATTTATTTTTCAGATCATGTTGAAACCAGATTTATATTAAAAAGACTCTACAAGTTCAATTTTTTTGAAAATTCGGAAATACATGAGTTTTATGATTCGAGAAATGTATGAAATTCAGGATTTTTTCAAAACCATTTTTGTTTAATACAAATGTCTAAAAATTCTCATTTTTTCCAGACTTGCCACATTTGGTCAATTGGCAGTTGGTCTTCTTGGTGGAGCAACTGCAGAGGTGACCCGTAGAACGTTTGGAATTGCAAAGAAAGTAAATGATGCCGGTATTCCAAATAATCCATTCCTTTCTGAAGCTAATGCTGATCGAATTGTTGCCACGCTTTGTCGAGTAAGTTTTTTTTTGGTTAAAGACGAGGTGCCAACTATTTCATTTAAAAAACTTAAATTCTCGATTTTCTTTTGAAGAAGAACGCTGTCTTTGAAACTACTTACTTGTTAAATATCCGTGGAAATACATAAATTGTTTTAGGTACGAGGAGCGGCTCTCAAACTTGGACAGATGTTGTCGATTCAGGACAATTCCACAGTTTCACCGGCATTGTTGCAAGTTTTTGAAAGAGTGAGGCAAAGTGCGGATTTCATGCCGTTGAAACAGGTATCCTGAAATTGAACCCATTTGGAAACTAAATATCTTTAAAGGTTCACAAACAAATGAGGGATGCATTCGGGGAAGATTGGAGGGAGCGATTTGAGACATTCGATGATAAACCATTTGCATGCGCTTCAATTGGACAAGTACATAAAGCTACATTGAAAGATGGACGGCAAGTTGCGGTGAAAGTACAGTATCCAGGAGTGGCAGAAGGAATCGATTCAGATATTGATAATTTGGTGTCAGTACTCTCAGTTGGCGGGATTTTTCCGAAAGGTAGGCAATTTTTTAATATTTCTTAAAGAGTGAGTGATATTTAAAATTTTTAGGAATGTTCCTCGACGCGTTTGTCGGCGTTGCTCGTCGGGAATTAAAACAAGAATGTGATTATGAGAGAGAAGCAAGAGCTATGAAGAAGTTTAGAGAATTGATTGATGGTTGGAAAGATGTCTATGTTCCAGAGGTTTGTAATTTTTGGTAAACTTTTCAAAAATTATATTTAATTTAAGGTAATCGATGAGCTATCATCCTCTAGAGTTCTAACAACAGAATTGGTGTATGGAAAACCAGTAGATGCCTGTATAAATGAACCACAAATTGTGAGGGATTATATTTCTGGGAAATTTATTGAATTGTGCTTGAAAGAGGTATTTTTCCCATATTTTTTCTAGTCTTCAGATGGTTTATTTTCAAGATTTTTGTGTGGAGATTCATGCAAACTGATCCAAACTGGTCCAACTTCTTCCTTGGAAAACACCCGAAAACTGGTGAGCCGAGACTGGTTTTGTTGGATTTTGGAGCGTCGAGATCGTATGGAAAGAAATTTGTGGATATTTATATGAATATTATCAAGGCCGCTTATGATGGGGATCACAAGAAGATTATTCAGTGGGGTTTTTAACATTTAGTTTATATAAATATAGAAAATTTTAATTTAAGTTCCCTTGAAACGAAATTGATTATGTTATATATAAAATTTTAGTAATTCGATTTTTCTAAAACAGTAATTTTTCGAAAGCTACAGAAAACATTATTTTTTTCCAGACATTCAAGAGACATCGGATTCTTGACTGGATACGAAACAACGGTCATGGAAAACGCACATGTTGAATCGGTTTTAATAATGGGCGAAACACTGGCCAGCGATACTCCATATAATTTTGCCAATCAAGATGTTACGAAGAGAATTCAGAAATTGATTCCGGTTATGTTGGAACATAGGTAATTTATAAATTTTTTATCTTGAAAATCAGTTTTTTTTTTTTTGAAAAATAACAAAATTTTAGGTTGACATCACCGCCAGAAGAAATCTATTCACTTCATCGGAAGTTGTCAGGATGTTATCTTCTTGCCGCAAAATTGAAAGCTACTGTTTCTTGCGGAGGACTTTTCAGAGAAATTAATGAGAATTATGTATATGGAGAAGATGGAAAGGATATTGATATTGATAGTAAACCTTAGATTGTTTGTTTGTTTTTTTTTAATTTTCAGATTTATGATAATTGTTTTTCGGTCAGTTTGTAATACATGTCTAGGTGATAATGAAAGATTATTTGCTCATTTTTAAAAAAGTTAATTTTGAAATTGCTGTAAATTGTACAGTTTTGAAAATATTTGCTAAAAATCTTTTAGGTTTTGAGAAATATTTCGAAATTTCAGATGTTACCGGACCTGTCACCACATTTGCACACAAAGGAGTGTAATTTATTGATTGAATTTCTTCAAAGATGCAACGAGGAGGAGAAGTTTGGTAAGGCGGTCTAATTTTTAGCTGAAACGATTAGTATGGGGGGGGGGGAGGAAATACTTTAGAGCTTAGTTTTTCATTTAAAATTTCGATTTTTTCAACTTATTTTAATTTCTGACGGAATTCTTTCCGAAATTCTTTAATTCCCATTTTCCGCGGTGTCAGAAATTTCAGAGGCACTTTTTTTCACGTAGAAGTTTAAAATTTTTTTTGAAATTCGAATATAATGTTTTCGTGTTATTTTAGAATTTGCCACACTTTGCTAAAAAAAATGTATTTCTTTTAAAGATAGATATTCCTCTGAATTTTAGTAGAAATTCCAAATAAAAATGTTATTTTTTCAGGAAAGCTAATCGGAAAATGCTCATATTGGGATGAAGCGGTGTGGCAATGCACGAAAAAGGAACGCATCTGGAGACGGGACAACAATCCGGCGTATAAGAGAAGACTGGTTGAGTTGAGAAATTTGCCGGAGAAGTATTGGACACCGGCGTTAAACAAATTGAGGGATGAGGGAGTTTTGAGACCGGAACAACAAGGAAATGGGTGTAAAATTTGAAGGATCTCTTATGAGCTTTTGTTGTTGTAGGTTTTTTTTAGAAATATGATGAATTTATTCATAAATATTATCAGGATATGTTTGTTTTATTAATTGTACTGCAATGTTTCGTTGATGAATGATCATAAATGATTCTATGGCCAGATATAGTTGTCTGGGATTCGCTCTGCTATAACACACCAATTTCCATGTTCGAAAGTTGTTGAGATCACTCGAAGACTGGGAATTGATTCTACGAGGTTTACCAGCTCTCCTTCTTTGAACACGTGATAGTAACGGTAGAAGGTTACCTGGAAAAGTTAGGGTTTTATGGACCTATTCAGTTTGAAAAAAAAATACAAAAAATGTCGAGAAATTCAATGCAGAAATTGCAGAGAAATGTCGAGAAATGCAGTGAAATTTCAATTTCTCTGCATTTTTTGAACTGGTTTTCTTCAAGACCCAAACGGTTTAATCTGTGTCCCTTTAAACAATTTTATGAAAAATGGTTGTTTTTGTGCCTATGGTTGTGGAAATTTTACCAAAAAATTAGTAGTGAGTCCCAATGGCCCTTAGACGCCCAACATATCTGATTTAGACCGAAAAAGACTGTCTCGGTCGAAAAAAATGGCATGCCGAGAAATGCAGAGAAATTGCAATTTCTCTGCATTTCTCGACATTTCTCTGCAATTTCTGCATTGAATTTCTCGACATTTTTTGTATTTTTTTTTCAAACTGAATAGGTCCATTAGAAAAAATAATTTTTTGTTGTTTTAAAGCAGAAAATCTGGAAAATTTTCCAATTTCTGACGAATTTTAAGGTATATAGCTTTAAAATTCTGAAAATTCAGTTTTCAGTCTCAACATGCACTAGAATTCTTAAAAATCTGTGAATTTTTGAATTTTTACATTTGTTTTTCTAAAGATGTCGCAATTTCGATGAAATTAGACATATTTTGCCGCTAAAATCTGAAAATCCAAATTTTAAGCTTCAAAACGCATCAACATTCATAGAAATCGGTAAATTTCCCAAAAAGTTATAACTATTTTAAATTTGTATGAAAAATATTTGAACATCACTATTTTCAAACTTTTTTTTGGGAAATTGGTCAATTTTAATGGATTTTCCTGAGATTTGTAGCTGAAAACCAGCTATTTCAGAATTTGCTGGAAAAATGATATTTTCAAATTTTGGAAAATTTTTCGACTGCACAAAATTCCTGGGAACATTTTGGAGTTTTTTCGCTAATTTAAAACTAAGCCTAGTTATTTCTTTGAATTTCAAATAACTCATTTTTAAATGATTTTCATTTTAAAATTTCAAGAGTTTTCAGAATCTACGTTAAATTTCCAATCGATTGGTACTATTTTCAGCACGATACATCGAAAAATAAGGTTTTTAGACGTATTTCTTGGACGGTTTTTTTATTTTTAAATACAGGGTTGCAGTTGTTTTCAGAATTACATAAGAATAGTATTTAAAAGATCTGAACTTGTATTGCTACTGAAAAAGTCAAAAAATTCAAAATGTTCAAACTTACATCTCTCAACGTAGCCATCGCTTCAGTAATACTTTCCCTCATAATATTTTGAGCCATCTCCTCACCGAATTGTTCCTCAACTGGTACTAATAAACTGGTAAGCTTTTTTCCAATCATCGGGCTCCATCGACGTATTCCGGAAATTATCGAAGTCGTAGAAATTGTGGATTTTGGGAAGAATTGGGGAGATGCCGATGGTAAAGGTGACGACTTCTTTGATGTGAAATATGGAAGATTTCCAGTCAATGTGGCGACTTTATT
This sequence comes from Caenorhabditis virilis, assembly GCA_964036255.1. NCBI lineage: Eukaryota > Metazoa > Nematoda > Chromadorea > Rhabditida > Rhabditidae > Caenorhabditis > Caenorhabditis virilis. Next base: position 504,785 of record OZ038417.1, on the reverse strand, counting down.
GAGCATTCCGGAATACCAACAAGCCTTTGATTGTGAAGATGTGTCGGTTATTTGAACGGGGATTGATGCAGCGATCACTCTTTGCTCTTTAGTGCTATTCATGTGGAATTTGACCTTTGGCGTTTTTCCAGCGATTGGGATTTCATGCATGTTCCATGGAACCAAAATATCCTGAGCGCTGAATTTCCCGTTTGGTTGTTCAAACGCCCAGACGTAGATTAAGACTTGACCACCGACGCGAAGACATCGACAGCATTCTGGAATTGAATTTGTTTTTTTTTATTCTGAGGATTTTAAGGTCTTCATTTACCTTCCAAAACCTGCTTTCTCCTTTGAACCGTCGAAAAGTGATGAATAACAGAGACGTTTAAAATAGCATCAACACTTTCATTTTTTATTGGGATTTGGATTGCATCCGCAAGTGACAGATCAATATCGGGTTTTTGACTGGAGGATAGAATTTCGGGGCACGTGTCGAATCCAATAATGTGGCATTTTTTCGAAGTATACTTGGCTTCGCCACAACCGACGTCCAAAATCACGCTGCCTGTTGGTTGCTGGTCAACGAATTGGCGGACTCGAGGCCAGATTCGGGGAGAGTTGGATTTTAGATCCTGGTAGTTATGAAGTATTTAAAATTCAATTGTTGGGATGGGGAGAGTTGATTTTGTCAAATTATTTAGATTTTTGATGGTTTCCGAAATTTCAGAATTCCTATGTGCGATAAATTCCTCGAAAAATTTAACACCAAAAAATTTTAGCAGAAATTATATCAAACGGATATTTTCAAAATTCTATTTTTAAACAAAAAAATTAGTATCAAAGCTTGAAACTTTCTCTATCTAATGAAAGATGTTTCATGGATCGAAAATTCAAACATAAACTGGTACAATGTCTTTAATCACAACATTTAGGTATACCCGTTGCATGTGGATTTTTAGAAAAAATCTCGACTTCCGATTAACTTTATCAGTGTTCCGATCCGGATCGGATTTCGGATCGGATCAATAAACGTCGTGTTTTTTTTGTAACGTGCACCTGAAGAAGGGGTGCACCTGAAGTTCTTTTTGGGTGTTTTAAATTACTGTATGTTTTGAATATGTTTACATTACTTATTGTCAAGATAATAATTTCTGACCTCTCGTTTTTGCGGAGTGTCGTTGGTAATTTACTCGCAGCGCGACCGCGACGCGCTCAAATTCAAATTTCTCAGTTGGTCTTGCGCGTAGCGGTCGCGTTGCGCCGCAAAACGAGCGGCCAGAAATTATTATCTTGACAATACCGTTATTATTATTAGAAGGAACTTTATGTTCCTCACTCTCGATCTGAAAGGGTATACGGAACAATTTCTATTCTGAAAATTAACATTTGAAATTTATAGATCCGAATTTAACCCGATCCGGATCGATCCGAAACCGAAAAATCCGGATCGGAACACTGAACTTTATCTCAATAGAAGGAAATATTTGCCATCTTCTGGATGACAATACTATCCTTTGAATATGTTTGTTGAAGTTGGTCAAAATTGAAAATTATCCGCATGATAGCTCTTTATCAAAATTGAAAGTTTGTTTCCATAGTTACAACCAAAAATTTAAACAAAAAAAGAAATTCAAATTCCCCGATGCTATGTTTAAAGACAATGTCCAACTTTTTCCACACCAAAGAAATTGAAAAAAAATTTCAGACAAGAACCTGATGATGTTCAGACTCCGGAACGCTTTTGATGAAAGATTTATAGCGGAATAGAATATTAAAGAAAAAGCGACACTTTGAATGATCAATCTTCAAAAGTGTCTGTAAAACATTAGTATTAAAATTTTATTTTGTTTAGGGTTCGCGCTCAATTGACTATTTCAAAAATCTTACCTTTTGCTGATATGTTGCCAATCTAGAATAAATAGAATGCACATATTCTTGTTCAACTACTTCCGAACTTAAACTCATTGTTTTTTTTAAATAAGGAACCAGTGACTTTATTCCAATTTTGGCATCTTCAGAAGGAAGAAATCTGTAAAATGTAGGGGATTATGAAAACACTTTATTGTGAAAAGAAAAAAATAAGGATTCTTTACATAAAAAAGGTATATGACATTTTTTTCCAGAATGTTAATTTGTGTCGTCGACTAGGTTCTCTCTATTCCCTGAAAAAATAACAAAAAGTGAAAAGGGCGTAGCTTTTTTCAGCACGACGTCAAGAGTAAGAGAAACAAGAGTTGGAGACACGGCTCACATTGATTTGTTGCTGACACGGCATGTACATGGCGTTGGCTTAAGGGGGGGGGGGGGACGAAATGAAAAAAAATTGGGAATACATGGAGATGTTGTATTTGGCTTTGGATGAATAGTGGATTATATTGATTTCAGGGATTTGAATAGGTGGCTTAAAATTGAAAATGTGTTTAAAGATTCTTATTTATTTGTAAATACGTAAGAATGTAAAAAAGAAAGTTAGATTTTTTGGGATTTCAACCTCCGAGAACAAAACATCATTGGGATATTGTCTTTAAGATATAAAGATTTATAATACTTCTATATTTTCAAATTTAAGAGAATTTAAAGGTAGTCTGTCAGTTTGGGTTATCTAAATGGTCAGCGTTAAATTCCTGAAAAGATGACTTACAACGAAATCTGAATATTTTTATTAAAATAAATATTTCTTTAAATTTTTGTCTGAAAATCTGAAAATTTGCATGGAATTTTTTGAATCGCAAGATTTTTTATGGGTTGCAGTGCATTTTTACAATTGTAAGCGGATTGAGTTGCACAAACTGACAGACTGCCTTTAACCAAAAAAAAAACAGAAAACTGTGAACTTTTGAAGGTTCAACGCATCAAATTCCCAAGAGATTGATGAAACTTTGAGAATTTTGATGTTGGATGTCACAAAAGATGTATAAAAAAATGTTTAAATTGAATTTTAAAAAAGTCTTTGAATAACCAAAAATTCTGAACAATTTTTAGTAGAAAGGGACACCCTGAAAAAAACGCTTTTCGCACCCTATATTTAACTTTAAGAGGGAAAAACAAAAAATAAATGCTTCATTTCTATTCAAATAAACAAAAAAAAAAGAAATAAAAAAAGAAAGATGGAGTACGTATAATTATTACGTCCTTCAACATTTCTATTTCTTTTTCCTGACTTGATGAGTTTTTGGCATGAAGGGAAAAATATGTACATGTGTGGAATTGAGCCAATTATTGAGCACTGCAGGGAGACGAATATGTGAGGGGAGTGCTGCAAAGAAAAACACTAGCAAGTGCGATTTAGAAAAAAAATGGTATAAGGTATAATCAACGGAAAATTAAAATTTGCCTCAAAAATTTTAAAAATCGAGGTTAATTCAAAATTTCAGGTATTTTTGGAATCTATATGGAAAAACAGATAATTTGATACCAAAATCATGAAAATCTCGTATGTCAATTTTGAGATATGGTAGTTCGACCCCATATCCAAACATTCTAGGCAAAATTTTAAAAACTGTTATTATTTACGGTCAAGTTATTAATTTTGGATCATCAATTCTTCAAACTTCAACAATTGAAGATGCAAAACCGCAGCCTCATTAGAAGGTACATTTTTATCGTCCACATATTAATTTTCAGAAAAATTCTGAAATCTCAGAGAGAAATATGAAATTTTTCAGAAGTTTCATTTGGTAGGTCCATTAACATTTCTATTTCTTTTTCCTGTCTTGTGGACCTATTCAGTTTGAAAAAAAAATACAAAAAATGTCGAGAAATTCAATGCAGAAATTGCAGAGAAATGTCGAGAAATGCAGTGAAATTTCAATTTCTCTGCATTTTTTGAACTGGTTTTCTTCAAGACCCAAACGGTTTAATCTGTGTCCCTTTAAACAATTTTATGAAAAATGGTTGTTTTTGTGCCTATGGTTGTGGAAATTTTACCAAAAAATTAGTAGTGAGTCCCAATGGCCCTTAGACGCCCAACATATCTGATTTAGACCGAAAAAGACTGTCTCGGTCGAAAAAAATGGCATGCCGAGAAATGCAGAGAAATTGCAATTTCTCTGCATTTCTCGACATTTCTCTGCAATTTCTGCATTGAATTTCTCGACATTTTTTGTATTTTTTTTTCAAACTGAATAGGTCCATTGATGAGTTTTTGACATTAAGTACAAAATATATTTACACGTGTGGAATTGAGGCAATTATTGAGCACTGCCGGAAAACAAATACGCGAGGGAGTGCAGCAAAAAAAAGGAAAAAAAAACCTCCAGAAAGTGTGATATTTTAAGTAATGTTTTTAATCTTCTGAGAAATTCCACAAAAATCTGAAAATTCTTCATTTTTAGTGAAATCCATTATTTTCTTTCTTTTCCCCGTCAAATTTTAGCCAAGGTTTTTTTTCAATAGTTTTTAACCCAATTCCAAAATTAACCCAATTCTGAAGAACAGCGGGGGACTAAAATTTGGGGGACTAACTTTTGCATTATGAGATTTCTAGACCAGCAATTTTTATGTTCGCGCGCGTGTGCGCTTTAAAAAAAAGTTGTTTGGCGATAATGTGGGCTTTAGATTGCTAATTTTTGTTATAATTGATTTTTTTATTTTCTCGGGAGATATTTCAGCTGCCGAATATTTTTTATATATTTATTTAAGATTAGAACATGAGATTTCACAATTTTTTCAAGAAAAATATGAATGTTTTGTTTAAAAATGATTTTCAGGATTTTATTTAATATATGTTATGTATCAGAATAGAAAATATTAAAAAATATATTATATAAATTATTTCTTTAAATTAATTATTGAAAAATAATTAAATTTTAAATTTTAAAATAAAATGTTTTTTGAAAATTTAAGCCATTCTTAAGATTATTTAAAAGTTAAAACAGTTGGACATTCTATAAATGAAAATACTTTTAAATATTTTTCGAAACAAGAATTTTTGTGAAAAAAATTGAAAATTTTTCTTTTTATTCCGAATTATTTATTATGTTTCTTATCTTTAATTATATGTACTTATCATTAATAATTATCTTTAATACTTATCTTTAATTATATATACAAGCTTTTTTCTAAATTTTTTTCAGAACACCTTCGGTTCTCAAACCCTCTCAAAACCAACATTTCTTTCACATCAGAAGTCTAGTCAAAATATGTCATCGAATCATCGACCACCATCATCAACAAAAAAATCGTCATCTTCTAAACATCGTGTAAGTTTTATTTTATTTTTGAGAAATTCAGAAAGTAATCTCGAAAATTCGATTAAAAATGAGCAATTTAAAGTAAAGTTGAGAATGTTGCCTAGTTTTGGGTTTCTAGGCCATTGGTTTCAGATTTTTAAGAAATTCACATTTCCAGGAACATTCTAACAAACCCGGACACGTAGAAAATCACAAATGTAAACAAGGATGGATCAAAATTCAATATGGAAACAAAACCTATACCAGAATCGATGGCGGACCTCAGAATTGTAATTCAGAACGGGAATTTAATGTAAATCTTGCAAAAACGTTCCATAAAATGCCAGAAAGTATGATTTTTTTTCCAGGCCGTCAAGCATACGGGCGTTCGCAGGAATCGCGATACCAAAGTGCCATTGGACCCCCGAAGTGTTTCATTTTCGAATTATTCAAAAGCTACGGACTATCTACCGTTTCCGAATTTTAAAATTGACTCGAATTTTATTGGAATCCCGATGAAAAGAGAGGTATTATTTAGGATTTCATTTAAAATAAAAAAGACCTAACAAGAAATCAATGTTTTTTTTGGCATATAACTGGTTTTCAATACTAGAAAAATGGTGTTGGTCCTTCTGATAAAGAACCAAACATTTGACTCCTATAAATACGATTTCGAATGAGCCAATTTGATCCTAGTACTTATTTTCAGTACTAGAAATGATTTTGACCTTAAAACCTAAATTCACGATCCTAGAATTATTATCCTGATCCAGGAACTTAAAGTTTTATCGTTGTATTAGAAAGTTAACATTTAAATTATGGTTTTCAATAAAATTAAATATTGAATTATTTAGATACTTAAACAGAAATGAAAATATAAATTAAGAAAGGGTCTATTGGTTATATGGAAAACATTAAATTGTGTAATTTTGAGCTTAGAAATTGGATTTGTAAGTTCTAAAAGCTGTAACTTTCTATTTTCCAGCTAAAAATCAGAAAATAAAAGTTTAAGTTCCAAAATTAGAAAAAAAACAAACTCAAAATTTTCCAGGTTTCAATCTTCAACTTGGACGACAATTGCAATCAAGTATTACTAATGGATTTTGCAAATGAATACGGAACGGTCGAAGATGTCTATGTCTGTCATCATCCGGTTAGCGAGAAGCATATGAAGATGGCATATGTGATTTTTGAACATGCGAAGGATGCGCTGTCATTTGTTAAGCAGTATGAGAATAAGAAGTTGTTGGCGACGCAGGTTGAACCGAAATTGGATCCGTTTTGTGAGTTTTTTCAAGAAATATCTTTTTAATTAATTTTTTTTCGAATTTTCAGTAGCAATTATTAATGATGTGTTTGAACAAGAGGCACATACAACAATCCCGCTTCCGAGACATTTGAGATGTATTGATGAAAGTATATTGACGGATTTTCGGATGAGAATGTTGAGGGAAATACGGGAGAAAAGTCGAGAAATTGAGCAAATAGTGGAAGAAAATAAGGAGCACGTCGAGGATGAAGAGATTGATGTAGGGAGTAATGAAACGGATGAATGTAAGGCGAAATTGGAGAGGATTCGACAGAATGGTGGGTTTAAAAAAAATAACCTAGACAAAAGATTTTCAGCTGTGAAATGAGGTGAAATTGGAGAAAACCCGTTTTTAAAATACATTTTTTCAGCTTTTGCTCAAAACATGCCACGGACTCCATCATTGCCGCCACCTTCAGATAACAATACACCAGAAAATCCATTTGGCACGCATTATGTGGATGCTTCTTCATCTTCTCCAACAGAAGTTCCACCACCGCCAATAGCACCAAGACCGGATAAATTAGGTATATCAAATTTTATTGATTTTTTGTGAACGTTTCGCACCCTTTTGTTTTTGCTTTGCATGCAAACCTGCGTGTTTCCTTTGTTTTTAGAATGTTTCGAGGAAATACGGGAGCAATCCCCATCGCCGCCACCGCCACCACCACCACGGAGAAAAAGATCGTTAGAAAGTGAAGAGAAGGAAAATGAGCCGATGGTGAAAAAAGGGTTGGATCCGTTTGGAAGAAGTGAAGAGAATTTGAGGGAGGAAGAGGAGGAATCGAAAAAATTTAAGATTCCTGAATTGCCGCCAAGGTTAATGAACAGCAAGGTTAATGAAATGAAAGAAGAAGAATTGAGTGATAGGTTTAGTAATAATAATAATAGAAGATATTATTATATGGATGATTTGGTAGCGAGAGAAAAAGGTATTTTTGAATGATTTTTTTGCGAAAAAGATATTTATTTTCATAGTTTTTCGTTAATGTTGAATGAATTGAATGCATGCTTTTTGTGAGATTTACGCTTCTTTTGTTGCACTTTACAGCTTTATTTACTCTATGAAGGAGAAAGTCGTTTTAAAAATGTGCAAATTAGGTACTCGCCCAAATTGTAATATTCCAGATGTTCCGAGAACTTACCCTGAACCGCCACCCATATATTCGGAATTTGACCCGATGAGAGCCGAGAAAACGAATGGATACAGGTATTTTATTGATTTTATCTTGAAGACAGTGTGCCAGATGAAAAAGGTTTTTTTTAAAGATCGTCGTCTTGTCGACGCAACGGGGTAAAAGGATCGGAATACGATTCGGATAGTGACCGAGGTGGACGAAGGGATTCGTTTAGATATGGTGGAAAACATGATAAAAGATCTAGGTCGTCGAAATCGTCGAGTAGAGCGAGGTCGGATGATGAGGAGAGGTTGAAATTGGTGAGAGTTGAGACGAAGTTGGAGAAAAGGTTGGTTTTTTGCTGAAATTGAAATAAGAAAACTGAAATAACCTTTATTTATTAAAGAAGTGTCACTCTGTTTTGAAGGGGTTTTTTGAAAAATTGCTCTAGAAAGTACCACGAACTTTAGTGACACTCTGTCTTTAAGGGATATTTGGAAAACGTTGAGATTATGAATACTTTATGAAATTAATGTTGAATCGATAAATTAAATTTTTACAGGAGTATCAAGGAATACATGGGTGGAGTAAAGAGTAAAGAGTACGTCGAAAGAACTCGTACAACAAAAGTATTGGTTCAAAATCAGAATTTGGATTCAAATTCGTCGGATGATCAGAAGAGGCGACCTAGTAGAAGGAGAAGCAGGACTAGAAGTGTATCGCCGTCTTCATCATCGGTTGCAACATACCCAGATTTGGACGAAGAGGAGGAAAAACGACTGAGATATGGAAATACTCGAAAAAGTCGAAAGGGGCTGCATTGGGATTCTGAAACTGACGAATCGGATGATAGTTATAAACATCGGAAAGGGGGGAATGGTCGGAAAAGGGAGATGGAGTCGAGAAGAAGAAGACAAAAACGAATTGAGTCACCGCCAAAGAACAAAAGGCCACCAAGAACGCCGCCAGATCCGGAGCCGAGCAGAAGAGCACCTCAGACTCCGCCCCCACCGCCGCCGCCGCCACCACCACCAGTGCAGACAATGACACCATTTGGATTCTTTGGAACACCGAGATTTGATGCAACGATTCCACCACCGGCGTTATTTGTGCAACCACCACAGCCAGCGGAACCGCCGAAGCTGGTGATTCCGACGCTGTCGACACAGGCGGTGGCGATGAAGCGGGACGAGTCACCGGAAAGGCCGGTGGAATCGGTGAAACAGAGGTTTGCCGAGTTGTTTGGTGTGAAGAAAGAGGAGACGGATGAGGGGTAAGGCTAACGGTTTCTTTTTCTAGGATATCTCTTTTTTGGATAAAAATACATTCAAATCAGTTATATATAAAGATCCCGGAAAGTGAATAGGCTACAAATAGAAATTCTTCTGTATTCAAATTTTCTATTGTAAATGAATGAAAAATATGAGTTTTGATACTGAATCTTCTGGAATGCAATAGAAAGTTCTGGAGTACTGTAGAACCGCGTCTAATCCTTTTTTAAATCATTTTAGCCTTTATAAAGAGACTTGTTGTTTTTTTTTAAATTTTGAACGGAGGGGAGGGGGTTCTGAAAACAGTTTTAAAAATGTTTTGCAAAGCTGGTCCATCCTTGGACACCCGTCTAGAATGTTTGGTGAGTCCTGGGGCACGATTTTTTAATATTCAATAAATAGAAAATTTGAATTTAAAATAATTTATAGTTTTTTAAAACCATTTTTTTCTGGAATTGAGGCTTTTCCGGGATTGTGACCGATTTGAATTTGATTTTTTCCCAAAAATTGGTACCCTCTTTAATTTTTATTCAGAAACATTTATTTTCAAGTTCTTCAAGAATTCTCGTTTTTTCAGACCATCAACCCCGCTTTCAGTGGAACAATGTCAGCCAAACACGTCAGCTTACGTTCAACATGTCAACACTGCGGGGTATAATTATTTACAAGATCGGCATTCTTCGGAGGATATGGATGTCGAAGTTTCGAGCAGTGATGCGGAATCAGTATTTGAGCATCGACAGCAGCAGCTGGAACAGCAAACAGAGACGGAAGAGCAAAAAGCGAAACGATTGGAACAGCAGGCATTTCAGAATTTGGTGTTAAGAGTATGTTTTTTAAAAAAAGGGGAATATTTATCATTTGAAATTTTAAATTTTTAGATGAACTGTCGCCGTAGAATAACTCAGCGGTGTATGCAGAAAATCAAGTGGGAGATTGGGACAAAGATTGAGGATGATTTGAAGCAACAAGTGATTAGAAGATGTTTGTTATTTGTGGATTTGGAGGTTCAGAAGAGAGCGGCGGCTGATGAAGAGAAGAGAAGGAGGGAGAGAGAGGAGAAGGCGAAAATGGGCATGATGAGGAATCCTACCGATATGCTGGTGAGGACTTTTGGAGGGTTTTTTTGGAATAAAACTGATTGGTTGGCTGCAGATTTAAAGGGGGACCCTTTTGAACCTGGAAATGTTTGGAAGTTTTCCATTAAAAATCCATTGTACAGTTCCCAAAAAATTGTGTTTTATTTTGCTTTTCTGAAAATTTAGGATTTAGGTTACGGTAGCATATCTTTCATGTCCGTGTCGAGACCCACGCATATTTTTGAGTAATGTTCCTTTAAATGAGAAATCTCAAATTTTGGAAAAAAAACTTTTTTTTTATGTTTTTTCCGAAAACAACAGATTTTTGAATGGATTTTTTTTATTAAAAAAAAACACAAAGTGCTGATTTACTTGATTTTCAAATATTATTGAAATTTTTGTTTCGAAAAATTTTTATTTTTTAATGAGTTTTTTAAATATTCTTAAACTTCTTCTTATTTGTTATATTCTTAAGCTTCTTCCTACTAGTTTTTGAATTGTAGTAGATTCAAAAAGTGTTTTAGAAACATTGAGAAAAATCGATAATTTTCTGAAATTTCTGATTTTTTCGTTGATTGTATTATTTCTGTGCCATTTTCATCGTTTTCCCTCAAAATCCAGAAAATACCACCTGTTGTGAATAAATGGGCGCGATAAGGCCCTTCTCTTCTGTTGTTTGTGTGTTCATTTCGCTGCGTCTCTTAACATTTTTGTAGTGTCTTTCTCGTTGCCGACTGCGTCTCTCTTGGTAATCTGATGTGTTTGGCGTCAATTGTTTTTTTTTTCTAAAAATTGAATTTTGAATTCTTCTATCTTGTTTTATACCATAATGCAGTTATTTTATTATAGTTAGCAAAAAATGTGTGTAGTTTGAAGTCTAGACTACTAGCTTATTTTTGTTTTAATTGAACCATGACTCAACCAGTAGAGGAGAAGAACCATGTTGGACAAATTCTGCAAAAACCGTTAAATGGAACGAATGGAGTGGTTTACAAATCAACTCATCAATTTCCAAGGCCTCTACAATCAGATGGACAACTTTATCGATTGGTTAAAGTTCGGACCCAAAATGGGATTCAATCGAGAATGATCCCTGTTTCGAGAACAGTTGTTCTCCCACCTCAAAAATATAGCACAGCTCCAAAGATAGTCCCAAGAACTGTCCCGGTTTCTAATGTTGTATTCAAACGACCATTGAACCCGGTTACTGTTTCAAAGGTAGCACAGGTCCCAAAACTTGTACAGAACCCATTTGCAGCCATCCGAGAGGTTTCGTTTCCAAAATTTAGATAAAAAATGTACCAGAAAAAATGAAAATCCACTTACAGAGCTTCATCAACTCGGGATCGTCATTTGCACCACAGCGACCGAATTTCATATTTTCTAGAGTGAGCGTTTAATTTGAAATTCTTATTTTTAAATTGATTTATCCTTAGTTTTGCTTTAAAATTCTCTGGTATCACATCTAATCGACATTAATGTTGATTTGAAAAGTTACAAAATTACAATCAAAACATCAATTTTCAGAAACAAAAACCGATACCAAAGGAAAAATCTTTAAGTTCGCATAATGGTCATTTGAAGAAGAAGAATAAAGAGAAAGAAGAGGAAAGGGAAAGAAAACAATCGATTTCATCGTCGACTGAAGACTCGAAGACTGGATCGTCTTCGCCGGTTAGTAGTAGTTATGAGAGTGAAGAATCGGATTTGGAATTGGCGAAGGATTCTCCAAAAGTTGAGAAGAAGGTGTCGGAAGTTAGCCAGAGTTCCTCTTCGTCATCTTCAGAGGATGAGAGAAGTAGTAGTGATGAAGCAAGTGGAGATGATGATGAGTCCGATGTTGGAATGAAGGCTGGAAAACGTCGTTTGATTTGTTCAACTAGTGAAGATGATGATGAAAAGTCAGTTGCCAGTACTTCTGGATCGCGTTCATCAGTAGAACCGGCTAAAAAGAAGATTGCTCGAGAAAGTCCATTAGTTTCGTATGAAACAGTGAAGAAGGTTACATTTGAGGAGAAGAATGAGGAAAAAGTTGTGGTAAAGAAGCAGCCAGCATGGAAAAGCTATGAATGGCAGATAATGACGATACTTGAGAATCCCGGAGGTTTGTTGATGTTTGAATTAGAAAAATGGAGTCAGAAAAATTAAAATTTCATAAAGTTACTGTCCAAGAATTAAAAATTCGTCTTTTTTGGAATTGTTTAAATTTTCCATACTCATTTTAAAGGTGATCTCGTAAATTAACAGTAAGATTGAGGCATAAACGTTAGAAGTTCAAATTTTTTCTACAAAAATAGTATTCTTTCTGAAATTAATTGAATTCTCTTGCGAGGGTCAATTTGTAACTGAAATTTCAGAATTTTTCAAAAAATCGGTTATTTTCTCAAAATAGTTTAGTTTTTTATTTGCTAGGCTTTTGAGAGTTGAAATTTCAGAAATTTTTGAAAAATTATATGTTTTCTGATTTTAATTGAAGATTCTAGATATTTGGCTCGTTTTGGAGCTGAAAATTTATATTTTTTTCAAAATTTCAAGTGTTTTTTCAGATCCTGGTTCAATATCAAGCGAAGAATATCATCCATTCATAACAGAACATTGTTATTACAATTTTGGACGAAAAACGATTCTCCACATGCAACAACCATTGCCGTTAGATGCTCCACCATTGGAACGTCCACCACCATGGAGACAAAATGTGAAATCTGGACCATTGGTTATGGAGGAGAACTTTTCGAAGAAGAAAGGAAGACCGTTGGGACAGAGTAATAAAAATAATGTTCATCAGCGAATTATTCCGCCGGTTGTACGAGCTCAACCGGTGAAAGCGTGGCCGAGAAGGAGCGAGGAGGAGAAAAAGAGGATTGTTTGGAATGTGGAGGTAGGGATTTTCTTTAAAATTAGTTGGACGAGGAACGATTTTAGCTTCGAAATTAATTGAAAATAAATAAGTTTTTAGAATTTTCAGAAAAATGATTTTTTGACATTTATCACACTTATTTTGATTTGGTTTTGTATTTTTAAAAAATTAATCACAATTTTCCTAAAAGTCACAATTATTTTGGAAATACTTAATTTTGCAGTTTTATCGCTCATTTTGAGGTTTCAGAATAATTGAATCAAATTTTATTTTTTCAGGATATTCCCGACCTTGAAGATCAGCTCTACATGCGAGATATGCTGGAAGAAATGCAATCCAAATCGAACAGCGATGAAGATTTGCCGTGGGGTCGAAAGTTGACGTTTATTGAGATGTTGATGCCAGAGGAGCCGAGATTAATGGTAATTTTCGCACAATATTCGAAAAAAAAAGAAAGAAAAGTTAATAAAAATTTCAGTACTCAAATCAAATATATTATGTAGGTTTTATTGAGTGTTGTGATAACAAATCCTTGTTTGCTTTTAGATCTTATATAATAGATAGCACCCTGTCTTAAAATCTTAAAATTATTAAAAATATTAATTTTTTTTCAGAAAAAACCGATCAAATCAAGTAAAGGAAGCTTGGATGTGTTCTACGAGGATCCGGAACTTGATGGCGTGATCCCGGTGCAAGAGGGATGTGCAAGAGCTCGACCATACAAGAAGCTGACGATGAAACAGAAGAGAAGTTTGGTTAGAAGACCGGAGAATGAGAAGGAGACCAAGTTTAATGAAAGGGTGAGTGATTATTTTGTGAAATTTCGAAAAATCGGTCCCAAATCGAGATTTTTTGGAAGATATCGGCAGGAACTCCCTCTTTCGGGAGCTATTAAAGATGTGGAGATTTCTTGCACTGTTTCAAGAATAAAATATGAAGAAAAACTCGAAATTGCACACCAGTCTTAGTAGTTGGTATCAATTTTCAAACTTTTCCCTTCTAAAACTAGGAAATCCATGTCTTTAAGAGAAACAATTATTCATGAGTGTAAATTCTTGATTTTTAAGGATGAATTGGCAATGAGACATCAAGCAATTGCAAATAAAGAATCTCGATCACTCCAACGTCGTTTATTGACAATGGGAGACACAACATCCGACTTTTTCAAAGTGAATCAATTGAAATTCCGTAAGAAGATGATCAAATTCGCAAGATCGAGAATTCATGGTTGGGGATTGTATGCGATGGAACAGATTGCACCGGATGAGATGATAGTTGAGTATATTGGTCAGAAGGTTGGTTTTTAAAGCACTAATATAATTCTAGAATATTTTTTTGTCCAGATTCGTTCATTGGTGGCTGATGAGAGAGAAAAGGCATATGAAAGAAGAGGAATTGGAAGCTCTTATTTGTTCAGAATTGATGAAAATGTCGTCATTGACGCGACGAGAAGGGGAAATTTTGCGAGATTTATCAACCATTCTTGTACACCGAATTGTTATGCGAAGGTACGTTTAAAGAAACATAAAACTGAAAATCTATAAAGCTAGGGACCTATGGTAACCGGAAAACATTTGAATCTTGCTGAAAATCATATATATTAATATTTTTGCGTGTTTTTGTGTTTTCATTTCATTTTCAGCTTATTCGCCGCATTTTAAACCCCATGGAAGAAAAATTTAGAAATTTCCTTTTTATATGCTTAATTTCAATTTGAAATTCAGAATTTTTAAAAATGATTGGTTTTCTGAATTTTTTCCAAATTTCTTGATTTCTGGGCCTCATTTTGGATGAAAATTCATAATTCAAATAGGCACTTATTTTCTGAAGTTTCTTCAATTATCGAGTAATTCTGAAAAGTTGCAAAACAATTGTTTTCCAGGTATTAACCGTCGAAGGAGAGAAACGAATCGTGATATATAGCAAAGGATTCATTTACAAAGGAGATGAAATCACTTATGATTATAAATTTCCAATTGAAGATGATAAGATTGATTGTCTTTGTGGCTCGAAAAATTGTCGAGGGACTTTGAATTAAACAAAAAAGGGAATTTGAGACCCATTTTTTTTTCTTTTAAATTTTGTATTTCATCGTTTTCTGTTAGAAATATTTATTTTTAAATTATTTCTGTACATCTAAACTTGTTACTTATAGTATTCTTTGCATTTTTTTTTTGTCTGAAGGCTGTGCCTTTAATTCTTCTGTAATTTTTCAGCCAGACTGGTGCTGGTTTACTAGATTTTTTTGTCATATGATTTTCGCCGTTTTACTCGAAATTCAAGTTCAAAAATTTTTACTTTCATTTCTTTTTGTGATATGAATTTTAATTATTAAATTTTTTCTGAACCTCTAGGGAAAAAAGGGTGAAACAAATTCTTTCGTTTTTTTGAAGACCATTTTCTTTTAAATACTGTTTTATCGTGTTTTTTTATTATTAATGTTTTTTTTTCTGTAATTCGGTGAATTCCTGAATAAAATGAGAACATTTATGTTTTTTGAGAAATTTCTTTGAGGAATTTAATTTTTCACGAAATATATTTAAAATTGTAAACAAAATGATAAGATAAGACATTTTTTTGAAGAAAATGATACGGAGTATTGCCATTTCGAGAATTTTTCGAAATTCGGTGAATGTTTTGGCAAAAAGGAGTATTAGTATGAGTTCGAGAAAGGATAGAGGATTTAAACAGGGTAGGTTTTTTTGGTTTTGGAAGAATAAAATATTAAGAAAAGTTTTCACGAATTTTAATAATTTTTCTCTTTAAAAATTTAAAATGTTCTATTGTTTTCTATAAATCTATTGGAACGCAACCTTTTTTGATAAAGTTTCCAGATATAATGTTCTATCAACGTTTTCTCGGTATCTGCCGCTAATTCCACGTTTTCAGGCCGCGGAACGGGAGATTCTGGTCAATCATCACTGTACAATTTGGAGAGACGGTGGAAGGATGATGATTGTTTCAATGCACTTGGAGCGACTGATGAGCTTTCTTCCTTTTTGGGGTAATTACATCTCAATTAAAAGGCAATTATTTCTAATATCATAAATTCCAGAGTTTGTGGTGCGTCGGCACAAACCGATGGAAATATGGCAGATATTGTTGAGACGCTAACACGACTTCAATGTTGTCTTCAAGATGTTGGTGCACATTTGGCAACTCCGTCGAAAAATTCATCGGAAAGAAGGCTTAGTAAGATGACTTTTTAATACAATTGGAAAAACAAACGTATGAAACTTTTATAGAAAAGACAAGTTTTGATGTGGCAATGGTTGACTGGATCAATGCAGAGATTGATAGATATGGAGATGAATTACCGCAGATTCGGCAATTTATTTTATCGGTATTAAAAAATTAAAAAATCAAATTTTGGAAAATAACTTATTCAGGGAGGCGGAACAACATCAGCACAACTACAGTATGCCAGAGCGGTCTGTCGAAGAGCGGAAAGAAGTGTTGTACCATTGATGAGAGATGAAGATGTTGATCCAATGGCGCTGAAGTTTTTGAATCGAATGAGTGATTTGCTCTTTGTGCTTGGAAGAACGGCATGTATGAGAAATAAAAAGGAGGAGCTGACCTATCTTCGGCCGGAATCGTTTGTTAATTTGAAATGGGAGAGGAAGACTCTTCATGAGGATAAGAAGTGAATGTATTTAAATAACTACATGTATTTTTATATTGTGCCATAATTGCCTTATGTTAGACTTGCCATGAATATTTTAAAATAAATAGATTTTTTTTAATCAAGTGAGACACTTCTGTCTTTAAGGTTTTCTTTCCGATTATCTATTCAGTTTAGCATTAATATTTCATAATTTGGATTCTAGATGAACCCTGAAGTACGGTACGATCGGCAGGTTCGGTTATGGGGTGAAGAAGGACAAGCATCGATTGGGTCGACTACAGTATGCTTACTGAAAAGTGACTCATTGGGTAAATTTTTTCATTTTTTTTGACAACTCCCGAATTATGGAAAAAACAAAGATAGGCCAGAGAAAATGTTCAATTTTCCAGGAACTGAAATTCTCAAATCCCTTGTCCTTGCCGGAATTCACTCATTTTTCATCATTGACGATGCAAAAGTGATTGAAGCAGACGTTGGACAAAACTTCTTTCTCCACGTAGAAGATATCGGGAGGTTTAGAGCAGAAGCAACACTGGAAAAGCTGAAAGAATTGAATCCATCAGTGTCGGGAAAATGTTCAACGGTCTCGCCATCGAAGTTATCGGCTGACGATTTGAATGGCTTTTCGCAATTTTCAGTGGTTGTTTCATCGAATCTTTCAGACGGGCTGGAGACATCGATTGCTGCGGTTTTGTATGAGATGGGTGTTCCATTGATTTGTGCAAAGAGTTATGGAATGATTGGAGTGATTAAAGTTTGTATCAAAGAGCATACAATTGCGAATAATCATGATGAGAATCCTATTCCGGATTTGAGACTTGATGTTCCTTTTGAGAAGTTGAAGAATTTGGTGGATGAGGTTGATTGGGATGGGATGTCGATTGCAGATTTGAAGCATACACCTTATATTTTGTTGCTTTTTAAGGCATTGGAGATTTTTCGAAAGGTAAAATTTTTAAAATATATATTTTTTTGTTTTTTAGAAGTTGTTTCGGTATTTCAAAGTATTTAGAGTTATTGCATTACTAACATTAAAGTTTTTAAAAATCTGAATTTCATATAATTCGAGCCCAAAATTTTGAAAAAAAAATCAAATTTTTAAAATTGCGGTTTTCACAAGAACTTTACATTATTTCCCTATTTTTCAGAAACGAGAAGATCCAACAGCTTTCCCATCAGTTTATGCAGAAAGACGAGAAATTAAAAGTATTCTATCAACGATGCAGAAAAGCAGCGAAGAAAGTGGAATCGTCGACTCTGAAAATTTTGACGAGGCGAAAAAAGCGAGCATCAGAACATTTCAAAAAACTGTGGTACCGCCGAAAGTTGCGGAAATTTTGAAAGACGCGAAATTCAAAACATCGACTCAGCCGTTTTGGTTGATTTGTGAAGCTTTGAGACGATTTGTAGAGAAGTATGAAACGCTTCCAGTTCGAGGAACACTTCCTGATATGACGTCGGATTCGGCGAGATATACAAGATTGGCTACTATTTTCCATGAAAAGGCGGCTGCTGATGCGAAGGAGGTTTTTGGGTTTATTAGAGATGTGGAAAAGGAACGAGGAGTCTCGGATGTTATTTGTGAAGAAATGTGCTACAGATTTTGTAAAAACGCGGATAGAATAAGAGTTCAGAGAGGGGATGTTTTGGACTATAATGCGGAGGTTCGCAAGTTGGTTACAATTATTGGAGATTTGCCGATTTTTGAAGAGGAATCGAAAAGTGTCGACTGCTCAATTTGGTTGTTATTGATCAGAGCTGTTGATAGATTTTGTAACGAGAAGGGAAGGTACCCGGGGACTAACGGAGTCCCATGCAAGATTGACGCTTTTGATTTGAAGCAGAGGGTTGACTCAATAGTTAAGAATGCGGAGGTAAATAATAATTTATTTTCGTTTCGAGACCTATATGAACTAATTTTCCATAGCAGCCATGACAGGGATATGACCTAACTCATTTAATGGCCCTATTCAGTTTGAAAATACTATTAGAAAATATCAGTAGGAAATGATTTTAATTACCTTTTCGGCAATAAAAATGATGGAATTTTCTCATTTGTGATTAGCGGAATTTTTGACGTCATTTTTCTTTTAGGCGGAAAATGCGGACAAAATCATTTCACGAATTCCGACAGATGTGATCAGCGAAATGTGTCGAGTTGGAGCGGCAGAATTGCACGTAATTTCGTCTTTGATTGGAGGTTTTTTTTCAATTATCACTGTTAAAAAATGTCAATCAACTTTTTCAGGAATAGCCGCACAGGAGGTTATCAAATTGGCCACAAATCAATATGTTCCACTCGATAATACTTTTGTTTTTGATGGAATTACTCAGCAATCTCAGACTTTTAAGATTTAGCTTTATTTTTTGAATTATTTATTGTTTTTTGGTTATATAATGCATCATATTGGTTTTTTCCCTCATTTTATTTATTTTTTCCGTAAAATTTGATATTTTTTGTGTATTTTTATTGTAAAGACATTTTTTCACTTCAAAACACCCCAAATTCGAAAAAATGGAAGAGAAAACCAAATATCGTGTCGAGACCCAGTGCAGAAAATGCGTGTGCCTTTAAACCGTCTTTTATTTATTTTTAAACATTTCAAGGTTTTTTTCATTTTCTTCAATAAATATTGAAATTTTCTTTATAAAAATTATTTTAAATAATTGTTGGGAATTATCAGAAATATTTATAACATACAAATGCGCTGAAAAATTGAATCTTTCAGCACAAAAATGTCGGGAATCATTTTTGATGACATGTTCGCTGTAAAACAAGTTGATCCGAATGGAAAAAAGTTTGACAGGGTTTCGAGATATTTCTGCGATTCGGAATCGTTTAGGTATTTTGCAAAAATACTTTTTTAAATTCAAAAACCTTTAATTTTTCAGAATGGAGCTAATTATTGACATCAATTCGCAAATTTATCCGCTCAAACTTAGTGATAAGTTTCGTTTGGTTTTGGCGACGACACTCAGAGAAGATGGACTGGTCGATGAGGGAGAGTATGATCCAAAGGTATTTTGATGAAAAAAAAATGCAGATTTTATTACATTTAAATTTTTTCAGGCAGATTACCCAAGAATTCGCCAATACGAATACGTGATGTACGGAAAGGTTTATAAATTAGAAGATGATGATACTGGAGCGGATGGAAGCAAATTGGCAGCCTATGCGTCTTTTGGAGGGCTTTTGATGAGATTAAAGGGAGAGGTTTAAAAAAACAGATTTTTCATAGAAATTCTAAAAATTCAGGCGATCAATCTCCACGGGTTCGAAGTTGACATGAATCTGTACCTAATGATGAAGAAAACTGACTTTTAATTTATACACGTATTTTTATTTGTTACATTGTTTCATTGTTGATCTTTTGACCTCATTTCATTTTTTTTGATCTTTCTCTTCCGTTGAATTAAAAATCGACTTTTATTGAATTCTTGTAATTTTTTTCAGTTTTCTACTGGATTTCAAGTACTTTGTCTAAAAATTACGGAAATAAAGGTAAATGCTGTTTTCCAGGGTTTACACAGATGTCGGCGAATAAAGAGCTGCAGCAATCGTATGCGGATTACGCGGTTGATGTGAGATTTTTAAATATACATTTTTATGTGTGAAAATTTGTAGCTTGATCAAATCGAAGCTCTCGGCAGATTATTAGCAGCTATGGAGAAAGGTGAATTGAGTGAAGAGTTGTTGGAGCAAAGTCCGGAACTTTTGGAAGCGAAAAAGAAGAATGAGAAGTTGAAGTACAGGAAGGAGATTTTGGAGAGGGTATGTGATTTCAAAATAATTTCTGTTTGTGGAAAGAGAATTGTTAAAAGCTGTTAAAAATCCAGCATTTTACAATTCAAATTGTTGAAAAAAAGGTTTTCGAAGTAATTTTTTAAAAATAAATAAAACCAAAACTTTATTATAAAAAATGAAGATAAAAGAAAAATGTTGTGAATTTATAAGATGATGTATTACAAAATAAAAAAAAGCGTAAAAATTTACTGGTGAAGAATGGTTTTGAATGTAAGTGTATTTCCATTTCCGGGAAAAACAATATACATTACAAAAACAATTAAAACGATTTTGCTCAACACACTACCACCACTTGGACAATTCGCAACTTTTGTCCAATAATGCTTTTGCCGTTCCATTTCCAATTTGTTCGATGCTTTCGCGCATTTCTCTAATTTCTTTCACGCTTGACATGCTTTTCAGCACTTTATCCTAAAAGGTTTACTTGAAAATGGTTCATTGAAAGTATGGCTCACTTGAAGGTCTGAAAATTTATAGATTTCAGCAAGACGAAGTTTTTCGCCTTTAGAAACATCCTTCGTAGCTATCAAAAAATCTTGACACATATCCATTAGGAATTGAACATCATACTTGTCGGCGAGTTTTAAAATACCTTCCACATTGTTAGCTGGAAATGTGGAATTGTTTAAATTAAATTATAATTTAGCCTACCAGTGATTTCTTGTGGAATTCTATGTAAAATTCTAAGGAAATATACATAATGCTCGAAAACAATGCCTTTTAGGGGTTCTTCTTTGTTGGTCTCGAGAAAATCATAATTGAACATTTCATCAAACACTGGTGAAAAACTAGTGAGCACCTGGAAGAGGAGAGTTAATTTTTTAAATAATTTTTTCCACACAAAGCTCACATTTTTGTTGACGTATAACTTACGGTCACCAACTAGCAACACAATTTCCGAATTGATATTCTGAGGTGTTGAAAAATCAGTCATCTGAACTCTTCGAAAACCAGTTGATGATTTGATTTCTATTTCGGCAACAATTTTAATGGTATCGTTTACCACATAACCATTCGCAGGAAGCAGCAATGCGCTTTTCTCTATGAGATTCCTCCTCCCCCAACTGATATTTTTTTCCGAGAAGCAATGATCGAAGCTGCTTGTGGTTCCTTTATCATTTCCTCTCATCAAATGAATATCATATTTGACATCGCATGACCATAAATTCGATGAGATTTTATCATTACAGTAAGCATAGACTCCAAGATATTCGACATCCTTTTCAGTTGTCCATTTACACAATAACTTCCTAGAAGAAAATATAAAATAAAATAAGCTGTTTTTTGTCAAACCAAGGAATATTTCCAATTGTCATGATGTCACTGAAGCGTCCATATGTTGTCAAATCAGACACTTTAGTATTGAAGATGATTGTCCCGGAAACGTTTTTAGGCATTCTAGAAACAAACATTAGAACAAGTACTGCTTTAAATAAAGAATCGGCTTCGTTGTAGGTGAATATTATGAGTTTGATTATATAAATAAATTAATAAAAATATAGTTTCTTAATGAAGATGAAGAAAATAATCTAATAACATGTCTAAAATTAAAAGCAAACGCGCCTTCTACTAGAAAATAGTAGAACTGAATGAACGGTCCTTCGTTATCATAGGAGGTTCGAGCGGGAAACTTGATTGGATACAGAGTCGGGTGTATGTCGGTCTCGCACCGATGACGGACGCTCTCGCATCACCATCCAGCGTAACGCGCGAAAAATGGAATTTGATGTGTGCCAATTAACAAAGTGCGTTCGGAGTCGGAAAGAGCGAACATTAATGGATACCTCAACCAAGAAAAGCGCAATTTTCGATCAAACCGTTTTAGACTGATATTTGCAAAAGTGGAACATGTTTACTATCGTAACAGTGGAATTGTCTCTGGAAAACACCATTTTACATAGTTATCAGTTATTTTCGAATTTTCTTCGTCTTAGAAATTTCTAGAAGACCCCTTTTCATCCCGCTCTGAGGTTTTTTTTCTCTTGACCAGAAAGGTTACGTTTAAAAATAATCTACCATTTGTACGGAATGGACAATTTTTTCTGAACTTTTTCTCACATTTTTGAGGTTTTCAGAAGTTTCTTATAGTCCTACTGATCCAGTAGTTATTAAATCAGAGTGAAGTTCAAATAAATGTTTTCTTAAATTTTATTTTTAGAACGACCCCCCCCCCCCCCCGGCAAAAAAAGAAACTCTTCGGAAACTTTAAATTTTCAGAGTTTGGCCAATCAATTAGCTGAAAACACCAAAAAGGGAATCAAGTCAGGCGCCGCCCCAAAGACTCAAAAAGCTCAAAATGGTCCACCAGCTGAGAAGAAGGCCAAGAAAGAAGCGGCTGCTGAGAAAGGCAAAACGTTGGTCTAATTTTGTTGCATGTTTACATTTGAAATTTTGCATTCATTTAGTCGAAGAATTACCAATAAATTTTCACTTGAATTTAAATTTCTAAAATTAGATTTTTAAGAAAAATTTCACGAGAATTTTCAGAGGTGGAGCTCCTCCAAAACAAGCGAAAAAAATTAATTATGTGGAAGTTGAAGATTATGGTTGTAGTATTTTGGGACGACTTCAGGATTTGTTCAAGAAAGCGATAAATGAAGCGTTTCCGGGTATTGAAGTGGCACTTTTAATCACTGAGACGGCAAATCCACAATATGGAGATTATCAGTGTAATTCGGCAATGCCAATTGCGGCGGTAGCGTTGCTTTTCAGCTTATTTTGAGATAATTAGAAGTTTTACAGAAATTGAAAGCTACTGGTGTGAATAAGAGACCTGGAGAGGTTGGAAAGGAGATTTTTGAGAAAATACCGAAGAATATTGATTTTATTAAGGAGGTTGGTTTTAAAAATTGTAGAATTGAATTATGGAACGGAATCAGAAATGTTTAGAATTAAAGTTTTGACGTTATTTAAGGTTAGAACATTTGAATTAACTCTAATAGCATATTTTAAAATCTATAAATATGTTTAATCAAAGATCTAATAATCAGATTTTTTTAAAGTTTTCTATTCATTTTCTGAAAATTTAGATACTAATATTTTAAAACTTTTAGGAACTTTTCTTTCAAAATAAAATATGTCTAGTTTTTTTTTAGCTTTAAGCATTATAAAGTTCCGAAATTCCAGGTCACCGTGATGCCAGCAGGATTCATAAATGTGTTCCTTAATGTTGAATTCATCAAAGCGCAAATTTCAAGCTTTGCATTGAACGGAATCTCGCTGCCAAAAGTTTCGAAACGCAGAGTGCTTGTCGACTTCTCATCACCGAATATTGCCAAAGAAATGCATGTTGGGCATCTTCGATCGACTATTATTGGAGATTCGATATGTCGGCTGTTTGAAGCTGTTGGATTTGATGTGTTGAGAATCAATCACATTGGAGACTGGGGAACACAATTTGGAATGCTCATCGCTCACCTCTATGATAGATTTCCAGACTTTTTGACAAAAATGCCGGATATTTCGGATTTGCAGGCGTTTTATAAGGTTTGAAATTGTCTTAAATAAAAAATTCAGAAATTGTCGAATAACTCAAAAAATAATTTTAAATGGGTCTTTAGCGATCAAATGTAGATTTTCCATTTTAAAATCGCTTTATTCATTTCAGGAATCGAAAAAACGATTTGACGAAGATGAAGTGTTCAAAAAACGAGCTTATGAATGTGTCGTCAAATTGCAAAGTCATGATGCTGATATTGTAAAAGCGTGGAACACCATTTGCGACGTTTCAAAGAAATGTAATTCAGTTTTCTTACAATTTTTATTTAAAATTAACTTTTTTTTTAGATAATCAGATTGTTTATGATCATTTGGACATCAAAATTGAGGATGTTGGAGAGTCCTTCTATCAGGATAAGATGGTTGAATTGATCAAATGGATTAAGCAGAATCGTGAGTTTAAAATCGATTTTTTGAAAGTTATTTAATGATTTTTAGAAAAAGATTCGCTGAAAGAGGAAGATGGAAGGCAGATCATGTTCCCAACTGGATGTGATGTTCCGCTAACAGTGGTTAAAAGTGATGGAGGATTCACATACGATACGTCAGATCTCGCAGCCTTGAAATATCGAACAAATGATTTGAAATGTGATTGGGCGATTTATGTAGTTGATGCTGGACAGAGTTTACATTTGGAGACGGTTTATGCAGCTGGTCGTGACTTTGGATGGTACGATGAATCGAAACAAAGAATCGAACATGTTGCATTTGGTTTGGTACTTGGAGAAGATAAGAAGAAGTTCAAAACGAGGTCTGGAGAAACGGTCAGATTGTTGGATTTGTTGTCGGAAGGGGTTAAAAGAGCATCTGAGAAGCTGATGGAGAAGGGAAGGGATCAGGTGATGAATGAGCAGGAATTGGCGGCTGCAAGAGATGCGGTTGCATTCGGATGTGTGAAATATGCGGATTTGTCGCATACAAGAACGCAGGATTATGTTTTCTCATTTGATCGGATGTTGGATGATCGAGGAAATACGGCAGTTTATTTGCTGTATGCTTATGCGAGAATCAGGTGAGTGTTTAATAGTTAAAAGTAAACATAAACATTTTATAAATGTAAATTGTAATTTGTAGGAAGCCAAAACGTAGAAATGCACTTTAAAATGTTTCCAAAAACAACAATTATTTTTAGGCAAAATTATGAATTTCAAATTATTTCCAGATCTATTGGCCGAACATCAGGAGTCACCGAGGAACAACTCAGAGAATATGTCAACAAAACGAATGTGCTTCCGCTCACTCATCCAGCAGAACTGAAACTCGCCAAACAATTGCTGAAATTGGCTGATTGTGTACTTCAAGTTCTTGATTCATTAATGTTGCATCAAATGTGTGATTATGTCTATCAATTGGCCACACTTTTCCACGATTTTTATAATGAGTGCTATGTTATTGAGAAGAAGGATGGAGGTATGTTTTCTTGATTTTTTTTTTCAAGAAAAACTGTAGATTTTGAAAAAAATAACTATAAAACTCAAGAAACAGATTTCTAAAAAGTGGAAGTCATTTTTTATCGACAATTGTTGTCACGATTTATTATTCGCTGGAATTTTTAAAAATAAATCTAATGTCTCATCAGATAATTTGAAATATTTGATTTTCAGAAGCCCCAGTCGTCCATTTCCACCGCTTGGCTCTTTGCGACGTTACTGCCAACGTGATTTCGACATGTTTCAAGATTTTGGGACTTCGAGAAGTGCCAAAAATGTGATTTTCTCTCGTTTTCCCCCATGTTCTTTTTTGTTTTTGTTACCCTAATAATATTATTCTTCTTATTCAAAGGATTTAGGTTTTAAATTGTTAAAACCCTGAAATGTTATTGTTGCTCTCACCTTTCCGGTTTTATAGATAAACACGGTTTTTCTTCACAATGTGGGGTCATAAATGTTTTTGTTAGCCCGGGTTTTAAAAAAAAGCAATAAATAAGTCTGGGAAAATAGACAAATACTGGAACAGGGAAAAGAACTGGAATAAAGGGTATTTTGGTTTGGAATTTAACGATTTTATTTTAAATTTTCAGAATTTTGATAAAATTAGATAATTTTAGGTTTTAAAATATTTTGGAAATACTGTTATAAAAATACTAAAAATGAAAATTTTCGCAAAATCATTAAAAATGTAAAAATCCCAAAATATTATAGTTTTCACCAGGATCTTCTTACCCCATTTTTTTTGAAATTTAGATTACTGTTAAAACTGCTTAGGTGTTTTTCCTTCTCTCGTCTTTCCGGTTTTATAGATAAAACGGTTCTTTCATAATAATGGGTCATAAAATTAAAAGAAAAAAACCCGGAGTATCATAAAAAAAACAATAAATAAGGCGCTATTTCTGGAAAAATATACGAATAATAGAACAGGAAAATATTTAAGCAAGTGAAATACAAATGCAATTCTTAGTCTAAATCATCAACATCCATAGTATTTGGAGCGGGATTCGCAATTTTAGGTATCGGGGAAGAAACATTGGATTTAGGAACTGATGGGGATTTGTTGGAAGAGAGATGGGATTTGGCAGGTTGTTCTTGAGCTTCATTGCCTCCCAGTAGGTCTGAAATAATGAGAAATTGGAATGGAAAGAACGCTTGAGAAATTTTATTAGCTAAATAAAAATGAAAATAAAATTCCTTACTTCCTAGCAATCCTGACAACATTCCACCACCGGCATGTGAATTACGATTATCTTGAAGTCCGAAGTAAAGTTTTCCGATTTTTGATAAATATCCTTTGAAAGTTGGATCACGCATAATTTCAGACATATACAGGTCAACAATTACGGAGTATTTTGAGACCTGAAATTGGAAATTAATAGTTTGAATAAATTGGCAATAGAGGATACTTACATCAACTTCTGGAATGATTTGAAGAAGAATATCAGCGAAATTCAGAAGAGGATGATCGTATGGAGATTGCGGTCTAGAGGATTGGTGAACATATGCGAAGAAAAGGGAACGAGCATTTGGGAACCGATCGATGCAGAGGAGCTGAAAAATGATACAATTATGTAATAAATTCTCTAACGCATTGAATTTAATTTATTTATGACGTTTTCCAATTTTGAGTGTTAAAATGTCGGCTTTGATAATTTTTAAAAAACTAAAATTACCTGTAAAACTGCTTGAACAATAATCAAATCAAATTCTGAATGAGGTGCGTGATGTTTCCAAGCAGAGTACAAAAAATTTGCGAATTCCTGAAAAACAATACATAATAATTCCAATTTTTTGAAATTTTCCAAACCTTCGGACGATCAGAAAGAAGAAAATGATTTCTGGCCAATTCTATCAAATTCTCCGCCAAATATTGATTAGCCAAAAAATAATGAAGCCGAGAAGAGCCGAAACTCTTCTCATCGCTATTTTGGGCCAGGTTTTTGGTCCATTGAAGAGCTATATCCACGAATCGTTTTCTTGATGATATTAGAAGTTCCTCTTCTTTCTCGTCTTCAGCGTTCAGTGCAGTTCGGGCGAGCTGGGATGCTGCCTTTAAGAGAACATTTAAAAATAAGTAAAAAAAAGATTACTTAATACCTTTGAAATAATCCCAAATAATTGATCATCAACGGGAACGTTATTTTTCAAAAGACTTTCAGACAAGAGGGTGATTATATCGATTGCACATTGGTATTGTTTTTCTGGAAATAATAAAAACTTTTGAAACATTTCAAAAAACAATTTTTAATCGATATTTGAAATTAAAATAATGTTGAATTTCAAGTTTCTTAACATTCTAGAATCTCAGCTTAAAAATTTAGAAAAGTGCTGAAATTCGGTTTCACAATGACCAAATCAATTTTTTTTGCATTTCTTCGTAAAATTTACAGTATTTTGTTTCCAAATTTTCAGAAAAATGTAATTTTGGAATTGCAATAATTTTAAAATTGCCGGGATCCCAAAAATTCTAGGATAAAATTCAGAATGTTTTTAAATATTATATTACATTTTCATTGTTTTCCGTTTTAAAAATATACCTCTCAAAAAGTAGTCAAATGCGTGTTTGACCAAAGGAACAGCAATTTGTGTGGAATTTTTAATTCGAA
The DNA here is from genome assembly GCA_964036255.1 of Caenorhabditis virilis. Taxonomy (NCBI): domain Eukaryota; kingdom Metazoa; phylum Nematoda; class Chromadorea; order Rhabditida; family Rhabditidae; genus Caenorhabditis; species Caenorhabditis virilis. Next base: position 477,031 of record OZ038417.1, on the reverse strand, counting down.
AACTTCTCGTGAGTTTGGTTCGATAAAATTGAAGCGCATCATAGAATTGTCCGGATTTTTGGAATTCTTCGATTCGGGAGAGTGTTTTCTGATCCTAAAAATATTTTTAAAATTAATTTTAACGTATCCTTTTAATAAAATTACCATTTTTGTGAAAATCTCTGCAAAAAATAATGTAGGGTGCGAAAAAATAACGTAACGTTGGTTTAGGGGGAAACCGCGAAACTCGGTCAGTGGACTAGAAAACCAAACGTTTTGTAGTTCTCGTGGAAAATAAGAATTGTGTGTTTTATTTCTTTTGAGAGTTTTTGACGTCTTATGCAACGTTGTTTAGTTTTTTTTTGTAAACATAAAAATTCTGCATGAATTTTGACGCAAAATGCTAACAGGTTTGTCATTTTTTAAATTAAACAATCAATAAATCTCTATTTTCAGAACTAAGAACTTCTGCATGGGCATTTTTGGAAATTTATGGATGGACATTTGTTTTTGCCACTGTTTTTGGATACATTATTTATAATAAATATATTTCGGGCGTACTAAATAATCGGAAGAAGGATAAAGAGTTAGAAGAACAAAAAAAATATGGTAAAAACAAGATTTTTTTGGGTTCTATAAAATTTTTGACTTTCAGACAAAGAACGAGCTGAAAAACATGAAGAGGATGTGAAAAATGCGAGACTGAGACAACAAATGAAACATGATGAGCAGGAAGTTGTGGAAAGGCTGAAAAAGGAAGAAAAGGAGAGGATTCAGCGCGAAAAAGTGAGTTTTGAAAAAGTTAATTTCGAAAATGTTTTTTTTTTCAAAGATTCTCAAGGAGACTACAGTTCTTAACACAGCGGTCGGAAGATTTGAAATGAAAAAGAAAATAGATTTGGGAAATATAAAAATTGACGAAAAAGAGAAGAAAAAAGATGCTGAAGAAATTTTGGAAGTATTGGTTTCTTCAAAACCAATCGTGATTTTCACAAAGTCTTTTTGTCCGTTTTCGAGGTAATTTATCGAAAAATATCCTAAAAAACTCCAATTTTCAGGAAAATTCGACAAATAATCGCCAGCTACCGACTTTCTTCAGATGTCTACGAATTTTATGATCTGGATGAAGAATTCACAGAATTGCCCGGAAAACAAATCCAAGACATTTTTGAGAATCGATACGGGTTGAGAAGTGTTCCGAAGATGTTCATCAATGGAGAATATATTGGTGGATTTGAGGAAATAATCGAGTTTTCGAAAAATTCCAGCTTTGAAAAAGCTTTAAATTAATGTTATTTAATGTAATTGTAATTAATTTATAATAAAAATGGATAGTTTTGTTAATTTCTTTTAACTTTTTGTAAAATTTCGTTAATTCGAGTGATTAATATTTCTTGATTATGTCTAAATTTTGCGAATTTTCGAAATTTATGACAGATAACAAAATGTCGGATTCTTTGAATGATTTTGATGCGCAGTCATCAGCGGAGGAGGGGATGAATTTAGGATTTACGGTAGGAATTATTTTTTAAAAGGATTTTTGAGAAATCGTTTTTTAATTAATTTCTCACTAATATTAGAATCTTTCAAATAAAAAATTAAACTTTTGAAATTTAATTTTAAATTATTCTAATTCTGAAAATAATAACTTTGATGACGAGGCTTTCAAAATTGTGATTAAAATCCGAAAAATAGATAAATCAATTGAAAATCTGAAGTTTAAAAGTAAATATTAAAATTAATTTCAGTTAAGTTTCGAAAATGTCTAAAAAGTTGAAATAACGTTAAATTCAGTTTTTCAAAAATTAATTTTCATCTCCTTTATAATTATTTTTACAGAAAGAGCTAATCGATGAAATCCGCGACAAAAAGGAGTCAAATCCCGGAATGTTCGTATCAGCATGGCAGGAAGACACTGAAGGTGTACATGAGAAAAATTTGGAGGATCCAATAGAAATGTAACTTTATTTTTAAATTACGAGATAACAATTGTTTGATTTTCAGATGGCTAACATCAGCAGAAGATGCCGAACTAGAAAAAATTCGAGAAATTTTTAACGAGAATCCGGGAATTTTAAATTCACAAGACAAAGATGGTTATACTGCTCTTCATCGGGCGTCTTATAACAATAATCTAGAAATTATTGATTTTTTGATAGAAGCGGGTGCTGAGAGGGAAATCAGGTTTTTTTCTTTTCAAATGTTCAATTTTACGTTTATCGTTTCAGGACCCGCGACGGATGGACACCTCTACACTCTGCCAGTAATTGGGGAAATTTCGAATCGGTTGGGAAATTGTTGAGCCAAAGAGTGAATGTCAATGCGTTGACAAATGGGAATTTGACTGTAATTTATTTTGAAAACCAAACAATTTCACTTCAAAAATACATTTAGGCTCTCCATCTCGCCGTTAACAGTAATAACGAAGATCCTGAGAATGTTTTCCACACTGTTAGGTATTTGTTGCAAGCCCCGGGAATTGATGCTTCTGTGATTAGTGGAAGCGGTGATACACCGCTACAAATGGCTTATAGATCGTCGGGGAAGATTTATAACTTGATTAAGGATTTTTTGGAAAGGCCTTAGGAATTTTACAATAAATTTTATTCAATTTATTCATCAAGGAATGGTTTTAGAACCCGCAATTATTACAAAGTCATCGTCAAGATATTATAAGGAGTTATTTATTTACATTTCGGGTCGTCCCAAAGAGAGCCGGAATGGGGTTCGCGGACGATAACCATAACGATGGTAATGATGAAGAAGGCTGCATAAAGGGCAAGGGACACGTATCGACCAATTGTTTCGATTTTGTGTTCCTAGAATATATCGATTAAAAGACATTGATTTGAAGGGAGGGTGACAGAAAAATGCGAAACTGTTTTTAGCAAGGTAGCACACTGTCTTTAAAGATAGTGAAACTTACAACAATATTATAAAGCACACAATATCCGAATAAGAGACCAGTGATGGCGCCAGCAATATGTGCCAAATGAGAAACGGTATCACATTCATTTAAGGCGTAGCGACGATATAAAGCACCACCGAAATCGAAAGTAATGAATACGAAGAGAACAGAGACACGTAACCAACGGAACGGCATTTCGTGCCAATTCTGAAAAAGAAAAACACAATATTGTTTAGTTAAATATTAAATTTACCAAAATAACATTAGCAACATGAGCAAAAATTAATGCATAAACTCCGGCACTTGCTCCGACTAACAAAGAATTTGGGTCGATTGCGTATTGGAGCAAAGAGCCGGCGGTGACAGCGAGAATGTAAAGAGGACCAATTCGCCAGATTTTGTGAGCTACTTCCAAGGGTACACCGACCAAAAGTTGTATCACAACATTACCGATCAAATGGTTCAAACCGGCATGCAGGAACATGTAACTCGTGAATCTCCAGGCTTGTGCTCGAAGTTTTGGAGCGAAGATCAAGGGACCTGGAGCGGAATGGTTATGATGGGTGAAACAACCGGAACAGTCGGTCCAGATGCTCCCACGACCGTCAGTTTCATAATAGACGAGGAAAATACCGATCTGAAATAAAGGAATTTATCAACAGGACTACATTTTTATCTTCAAATTTAAATATCCGAGTTTTCGTTTTAACACGAAATAAAAATCATGAAATTTTATGAATTTTCATTAAAGTTATGACAATTCACTCTTAAAGAGAGGGTGATACTTGGTAAATTATCTTTTGTTTCAATTTTTAGTAGTGATATCCAAAATGGTAAGATGTTAAGATGAACTTCAACTTCATGAAAAAGTGATAAAATATCTTTAGAGGTAAGCTTACCTGTAACAAAGTGATTAAGAACATGAAAATAGGTGGTGGGCATAAGCTATAAGAGTCTATATAAGAATGAACTTCAATTTTTTGACTTTGGCCTAAAATCGGATCAGCAACATCATACATAAACCGTTTGATTATTGATTTTTGAGCACGTTTCGAAGTTATCTGAAAAATTGTGATTTTTGTTTCCGAAATTGATAAATGCAACTGACGATTCTTTGAAACCCGTCAACATCAACAACTTCATTATCTGATTGTCTGATCGCATCGAGCTGACCATCGGTTAGTGGGATTTTTTTGGTTTCAATACGGTGGGCAAGGGTGCTCAGTGGGATTTCGGTCTCGTCGGAGGATATACGAAGCTGATTGAATTGATGACGATAGGTGGGGCGGTATTTTCCTTCGGAAGTGAACATCTGGAATTAGGCTCAAATTGTTAATCTTAAAACGAATGCCCTAGAAAATTTCATAATGTTTTTACACGACATTTTTTTAAAGGAAGGTTTTACGGAGATAATAAAAGCACCTTAAGTGAAAATAGACTTCTTTCTCATTCCAAATCTGTTTTTAAAATGTTCTAAAACCACCTAGAAGCCGAGAAAACACGCCCCAAATCAATGGCCTAGAAAAAGGGGCCACCTGACCGAACTTTTTCCTATGAGTTTTTTTCGTGTTTCATTAATAAACAGTTATACAGAATGCTTATATTAGTCCTTTTTTGATGTTTTTTAAAATTAAATTTATGTTTTTTCATTTATTTTTTGGATTTTTCATTCCCGCGGACTAGTTTTCGCCGGCGGTCCCTTTTTCTAGGCCATTGTTTTGAGGCGCCTTTTCTCGGCTTCCATGTGGGTTTAGAACATTTTAAGAACAGATTTGGAATGTGTATGAAGTCTATTTTTATCCCAGACGCATTCATTATCTCCGTAAAGCCCTCTTTTAAAGGAAATAATAGGTTCATTACTGTGGTTTGAAATATTTCGAAAATAAATTTTTATAAATGTTTGAAAAAAAAAGAAAATAGGAAGAGTTTTTCGCAAAAATAATCGAAAAAAAGATCTTATTCACTAAAAAAAGGAATAAAATGTACATAGACCGCCCGAAAAAGGAATGAGTAATAAAATTTCAAAAATAAGCTGTTATCAACTTTTCACATGCATCTAGAGGTATTCGAAAAACGCCTATTGATAGGGAAAAGGTTTCTCATGAATGTTTGCACAACAAGATAGATTTTCTGCAATAAAATTGTATCTAAAACAACAAATTTAGGTGTCATTCTGTGGTTGGTCTGTGGAAGAACTCGGAAAACAAATATTAGTCATAAAGGATGAAGAATATTGTATTCTTCTCAGCTCGTAAAAATCGAAACTTAATAAAATGGTGAAATTAAATTGGAAACTACATTTCTGACCTAAATTGGAATGATGCCAAATTGCGAAATATTATATGTTGAATAAATAAAAGAAAGGATTTGCAGATGTCAATCTACATAATAGATACGGATGATCAATTAAATATGTGTACCTCTCTTCCCTTTTTATTAAAAGGACGCTGTTTTATTGAGGTACCACTTAGAGGTTGTGCTCATTTTTAATGGAAATCTCTAGGATAATTGTAATTAATTAATAATTTAAAATTAATTAATTTATGTGGAAATTTTTTAGTTATTTCACATCAGCTTCATCAAATCATTATCATAGGTTTCAAAATGTGAGAAGTTCGAATGCTTGAAAATGAATTACATGCGTGTTCCTCGTTTTTCGTTTGTTCATAGCAGAGATACATCATTTTTCCGTTCCTTTTCATCGATTTTGCTTTCTTTTCTGTTCTTTTCTTCCGCTCGTAGATGTTTTTTCGTTTAACAAATTCAATGGTCGAGTTTTTCCGACGAGGGACTAGGTTTTTCCAAAGTTCGGTCATTTTTTGAATCGGCGCGAATGAGTAGGATTTCAATGTTAGAAGTCGAATGTGAATTTTTAATTCAAATAAATTGTATATAGTTGATTATTCTTTGATCTGAAATGTTTCTACAAAACGAGCTTCCTGCATTCTTTCATATTTTAGTCAGTTAAAGGGAGATAGCGAGTGATTGTCAGCCTATTATTAATAAAATCACATATTTCATTGTAGACTGCCATAATTCTGACTTTTTTAAAGAAATGGTCCGGAAAATATTATTTTTTTGGTTGCCAACCGAAAACAAGTTTTTAAAAAAATCCACGAAAAAAGTTCACGTAGCAGCAATATGAACATTTTTCGAATAATCGAGAAAAAGAGACGAAGAAAATGGAGTTGAATAGAAATTCAGGTAAAATTGGAAGTTTTCCTTCAATATATAATTCGAGATATCTAGTTGAATCGCTTAAACGACAACTGACTGAAAATGAAGAAAATCCTATAATCCCGTTGAAGAAACCCAGCGAAGCTAGTAGTCAAAATCATCAAAATGCGTTCAAATCGCTCATCAGTGCAACTACTCAAGAAAATGGAGGTAATTACATTATTGTGAAAAAGAAAGTCGATAAATGCAGCCATTTCCAGAATCGGCATCTGAAACGCTCTCCAAAATTTCAGGATTTTTGGGTCAAGTATTTCCGTTGTCGAAAAATGAGAAGGGTTATAAATGTGTACCCTGTGGTTTAGGATTTGAAGACAGTATTCTTTGGATGACCCATGTTTCGTTTCATGATTCGTCGGATGTTCTTAAATGCTCGGGTTGTGAACGGAAATTTGAGAATAGGTTAGTTACTAAAGTCCCGTAATTTGTTTAAAGGGACATGGTGTTTTTTAGAAATCTCAGAGTGGTCTCACAAAAAAATTCCGTATAAAATAAGATGTTTTTTTTTTCAGAATTGCATTTGTCATTCATCTTCAGTATTTTGCGCATGGTCCAGCGATTACAGAGAAATGATAAGTTCTTCTGTTATGTTAAATAAAGTTATTAAATCTACAAAAGTTTGTTACCGAAACCGTATATTTTTAAAGGGACATTACGCTTTTGAAATGCTTATTTTCAATAACTAAACAATGAATTAAAATTCAGAAAAGAATAGTTACCATAGAAAGGAAATTCGGATATTTTAAAATATTTAAAATTTTTATTTAGAAACTAAAATTCTGAAATTTCGGAAAAAAAACATGCTTAAAACTTCATAATTTGCAGTAAATAAACATTTTTGGTGTATTGTCTTCTAAATTCTATGGATTTTTGAAAAAAAAAGAGATACTGATCGTTCATTTGGTTCCAAACGCGCACCACTCTTTTCGCAAGTTCGATGGCCTAGAAACCCAAACCTAGGCCATAATCCCAAATTCACCGGGTTTTCGTAATTTAAAAAAAAGCTATTAAAGTCATATTTTTCTGTCAACTATGTTATCATGATGAAAATAAACTTTGAATTGTAATTATTTCAATCTTGTTTTGGTACACATATGCCGGAAGGGTTCCTTTGGAAATTTCGAGGACAGCCACATCCGAATGCTTGAACATCTGTTTGGTAAGAGCATCGAGACGTTTCTGGGCAAGTGTTTGTGCCCATCTCGCAGTAATCTGGAAATTTCAGTCTATCGATTCAAGACACTTTGACTAACTTTCATCACTTTCATCTTGACAATCTTCATTTCCATTTAGAACCTTATCAGAATCTATGCATTGTCCGTTTAAGCAACGGAATTCGCCCATTTCGCATCTTTGCGTAATTTCCACTCTTTCCACAGTTTTTGTAGGCCTTTTTGTAGTGGTCGGGACCTCATTTTTCATAGTTGTTGTTCCTGACTCGGCACATTTTAGAATCCCCTGTCGACAGACGTCCTCATCACTCCCATCCCCACAATCATCCTTACCATCCATTAACCATTTACCAAAGACGCAATTCATGGTACGAGCGCATTTGAAAGTTCCTTGGTAGGCGCATAAATGTTGCCCTAGAAATAATTATAGATCACGATTCGATAAAATTGATTTTTTATTACATACACTTCCGGTCTAGACACTGGATGTTCATTTCGTGGGCTAGAACGCATTTACCGCATTTTTTATTCTTTGGGCCGATGCCGACATCGCAGAGGACTTTTCCTTGTCCGCACCCTGAAAAAGGTATCTTCAGAATCCTGGGAGCTTTTTGATTATTTTGATATTGATAACTGTTTTTGAACAGCTTAGCTACCGTAACACAGCTGCTCAATTTCCAAGAAAGATTCCTATTTTTACCTCGAATTACAGCTGAATTTTCGAATTACAAGCCGAAATTATAAAATTTTTTAGAATCCTCAAAATTTCTCACATTCATCGCTCATATTCGGACAATCAGGAACACAATCCCGAACAGCAGTCAAAGGGATACATAACGGTGTACGTGCTAAAGGGTCACAATCAAATTGAAAAAATCCGCATCGGCCACCGATTTTTGTTGGATAATCTGAAATGTTTTTCAGATTTTTTCAGAAAACATTTCTGAAAAGTGATACCAGATGGATTTGGAACCTGTGAGGCAGATAAATGAAATTGCAAAAAATGGAAAAGGACTTCAAAGAACAACATTGAGAGTAAAATGAATAGGGAAGGAGAAGAAGAAAAAAATGAAAAGTTATGGAACAATTATGGCTTTATGTTGTCTAGGAGTGTCATATTTTTGAGCTTTTATTTCGGAGCATTTTAGTGTTTCTCTTTTCTTTTTGAACAAAAAAACGGACAAGAAAACGAAAAAAATGATTTAGACATAGCAGGTGTTCAACCTACGTTCATATTTTCTTGATTCTGGGATTTTGAATGTTTAATAGTTTAAAAATTTTTTTGGTACTTGAAATTATATTTTTTCAACAGCATACGCGTTGTACAGGAGAAAGGAACCCAGTTTTGTCAGACGCGGTTCAAAAAATTTGGCATATTTAATAAATGATAGTGAAACTTTAAAAATTCTGAAAATTCAAGAATTCAGCTTCAAAGTTTAGAAAAGTTGCTGAAAACAGCTTCTATTTTTGTTACAACACGCTTTTTTCAATTTCTGAAAAAGTTTCAAAAACGTGAAAAAATCCACATTTAAAAAACAAATAATCGTGACCAGAAAACATGACAAATGAGACAAAGAAGGCAGTTAATATAGCATTGCTAGATCTTAGAGGAAGGTTCCCTATTTTTCGAACGGGACTATCAAAAGACAGGTAAGCAACCGTAAAAGATTTAAAGTTGGCAATAATCCGAAACACCTTTCAGAAAAGAGCATAATGGCGGACAAATCAGCATTCGTGCCAGTTGACGCGATCGGAAATCACAAGAACACTGATCTTGACGTTGATATCGATGATGAGCTTTTTGGAAAGAAACCACCGGCGCCATCAAAAAGTGCGACAGCCGCCGCAGCCGCTCCACCCCCACCACCACCGAAGGTTGTTGCACCGCCACCACCACCGGCTGCGAAACCTGCTGGAGGAGGATCGAAATATGCGTATAAGAAGGCGACGAATTATCAGAAGACTTATGCGAAGTGATAATTTAATAAAAGGATAATATTTTGGGAATAAAACTGGTGTGATTTTCTGGTGTTTTTCTTTTATTAGATAGCAAATGCGCTTCATTTAAATTTCATTTAAGGTACAATAATCAGCTAGCTAAAGTCCTATTTTAAAGACAGCTGTTCAGTTAATTTGACCCTACCTAATCTTAGTTTCAAAAATTAGAGCGTTTTCTCATTTGTACAATGCAATTTGGTGTCCGTGCAACGCGGCCGGTATTTGCGCGAAACACAATTATTTGAATTTTGCTACATATTGGTAGTGTTCTTTCGACCATGTGCGCTCCCATTCGAATTTTGATTTTTGCCTTGAAATTGGATCGCGTTAACTGACAAGCTGTCTCTAAAAGATACAGTAGCACATTTTTTAAAAAGATTTGTCGATTAACGTTGGGGATCAAAACAACCTTGAAAATCTTAACTTGGTGAGAAAATTGTTTTTTGTTGCATTCTGTTTAAATAATTTATCAAAAAATTATTGTCATGCAAAAAGATAATTTAATTCATTCTGGGATTTTTCCGCACACATATCCTAAAACTTGCTGCAACGGATTTCCATAGATGACATTGCATGCAAGATCGTCAAAAGATCCAGAAACAGCACCAGCAGTTTGTTTTGTCGGAAAATTCCCATCAACAATATGCATGTAAGCACATACTTGATTAATACTGAAATTTATGTTGGTTTTTTTAAAAAACAAATACCACACTCTTACGTATAATAATCTGGCATACCCGGACGCCAGAAGAAGCCAGCATTTCCAGTAACATAAGGATCCGTCCATCGAAATGCGTTGGTAGTCCATGGTATACAACCAGCCGCGTTTCTGTTAGCTCCTCGACATTCTTGACGACGTTGGGCACCGATCCAGAAGGAACCGATGTGTTTTCCAAGATTTCTGGCCACTTGAGTTGCTTGAGCTGGAATCGGTTTGAGAAGTTATTATATATATTTTTTTTCGGTAAGACGTTTGAAAGCAGCTTTTCAAATAAAAATTAAATTTTCAATTTTTAAGGAATTTAACCCAGTATTTTGATGTGCATTGCTGTAATTTCGACAACTTGAGTTTTTTACAAACATATAAAGGAGAATTCCAATGATACTAATTTAATTTTAGAAAAAAACCTTACCGACAATAATAGCTCTTTCATTTGAATTCTCAATTCCTGTCAAAGTAGCACCATATCTTTGGCAAGCACGCTCAGCTCCCGGATTATCAACCAATCCATCAAACGTTCTAATACACCATTGTGTTCGTATTCTTGTCACTAATTGCCATCCAGTGGGACAAGTTTTCTGACGGTGGTTATTTTGACCATTGTTGTGGTGACGACCACCGTCCGAATTTCTGTCATCGCATTCTTCTGAAGACGAAGACGAAGAAGAAGCTTGTGCAGCGATACTTGCAAAATTTATTGAAAATAGAACGAAGATGAACAGTTTTCGAAATGTCATCTTTTGATACAAAGTTTGATATTGTTCGTTGTTTGTTTTTATACCCATGATTTTTATACATCTGGTTCAAATATGATACCGAAATTGAAGATTTATTGATAATTCTGTTAGTTTATAGCACATTTATAGCAGTTTCCGGTTTTGAAGCATATTTTTATTGTTATTTATTTTAAAAAACTTTTTCGCTGCACACCATGTTTGGATTTAGTCACTTTAATGGCACACAACTATTTTAACCTATCAGTACATGTATTCAATTGTAATAATTAAACCCTTTTCTGAATAGTATAACGTATTTTATGATACATTTTTACCAACAATTAACCGATTTACAGAAGCTGTAAAAAGTTTAAAAAAATCAAATTTGGTTTCCCCTAGTGCAATAGAGCGCAAAGACCATATATTCGGAGGGAAGTAGAAAAATTCGAACTTTTTAGCTGACCGCGTGTCATTAAGATGCGGAATAGACACCTATGTATATCGAGGAGGTCATCAACAGAAGTAACCAAATTCTGTGGGTCACAAATATTAGATGTTATAGCAAAACAAAAAAAATTATAAACATTTATTAGAAAAAAAACCTTCATTAGTTTAGAACCAAAATTATGAAGAATTTTCAAAGAAAAATTCAAACCGGTAGAATTTAAAAAATTATTTTACAAAAAAAAATGGAACAACACCCTACCGAATACCTATTTCAAGAAAAAAATACTGAAAACCCGACTAGAAGAAGAAAATATGGGGATTTTTGAAATGTAGTTTTTTTATAAAGAAACAAATTTTTCACGAATTATTTTTCAAGTTCCAACTTATGCCATGCTTCAACCAACGTTCCAGGATTTTCGATACAAGTGATCCATTGTCGGGCACGTTCGTCTACGGTGGCGGATGCGGAAAGGAGAATTCCACCTGAAAGTGATGAAATAAATATTTAGAAAATAAATTTGCTAAAATGAAATTTACCAATATAATCGTCGTGTTTTCCAAGATCATGATCGAAAACACCAATTTGTAGCGTTTTCTTCGGAAGATCTTTGAATGGGACCACAAATTGGATGGTCTGAAAATTATATTAATAAGGAAATACAAATATTTTGACTTTTTTAGCATATATATTCTTCAGGAACACATTTCAACGACCAATTTGAGATACATATTACCATAATTTCAAAAAATCGGGACCATTTTGGCTTAGAAAAATTTAAAGAAAAATGTTGCATGATGTTTCTCAAATGACTCCTAAAATTATGCTGAAACTGAAAATAAGAATTTTTTTTGACGAATCTTTCGTTAAAAACGAAATTTTGGGTGATGCCAAAATTGATTTTTTGAACATTCGTTTTTTTTTCAAAATATGGCATGTTTTATATCAAACGATTTCGAAAAAAGTGCAGATTCTGAATTCAAACATCGTTTTCGACAGAAAAACATGTTTCGTTTCATACTCGATGATATCTCAACCTACTTCATTAAACTCAGGATTCAACGTCCTCTTCTTAATCGCCGTTCTCTGCCGATGTGCCTTTGAAGTAATAGGTGTTAGTGAAATTTTACAATATGGATCTGAAAATCCAGTCTTATCCATTCCTATCAGTTCCACGCATCGATTTATATGGATGAATAGCGATCCTGCAATTGTATTTTTTAAAAGATTCAAATTGCCGCTAAAAAACATCCCATCTAAACAATAGGCATACGTAATTATGTAGTGTAGCATAAAGTTTTAAAAATTTTTTAGCAAGAAAAAATCTTGAATATTATTTTAATTAAAATAAAATTTAAAATTAAATATACCTTGTTGTATATTATACTGCAATCCGACATGAATCTTTCCTCTCTCCGCATTTTCTTCAGGCTCCTTCGGCACCGGAATCGCATTTTCCAGGTACAAATTGTACTTCTTCGTCGAATTGTTTGGCAATTTTCTGAGAGCTATTCTGGTCTCGCCAAGAAAATCTGAGCCAATGCGATCACGATCCAGAACGGTGATTCTTCTGTAAAAAGTTGTTGGAATGATTATTTTTTTTGAGAATTTCAGAAAACACAAATCTGAAAATTTTTAAAAATCTCAGTTTTTATTTTTTTTTAGAAATATTCCGAGTTTTAGCAAAAAAAAACTCCGAAATTTCCGAATTTTTTTCGGAATTATACTGATCTTTCTAAAATTGCTCACGATTTAAATAAATTAAAAAAAAAAAACTCACAAAGCCTTTTTCAGTTTATCCTCCTCAGTGACTCCATAATAAATCATTTCTTCATTCCACTCCGGATTTAACGTCTTCTCGATAGTTTTTGATGTCAACTTTGTGGCTTTTGTGTTTCCGGGAATCAGATGAAGCTTCACATATGGATCCGAGAATCCATTGCTGTCCATTGCTTTCAAATTCTGGAAAAAAGTTTAGATATTCAAAAATAATTGGATTTAAAAAAAAATGTTCAATGCTCGGATCTAAATTCTTGAAAATTTTTTAAAAAACTGCTATAAAGTTGTCATCCGAAATTTTTCATAATTTCAGTAAATAAAGAGAGAAGTTTTCGTATTGGACCTTTGCAAAAAATCGAAAATGGAAAAAAAAAGTAAAATCCTCATTTTTTTTCAGATTTTGAAATATATAAATTCTTCTTTAAAAATAGATACCTTAGCTTTAACAAGATTTATAACCAATTTATTCTCCACTGCATAGTAGGTTAGATTGAATTGAATTGATCCGAGAGTGCCTGAAAAATTTTGAAAATTAGTTACTATGTTTTTTATTGAAAAAAACTATGAATAGGGTGCAAGGAAGTGTTAGATAGGGTGATAGAAATGCATTTTTAAATTTTCAATAAAAATGTAAAAAGCGTGAAGAGCATACGAATTTTTTGAGCGAATTTTCTTTTTCCGAAGTTCCTTATATTCAAAAAAAGTGTTGAAATCTGGCTTCAAAACTTTTTTTTGAAGTAGTTGTAAATATATCTGGATAGAAAATAGATAAAAGTAACGTCTCACGAGAAACACTCGATATACAGAAGAAGCAAGAAAACACTCCACGACGTTTACCACCACCAATTACATGCTCATCTACACTCTGACCAGGTTGAGCGGCCGGCTCCGGAACTGATTCCTCTTCTTCCACCGGCTCTTGCGGTTTCTTGTTCTGTTCACCTTCAGTGGACGTATCCTCCTCTTTGATCTGCAATGCGGTTGACGAACTTGAACACGGCACAATTCCATTGTGGTACGTTTTTGGTGGTAGCGCTTCATCGAGGGATGTTCTCAGTTGAAGTGAGTTGATGCGTGAGACGTCTCGTCGTCGATTACGATTTTCTGAAATATAAGCACTCCCCAATCCCACGCAATCATATTTTATTTTCACCCAAAACGTTAGTAACAATTATTTGCTGTACGCTTTGCAATCGCAACGCGTTTTCAAACTCAGAAAGACTCACGCATTGCGGTTGCGACGCGTGCAGCTCTCATTTTCCAAAAAAGTAAAATCACAACTCACTTGTTTCGTCATCTGGAGAGCTCATAAACGAAGCGGCTAGCGGAGATTCTGATCGATGGAAGGGTCTTTTTTCGATTGGTTCAGTTGAAGCAATGCGACGCGTTCCACCGGAACTAATAGAACTTGCACTACTGATCTTATGTTCGGGGATTCCGGCTGGAATAATCGATGAGGCTGGGCTAGATGTGCGATAATCTGGACTCATTCGAGCAGGATTTGATGGTGGCGGGGTGACGAGAGAGGTACCTGAAAAAATATTTTTGAAACTTTTTCAGAAATTTTAAAAATTCAGTATTTTTATCATAAATATTCATAATCGGCACATTAATAGGAACACTTTGAGATAAATATTGACAAATTTTAAAATTTCTAATAGAATAATTTTCATTAACAAACAAATTTAGACACATTGAAAATTTCTGATATCTTTATGTCACTATATTTTGTTTTTCAGCGACTCCAAAAATCATGGGAATTCGAAAAATATAGGTTTTCAGATCTTTAATCTGAAAAATTATAGGAAACATGTAAAACTGTGAAGTTATGAAAATAGCTGACTCACACCGGGATTTCCAATAAAAGTGTGTCTCTAATAATTATCAAAAATTCCTACCCGAAGCACTCTGTATCACTCTACTCGTCGCACTATCAGGATTCGAAATCCTCCTCGGAGACTCAGCTCCCGCATCTCTTTGTTGTGGCAATGGATTCAGCGAAGTCGATGAAAATGTGAGACCTCCTTGTTGTGGATTCGAATGATCCGATTGCACAACTGTAAATCGATCTAATTCGACGACTAACACTCACATCGTTTCAAAACCAACAACACGTTTTTCAATCGATAATAAAACTAACGCGTGTTACCTCCACTATCGATACTTCTCGCATCTTCCAATTGTGCATCTTGAGTACTCGGAATTTCATAAGAACACGGTGTTGCTAGAGAGTGACGTGGGGATGTCGAACGAGTTGATGGACGCGATTCTGGTGACGAATCGTCTTCTGAAAAATGAAATTCTAAAATGATATTTTTGGTTTTTTTCTAAAATCTACAATATCCAAAAAACAGACTACAAAATTTAAACAAAATTGTGTAAGTGCTGAAGCGTGGATGAAGCGGAACCCAAAATTTCTCGAATTTTTTTCAAGATTCAATCGGATTTATTTTTAGAATTCAAAAGTCGATGTTTTTAAATGCAAAAATACTTTTAATGAATTTTTATTAGGCTTATGCAAACTTTCAAATTGTATTTTTTCAAGTAAAATCCAACCCTTCAAAAACTGCCGTTATCCAAACTTGTTTTCAGCACGCAGGTTCAGAATCTACCTTCAAAAACCAAAAAAAAGCTTACCACTATCATAAATTCTTGACGAATTCAAAGCAAATCGTGCCAAATTCGCTTCCCTCCTCGAACCGGACGTTGTATGATGAGCACGTGGAGGTTTTCGTACACCGGATTGCGCGAAGCTTTCCCCATCCGAACTTCTGAAATGTTTTGATATTTATGATGTTTCTTGGATAAATTTGAGGAGAAATAAACATACACTGCTTTTTCCTCATCATCCACCGACATACTGCTCATTACTTTTTCTTTCACCCAACTTGGTTGTATTCGAGGTCTCGGAGATTTTGACCTGAAATAAATATTGAAAATTTAGTATCAAATAAGCTATTTTAAAGCTACAAAAGCAACCTTTCTAGTGGTTCGACGGCATGAAGCATTGAACAGATACTGGCACGACTTGTACTAGAAAAAAGCGGTAAGGTTAGGATTGGCAGTAGAAAAAGATATAAGCATGCAGGATTTTTAGTTAGCAGTCGAATTTGTTAAATGTACTATATTTTTTTTTGTCAATGAAAAAAACTTTTATATTTTATGAGTTACGAAAATAAGTGCTGTCTGACGCGTTTCGTGCACAACGCATCTGACAATACTCTGAGCAAAATTCATACATTGAAATTGACAATAACTTTAGTAAATAAGAAAAAAAGCTATACGCATTTTTATTTTCTAAAAAAAACCAACCTCGGAGTCTCATGAGCAGTAATTTTCCTCGCTCCATTTGGCACCGGCGACGCGGTTGCCGCCAATCCTCCACCATTCGCCACAATAGGAGACGACGTCGTCTGTTGTGCCCAGCTTGGCTGTCGTGGTGAAGACGGCGGGACTGCATTTTGTACCGCCGTCGCTGTGGCCGTCGGTAACGTTCCATTATGTGTGTACGCCGATGTACTCGTTCCTTGCGCCAAATCGGGCCGTTGGAAGTCGGGCATCTCTTTGTAGAACCAGGCGCCAGATTTTTTCCAAAGCTGAAATGAATGATTCCCCGATTATTGCCCAGATAGACGGTTTGGTGAGTTGTTAAATAAATCTAACACTATGAAAGGTGGATAGTTTTTCGCATGAAGCTTTTAGCTTTTTGTACTGGTTAGAAACGTGTAATCGCGCTCCACATACATGCATAATTTCCAATGGAGCGCACTTACTGAATGGTTCAACTGAAATCTTTGCTTGTAGCAATATGCATCACAACCGCAACGCGCCCTAGTGTTTTCAGCTGCGTAGCGGTTGCATGCGCATCGCAGACAGCAACTGCTTCGGTTGAAAAAAACAACTGGACAGGGAATCACCAAAAAAAAAATAACACAAAAACCACAACACCGCTTGAAAAAAAATCAATTCCAATTAAAAGTCATAAATAAGCATCTCAACCGCAACAACAATTTGTTGTCATAAGCGTTGCGGTTGCGACGCGTATTATAGCAAGTCGACGAAATTTTTAAAAATCATAGGGTTTTCTCAAAAAGATTCTGGAATATAGTCAAAAACTACAGAACGACACAAAACAGGCCCCGCGCGGCCACCCCAGCGGAAGACACTAACCACCTCTCTGGCTTCTGAGCAGATCTTGCAAAGGAACACCATTTCACCACGTCCGGGGTCCATTGTTTCAACACCACAGTTTCGTTGACACACGTACTGTAAATTGTCAATGTTCCGAGGGGTAATGGATAGTTTTTAAAGACAGTGTGCCAAAAACTTAAAATAATTTTATTTATTCTATTTTGGCACCCCATTTTTAAAAAATGAATCGCAAGGATCTACCTTTCTACAATCAACGCACATCGCAGCATATGATTTTGAAGCCAACAACCCAAATTCCGTATGACAAAGTAGACAATGCGTCACCCCGTTTCCAGTGGCCCTTCTCCTCATCTTCTCCAATCTATCAACCATTTTCCCGATCCTCTGCTGTTCATTACTTCGACTTTGTTCTGCTTTTGCGAGAACTTGTCTAATATGCTCCTGTTCCGCTTCTGTGATACTACCATTTAAGCCTTTCGAGTTTGTCGGTGAACGGGCTGTTGCTGTTCGCACCGACCATCCGGATTTTAGTCTGAATATTTAAGATAAGTTTTTAAATATTTTTCTCATGAATACTGGGAATCCGCTGATTTTTACGATCAATTTGAGATACACATTTATACTTTCAGAATTTTTAGAAATTCGGACAGTTATAGTATAGTTATTTTTCTACAAAAAAAAAATATTAGTGTGACTTACTGTGCCCTCAGGTGTAGATGCCTATCACTCGGACAAACCCATTTGTTCTGCGTGCCACCGATTTCCCAATCATTCATCAGATCTGAAAAAACATGAATGAATCTTCAGAATTAATTCCGGAAGTTCTCGTTAACTTTTTAATTTGTTTAGAAATCCCTACAATTACATTTTTATGACTCAGCGTCTTTTCAAGATGCCCACGGGGCATCAAAAAAGAAGAGGAGGAAAGGAAACAATCTAGATATTTGAGCACTTTAAATTGAGCTCCCCCTTTTCAAGTATTCTTCAGCTTTTTTTTCTAGATTTAGCTCAGTTGGGGAGGGGGGGGGGGGAAGCTTTTGTGGAATTGTGAAAAACAAAAACAAAATATGGAATAATGAAAGTTTTTGAACAAAACGGAAAAATAAATTCTGGCTCAAAAAATAGGAGCAAGTTTTTGAAATGTAGCTTATTGATTTTTTGTCTATAAATGATGGTAGGTTAACATTTTCAAAATTTCTTCAAGAAATTGCGTTTTTTGTTGATCATCACGTCCAAACTTAAATTTTTTAGTAAGCCAAATGAAAAGGTAAAAATGCATGAAAAATTAAGAATATGTGAAATAAATGCCGAAGTTTACAAGTTGAGTTCATAAAACGAGTGGCAGGAAAAAATTAGGTACCGGATAATTTTAAAAAGTTAAGCAGGATTATTCTATATTTTGGCTTGCATAGAAAATCGCTTTCAAATTGACAATACAAGGAGGTTGAGAATTACGAATATCGATTAAAAAAACTCTAAAAAGATATAGTATGAGAAAATACCTTTCTTCGACTCTAGAAACCCGGACAAATGGCGTAAAAGCCCAATTTTTGGCGGGATTCTTCTTGTAGTTGTTGCGGTGGACGCTGTTGAAAAATTTGAAACCGTCGAAATTTTCGGAGTCATTGCCAGATCCGTTGTATTGTTATTATTTGCCAGGTTTGAAATACTAAAAGTACTCGACGAAGCGGTTCCGCCACCGATTGACGGTGACGGCGTGGTGCGTCGTGATAACATTGAAGTCTTCGGATGAATCCGGAATCCCGGGGAATAGAAAACGAATAGATTATTTCTTCTTCTTCCTCAGCGCAAATGGAAAAAAATAGTGAGTGTGTGACGGAAAAAACCAGAAGGCCTTGTGGTGTTTTCTTCCTGCACTCGCTCGGTTTTCTAGGAGAATTTGAGAAAGAAACGAAAAGAGAGCTGGAAAAGGAGAAAAGCTCTCACATTTCGACATTAGCCGAGCGAGAGACAAATACGTTCATCATTGATTTACATATAATAGCAGGGGGGACGAAATGGAATTGTAATTTGTTTTTGCTTAGACAAAAACAATGACAATGTGTCAAAAATGGCTCCAAAAACAAGATTTTATGATGACGTCTACCTCGAGACATTACACTTGAAAACAGAAAAATGAACATCAAATGAGATCATGTCTTTAAAGACAACATTCCAGTAAATTCTACAGAAACTTGCAATTCTTATGTCTTAATATCAATTATCATGTGATTTAGTTATTTCCGAGTAAGTTTATGTATGTCCCAAACTTTCTTCTCCAAAAAAAAAATTTTCATAATTTTTTGATTTTTAAATATTGCCTGGAAAATTGATTTTTTAGAACCTTCTTGATTATTCAGAATAATTAGCTCATTACGAACAGTTTAAGATACATATTGTCATATTTTTGAGGTAAAAAATATGGAAATTTTTGGTCACAGAAACGTCTTTTTCTTAAAAATAAGGCATGATGTAAGTTCAATATATAGAACTTTAGGATCCTTTTGAATACCCTTGGACAAAACATTTTTTAAAAAATTGAGTGAAATACAGAAAAGGGAAACAAATATGTACGGAAGCGATCGAGAATTATACAGTTCACTCGATATCATATCTCTATGATGAAGGATCTGAGGATATCTCAAATTCAAGAGTTCAATAAATATTTCTTTTAAACAATGGTTTCAGGTCCCCTCTTCAGAAGCATCCATAATTAAATTCGCACCTCGTGAGGCAGAACCATTTCTTGGCAAACCTCCAAGACCATTCTCATGACTTGTGAAACCCTAAAAAATGCTCCCCATCCTCTATAATTATCCCTTCTTTTTTTTCCATCATCAGAATTCTAGAAATCCTCCAATGTGAACGAAAAACATACTAAAAACGTTCCTCTCTCATTTTTGTTTCGTTTTTTCCCATTGATTATATATTCCTTTTTTTATTTTAAGAGCGAGAGACAATATTTATTCATTTTTTTTGTGCATGTGCGATTTCCTCACATTTCTCTCATGCTTGCTCCTTTTCTAGCCACAAAATTAGAGAACGAGAAATTCGGAAGAGACCCGCATAGAGGCATACAATTCTGTGTGTGACGTTCAACGGAAATAGCGTGCCGAATTGGAAGAAATTAGAAAAAAGGAAAAAAAAATGAGGCGAAGGATTTTCGTTGAGGAAAAACGAGCAATATGAAGCTAAAAATGAGAAAATTGAATCGAAATGAAATCAGTGAAAAAAAATGAGAAAAACGTTATCAGTGAGCATAAATAGATGTAGTTTTGAGATAGGGGGGTGCATGATAAATTACTTTTTTGAAAGCTTTTTTTCAGGGCATATTTTTTGATATTAAAAACATTGAAAAAAAGGATAATCCTAAGAATAATAGACTATTGAATTCGAGAACGGACACCTATTTTGAACTCCAAACTCCTAGTGAGCACTCTTAATCCGCCCTTAATTTCAAGAGCTGATAACTCTCGAAAATAAATGTTAAACAAATTTTTGCATAGTTATAAATGTCGTTCAAAATTTTGAAAATTTACGTGAACTGAAACCACAGAGCGAGTACGCTTAATCCACGCTAAGTATCAACAAAATTAGGTATCTATTTTTCAGACATCTAATGCCATTTTTTTAATCAAAAAAAGTTTTTGACCTTTCGGAAATTCTGATTTATGTCAGAATAGAATTTATCGAAAGTACCGTTATTTTTTAACGAACATAATGTTTTCTAGTTCTCAATTATTTTTGGAAGATAGGGCTCACGCATAGGATTTAGCGGGTATCATTCTTAAACGCGTCGCGGCCGCGGAGCGGTTTTTTTAAACACTAAGAAGAAATTAATAATCACGAAGAAAACTGAAAAATGAACAATCTTGTCACCCAAAAAGAGCAATTCATTTTTACGACCTCATTCTTTCACATGATTTCTATTTTTAATCACAAAATTTTGTTTCCAATAAGAAAAAAAAGGTTTTCTAATCAAATTATGCGTATCGAACATGTATGCTTGAAAGCGGAAATGCGAAATTAGATAAGAAACATTTTGAATTGCAAGAAAAATATGAATAGAGTACAGTAATATTCGTGTTTTATGGTGGGAAAATATCCAAATTGATTTTTTTTCAACGAAAAAACTAACCATTGAATAAGTGAGGTGCTAACAAACGAATCCGGCCCGAATGCATATTGAGAATGAAAAAAAAACAGGAAAAAATAAATAAAAAGGAAAGGTGATTCCTATTGAACCTCTTAAATTTTTTGAGAACGAAAAACCACTTAAGAGCCCCGCTTTTTAAAGGTTTTTGAAAAAAAAAGGAAAATGTTTGACCTGATTTTAGGCTTCGGAAACAAAACATATCTCATTCGATAGAGAATTTTAGGATGATTTTGGAACTGTTGTGAAAACTGATGCGGGAGGGATCGAGCATGACTTTTTTGAGCTCAATTTTCGTGATTTGTTTTTATAAAAATACTTTTGTTGTGAATTTTCGGAGGCGTTTTTTTAAAAAACAATTCTTCGAAATCCTCGAGGATGTTCACATTATGATTTTTTTTTAATTTATAAGTATCCGCCTTGAGTTTGAGCCATGTTTTAGCTCTTCAAAGTTTCACATTTTCAGAGTTTGAGCTCGAAAAATCAACTAAAGATGGGACAAACCTAAAGAAAACCGAAGAGATAGGCCCAATATTTTAAAGAAACATGATGTAATGCATCAGAAACAATTTTTTTCAGAGGAAATGTCTTAGTTAGGACTATTAAAGGTCATGATTAAACACAGGCTTTAAAAAAACTAGCATGGGGGATTGCGGATCCGCCCAATTCTTCGACAGGGTTTTTTTGGCGTTGACGGGTGCACCACACCTTCTAAATAGGCTATCCTTTAAAAAACCCCCAAAACCACCGTAGCTAAGTGAAGATAGCTTTTGTATTATTTGTTTCCTTTTTACTACTGAAATTATTACTAAAAATAAGGAAAATCCTCGTTTTTCCTTCGTCAAAAACGAAAAAAGAAAACAAGGCGAAAACCTGCTGACGAAGGCCGCCGAAGACAATGCAGAATAACTTTCGCTTGAATAGTTTTAACTTACTTTTTGTTAAAGAAGTTTTTTTCTGAAATTTAGCCGAAAGTTCGCAAAAAACCCCTCTAACTGGAAAAACAGTGACTTAACTTTTGAGCTTTTAAAAGTTTAAGTTCATCTTGAAATGTCAACCGATGAATTGTTGAGTAGAAAAAAGGATAACGCTATAAATTTAAACTATAAAAATGTGTTGAAACTTTTGCAAAAAAAAATGTACACAAAATTGCAGTTTTATGAAGCAATAGAGCAAAGTTTCTTTAAAAATTTCGAACGATGCGATTTTAAAAATGTTATGCGCTACGGATCTTAAAAGCTATCTTAAAATCGAAAATTATTGAAAATAATACAGCCAAATCAATATCTCAATGAATTTTAGATATTATTGTCTAAAATTTAGTATAAATCACAGGAAATTTCATAATCCACACAATAATATAAAAATTATTTTAAATTTCTGATTTGTTTCAAACTCATTGTTTCGACAAATTTTCCATATTTCCAGCCTTAATTTCTAAGGTCATTTTCGAAAAATGTTGGATGAAACTAACTGAAATCTCATGTGAAATATGTGAAATTTCATGAGCTACACAATGACAATACGATTATTCAGAAATTTTGATGATAAGTCGGGGTTTTTGTAATTCAATGTGTACCCTCTTTTTTTTGGTTGGCTCAAATTGTTCTACTGAAAATCTCAATCAATTTTAATTTTTTTTTGGCAGAAATTAAGTGTAAAATCTGTGGAAATTTGTTTTTTTTTACAATGATACAAAAATTATTCAAAACATTTGTTTACGACTTAGAGTTTTCAAAGTTAAAACTCCATCTTCTGTTAAATACCCGAAACTACAATTTCTAGAAGAAAAATAGAAGCGATCGCGCTTAATTCCCGCGAAATTTCATAAAAATCAAAAACTCACGTTCCGCATTATTATATTGCATAATTATTCTTCTTCCACCGTATCATTAAGCATATAGAATTCCAATATAATATAAATCTGTATGAAACAAAATTTTGTTGAGAAAATTTTTTTGAGGTATTTACGAAGAGGAGGGGGCGTGGTTATTCATCCGAAGAAAAAATAAAAAAAAAAGGAAAAGGAAGGCAATGAACGAAGGAGTGTACACGCTAACTATGCAGCTCAAAGCTATTCTAATTATGCGAAAAATGTGAGAAAAGGATGCTTTTCTTTCGTTTTTTTTTGTGTGCCAATTGAGGAGAAGACAACAATTTCTATTTCCAAAGTACAAAAATGTTCACTTCTTCTGTGGCGTAAATCTAGAAAAAAGCTGACGTAAATCGACTCATTCTAGCGGTAAAGATTAATATATTTCTCATTTTTTTCCAAAGAATGAAAAAGGCACATTTTTCGCGGAACCTCGAACGGAAACGACTTTATATTTTTGAAAAAAAAGAAAGCTATTGGTACCAAAATTTGTTGAAATAAAATATATATATATAACATTTTTTGACATTTGATGCAAGCGAGAAACGAATTAACATAAATTTTATGATGGGAAAAATGAAGACATTCAGTTTTTATGGAATTTTAGAAGGGTTTATTTGAGACGATGAGAAATTCGACTTTAAAGGGAAAATTTTAAAATGTTTTTCTACATTGTCAAATTAAAAATTTTGGATAATACATTTTCTACTAAAAGACCGCAGCGCAACCGCTCGCTCACAGGTAAAAATATCATGACTTTGTGAGATACTTAGATTTTCTGGGTAGATCAAAACTAACTTGCATGATCAAGAATACTTGAGTTGACAATACCATTGTAAAAAAAAACATTTTTTGAATCATAGCAAACATTTCAGTTAATTTAATGCAAGATTTATATGAATATTGATTTCTAAATTTCTTTCATTTTCTTTGATTTCTTTTTTTTCCGAAATATATCAGTACTTTGTCGTTGTCATGTTGATTTCAGTAAATAATATCAAATATTGTCAACTCAAATATTCTTGATCATGCAAGTTGGTTTTGACCTACCCAGAAACACTAAGTCTGTCACACATTCGGGCTATTTTTCAAAGCGAGCGGTTGCGCTGCGGTCATTTAGTAGAAAATGAATCATCCAAAATTTTTAACTTGACAATATGACATTTAGATATTTAATAGGGCCCGGCTCGCGTCGATACCTGAAGCAACAGTAGATCACGCTTCTTGACGCTAAAATACAGACATTTCAGAAAAAAATACTTCTATTAATTCTGTACTCATTTTTTTTCGTTAAAGTGATTAAAACACTTAAAAAACCTCTAACAAACTCATCATAAGTGTTATTTTTCCAATAAAAAATATGAGAAAACATATGGCATAAAAACGCATAAAACTCGGGGAAATATGAGACACGTAAACGCCCATGAACACACACAAAACACATAGAAACGACCGAAAGGCGTCTTTTTTTGGAGGGCCTTGCAATTTCCGGTGTCAACGACAACAGAGAAAAAATTGAAATAAAATATATAAACCACACTTTTTTTTCTGGCGAAAAAAAAGGTGATTTATATGAAGTGCATCATCGAAAAAACCATGAGCTTTTCGTGCGCTGAAATTAAAGAAAAAAAAAGAAGAAATGGCATAAAAGGTACGGTAGATTGATTTCTTTTTCATTTTCAGTTTTAATGAAAATGAATAAATATTGCTTCGCTTCGCAGAAAATATAATATTTATGGCTTTTGGACAAGAAAAACGAGACTAAATTGAATATTATTGATCGATAAGAGAAAAAGCAACACATTTGTTTTTCTAGGCCATAATTATAAATATTATAAAAGGGTCCAGCGGAAAATTTTTTTAAAAAATCGAAAAAATTGAGTAGACGTGACCGAAAAAATAAATGTGGGTTTCTCGGCCATATAAGGGAATATGAGTGATTTTTCCTTTTATAGCATATAAAAGGAAACTTAAAATTTCTTTAAAATATATAATCTATCGTTTCGACCTTTTTTAAAATACTAATTTTTGAAAAAGAGACCCTCGTTTATTTTTTTTTCTCGACGCAACAAATTCGATTACATATTTTCATGTGGGGTATCCTTTTTCGTCCGCTAACAAGCTAATAATTTCAAAAATGAAGAAATAAAAGAAAATTAGCGAAAATGAGTGGGCACCCAAAAAGGAGAAGAAGAAGAAAAACTAGACGAAACAAAATGTTAGCTTTTTTCATTTTTTTTCTGGGCGAAAAATTCCCACGGGATAAAATTTGCAGTGTTTGTCGTGTGAAAAAAGTACGTGTTGCGAGAAATGCTAAAAGGTGGCCTAGAAAAACGAATATTTCATGGCCGAGAAAACCAACGATTTTCAAACAAATTTAGAAATTCGTTATTATTTACGATTAAAAGTTATAAATTGAGCCTGAAAATGGAAAATTCGCTCGATTTACGTCAGACCACCCACGGATGGTACAAAAAATTTCTTTTTGTATTTTCTGATACAAAAAAAAAGATTCTAGAAATAAGTATCACTGACGTCAAAGCACACCTAACTTATTAAAATGGGTAGCACAAATTTTGTGTTCAACGTACAATAAATAGCACAAGATAAATTGGTTTAAAAAAGAAATTCTGAAACTACTATTTTTTCAGCCGACTAATAATTTAGTAATTTTAGTACGCAACTAAAATATATCAACATTTTTAAATGTGAAATCCATTTTTTTTTAAATTTAAATTTACATAGCAAAAATTCGAAAACATTGAGGAAATTCTAATAATATTTCTCAAAAAATAATTCTTCGTCTAGGAAAAAACATTTTAAATGCTAAATCTGAGCACAATGATGGAAAATAATTGGTCTTGAAGAAACCTTTAAAAGTTCCTGTAAAGGTCATGTTATAACGAGGAAGTTTGTGGAAATTATAGCTTTCGATGTAATATATTTTTGAGATTTTTAGAACAACACGTAACACTTCTAAATGGTTTGAAAAAAGGAAACAAGCAAACTACAATTGCCAAAATTAGAGAAAATCTCAGGAAAGTAACTTCAGTAGAAAGAGAGAGGGAAAAATTCAACAGACGTTGCTTTTTCGCAGTCCTTTATTCATATTCAATTCTTCCGAGATGACATCCAACGGGAAAAAAATAGGAAAAAATACATTTTCCTTGCATTTTTTTGTGTGAAAGTAGTCAATAATTACGGTGTTTTTCTTCTTTAAAATCATTGCAAGCTTTGTTTTCTTATTTTACGGACTAGAAAACCAAAAATTCGTTGAAAGACTCCATGAAATAATCGATTTAAAAAACAACACTCAAACAGATCCAATGACATCTTTGTACGTTTCAAAAAATTATGTCAGAAGCATTCAGCAGAGTGTAAACACAATTTTTTTCGTTATATGAAAAAGAGACATTTTTCTAGAATTTATAATCGACCAAGGTTTTTTTGGTTGGGTGGGGTGGGGACACAACAAAAAATAGAATTAAATATTATTTTTCCCGAAGATTCTGAAGCAATAATTAAGTGGCTTGATGAAATTACGTCAATTTTAGGAGGGGACTTTAGAACTAAATATCTTTATCAAATCTTAATGTTTTTGAATGAGATTCGGTGCAAAAAATAGGAGAATTTGTGCTCTATCCAATGGTATCAAATTTATTTGGAATTTTTTTTATCTTGTCTTGATCAATTCTTTACATAAACGAGAAAATTCTTTCTCTACAAAAATTTATTTAACAAATCTAATTAGTTGATTTTTTTTTGAAGTGAGATCATTCTGATTAAAGAGCATACAACTTTGATATTGAAAAAAATCAAGCCCAAAATTCACCATGTTCTAGATGCTCTGAAGTTTTTTTAAAATAAGTTTTGCTGTTAAAAAATTCATAAACACATTCAATTTTCACCACAAATAAAACATTTATAGCTCGACATTTAAAAATGAACTTTTAGAAGTATTGAAGGTTATTATTTTGCAGTAAGAGGAAACTTTTGTCAGTAAAATTACAAATTTTATAAACAAAACAAATTCCAGAAAGGGCTCATAAATCCAAATCCGATAAAAATGAACGAGGAGAGTCAAATTAATATTTTTTAAATTCGAAAAAAGGACTTACCGACTTTCTCACCATTCTGTGCATTGAAGAACGCTTCCGACAATTTGCGTACTATAAAAAGAGAGCTGGTTAACATAGAATTTCCAGATTCCATTTCTATTTGATTATTTGGCTGTAATTTTAGAATTATGACGTGGCAAACGAAACATTTTAGAGAAATCTGACGCAACTGAGAATCCGATTTATAATTCGGTAGGGAGGTTTCCAAAATAAATTTTCAAAAATTTTGGCTCAAATTAAATGTACAATACAGAACATTTTGTGCTCTTCACAAAGCTATACGATTTATCTCATAAAGACCAAGTTTCTGAAGCTCAAAGTGCACCTTCTACACACAATTAGAGTATCCAATAGCTCATCCAATATTTATGGAGCACTTGTAAGCAAAAACAAAGCTAAGAGAAACGAAAAAAATATGGAAAGGGGGGGGGGACAAAATAAACCAAAAAAGAAAAGAAAAAGGTGCCAAGATTTATGGGCCAGAAAAAATAGAAGAAATACATGTGAAAGAAAATACCTATTAATTTTCAGTCGGCAGCAATTTTTTATTCTCCTTTTTTGAGCTCGGGGTCAAGATTTTTGATTGGCATACATTTCCTCATTTCTCCTTTTTTTTTTGGATAAACGGAAAGAAACCAGAATTTTAAGGATTATTCAGAACAAAAGGCCTAGAAAACCAAATGTAATATTAATGACCTATAAAACCAAATTTAATATTGTTGGGTATGAAATGATAAACAATGCTATTTCGTTGCGTGAACTTGATGCCACGAAGCAACCTGATGTTGAGGATCGAATGGATGAAATGAAAGACATTGCAAGTTAACTACCGGCTTCCAACCGGACGAATAAATACTGTCTACTTTTATTGCGACTAAATAAAGTATCACACTTTGAACCCTGTTGTACGTTGGTCACATACATAACAGAATTGGCGATCAGGAACGAACTTGTTGCGGAAGAATTACCGATCAAGAATTGAAGAGTGCATATATTGACACATATTGAAGAGTGATCAACTATGAAGAACCAAAATCAGAAGAATTTGAAATCATCAAACCCTGCAAATCCGATTGCACCGACATCACCAAGTGCACCATCACCATCATCGTCTGCTGCTGAACCCTCCGTGAGTTTAAAAGGTCAAATTGTTGACCAGGCTGTGTTATTGGCTGCTCTGCAGTCAATGCACGAGGAGCGTCGTCGAGAAGATGACTTGAGACAGGAGGAGCGTCGTCGAGAAGATGACTTGAGGCTTAAAGCTCAGGAAGAGCGTCGTCGAGAAGATGACTTGAGGTTTAAAGCTCAGGAAGAGCGTATGATGGCTCATGAAGAGCGGATGTTGAAAATGTTTGATAGCATTATCAACTCAGACCCGGAAGGGAAGGCCCAGAGGGGAAGGTTTTGTGCTGGTAGTGAGGAAAGGGATACCCGGATGGTTGACCAGAAAAAGTACTCATTACTAGTCAGTAGACTTACGTGTTTTGAACACGATCCAGATTCTCCATTTGATTTTGCTGTATGGTTTAATCGCCATAAGCATGTGATTGAAAATGAGGCGGAGGATTTGGAAGAGAATGTGAAAGTCAGGATGATTTTGGAAAAATTAGGTTCAAAGACTTTTGAAGATTATCGTCGGTATAAGAGACCGACTGATGTGTGGAATATTGGTCTTGATGACACTGTTAAAGAGTTAACTTGTTTGTTCGCGACGAGATTATCGCGGAACACTTCTCGAATGTCATGTTTGAATATTTCTCACAATCGATATGAATCTTTTGCGGAGTATACCGGCAAATTGAATGAGCTATATGATGTAGCTGATTTCGGAGAATTGAAAAATGATGGCTTGAAATGTTTGTTGTGGATTTTTGGACTGAAGTCCCAAAAAGAGGTGAAGCTTCGGCATCACTTGCTGAGTTTTTTGGATAAAAAACAGGCACAAGGTGAATCGTGTACAGTTCAAGCGCTCCATCAAGAAAGTGAACGGTTCGAGTTAGAACGTAAGGAACGTGAATTTTTTGTGAAAGAAAGTTATGAAGTGAATGAGGTTGTGAGATCGAGAAGAGGCTCAAGATCTGGGTCAAATTGTTCAGATAAGAATTCGGTTGGTTCATCGAATTCAGTATCAGTGAAGTTTATGTCACATGAAATGAAATGTTTTAATTGTAAAAAGAAAGGTCATAGTTTGAGATTGTGTAAAGAGAAAAAGACCAAATGTGAAAAATGTGGAGAACGTGGGCATCACGTGGAATATTGTGAAAGACTCCAAAAATGGAAAAAGAGTAAAGATGATGTGAAAAGTCACCGCACTAATATGGTTGAGGTTGGGAAAACCAAAAACCCGGTTCAGAATGACCGTCCCCTTGTTGATTTGGTTGTAAATGGCAAGAAAGTGAAATTCCAGCTAGATACTGGTAGTGATTTGACTCTGATGAGTGTGTCGGGATGGAAACAAATTGGTGAACCAAAAATGAGGAAAACTGATATAGTGTTGCTAGATGCAAGCGGTGCAAAGATGAAGGTTTATGGAAAGGTTGAAGTTGATTTTTCGACCCAGCATACAAAGTGTCATGGTGTGGCGATTGTTGTGGGTGCGAATTGTTTAATGGGACTGAGCTGGATACGCCAGTGCCCGCATATGAATTATCATTTGAATCGAATGGTACCACAAGGTGATGGGAAATCTCCGAGAGTGGATAAAGTGAATTTGAAAAAGGTCAGAGTGTCTGGAAAAAGGTTGGTCAAACCGAAGAAAGACTACGATCGTTGTCAACTTGTGAAAGATCGTAAATTTAAAGAGAGGGAGAGAGAGTCGGGATGTGGTAAACAACCGAAGTCAGAAATGCCGTTGGATGAACTCCTCAGTTATTTCAATTTGAATAAGCCGAAAGTATTGCCGGATGACTATACATTCCATGAATCCTTGAAGTCGTCATCCATTGCCAATTTTGATGTGAAGTCAACTGCTCAATTGCCCTCTTGCCAAGATGAAGTTAGAAGTCCAGGATCAAGTATGCCAACAATGCTCCAAGATGTGCCAAATTCCTATGGACGTCAACAACCTTTTAAAACACAGGGAGGTGTTGGGTATGAAATGATAAACAATGCTATTTCGTTGCGTGAACTTGATGCCACGAAGCAACCTGATGTTGAGGATCGAATGGATGAAATGAAAGACATTGCAAGTTAACTACCGGCTTCCAACCGGACGAATAAATACTGTCTACTTTTATTGCGACTAAATAAAGTATCACACTTTGAACCCTGTTGTACGTTGGTCACATACATAACAAATATAAATGGCCTAAAAAACTCAATTTTGATCATCTAGGTATTTGAAATTTTCAGCACAAAAACCAGTTTTAAATTCGTAAAGAAAAATTGAGGAAGTAAT
Source organism: Caenorhabditis virilis (assembly GCA_964036255.1). Lineage (NCBI taxonomy): Eukaryota > Metazoa > Nematoda > Chromadorea > Rhabditida > Rhabditidae > Caenorhabditis > Caenorhabditis virilis. The sequence goes on along the minus strand of OZ038417.1, from coordinate 446,386 downwards.
TCAAAATATGCTAGTTTTTTTTCCACGTCGTATAAAACCCAAAAACCCAGAAAAAAAACAAGAGATTCTATCTGAATCCCTTACACAAATCCCTTTGGGAAAGCCCTGACATCTCATCAAAAATTCTTTTCTTATTTTTGTAAGAGATTTCTGGCCAAGGAAAATTTCAAAATGAAGTGAGGTCCAAAAACGAAGGTTTCGTATCGGTGGTGGTGGTGAAAACAAAAACGGCATGAAAAAGAGGCAAGTTTTGACAAATTGCTTCTTCCTTCTTTTTTTTTCTTGAAAAAAATTATTAAGTTTCTTCAAGTTTTACTTGTGATAGTGCACTTTTGATTGGGAGTCAGAAAAATGGCCTAGAAAACCAAATTTTAAATAAAAGACCTAGAAATCCTAATTAGAAATATTTATTTATCGTTAAAAAAACAAGGAAAACGAGCCTAAAACTATTGTAAACACTGATGAGGCTGAAAAATAATGGCATTTTCTAACATTTTCCTAAAATATGTTTCTTCCTGGTTTTTTTTATTTCGTTGAATATAATATAATAATAGAATTAGGACCGTTTTGAGTAAAACTTAATTACTGAAATATTTTTTAAACAACAGGGAAAATGCAAAAAAAACGTTACTTAAAGACAAGGTGACACCTCGTAATTGTCAGACGTAAGCTTGTAAACCGGCTTAAATTCACCATTCAAATTTTCGGCAAATTTTCGAAAACAAAAATGAAATTTTAATTTTTCTAATGGTATTTGGCACTTGGGAATAAGGAAGTTCATCGCTTGAATGGGACTAAATGGGCATAAAACATAATGAGGCTTAAAACCACACGAAAATTCAGAGAACAATGCTCCCAAGGTGTACATGTGACAGAAAACGAGACTGGAGAGATTTGATGTTAATTTTTCTGACATTTTCTTATTTTTTTTCAAAACCAGACTTTCGAAAATTATATTTAAAAACGAAGACGGGCGAACTTCTAAAATATGAAAAAAAAATCAATTTTTATGAAATAATACCCTATTTTTTAAGTAATTTTCAAAATTTTAAAAAGTATTTTCATCGCTTTTTCAGAACAGAATGTTTTCAAAGACATAAATCAAAAACCTTTTTCCATAAATATAAGGATTTTTCTGTCAAAAAAAAAGTGTAACCTTCTTCAAAAAACCTTAGAGTGTCCCCCTCCTGTTCTCCTACATCTTTCAAATCAAATTTGCATTCTCTTGTATCTTTTGTGCTTTCCCCAGAAGAAAAAAAAAGGAAAAATAAATCTTCAATTGCCCCCCCCCCTTTTTTTTGCATTGACAAAAAAAACAAAAGAAAAAATTTTGTTGGCCCCAATTTTTTTTTTGAGATGAAAAATGTGGAATGTGTTCTAAAAATGTGATTTTTCTTTTTGAAATTGGATTTTTTGTTAGTCAAAAATTTCCAGAAAAAATGAATTTTATTGAGAAACGTGATGCGAATACGAGAATAGTTAATTTGTACACGTTGTTTGCATAGAAAAACTAATTGGCATTTAGAATTTGAACTTTGAATAAAATTGAAAAAATTGAGAATTTCGAACAATAAAATGTGCAAAAAAGGGTAGAAATTAAAATTTTTAAAATTAAGTGACAGACTGTTTTTAAGGATTTTGCAAGGGCAAAGATAAAAATTGCCTAGTAAACCAAATTTAGTATATGTGGCCTAGACTAGGCCATAGATTCTAAAAATTCAGAATTGTTTTTATTTTTTCGATAGTTTTCAATTAAATATATCTTATATTTGACTTTTTAATCAACCAACACCTTGTCTTTAACAACTTTTTTTTCAGAGTTTCCTCATTTCATCACCCCTTCAAATTTCGCATCCCCAAAATATTTCATTTCCATTTCAGTGCCCCAAAACTTTCAAAAAAAAATGTCAAAAACCCTAATGAACTCGTATTCAAAATGTGGTCCTCGTCGTCCTTTTCCCAACTTTTTTCCCTACATACTCACAACTAGTCATGCCCCCCCCCCATCCATCCAAAACCATTTGAAAAACCAAAAATGTGGAAACAAATTTCCGGACACGAAAATTGAAAAAACTTATCGTTTGAAAAAGATGCCATAAATATTATGTGCCTTAGAAAACCAAGGCTTAACGACACAAGGTTCCACTTTTCTTCAACAACAATTTTGAAAATTTCAACAACTGGATTTCTAAACTGTGATAATTTCAAAAGTTATAGATTTAGAGAAACTTTAATATTTTTTCTCAATTATAGTTGGGTTTTAAAGCAAAGTTTATGATTTCAACTCGAACACTGTCTTTAACAAATTTTTAAAACCTATAGCGAAATTACAATTCAAAAGGTTTTCTAGGTCATTAAAATTACATTTGGTTTTCTAGGCCATTCTAAAAAAATACCAAATTGAGTACAAATTTTTTATTTTTTGTCGGATTTTCGTATTTTTCTCAATATTTTTTTGCAATAAGAAAAGGAAGCCATTTTCCCTCAAAAACTAATTCCTGAAACCCTACAATTTTTTTTCTATTCCGCGTTATGAAACCTGTAGATTAATCTTATATTTTTGCATTGCATTCTATCAATTATTGGCTAACAAATAACGTCCCTTCTTTCTACCAAATAAATCTGTAATTTCAGCATTGAAAAATTTTGGATTGAAATTCTGGTTTCAAAAAATTCATTATATTCATCAAAGAATACGTCTATTGTTCTAAAATCTTAGTTTTTTGCATGTGACTGCACAAATTTATTTTTATTTCGCCTTGTTTTTTGAAATTTCCAGCAAAAAAAAAATCCCCCCAGAAGATTTATCATAAATGTCATCATTTTATGCTAGAAAATCCTCCTTTTCAGATAAAAAAAATAAAAAAAAGAAGATTCTTCGGATTAAATGGAATTACAATTTTTTCATATATCGCAAGATTTTATGGAGAAGCCAGAAAAAGGACATCTTTTGTATTATTTATAGAGAAATGAAAGGTTTCAGGTAGATGAGAAACATTTTTTAGTCATGTTTTGAGCTCCAGATTAGTCGATCACATGGTTCAAAGAGGACGCTTTACGACCGCAACGCATCATCGAAAATTTTTGAAATTTTCAGAATTCAGCTATAAAAAGCAATAAATTCGTGTTTTGAGGCAGTTTCAAAGCATCTTGCAGCTAAAGATTTGAATTATTTGATTTTCAGAAGTAAAATTTTAAAAATAATTAATGCTCATAAAAATAAGTTTTTTTTTAAACAGAAAAAATAAAAATTTTTGGCATTCACAACTTTTCACCAAACTGTTCCTATGATTTTTGCAGCTTATTGCAGCTGAAAATTTCAAATTTCAGATTTGAAGCTTCAGAACGCAGAAAAATGAGAAAAAATGATAAATTTTCAAAAAAACACAAGGACAGCTACTCAAATTTTAGTCATGTATGAACGGAAATTTGTTTTCAGGCGCTTGTTGAGCACTTCTCATTAGGAATTTTTGTGAAGTTTTCAAAAAAATGCCATGAAATAAATTTCGATCACAACGTTTTTCAGAATTTCAAAAACACTTCAGTGAATTGAACTTCTCGCAAATTTTCATACAGTATTCTAATACTTAGTCGAACCCAATATTAATCCGAATTAGGTAGAAAATTTTACCAGCAAAAAAGTTCGAGTCAAAATATTAAAAATTTTCAAATTGCCACGTCATAAATATTCCCCAGCCAAAAAAAACCGTTCAAAAAAGAACTCACATCTCGTCGAAACCACTGGTAAATCCAGCATAAAATGTGTCGACGGTTTCCGATCATTTGATGTCCCAGCTGCTCCTCCCAACGGACCCAGAACATCTTCACCTCCACGATTCGACGGCCGTCTAGACGTTCTCGAAGTTCTGGACGCTTCTCGAGAATCTCGCGAAATGCCGACCATCGGTCCGCCGCTTGGTGAACCGCTGATTCCACCTGAAAGTTTAATAAACTTTAGTTTTTTTTGTTTGCAATACATTTTTTCGTTGTTTCAGTAGAAGAGAACCAATTTTAAAGGATATATAAAGTGACATTATGTGTACTTTTATGGGTTTCCAACAACTTGTTTGTGTTTCAGAATGTAGAAGATATTTAATGGGCAGTAAAATGGGGAAAATTGGATCATTCTTGAATTTGACGGTTTAAACTTGAGGGTTCATACTTCCTGTAAATTTTAATCAGTCGTAAAAAATTAGTCTCCTCTAATACTAAAGTTCACCGGGTCAACTTAAAAATTTTTGGGTCATCCATCTACTAAAAGACCGCAGCGCAACCGCTCGCATTAAAAAAAAGCACGACTGTGTGAGAGACTTAGACTTTCTGGGTAGGTCAAAACGAACTTGCACGATCAAGAATATTTGAGTTGACAATAATAAATATATTCATTTTTTGAATTATCCAGTTCTAACCTGTTCCAAGTTATGAAACTCCAAAGTTCACTCTTTTTCAGCGAAATGTTAATTTTTAAGTTTTATCCATGTCAAAACAACGTACTTCAAAAATTAAATCTGCAAGGTTATCAGTGATTTGTATTGATTCGAGCCGAGAGATGAATTTTCAGAAAAATATTTTAAAAATCAATAGTTTCCTATTTTCAGAGATAATTGACTGAAATTCACCAGAATTGACTGAAATTCACTTGTCTTGCTCTTTCCAGTGCTCTAACTATTTTTTTAAACTTCTAATGTTAAAGCGTATTTTTTGCATTTCTTACGCACGTTAAAATGCTTAATACTTAATCATTTTTCAGTTCTAAAGAACATCAATTTCCTCATTTTTCTCGCGAGTTCTGTTTCAAAAAGGTCAAAAGTCGTCGAACGTTACATTTAATAGATAAATTTTCCACTCTTCAATGCATCCTAGCCGTTTTTTTTTCTTTTTTCTATTTGAAAAAAGAACCACAAGTGAAGAAACAAGTGCATTCATTCATACTAAACTGGGTTCGACAACACATACATATTTCTTTTTAACTTCTTTTTTTTCAACAAATGGGTAATTTCGAACGAAAAATTGTGAAAAAAAGATCCTAGAACTAGTAAATATGAAGGAAAATGAAATGAACTTTTTCGAAAAGTTTCATTTGAAAAATGGTGACATGGTGAATCAAAAGTGAAATCAAAAATTTATAGGCTTTTCGAAAAATGTTTAAGGAAAAAAGTTGAAAGTTGGTCTTGTTTCGACTAGAAGAAAAAACGCAAGAAATAAATTATTTTTCATTAGTCTTGCTTGATTATGGAATACTACCTTTTAGCCCCCCCCCCCCCATTTTTGATTTAAAAAATGTATATCTTCAAGCTCACTGTCAGGGTTTTTGAATTACAGAAAAATGCTTCAAAATCGGAAATTTATAATAAATTTATAAATAAATACGTGAAAATTATATTTTTCTGGGGATTTGCAATCAAGAATTCGAAACTGTAATAGTTGTAGATTTTTAAAAATCAATTTGAAATAACGTTAAAAATTAAATAATTCAATTAATTTCCAACCCAATAATCCACTTTCAAATCCCCTCTTTTCTCAATTCCAAATCTTCTGACCTCTTGACTTTAAGATATAGAAAACCAAAACCCGCAATGACGTAATTTTTCAAGATCAAAATCTTAATTTTCTAAATTTATTCCTAGTTCCGCATACTTTTCCCCTTTTGTTTCTTTTTTTATAAATGTCATTTTCAGGAGTTCTTTCCATTCTCGCACACTTTCAAAAAAAAATTGTGCAACTTGAATTTCGAATGAGTACATCATATACATGTCGCTATTAATTTTTAATTACAACATACATTTTCGCACGTTTTTCTGATATTGCGAACAACACGCATATTTCCTCCTTCTGAAAAACATCAACATTCGAGAATTTCCGACGTTTATTTACAAATTTCGGGGGGTTTTGAAATCATTTGCCTCGCCAAAATAAAAATCATGGATATTGAAAAGCAGATTTAAGAGAATTTTAAAACTTCGGGAATTCTGGCGGACATGATGCATTTTTTTTCTGGAAAAAATATGTTTTTTATTTCAAATAAAAGGCGCCCCCATACTAATTTCATTTTCCGTTCCCCCTTTCCTCTAATCTTTTCAAATCAGCACTCATCCTGTGTATATACATTCAGATTTGCATTTACTTTAATCCGCTGTGAAATTTACGAAAAAAATGTGGAATTGCGAAGTTTTATAAAACATAAAAAATGGATTTTCATATAAAAAATTGGTGTTCAAAAACCAAAAATTAGTCCGCGGTAGATAAAATTGCTTAAAGTCAGCTTGTCAGTTAACACGATCCAAATTCAAGGCAAAAAATCAAAATTCGAATGGTTGCCCAGGTGGTCCAAAGAACAATACCAATGGCCACATTCAAATAATTGTGTTTCGCGCCAGTTCCGACCGCGTTGCACGGGCACGCGCGTATTCAAAATTTTATTTTTTCAGCTTTGGACCGCCGCTATGACGCGAGTATTTATCGGTATGATTTCGCATAAATTGTATTTTAATAATAAGAGAACTCTTTAATTTTTGAAACTAAGATCAGGTAGGGTCAAATTAACTGAACAACTGTCTTTATAGGCAGTGTCACCGACAACAACTTCTGAACTCAGAGAAAATGGAAAATGTTCATCGTTTCAGATTTCTGAAAACTAAAGGGTTTTAAAAAATAATTAACCTCATAAGACTTAGTAGGCCAAAAATTTCAAGCGAAAAATAGTGGAACTCCACAACCTTAAATTCCAATGTTCACCATGACGTAAAAATGCACGGAATTCAAAAATGAGCAGAATATATGTTAAAATTTTAAACTGCATTTTTTGGCTAAAAATGTGAAATTTCATAAAAACCATTTGATATGCTCCAAAAATCCCGAAAATCGAGATGTTTGAGAAAATTTTGGAAATTTATAAAACTTTGCTCACAATTTATTTTTTGAGTTCGATATCATTTTTCACTTATGGTTTACAAGAAAGGATAATTTCCAGATTTAATATGCGGTAAAAATCAAAAAAAAATCGAAAAAGTTCTAACAAAGAAAACGCTATAACCCTTTCTTTAAGATTTTTTCATGGAATTAAAAACGAAAAAAAAAGAATAGCAAACATGGTCCCAGCACAAGAAAAAACCCACCATAATTCGGCTCAGCCGGCGACAACGTCGCCGACTTTGAGGAACAACAACACAATCCGTGTAACGTATTTTTACGTCCGCCATTCTTTAATGGCGTCGAATTTGTCTTCAGTGGTTTCTCAGCTCTATTCTGAGTATTCCCACTAGTCGATGGCCGATCACTCGGTACAAAATCCTCATCTTCAATCGTCGTCTGTTGTCTGGGCAACTTTTTCTTACAATGCCTCAGTTTTGTGGACTTTGTCATGATATCATTGTGATTTTCAGGGAATAATAGCGAATAGACAAGATTTAGCTTTTTAGAAAATGTTATTATGATTATTAGTATGAAATATATTAATAGAAAAATCAATAAAATTGAAGACCATCCAGATTATTCAGTTAAAATGCACCTGTTGAACTATTTGGTGTTCTTTTTTTTGCTAAGCAAGCAGTAGCCCAGCTTTTTTGCTTGCTACTAACTAAAATTCAAAGTAGGCGGGGACGTTTTTCTTCAGCCGGCCGGCCGCGGTTTCCAGCGCGGCCACGCCTATTTTTTATGTGAGCAGGCAGCCGATGATGATGAAGCTTGGATAGAAAATGAGGACGTTGAGAAAAATATGTAATAATAAGGATTCTATCTCAATTAAATTTTGGTGTAATTTTTTTTTTTTGAAAAAAAAATGTTTTGCAAAATTTCTCCTTCGAATTAGGGCACAACAAAATGTCAGAAATTTGCATGAATGCAATTTTGTTTGAAGAAAAAAGTCTCACAATTTTTCGAAAATAAAGAAGAGTGCGCCATGATATAAGCATCTTAAAGACAGGGAAATAGTTGGAATTTTGAATAATGACCCAGTTGATCGGGGTAATTGAAGCTAAAACTGAAAGTTTGATTGGAATTTAAGCTTCAAAATTCTCAAAATCAATAAATTTTGAGCTTCGATTCGGTATTGCCAACATAAAATTGTTGTATCATGCACGTTGGTTTTGACCTACCCGGAAAATCTAAGCTATACCTACGAGCGGCTGCGCTGGCTGGGTCTTTTAGTAGAAAATGGATTATCCTATAACTTGACAATAGCTTTTGAAATTTTAGATGTTCAGCTTCAAAAAGGAAAAAAATAGTAAATATCGATGAATTCTGAGCAGTGATAAGAGAATTTCGAAATTTCAATTTTTTTTTAGAAATTTCTGTGAATTCTTAAAGCATGGTGAACATTAGAATTCGAAAAGCTCATCGGTGTTTAATTTTTAAACACCTTTGAAAACATCATTTTTTCGACATTATACCCTGATGTTTCTAATCCGAATTTATGGTTTTAAAATTTTATTCTAATTTATTTACGTTAGCGGAAAAGTAACGTGATAAAAAAAGGTGATACCATGTGTAATGCATTATTGTATTGCCAACTCAAATATTCCTGATCATTCAAGTTGGTTTTGATCTACCCAGAAAATCTAAGTCTCTCATAAAGTCATGCTATTTTTAACTGCAAGCGGCTGCGCTGCGGTCTTTTAGTAGAAAATGAATGATCCCAAATTTTTAAGTTGACAATACACTCAAATATGCTTGATCATTGCGTTTTGAGGACTGCTCAACTTCACGGACGCTCGCACGCGTCTACCGACACTCAACACACTAGAAAATGTGAAAATTTATTTTCCCGCGAATTTTCCAGTGTCTTGAGTTTTGGCAGCTGCGTGCGGTCGTGCGGTTGAGCAGCCCTCAAAACGCAACGATCAAGAATATTTGAGCTGACAATAACAAAAATAAAATGATGTAGTCAATAACCCGTTTTAATTTAATGAAACAAAGATATAGTTCCACTTTTTAGTGGGAAACGTTGGGCTTAATAAGTCTGCTGAAGTTAATAATTTTTTCATGATTTTAAAATAAGCAGTTGGTTTTTCAGAAATTTGAACCCATAAACATTTTCCATTTTATCTAAACTCAGTTTTTGCTGTCTGTGACACTTCCTTTAAGAAATTTTATCTACCCCGACAAATTTTTGGCGCTTAAATCTCCATTCAAACATCGGAGAAGGAGACCTGGTTTTGAATGAAATGAAACAAGGACAAAAAAGTCAGAAAAGTGATAGTTGTCTGATTTCTAAATTAAGAAGAAGCAGATTCCAAAACAAATGACCAAAATGAATAAACTATGAGCAAAAAACAATTATATTAAGATTTTTTATACATGTTAAATATTCTAGATATTTAAAAGATTATAGGTGTTTTACATGTACCTAGTGCCTTGCTAGTTTTTAAAATTGAGTTGGTTTTCAATCCAAAGCGTTATATCAACTAAAAAAAAGAAAACTGATTTTGTGGATTTTTCAAAATTCATGCCGTTTTCATCCGCTTAAGGAATAAAAATCGTGCAATCCCCAGCTATTTTTTAAAAATAAGATTTTTTGATTTTAAAAATTACTAAAATTTAAGACACTACTATTCCAGTTATGATAGAATATTGAACAACAATGAAGATCATCAATAAAAAATCTTTAAAAATGTGGTTCAGAATTCAAAAAAAATTACATTTCATTTTAAAACATGTATGTTTTTCAGCCCCTATGTTTATTGAACCCGAATCATTTTAGAACACGGAATATATATTTTTTACAAACATCATGTCGCAAAAAAATAGGAGAAGGTGACGAAAAAAATATCATTTTTCAGTTATGCGTTCATTAAGATGTTTAGAAAAAAATGCACTTCAAAAAAGGTTGACTTTTCAAAAAGCAAAAATATCTCGATTCATTTTGAAAATTCTCGGTTGAAAATTAATGGATTTAGGAAATAGTCAATCTTCACAATAATATAATAATTACGAAGAAAATTCAGCTGTAAGATAATTTTAAAGGTTCAATTTTAATACTGGCACACATAATCCTAGTGAAAGTAACTTTTTTTTAATTGCAAGTTTTTTTTTAATTTTTATGAATTTTGGGAAAATATAACATTTCAGATTTTCGGCTTCAAAATGCATTAACATTAACAAAAATTGTCAATATTAGAGAAAAATTATGAGAGTTTGAAATGTAGGAACTTCTGGAAAATTAATATGTTACAAACTTGACTTTTCAACTTTTTTTCTTCAAATTTACTAAGAATCAGTTGTATTCAGTTTTTTACACTCTACACACTGGTACAAACGTTGCCTCTATACGTATTAATTATACATTTTAAAAATTCAAGTTAGAAATACGATCAACAACTCACTGTCAATCCAATTTTGAATAATTCTAAATACGAACATTTTTTGTAAAAATAAATCTGAAACACGAAGTGGACGAAAAAGATCCTAGAATTTTCTTCTTTTCGTTTTTTAGGGAAATAACTTGATTAGAAGCTGCCATTTCCGAACACTCCACTCAATTTCTTTTCAATTTTTTCCCAGCTCCTAAAATCATTTTGTGTCCGAACTCTCGATAATTTAAAAACTACGTAATGTAGTGAATTTTAGCCCCCCCCCCCAAAAAAATAAACATTCTGAAGATGATGACGACGTCCAAGAATGAATGACAAATGGGTGTTGAGAGAAAGAAACCAGTGGAAAACGGGAAAAAATGTTTTAGTTGAGGGGGTGTTTTTGGAACTGAAATAATGTAAACATAAATACTCACTTCTGAGATTTCAATGACGAATTTTATGTTTGCTGGAACATTTCATTTTTCATTAACTAGATCTCATTCAATTTCTGAGATATATATCTGACAATTTTCAGAAATATGTAATTTCTCACTCTATTCAAACTGATCTCATTGATTTTTTGAAATTCCCCTTTTAAAGATTAAAACAAAAGCTAAGAAAATTGCTATTCAAGGATTGAAAATATGAACTTTAAAAAATTAATAACTGCTTCCGATTTCAGAGATATTTAGTTGAAAATTTCTAGAATTACAGAAATTTCCAAAATTCCGAAAATAACGATACTAAAATGTTTTTAGAAAAATCAGTATACTTTAAAAAACAGAATAGAAAATTATGCTTAAAGACAGGGTGTTGTTTATTAAGTGCATTTCAGAATTTAACATAATTATCGATTTAATTTTTTTTAATCAATAAAAATACCATAACATAAACTAAATTGTTTTTTTTAGGAAATAAATTAAATTTTCGGAAGTCATTTTTTTGTTGTTGTTGATAAATCTTAAATTGACAAAAAACGTTTTGAAATTTCTAAAATTCCATGAAATTCGTTAGAAAAATTGTCAGAAAAACTGAAAAAAAATTATTTTTTTAACAGTATTAATGCACATAAAAAATGATTAATTCAAAAAATTTCTAATTTTTCGTGAATTACAAAAAACAGATTCCGGAATAAAAAATCAAAATTTTTTAGCTAATGTTTTTGAGTTCTACAGTTTCATGTCTAGAAAAAAAATATTGTGCAACCTCAAAATTAGTAGAAATTATTTTAGAATTTGTAGGTTCTCTTTTTTTTTTAGAAATCTTTGTAAAACAGAGCATCTTTGCAGAATTTGATTTCTTAAAATAAAATTCAGGATTTTCTATTTTTCGCATAATTGCATTGTCCACTCAAATTAAAACAAAAACAACTAGAAAACGAATAAATAAAAAAAAATATTGGAAAAAAGTGAGAGCACCAGCAACTACATGCTTCATCCCAGCTCTATTAATAAGATATTCATTTGGAAATGCTACTCTTTCTCTCAATTTTGTTTTGTTCATGAGGGGGGTCCTAGAAGCTCAAAAAATCCAAAAACTACATAAAATTTGGTGATGAAGTACACATACGAACGGGAAAACTCAAATAAATCACAATGTCCAATTACAGCCTCGCAAAAAGTAGCAAAAGAAATTGGAGAAACCAATTTTTTTTTCTTTTTGGCTTATTTATTTATTTACTCTTCTATGAATATGTAAAAGCATTGTTTTTCTGGGGGCGTTAAAGAATCAGAAGTTTTAATTCGAGAGTGGTTTAGTAAAAAATTGAAAAACTTTGGAAATAAAACAATTTTTTAAAGAACATTAAAGACAATGTGACAGTCTTTGAAAAAACGAAAAAAAAATCGAAGTCACTACTGAAGTGGGACACTGTCTTAATACTGAAAAAGAAGTTTTTTTAATTCTCAAAAGAATGGCATAAGAACATTTGAAAACCAAAAAATTTAACAAAAACGTCGTTACACTTGGGGAATTTAAAGATGTCGACAACATTGGGAGGCTTGGAAACTATGAATAATTTAAAAACTGTGTGTTCTTTTTCTCAAAATCGTTGAATATTGGCAACATTATTTGTACTGAAAGTCATGGAAAATGGATATAAATTTTTAACAATAGCATAATCATGAAATGTTCTCGGAAAAATTGAACATCTGGTTTTCTGGATAAAATTGAGCTGAGAAAACTATGGATTTTGATCGGAAATAGCTCAAGGTATTTATTTTAAGAGTTAGAAATTTTTATTGTTTTGAATACCTCAAAAAAAAATTATTGTCAAACTCTAAAATTTACGTTTTTATCTTAAAAATGCTGTAAAGATCATCAAATTCGCAAAGAATTGATAAAAATTAAATGATTTTGAACATCTTAGAATTTTCTTTGTTCGACTTTTCTCTAAATTTATCGATTAAGAAAAGGGTAGAATGCAAATTTCTTAGTTTTTTAACGTGATCTTGGTATTTTTTTAGCTTCAAAATGCTGTCAAAATTACGAAATTGGGAAGGATTTGAGAAAAAAATACAACATTTAAAAAATTTAGATTTTGGAAATCGGCGCACAATTTACAAAAATTTCAAACCCAAAAAAATCGACACGATTTTTATCTCAAGCCATTAGGATAAAGATTTTGAAAATTCTAAACAAAAATAACTAACCTAACGACTGACAAGACGAAGGCCTTGACAAAAACGGCATACTGCCTCCTCCAGTTTCAGTACCCGTCGCGAAGAAATCTGAAATGTCAAAGTTCTGAAAAAAACTATAAAGCACCACAAAAAATGTATTGCGTCATTAAATTCAAAGAGGAAAGAAGACCGGAGCTCTTCCTTATTTTTCATGCTGTCCCTCCTATCCTTCGAATGAAAAAAAGTGGCGATAATTAAATTTGAGAAAAAAAACAGAGGATGATATTTCGAAAATGAATTTGAGGCTGGAAAACTTTATCTTTCAGAGTTTTTTTTATTTAAAAATTTATCGACATTTTAATTTTAGAGATACTTCGCTGAAAATACACATGATTATAGAATTTTTAAACTCTTTTAATGGTATATTGGATTTTATGGAAATATAACGTATACTTGATACCTTGTGTTGTTAAAGTGAATAAGGCGAGGTGCATGGAATTTGATTTTTTTAAATCTTTAACAATATTAAAATATTTGTCTGAAATTTCTAGAAATCAGGATTTTTCATGCACTTTTCAGCGTTATAGTTTTTAAAATTTCCTATGTAAACATGGTCTTTAAACAGTAATTTAAAGACAGTATCCCAGTCAATAACATGAAAAATATGAAACAAAAACTCAGATAACTACAAATACTTACAAATAACTTTTAGATTTTCTTCAGTCCTTTAATTTTTGGATGTTATTTTCATTGTGGCCTCACCGCGATATCCAATTCTTGAAATTTCACTTCTCTTAAAATTAAAATTAAAATTAAAATTTTCTAAGACCACGTAAAAGCCGAGAAAACGAGCTTGAAAACTATGGACTAGAAAGTTTCCACGGGCGAAAACTAGTCCGCGGGCGCTATTACGTGAGGAATTCAAAAAATTGAAAAGCCCAAAGTTAAAAATGGACTAATTTAAGTACTCCCCATAAATGTTTGTAAAAATAATACGCAAATACCTCATAAGAAAAAGTTCGGCCAGCTGGAAACATTTTCTAGGCCATTGTTTTGAAGCTCGTTTTCTCGACATTTACGTGGTCTTTGAAAAATTTAAGAACCGATTTGTAATGAGAATAACCTCTATTTTCATCCCAGTCGCATTCATTAGCTCCGTAAGTCGTCCGTTAAAACTTTAAAATAAACCCCATTTTTTAAATTTTTCTGTTAATGTCATAACGTTTCGAAATTATTTTTCAGAAATTATTTTCAAATGTTTTGCCGGAAAAGTATATTTTTTTTGGAAACCAATACACAATTTTTACTCAAAAAAAACAAAGTCAAATTTCTAGGAAATATGGAGAATAAAAAAGTTCCTTCATCGTTTTTTTTCGTCAAACGAACTTGGCAAAACTTGAAAAAGAATGAAATTTCCGCACCAAGTACGAGAGAAAGAGTGCACTTATTAGAGAACCCATCTAAATTGGTCCCCCCCCCCCCCCATTTTTTTTCATGAAGAAAAAAATCAATGTCTTTCGTTTTTCGTAAAGTGCATAATTATTCACCCAGTTTGGAAGGGGCTAAAATTTAAAATTTAAAAACATGAGATTTCAAGTTTTTAAGACAAACTTTCAGAAAAAAATTCGAAATTTAAATGGTTTACTTAACCTTTAAATTTTTAGAATGTCAATTTAAAATAAAAATTTTCAAATAAATTTTATAGCACTTTATAGAAAATGAAATTTCCAATATTCACACTAATTTTCAGCGAAAATATTCACGTTTTATGAATTCATACATCTTAAGATGTTGATTTGTAAACGTTCGTTATTTTTAGTCAGCTCTCCTGAAAATTCTCAAAACTTTAAAAAATTTCAGCTTCAGTTCGAAAAATCAAAAATATATTGAGAGAAGTTACGCGAACTTAAAATTTTGAAATGCTAAAATCCTTAAACTTTGCTCCAAATTTATAGATTTTGAAGCAAAAATTATGGGATATCGAATAGTTTTAAACGAACTCACTCAAAACCGTCTGCGTTTTGATCCTCCGTGACAGCCTTAAAATCCTCCGATTCTTTGGCGGTTCCCTGACACTTCCAACTCGTTCAACCATTTCAAATTGGTACCAAAAATGAAGGGCTGCAAACAAAAAACAAAAAATCTGAATATGAATATCGTTTTAGATAAATGGTCGTGTGTGGAAATTTTATTAGAACCGGAAATAGATTATTTTTTCCTTCCTCATGTTTGTTTTTTTCTTCGTTTGGGACGAAAATTTTAGTGTTCTTTTCTGTATCGGAAATTCTATAATTTTATCAAATCAGAAGATTTGATGACAATTATTGTGAGGGAAAAAAATGAAAAATAAATGAGATTAGGAGATTTTAAGTAAAAATGAAGGGGGGATTAGAATAAAGCATCGGAAAACTGAACATAAAACAAAAAAAGCTCAAAGACAGTATGCTAGTAGAAATCCCGAAAAAATCAAAGAACTTTAAATTCATTTTGAAAACCGTAACGCGACCGCAACGTGTTTTAATTAATTAGAAATAAATAAAAGAGAATGCATTAATTATGCAATTTTCAGCAAATTCCAAAAAAACTATTGAATGTTTAAATAAATCACACATAGTGAACTCTGGGACGCCAAGAAATACTCTCATACAGTTGACGAAGAAAAGAATCTATGTACTGTTGGGTTATTCTGTGGGCGGAGCTTCTATACCTTCTTCTTTTATTGTCAACTCAATTATTCTTGATCATTGCGTTCGGAAGGCTGCTCAACCTCACAGCCGCTCCGCATGTACGCGACGGGGCTGCAGGCACTCAACGCACTGGAAAATGTGAAAATTTATTTTCCCGCGAATTTTCCAGTGTGTTGAGTGGGAGGTCGCCGCGTCGCGTGCGTGCGGAGCGGTTGTGAGGTTGAGCAGCCTTCCGAACGCAATGATCAAGAATAATTGAGTTGACAATGAAATAAGTGTTGCTGCGCGTTTTTTTGTTTGCAAATTTTGTTTGTAATGGACCTATTCAGTTTTAAAAAAATTAAAAAAAGAGAAATTCAATGCCGAAATGGCAGTAAAATTCCAAAAAATATCTAGAAATACCGAGAAATTACAATTTCTCTGGCATTTTTTTTTAGAAAATAGATATTATTGAATAAAATTTCAATATTTCTGAAACCAATAAAATTATTTATTTATAAAAAAACCCATATGGTAACGTAGACGCTCGAGCACATCTAATTATCCCAAAAAAAATCAGAGAAAAAACCAAGATAGCCACAAAAAACGTCATTCGGAAACCAATATCCTATAAAGTCGACGATTTTTGAACTTTATATGTGAACATTCGAAAAAAAATCTCGATTTTCTCACTTTTTTTCGAGTATCTTTGAAATATACAACAAAAAAGGGCGAAGGAACTTCCGTTTTTTTCTCAATCCAATCAAAGAATTTTGTTCTTTTCTGTTTTGGGAAATGTATTGGAGAAATGTACTATTTTTTTCTAGGAAATTAAACTTTCCGGCTTCTGAAAAATGTTAGTGAAAAACGATATACAGTGCATATTAACACCGTAATATTAAAATTTTTTTAAAGATTTTATACCATTTTGTAGAGCATTATATCTATTTGTACGCCGAATTTCAACCGAAAATCTCAAAAATTGATTGAGATTTAGAATGTTGAAAATTCGTTAAAGGCAAGGCAACACACATTTTTTTGTTTTTATTTTCAATTTTCAACGTAAACAAGTTGTTTGTCTCGAATTATTTATTGGAAAAAAATGCGAAATAAGCTGTGAGAAAAAAATAAAAAGGTTTTAGATTAAAAATTTCCTTCCTCTCATAAAATTATTCGGAAAGTCGTTTTTTTCCCACCCAGTTTTTTTTCGACTTGGAACTTGGGTATACAGGGTATGTAGACAACGAAAAGCACAAAGATCGTGTGTATGCACGCTGACGAGAACTTGCAAAGAATTTAAGAAAGTCTCAAAATATGGGTGATGTTTATCGAAATAAAAAAGTGAAATTCTATTGAAAAATTTGATGAACTTTCGGGACAAAAATCTAATTTCCAACGAAAAGAGGAGAATATGTTGAAGAGAAAATGGAAAGCATCCCCATTTTTTTATCCAAAAAAATTTGTGTGCTCATGTGTGCACATTTTGAGACCAAAATGTAAAAAAAAAACAAAACAAAACAGATTGGATGAAATGAAACGAAAGAAAAAGTTGTTTTTTGGTGTGAAAAAACGCAGATAGAAAAAAGAAGTAAAAGTGTTGAATGAAGCTCCTTCAAGGAATATTTTATTTAAGATGATTAATATTTTTGCATTTGCGATGTATTAATGAGAGAAAAATGAATGAATTTGTTAGAACAAATGTGGAGAAAACTGCCCTTTTTTGAATCGAGAAAAACTGAAAGTTCTGAAATTAAAAAAAAAATTTAATTTGGCTATAATTTATCGATTTTCATAGTTTAGATTATTTCTAATAGGAAAACTCTTAAAATTTTAGAAAATTAATTTTCTGATATTTTTAAATACAAATACACTCAAAATCATGAAAATCTAAGGAAAAACTATAATATTAAAATAAAATAAAAACTAGGCGCGGTCGTTTCGGCTCTATTGCAATACGACCTAAGGAGCGAGTCTCATCAGTTACAACTCTTTTTTGCTAAAAAATAAAAAAGTGCAATTTTGGACTATATAAAAGTAAGCGCGAAAAAGGAAGAAAGAGAAAAGGAAAAAAATATCATCTAAAAAAGAAAAATAATTTTTAAAAATAAATCTAAAAAGAAAAACGACATATTATTCTAAAAACTTTTATAAATTTACAAAAAATAATTTATCCTTATTGTTTATCCATAATGACTAATCAAAACAACTTGAAAGGGGAGGGATATATGGAATGAGAGGGTACAGATTTAACTGTGCATGTGTGGGGGAACCTACATTAGTGATATTGTAATTTGGAGAGATTTAGAAACATGTGTACGTGGATATACAAGAAAAAAAATGAAGTAATATAGATCAATTATATCTGCCGATAGAATTAATTTTTGAGTGTATTAATGTACATAAGGAAATTTAATAGAAAGAGTGAAGTCTATTTGAAAACATTGATATGTATTGGTTAATTAATATACAGGGTGGCGATTAAGTATTGATCGCAACTTTGAGACCTATTATTGCGAAGCTGCACAAAGACGGAGTCAGCAACGTTGAGATTTCAAAACGGCTTGGGATACCAGCGTCGACCGTACGTAGAGTGGTATCCCTGTTCAAGGATCGAGGGCATGTCTCTGAGATTCCAAAAAAGTGGAAGGAAACGTTCTGTCAACACTCGTCGAACACGTGGCATCATCGAGAAGCGGATCACTCGGAATGACTGGATCAACATGAACAAACTTGCTTCGGAGCTTCATATATCCAGTATAGATGTCCAGATGATCGTGAAAAGTGGCATCAATCTTAAGAATTATCAGCTATGTCGTGGTCAATACCTCAAAGAAAGGTCCAAAAACAGCGACTCGAAAAATGCAAAAAAATCTTGGAGGTCCTCAAGGTGCGCCACCTCTTGGTCATGGTTTAGGCCGGGCTTACGTCCGATGCTTTCTCAGCACTTTGCTGGGAGGCCTTTCATCCTTCAAGAAAGATTGGGCCCCGTCCGACGGATCGAAATCGACCAAGGCTGTGCTAGAGCGAGATTTTCCAGGATTTTGGGGTCGTGACTTGTGGCAAGATTCCTCTCCCGATCTCAACCCAATGGACTTTTATGTATGGGGATATTGGAGAGCAAGGTTTCTTCTCGTTCGCTTCCAACGTTGAACCCTTTCAAGGCGGCACTTCAAAAAGTGTGGGTTGAAATCGATGACGAATACCTGCGGCGCATCGCTCATTTTTTGCCTGCACGTCTGAAGGCCTGTGCTCGGACCGAAGGGTCTAACTTCGAACATCTTTTGTAACTTGTTTTTGTTGAGCTTTTGGTTTCAGAAAATACATTTGGTTTTTGATAAAAATGTTTAGTTTCGGAAATTCACATAAACACGTTGCGATCAATACTCAATCGCCACCCTATAGTTTATTCCTTAAATTGATACTATTTGTAAATCGAATTTTAAAAAATTAAAAAATTATCCTCCCCCTCCTGGTTGTATCAATTTGACAAAAATTAAGATTAAAATTGTTTATATTTTTGAATTTCAAAAACCAAATATTTATCTTCAAAATGAATTCTACTTTTTTTAGCTGTTATCAACAAAACTGGAAGAATAAAAACATTTTTTTTTAAACTACTACATGGGTTCAAATATTTGAATTAATAAGAAGTTAATTTTAATTTTTCTTTTCTTTTCAAATTCATTTGAACAAGAAGTCGTTGATTCGTTGAAGTCGAAGTCGTCGAAGTGATGATGGCTGGATGCCAAATTGAAAATATTCAATTTTCCGAAAACTAAAAATTGGTGGAATTTAGATTTTGAATTTTTTGAATTCACAATATTTCAAAAAAATATGAGTTTTATGAAAATTTAAAATATAAAATAATAAAGTCTACAATTTGCTTTCTGCGCAAATTCCAAAATAGTTCATTTTTCGAAAACAATGGCGACGTTTGAATTTTCCAGAAATCCTTGTTCCGCTCAAGAGCTATCTGATTCTCCATACGAATTCGACGAATGCCAATTTTTTTAATGGAATTATAATTTTTACTTTTTTCCCATAGTGCAAATTCATAATGTTCGATCACTCGTTTTGTTCTTATTGAACCTTTTTCCCATTCAGCTCAATGAGAAAAAAAGAAGGAAGTGTGTGACATTGGACTTCGATTGAATGATTAATGTTTTTGACAGCTCACCTCTCGTTTGAATGAAACCTTTTTATTTTAAAGATCAGCTGACATTTTTGAGGCGATATTTTGGTAGTATATATGCATTTATAGTGAAATCGGATAGTTTTCAAAAGTTCAGATTTTTTCTTTTTTTAATTTTTTCGAATAATATTTCGGTTCTTCACCAGACATTTTCTCAAATACAGTATTTAAACATTTACAATTGATTTGTGCAAGTTCTTTTAAATAAGTATCCCCATAGCGTATATGCACCGTTGAATGGATTATTGATTTTTTTTTCTAAAATTGCTTTAAAATTTTTTGTTTTTATTACAATGCTCATGGGTAATGTTTTCATTCTTTTTTTAAATAAAATAATATGGTTAAGACACATATTTAATTTTTTTTTATTTTAAAAATCAAAAAATGAAAATTTAGACGAATTTTTTGTAATATTTCAATAAAAAAAACATTTTTCTCCTATTCAACCGCGTTTTTTCTGTTTATTTTCCATAAATATATAATTCCCATTCTCAGTTTTCATAAATTCTGAGCAAATAGTGTTTAGCATCAGAAAAACAAAAACCATGTTTTTTTTCTTTCAAAAACCAAAAACATGTCCCCCCCCCCCTTTATCAATATATTCTCAAATTATTATATTTGAGCGGTCGATTGACCGATCAAGTTTGAAAACGAAAAGAGCGCAAAAAATGGGCGGAGCATCTTTTCCTGTCCTCTTTCATGTATTCATTCATTCAGACACTTCTTGAGACCCTTCTCTTATTACATTTTTTGCTATCCTCATAAATAAAGAGGATTAAATGTAGCTGCTTGTTTTACTAATAAGATTTTTTTTATTGAAATCGTATTTTTTTCAGAAAATGCCGAAACAAGAATTCACCGCCGCTGACTATTTGGGCGTCGTGGCCGTCTGGTGTATTTTCTTCGCCATGTTGGGTTTTATTACTATTACCTGTATAAATTTCTGCTGTATTCATGAGAATGACGATGTAACTGTCTTGGAGAAGGTATATTTTGAACTTGATGAAAAATAATGGCTTAAAGGTAGCTGGTCAGTTAACACGATCCAACTTCGATGCAAAAAAATCAAAATTCGAATGGGAGCCCAGGTGGTCATTCAAATAATTGTAGATACATTCAAATAATTGTATATCGCGCCAATTCCAAACGCGTTGCACGGACACGCGCGCATTCAAATAATGTTTTTTTTTCAACTTTGGACAGCTGTTTTTTTATCGGTGTGATTTCGTATAAATTACATTGTACTAATGAGAGAAGGCTCTAATTTTTGAAATTGAAATCCGGGAGGCTCAAATCAACTGATCCACTGTCTTTAAATAAATTCTTAGAGATCACGAGATCAATTTGAAAAAAAAAATCAATTACATTCAAACAGAACTCTTAGTTTTCGGCGATTTTGGTTTCTAGCACATAATATGAATTAGTGCTGGAGTCTCTTTGGTTTCTCCGGTACCTATATTTCTGTGTTAAATGGCCTAGAAATTTTTTTAGGTTGCATCACCAATATTCTAAAAGTTTGTTTAAAAAGCTTCATTTTTTATGACGTTATGACTTTTTTTCTGAAAATTAATAAATCTCTATTTCAGTGGGGACACAAACGCCGGCTTGGAGTACGTCTCGGTGTCCACAAACGTCTTGTCATCTCCAACGCCGTCGAAATGCACAAATTTCGCAGTGACAACTAGAATCATCATTTCTACTTAGAAACGATCTAAAGTAGTTTTGTAATATATTTCACGTTTTTTCTTGCAATGGGTCACCCGATTTCGCTTTGAATTCATCATCAAGTTTTTGTTTCTTTCGTTTTCATTTCATCGACCAATATTATATAGGCATGCATCCCTCAGCTAATAAGTTTTGAAAGTGGGTATTTTCTTAGATATTTTTGAAAAAAAAATGTTTCTTTTGAAAAATAATGTGCGCATATTGTTTAATTTTTTTTTCGATTTTTTGTGATTATTATCATACTTTAGTTTTTGTAATGTATTTATTTTTCTAATTGTAAGCAAATAAATCATCAAAAACACAATAGGACAAAAGATCCAAAAGTGGCCGATCAACATGCGGCTCGATGACCACTATTTCTCTGGTCGTCGATGCGTTCTAATCATAAGAGTTTAGACGCAGAACCCAATCATTGGTGTACTTTATTGAAGAATAGAAACCTTTCAGTACATATATATGTAATGAAGAGATTGAATAGATTCAAAAACATGTGATTCTTTTATGAAGTGTACTAAAATTATTTTAATCTTTTTCATGAGCTCTTTCATTTATTATGAGTTCAGGCATAATTTTGAAAAGGAAGAAAAAAAGAAAAAATAAATTTTAATTTGCTATTATTTTCAAGTTCGTTTTTATGATATTTCTAGACAGTTATGTAATTTTTTTTTACAAAACTCAAATATATAATTTTAGTTTTAACG
Source organism: Caenorhabditis virilis (assembly GCA_964036255.1). Lineage (NCBI taxonomy): Eukaryota > Metazoa > Nematoda > Chromadorea > Rhabditida > Rhabditidae > Caenorhabditis > Caenorhabditis virilis. Next base: position 424,192 of record OZ038417.1, on the reverse strand, counting down.
AAACCTAGTCATTTTTTGATTTTCAGATACTTTTCTCATTTGAAAAAAAAGTTAAAAATTGGTGTTTTGGAAAACATTTTTGCCGCAAGCGATTTCTATTTTCCGTTTCTTCGGCCGAATTAGATAAAGAGGTTTTTCTCAAAATTTAAACACCGTTGGCTCTTTTTTTTCGATTGGCCTAGAAATTCTGACAAATGGACTAACTTTTGCATGTTTTAAAAAGTTAGGTTTTATTTTTATTTTTTTGTTTGCGAATTTTCTGTGTTGTTTTTTTCAGAATTTGTATATTCTGCGAATTTCTGCGAATAAAATAGATTTATTATTAATTTTTAAAGAAACTACGAATTTTTAAAAAGTTTACTTAATACTTCTAAAGTTGAATTTCATTTAAAAATAGAATTTTCGAAACTTTGTTCCGGGCTGTTTCGATCATTAATACAATAAGTTTCTCAGGTGCTTACAGTTGTCTGAAATTGAAAAAAATAGCTTTAATCTATGAATTGTTAGAAATGTAAGGCTAATCGTTATAGAATATTTACCATTTGAAAAATTACGTAATTAACATGGTCGCGATAGAATAATCCCTTCTAAATAGTGCACTGTCCCTACATTGCAAACATCTGTTCTTCTAGGATTCTTTGTGTCCCCACTATCCTCAAATGACCCATGACAGTGGCCTAACATTCCTCAACAAGCAAGCAGTTGTTTATTTCTTCCTCGCGTCCTCTTTTCCATTTTGTCTACAGAAATTTGCATTTTATTTCTTTCTTCTGATTCTTATCCCACATATAATTTTCGCATTATAAGACTAAGACTTCCCGCTGAGATTATCGTACAAAATTTCCTTTTTCTTTTCAGATGGCCAAACCGGTGAAACAACAGCAGAAAAATGTGAAGAAGGTTGATTCGAAAGGTGGTAAAAAGTGAGTTTTTTTGAAATTGTATACTATTTCTTGGAGAAGGTTATCCATTCTTCTTCCAAATTAGGTCCTCTAATTTTTTAATTTCTTCTTTCAGAAAGAAAGACAAAAAAGTAAGTTTTGCTGAAGCACAACAAGTTTATCTGAAACTAAAACAAGAAAAAGATGAGGAGCGACAAAGGGAACGAGAAGAACGCCAGAAAAGGTAGTTTACCGATTAATTATTGAAAATACCTGAAATTTTCAACTGTTGCAGAAATGAAGCGATCCAGGAGCAGAACAAGTCGCGAAAGAAAATGAACCAAGCGCTGAAGAAGAAAAATAAGAAAGGGCAGCCGAATTTGAATGCACAGGTTGAAGTTTTGTTGGAAAGGATACAGAAAAGAGTTGGAAAGGATGGAAAATAGTTATTTTAGCGGGTTTTTGTTATTTTTTGATTTGTTGAATAAATTTGTTTTTTTAATCGAAATTTCTAATGATTTTTGTGTTCTATTTCCGTGTTTTTCGGCGGTTTTAAAATATCTTTCTATTTTTTCAAAAATACCGTAAGTTGTTCAAAGGAAGAAGATAGGGTTATGAAAAGCGATTATTTGCACCAAGATCGTCAATTATGGTTTTTGTTTCAAAATTCAATTTTTAAATTGCTTTTTTCATAACGCTATCTTTAATTTGCGATATTTCGATTTCATATATTACTATTTTCAAGATTTTTTTAGTTTAGAGAGATGAGATGAGTGAAAATACTGAAAATTTCAAAGCACCGCGGCCTTTTTTGAGGAAAGGACAAGGGACAGCACGGTTTATGAAGGTAATTTAAGTTTTACATATTTTTTGCGATAAACATCGATTTTTATTCAGAAAAATGAAAAAGACAATCATCAGACGAATGTAATGAGATTGCCAAGGTTTACCCCAACGGTGAGTTCATAGAAAGTCGTTTTAAACCCTGAAGAATTTTAAATTCAGAATTCCTCGGTTCCACAATCGGCTCGAACAGATTTTGATAGTGGGATTTCGAATGAAGGAGGGTCGCCATTTGGAGATAATGAGGATGAAACGAGACCGCCGACGATGGCATCCCTGCCTTTTGATTCATCACCTTTGGAGGGAACTTCGAGGCAAGGAAGTAGCTCTTTGAGAAATCAGCCTATTGTGGTTGAAGGTTAGTTTATTATTTTTCAGTTCGCTGAAAGTGCGGATTCCATTTTTGAAATAAATTTTGTTCATTTCATCAAGAAATAACAAAAAATTGATTTTTTTTTGAAACTTTTAAAACAATAAAACCATATAAATTTCATTGAATCGGGTCATCAGTCTTCACATTTTTTAAGTCATTGAAATTTTTATTTCTTACAGAACAATTCTATGATCCCGGGCCACAACAAGACAACCAACAACAGGAAAACGATCAGGAAATTGAATCGATTTCCGCACTTCAGCCGGCAGACCGATCTGTTCCTACATTTGTCGCGGATTCTGCTGCTGAATCGACGAATTCGGCATCAATTTCTACGAATTGTAGTGCATTGTCAGAAGAGGAAAGAAGACAAAGGGAGGAAGCGAAACAAGCTGGAGAAAGGGCATTGCGGTTTCAATCGGTGGGTTTTTCAAATTTAAAAACATGAAATTATAAATATTGATAAAATGAAAAAATATTTTATTTTGGGGAAGGTTCCAATTTTTGAATTGTTTCAGACTTTTAGCAAAAGATCTGAATATAAGTGCGCCCCTGTCTTTAGTAATAGGCAATTTGAAAGGGAAAAAAATAAGATTTTAGTTTCCCAGTTAAATATTTCCACATAATTCTATATTTTTCAAACAATATTTTATTTTCAGCTCGCATCCGTTTCACCAATATCTACATCATCGATGTCCACACCATTGGGTGCCAGCACTCCGATCAATGCCGATGCTGGTCAACAATTTCGAAATCGATTTCATGAAGAATCTAGTCACCCATTTTCACAAGAAATAAGCTCTGTGACGCCACAAGGTCGACATTTTGTGACAAATCGGAATAATTTGAGAGGTAGAGATTAAGGCTTATCTTAAAATTATCTACATTTTATTTTTCAGATGATGATGCGCAAACTGGTGCAAGTTTGCTACAGGGGCAACAGAATCAGAGAAGAAATCTGAATCAGCAGGTATTTTCCACTACAAAAAATCAGATTCCATAGAAATTGTAATTAAGATGCCGTCATTACGGCAACGCACACTTCTCACAAATCAGCAGCAGAATATTAATCGACAAAAAGTCGCCCAACACGTGTACGATCAGCCGTTGCCCAGAAATCATGGATATCCGGATAATATTGAACGAAATTTGGTAATTCAATTGAGGGATGCAATTGCACATGTGGATTTTGCGGATTTACAATTGACTAAAACTGGAAAAAAGGTATTACTGTTTAAAAATACCAAATATTTACGATTTTATACAGATGGAAGAAAACTATAAGAAATTGACGAATAGGTTACAAGAAAAGCATGAAAAACAGAGTAAGGATATGGCTGATGAGTATTCGAAGAAGTTTGAACTATTGGAGGAAGAGAAACGAGTAGAAGCTGAGAAAAATATGCGAGATCGAAGGGATATTGAGAGGGATCGGAGGATTCTGCAAAAGGAAGCTGGTGAGAGGACTAAGGAGCATTTGAAATTGGTGAGGTTTTTTGGAAAATTTGAAATTTACATTATTTGAGGCATTTAAAAAAATACCAGGTTAATTTATTTTAAAGACAAAGAATCAAACGTTTTTCAAAAATTCTAACAAAAGTTATCAAATTTACAATATCAAAGCCTTTCCCTATTTCTAATCTTAAGATAAATTATGTATTGTTCAGATTGAAGAGCTTCGAACGAAATTGGGAAACAGTGAGACACAACTAGCGAAATTACGTCTAGATGTGCGGACGAAAGATGAAAAGTTAAAAAAGAAGGACGAAGAGCTCGAAAAATTGGGAAAAGAGATGGAAAGACTGAAAAAGAATCATTCGGTGATGGAGAAGAGATTAAGGCAGATAAGGAATGAAAATAAGGAGAAGGATAATGAATTGGATATGTTTGTGAAGACTGCGATGAATCGGGGTAATGGAAGAGTTCAGCAGAATGAGGTACAGGTTGTTCAGGTAACGGTTTTTTTTTAAAACGAAATCATGAGTTTATTGCAATTTTTCAGCAAAAACTACCACTGAAACCTGCAATCCGAGAAAGTAAGAATGTGCATTGGGCTGTTTCCGAAAAAGCAGTAGAGAAGCAGAAAAATATTGCAGAAGAATGGACTATGGTATTTTTAATTTTTATTATTTCCCAAAATTCTAATTTTTTTTCAGAAACCCGTCGAAAATGCGAATACGGAATGGGGACGATGTACTCTTTTCCGTAACGCTCTTGGTCATTTTACAAGTAAGATTGAAACTGCTGGAAATTCGACTCTTTATGAGTATATGGATGGAACGAAACTTTGGACGAATATGCAGAGGACTTTGGAGGTTTTTGTTATAATTCGAAAATTCTAAAATGCAATCAAATATTTCAGATACAAATGTTTCCGGGAAACTCGGTTCTTCAAATACATTTGATTCGATCGAATATTTGCCTGAGATTCTATCAGAATCGACAATTGGAGATTTGGAGACCAGATGAAATGGTCTCACTGGTTAGTTACCAGAGGAATCAGATTCGGACGGAAGTGATGAGACAGGGAAATGTGTATTATACTGAATTGTGAGTAAAAAGTTGGAGTTTCGAAAAAAGAATATTTTTTTTCAGATTTGATCGAGAAGGAAATGTTGTGACGAAGGACATGATTCAAGGGGATGGGATACAGAGGTTGGTGATTTTTAAAATCTTAAAGGCAGGGTGATAGTTGGAAAATGCGATTTTCAAAAATTCAATAAAATCTTAAAGAATTATTGCAAAATAGAATTTTTAAAAACTAATAATTCAAGGAAACATTAGTATTTATGCTTCGTAACCAATTTAATCTCTTATTTGAATATATTGTCGATGGATATTTTGAATCTTCGGTAATACAGCAAAATCTAGAGTTTAAAAAATTGACAACTTTGCCCGAATATAAACAAATCATGATTTTTTAAAAATATTATACCCAATTTTAAACCTTCAATTGTTAGATACCTCCCTGGTGGAAAGTACAGCCAACGGGACAATGGTTCCCGCTATGTCAATGTTGTCACCTTGGATGATTTCGAGTTTATTGAGCCAGAATTTAGGGTGAGACACTGAAAATTTTAGAATTTTTCAAAATTTTTGAAGTTTCAGCTTCGATGGTATCAAGGACACCAGATTGTCGTCAAGGTTTTCTTGAGGAAACTAGACAATAGCAAGGATTTGAGAGTGAGTTTTATTTTAAAAATAAAGTTGAATACAATGAAAATGCGAATTTTCAGTTCGAAATCACTCCTCAAACAAATGAAACAAAAGTGGACGTGATCGAAGATTATTCGCCAATTAGCCGGATTTCACAAAAGAAGACTTTGTTCATTTTGCCGGCAGCAAGATCTCATTCATTGTAACCGTGAAATTTATAATTTTTTGTTCAATTTTTTCTGTAAAATATTTATTTTCTGACCTCAAGCTTGATTGTAGTTTTTCTGGCTTCGGACTTGTCTGAAGTCCGAAAATCAATAACCCATTCTTCACAATTGATCTGATCACAATGTTGCCTTTTAAAGTTTACTGGGGTTGTTTTTCTTTTTTCATCATTCCGTGTGTTATAATTATTTTTATTTGTTTTTAAACGTGAATATATATTCAAATATGATCATTAAACATTTTTTCATTATTTATTTTTTTGAATTTATTACAATGGGTATGATTTATATTTATTTAAATACCGCGAAGACAAGCAGCTTTTTCCAGAAAAGTCTCAAAATGAGTGTCGTTCAAGAAGCCTATCAGCTGAAAATGCGAACCCAAAGAAACTTGTACCAAAACATCGGGCAGTTTCAAATTCACCGAGAGGGAATGTGTTCAAGAGGATGTTATCATTTGTGACCAGAAAAGATAATAGTTCGACAGATTCTTCGGATGCAATTGATGGGGAAAATGTGATTTTTCGATGGACTGCCGCTTGTATTAATGCAAATTGCCCGATGTTTTCGAAAAATCCACAATATAATACGGTCAGCGGTTTTCGGGATTTTTGAGAGATTTAATTTCAGAATTACATATTTTATGTTTCTACAGCATTTTTTCGAGACATAATTGTAGTAGCCACGTCATTTTGAACCAAAAACGTCAATTTTTTTCAAATTCTGATGTAAAATTTATATTTTCACGCTAATTCCAAGAAAGCTGTTCTTGCCAAACAGTTTTTGCAAGAAATTTAAATTTTCACATCATTTTAACTTGCTTTTTAATTTCCACGTTCTTTGTTAAACCTTCACGTCATTTTTTGAAAAATCTAATAGAAAATTGAAATTTCAAGAAAATATTTAACGAATGATATGTCATTTGAACAGAAATCCCAAGTTGTCATTTATGAAAAGCTAGGATGAAAAAAAAAAAGAGATTTCTATACAATTTTCGAGAATTTTTTGTGAGAACAAAATTAATCATTTTTAAACAAAATTTCCTTAAAGTTTACGGGTTTTCCAGGTATATTGCCCACTTTCATCACTTCTCATGTTCATTGTCGTCTGGTTTTCAAGTGATGGACAAGTGACGAAACAAATGTTGAAAATGTTTGAATTGTCTGAAAGTGATATAGAAGGTACTGTTTTTTAAACCTTAATGATTCTTGAACTTCTACGTTTAAATTTTGAATAAATTCTAAGTTGCACTTATGAATTTTCTGAAACAAACAATTAGTTTGATATAGAAATCATTTAAAAAGCAGAAAACTTTAAGAAAAAATGGTAACTATTTTGAATTTCACATTTCGAATCTTTCTGTAAAAATAAAACAAAACCCCCAAATATAAAATTAGGCATCTGAACTTTCAGATTTCATTTGGTTATTTTTCAATTGAGTCTTATCTGCTCTCGCTTAATTTCTTTAAATTTTCAGAGCTTGGTACTTCGTACTCGAAACTCGAAAAATTATCATCAAAAAAGGTGCTCTATTTTTTTGTGAGATTTTTGGTCGATGAGGAGAAGAATACGACAGTGAGCAAAGAGTTGATGAATAAATGTAGAGTGGTTGCGAAAACGAATGTAGAAATTTTCACCCACATTTTGCATTAATTGATCTTGGAAATTTCCAGGTTTTCTTCAGTATCCGACCATCGAAAGCTCTGAGATTCATCTCAACATTATGCTACTCGGATCCACCACAAACTGTACCAAGACCATCACTTCTTACGACAAATGCATATGGTTCAATTGGAATATTTGCTAGCTGGAATGGAAAGGCTAAAACGATTGGGAGGGAAAGATTTGCGCAATCTTATGGAAAACGGATTTATGGGAAGTTTTTTGAAATCCGGACGAAATTTAGAAGGTCTATAAGTGAAAGTTTTGAAATTTTCGAGATTCCGTTTTACGCTAGAAATGATGCTAAAACCCCTGGAAGTTTTGTGATTTTTCGTCCACTCATGATTGGAGCACTCCCCTATGTTAATAGAAGCCTGAAAAGTGAATACTTCGTCAAGGTAATGGATGAACTCTCCAATGAACGGTACCACGAAGGAAATATATTATTACCTGAAATGAATGTGAATTCTTGTAATGATTTATGGAAGAATCTTGTAAGAAGAGGAATTCCAACAGATCTTGGAAGAAGTCACAAATGCCCTCCAATTGCGTCCATTTGGCACTGGGCCAATTTGTCAATTAATCAGAATGGGATTTCAAGTAGTTGTGAGGGGAAATTGAAGAAAGTTTCGAATTCTGAGAAGCCTATGCAACAGAGAATCTCATCGGAGCTTTTGTTCAAGAAGAGTACACCTTATGCGGCAAGGATTGATTCACCGTTTACTTATATGATCATGCTGAATGGTTAGTTTATGCCTTTTTCTATTTTTTTTTCTTGAAGACGGTGTGTCAGTTATTTAAATGAATATTTTCCGTTTTATCATTATTCAGGTATCCCCCTATTCACTGGCTCATATTTTGGAACGCCCAATCCAAAACCCACTGAGATTTTTATAAATGCACCGGAAAGGTATTTAAAATTTTCCCTTTTCATGAATAATAATGAATTTCTAGAATTCGGAAACAAAAAATTAAGGTATTCAAGAAGAAGCCGAAAAAGATTACTCGAAGACAAAAGTTGTTTAAGAAAATTAGGAAATCTGATGAAGCTGACAAGAAGAAGATTCGAAAATTGAGAGAGAAGAATTCAAAATCAAAGACTAAGTCATCAGCAACAGGAAGTGCTGAAACTGACAAAAAGAGTAGAAACTCGAAGGGATGGAGAAGAATATTTGGGAAATAACTTGATTCATTCCGGTTAAAAATATTTTAAATAACAAAACGAATTTTTGGCAAATACCATTAAACAACTACTAAAAGATGTGTGACTGTGAAATAAACAGAAAAGTCATCCGGGGAAATGATAGGGGGTCAACAAACAGAAAAAAAATTATACCAGGGAAACCAAAACCAACAAGTTATGCATAAATTTAAATTATCTTCTCCAGTTGTCAGTCTCAGCACCACCAGATCTTTGGTTAGTTGATGGACGTTGTGGCGGGGTACGCTGATTATTATCCCTCCGTGGACTATCTCTGAATCCTCCACCACCGGAGCTGTTTCCATCTTGACGAAGTCTTGAAGGGACGAATTTCTTCGGTCCTTCTGATTTCTGTGCTTCTTCCTTGACAACTGGTGTTGGTGTTGGTGCTGGTTTGGATGGACCTTTCCTCTCCCAAACCTCAACTTCATCAGCTTTCGATACGGGAAGAGGCCTGCGGGATGGGCCATCATCTCTACGAATCGGGCCATCATCGCGCCGGATTGGACCGTCTTCTCGACGACTAGGGCCATCTTCTCGGCGACTTGGGCCGTCAGAACGACCTGAAATTAAAAATTAGTACTTTTCAAAGAATTCAAGAAAAATGTCTCGCCTTGTGGCCTTTGAGGCTCGCTTCTTCTCCATGTGTCTGAAGTGTCAGCCTTTGACTGTGGAACTTCTCTCAATGGTTCTCTTTCTCGGTCTCTGGTAATCTCCCTCTCCTTTGGTGGTGGACGGGCCGATGGTCCGGAACGCCAATTGGCATCACGCATAGCAGCTGAGTCGTCATTTTCACGGCGACGGTCTCCCTATAAATTATGACAGAAATTTAAAATTTTCGAACAAAAATTTTCGAATGTATACAATAACTTCAAATCGAACTTCCAAAATGACAAATCTAAACCAAAAGTCTCATAATCCGTAAATAAACTCACTCTATCCTTATCCCGCATACGACGTTGATCATCAATAAGCTGTTGTCGGGCTCTGTCTTCCTCTTCTCTCTTTCTACGCTCCTCTTCAGCCTTTTCACGCATTCTCTTCTCCCTTCTTTCCTTCTTACGATTTTCGACTCTTTCAGCGAGACGGCTGTTTCGAACAGCATCGAGTTTGTTCTCCCAATCGGAAATCTGGAAAGTGATCATTTTTAAAAACATCATTTCAATTATGTTACCTTTTGAGCAAACACATCAGCCTTATCTTCCTTAACTTGCTTCATCCAATCGAAAGCTTGTTGTTGAACTTGTTCCCACATGTTCCAGATCTTAACATCCTTCTCATGCTTGGCAATTTCTTTCTCGACTCTACTTTCTTCATAAGCGTCATGCAATTTCGGTGCTTCTGACATTCTCATGCTCATGATAGCCTTTCTTTCAGCCATTTCTTCCAAATGAAGAGCACGGATATGATGGTCAAAGTTCTTTTCTTGTTGCTGCAATCTTCTCTGAGTTTCAGCACGTTCCTTATCCAATCTCTCGCGTTGCTCTCGAAGAACTTGCTCAGGATCCATGTCATGGAATTGATCCAAACCTTTTTCCTTGATAATGGCTTGATAAATAGCGTTTTGTTGCATTTTTCGGAGTTGATCCTGTTTGATCTTTCTTTGAACTTCTTCTTGTTCGGCTTGTTTCCTTTTTCTTTCACTCTCCTTGTTCTGCTCTTCCAATCTCTTCATTTCGTCGGCTCTCATAGCTTCTTCACGTTTGGCAGCTTCAGTTTGAGCAGCCAGGGTCTTTTCAGCTTTGACTCGTTCCCAATTTTCCTTAAAATTAACAATTTTTTGGTTGCTCTTATAATAATCTCATATACCTTGTAATTCTCCAATTTCTTCTTTCTTTGCTGAATTCTTTCAGCCTCATTTGGACGATTTCTTTCATAATTGGAAACTTGTTGCTCAACTCTAGCCAAAAGCTCCTTTCTCCTATTGTCGCCATCCAAAACATTTGCTATTTGCCTCAATTTAATGAACATAACTTCCAAATGGTTACGAATTCCATCAACTCCCAATTGAGTGTCATCACCAGTGAATCCTTCAGTCTCTTCCAAATCAACACCACCAGCGAGAGTGACATCAGCAGCTCCGAATCGAACACAATCCGCACGATGATCAAGTTGCGCTCTTACAATTCTATGCTTACTGGCTTCAACGACCAATCTCTCCAATTCCAAATCAGAATAGAATGGAATAACCTTTCGAATACGGTTCCAGCTGATTGAATCATAAATAACTGAAATTTGCTTCAAAGATTTGACAGCAGCAACTGATTGAAGTGCTTCAACATATTGCGCATAGTCTGGCCGTGTGATGGTTTGAAGCAAAGTTTGGACATCGTTTGCCACTCTCAACGGAGCAAAGTTGTTCTCCAACAATTTGAACAATTCCTTAGCAGTGCTGCTAGCAGCCTCTGGAACGCCAATTCTTGCAGCCTCCTTCAAAATTCCGACTTTAGTTGGTGCGATTGGAAGACGCAAAAGATTTGAAAGCAATCTCATGTTGGAGACATGTTGATCCTCGATATCCAGATTTCTGGTCAAATCCGATGGGGAATCAGATCCTTCCGGAATAGATAAAGTGGCAAGGAGAACGCGACTAGCTTGCTCCTGAGCTTCTTCTGGAGTGAACTGCTTTTTCATGTCCTAAAATAAAACAATCGAATACAAATTTGGGGTCCTGCACAAATACCTTATAAATTATGTATTTTTGAAGAAGAGCAGCAGCATGGAACAAAGAGTTTCCAGCTTTCCAGAATACCAAAGCAAGTTTGTCATAATAATTAACATAACTTGATGCTTTGACAGTTCTGCGATCCTTGTCTTTTGAGAGTTGCATCATGCCGTGCACATCTTCAGCACTTTTGTAAGCTTCTTGCCATAATTCCATTTGGATAGCAGTATCGAATTGGCAAAGTCTAGTTTCTTGCATCAATGCAAGAGATTCCGGCGAATTTAGTTTGACACTGAAAGGAACAAATATAAATTTTCAAAATAAAAGTAAAAGTACTTACACATGAGACATATGTTGATGCTTTTGAATTTGATTCAAGTGCAATCTCAACAAATCGCAAAGTTTTCTGAACTCCGTTCTCCTCTGATACTTTAAGCAAAAAGTGAAGGTTTGACGACTGATATGATGGTACAAATGCTCAACTTGCGCATTATTTCTCAGCAATTCCAAACAATTTCTGTACGAATCCCAAAGGAATCGAAGCCATGGAGCCAAGACTGTTCTGTCCATTCGATCTTGAGCTGCAGCTCCAGAAACAACGGCGAGAAGAAGACGTTCTGGAACATCGGCTTGGTCGAGATCACCGATTTCTTCAACTTTTTCAATCGATTGTTTTTGAGCATCCTCTGTTCGCTGTTCAGCAAGCTTCAGGAAGTGTTCAACTACAGTTTCCAGAGATTTCACGTTGATCTGAACAAAATAGACTATTTTAAGACCATCAACTAAATAAGAATAAAAGAATTAAAATAAAACCTGTTGGGTCAATGCTTTGTACTGAAACAATGCATCTTTTGCCAAATGATGACGCTTCAAATCCACACACAATTCCATGTGTTTCATCATAATTTGCTCATGAACAGAAGTCCATTGCTTGTGTCTTCTGGCCTTGATGGTGTCGTGAAGAGTATCGAGCGCATCTCCTTCTTTTCCTACTTGAATGAGTTCTTCAGCACGTTTCAGTGCAGCTTCCGGCTTTTGAAAATAATTCGGAGCCATTTTTGTTTACCGCTCAAGGAGACGATAGCCTGAAAAAAAGAATTTAAGATTTGTGAGCATCGGAAGTTTAATAAAAATGAAGAAAATGAGAAAGAAATATTATTGGGGTTCAAGTGACAAAAAATAAAATAACGACGTCAAAACCAATTTTTTTCAATTTTTTATTTCGTTTAATAGCATTTTTCAAAGTTCTGAACAAACCGCTCTATATAAAAAAAAATCACACATTTTCGAAATAACATAAAAACTTCCAATCGCTCCATAAATTTAACTTGACCGTTTAGCGCGGAGATTTTCCGCCACAATACGTAAAAATTAAGGCTAAATCCGAAAATCTTAAAATTTTCTATCATAAAATCTGGAAAAATAAAGAAATCTCGTTTTTTTGGCTGAAAAACAGAAAAAAAGCATTTCCAATCGACAAAATACAATTTCGTGGCGAGAGTTCTGTCGCTGATAAATGCGTGCGCCTTTAAACGCAATGTTCATTTTTTGAAGATTTTTGATGTTTTTTCAGCTGTTTTTGACGTTATTTGCAGTTTATTGATTTTAAGAATAGTTTTAGAGAGGAAATATAAGATTTTATAAGTTGAAACCACCAAAAAAATCGATAAATTCTGAACTTATTAATTTTTTCAGTTGATGAACAGCAACCAAAGCTCAACAAATAATCATGAAGGTGTCTCTTGCGACGGCTGTAGTTCTACTGCATTCTCAGGAAATCGGTATAAATGTCTCAGATGCAATGATTATGATTTGTGCCATCGATGCTTCACGGTAAATCAGTTTGGAACTCAGCCAAGGACTGCGGAAGTCCCTCCGCATGATGAAACTCATCCGATGCAGATGATCATGACTCCTGCAGATTTTGGTAATTTTTTAAATTGCGACACATATTTTTGAGGCATTAAAACATTTCAGAACGAGTTTATGACGGCGATGAAACCAAATGTTACGATGTCTGTAAAATAGGATCGTTTACCTGTCCTTATTGCAATTCAAGTGGCTTCAACGTCAAAACATTTGGGACTCACGTCAGTATGGTACATAGTGAACCACCACCTTATAATGTTGTGAGTTTGAAAGGGTTTAAAAAAAAAAAAAAAGATTTTGTAGATTTGCCCAATATGCATAGGAACTCCAGATATGGAACATAGTGCCAATCGGGACACTGAGAATTTGAAGACGCATTGGAATGATTTTCACAACATGTAAGTGTTTAAATGTTTATGAGAAAGTGGGATTTTTATCCACGGGTTTTTGGTTTTATATACGATTTTTCTCAGAAATGAAGCATATCGAACTGAACCTGCTAGAGGCGTTACTCGAAGACCGATGTTAGCTAGAAGAACTCAGAGACAAGTTGGAAATCGGACTGCATTGGGAGGTATTCAAAAAAGATCTCACAGTATCACATTTCCTATAAATTCAGCCCCATTCACAGGTTGGCAAGTAGATGGTGAGCTAGAAGGACTTGATGAACTAGTCCGACAAGCGAGAAACAATCCAGTGGCAGTTCCACCAGAGATACGAGTAAGAAGAGCCATTTTTAAAGAATCTTCCTAAAAAATCTACCTTATTTTCGCTCCAGCAATTGCAACAAGCTCTCGGAATGGGGCGAGCATTCGCCGTACCTGCTCAGCGACATCTTCTTGCTGGAGATTTGCAGAGAATTCAGAATTTCGAACCAACGGCGGAAGCGGTTGCTTCGTTTGCTGCAGCGATTGTACCACCGACTGGTGGAGTGCAAGATGAACGGAATGTGGTAATTTAGTCTTGAACTTTTATATAAATATGATTCTTTTAAAATTTTACAGTCGCTTATTCGAGCGCTACCTGGAACCCCAATTTTTCCGACATTCACTGAAGTAAGTTTTTTTTTTACTTTTTTTGTCTAAAATTTCAAATTATTTATAGGATGGTTTACAAGATTCAGATGATAGCGATGAAGAGACTGAAGAAGGTCGTGATGAAATACCAGAATTGGAAGCTGAAGGAGGAGAAGAGAGAGTGGAGAGGTAGAATAATATTGAATTTTTTGAAATAAAAACATGTTTCGATACCGTTTAAAAGGGTGAAATTTTTATCGAATAGGCTTGAAATTATCAATTATCAACTCCACAATTTCTCTTTATCTTAAGGATTCTTATATTTATTTTTCTCTTTTTTTTGCTGGTTTCACACAGACTGAAAAAATAGTTCTGAAACTTTGAATAGTTTCGCATTCTGAAGTATCGCAAGGAAAATAGCAATATTTTCGAATTTTGAAGACTAAATAAAAAATAAATAAATTTACAGCAACTCCGATCAATTGCCGGCTGAAAATGACGAAGAACAAGAATTTGTGAGTGACAGCGAGTTTGAAATTGATTTGGGTAGTGATGAAGACAATGAGGTATTTAAAGTGATCCTACCTTTAATTTCGACAAATTTTATTTTAGGGTCTACTTGATGAAAAATTATTGAAATTGAAGCGGGAAACAAATCCAGATGATTTTGCATTGATTTTAAAAACATTGAAGATTAAAAATCCAGATAAGAGACCGAAGAAAGAGAACGAGTAGGATTTTGCAACGAATTTTTTTTAGACAAGAGTATATTTTAGAGAAAATCAAGAGCAACCTGAAAACTCAGCGAATGATTCGTTAACTGAAAGGGAAAGTATTTTTTCGAATGAAGAGGAGCAATCATGGGTTCCGCTGGTTTTTGAAGGACCGGATATTAAGAATCATGCATGTGGGACGTATTGGTCGGATAAGAGGTTTTTGAGGCAAAGGAAATTGCAGAGGGATCAGAGTTCGTCGATTGATACAACGCAGGGAGATTTGGCGAGAGGGGAATTGGCTTTGGCGATTTGTAGAACGGTTTGTGGGAAGGTGCCGGAGAATGCGAAAGGGTTTGATAGTAATGGTGGGGGTTTTTGTTGAATTTTTGAACCTAAATATTTTTTCCAGATAAAGCAATTCGAATGGCTTTGAAAGATTTCGATTTTGCAGCTGACAGAACAGAAGATCAGGTGGAACAAGGGGTAATCATTTTTATTTAAATGGTTTTACGTAAAAAACCATTATTCAATAAATAATTGTATAAAAGTACATCGTAGATTACGAAACACTTTTTGAATATGGACTCGCTACAAATTTTACAGTTTTCACTTGTCTATGGAAACAGTTTTTTTGTTAAAAACAGATTGCAACTTAATTTTTTTAGAATTAGAAATTTTTGATTTTTATAATTTTTAAGAAAACCAACCAATCTACCAACTCACCGATCGAACCGACTAGTGGAGTTCAAGGGAGTTCGCAGTTCGGAACGTCAAATACATTTTTGTCATCAGTTACCGATCAGCCAATTATTCCAAATGATGAAATTTCAATCACTTCGGAGACTTTGTAAGATGTTTTTTATTGAAAAACTCGTTGGTTTAAAGGATTTTTTTTGTAAAACTTTTAAAGGGCTTAAAGGCACAGCACTGTGTCAGTTAAGATTATCTAGGATTTGGATGTGCCGAAGAAGATAAAATTGGTACACTGCCTACAGTAAGAATTTTTCCAGCAGTACCACCGACGCTGGAGAGACGTCTGCAGTATCAACAACGCCTTCTGAAAGTGGAGATGAGACTGAAATTTTCGATGAAGACCAGTCTTCGTCACTGGATGCATAAGTATTTATTTTATTTCATTATTTGCTATATATTTTTTTGTATTTTTGTCTAGTCAAATTTTCAAATTGCTCCTTTTTCTAGAACAACTAGAATCGAAGGTGAATTCAAATTTCAACGTGTTTTTCAAAACTTTGTGCTCTTTTTGTACTCTTTTGCCAGTTTATATTTCAATAGCCGGTTATGATGTTTTAAAGGCATTATAGAAAATGAATTAATTTTGTTTTCTAACAAAAAAAAGCAATAAGTTTTATTCAAAGCATCAAGCAGGATTAATTTTATGGGGAAAATTTCTTTATTAAACAGCTAAAGAATGGTTTTTTCGAGCTCAAAGTCTGAAAATTTGCCTAAAATCGAAATTCGCAGAGTTGTAACTTGGCTCAAACTCAATATTTCTTGAAAAATTATAATTAAGAAATCTAAACTGAAAAAATTGAAATTTCAGCAGAAAAGGAGAATCCAATTTTCAGCAATGGTCCAGATATCATGATGTTGGAAAAATCAGTGAAAAATATAGTTTTCCTGGATAGTTCGGCAAAAATAGAAAGGGCGTAGTTTTCTTAGAGAATTCAGTAACTTTAGACAATTCTTAGGAAACGCAGATAGAGCCAAACCAGCGAATATAATTATTGTAGTGATCCAATGTGTGCTGGTAAAATTATGTATTAGGGAACAGAATATTCGCATTGGTCAAGATTCCCAAAAATATTTGAACAATCCATAGACATTTGTCATTTGTTGGAACAGGATGGTCGTCTGTAATGGATCGAATTGAAATGAGCAAAATTGACAAAAACGCCCTTTTTATCAGAACATGTTTTTGGACGAGATTCGATAAAATTATACTTATAAAGATAGTGTTTCCGGTAAAAAAATTGCATTAAATTTGTAGAGCTTCGAAATAACTATATTTTGACTCAACTCAATATTTATATAATATATCTGGGAACTGGTAATAGGGAAGTTCTTAATGCAACATTTTAAAAAGTTTGGTTGATATTCCACCCGACTGTCGCACATTGATTATAAACGGGGTCAAAATCAGTTTTTATTTTAGAAAATTACTAAACATTTATATTAAATGCAGATGTTCAGTTAATTTGAACCTACCTGATCTTAGTTTCAAAAATTAGAGCTTTCTCTCATTAGTACAATGCAATTTATGCCAAATCACGCCGATAAATATTCGCGTCATAGCAGCGCTCCAAAGTTGAAAAAATCAAAATTTGAATGCGCGCGTGTCCGTGCGACGCGGTCGTTATCCGTGCAACGCGGTCGGAATTGGCGCGAAACACAATTATTTGAATTTGGCTAGATATCGGTATTATTCTTTCCGCCGCTTTGGGCTTCATTCGAATTTTGATTTTTTGCCTTGAATTTGGATCGTGTTAACTGACCAGCTGCCTTTAAGCTTCAACCAAGTTATAGTTCCGCAAAGTTGAAACTTATTTATTTAAAAGAAACTTTTTTGAGCATTCAGCTCAAAGAATGTCCGAAAGGTCTTGATAGTTTAAGACACTTAAAACACTTCCTGGTCAGTTAAAAAAAAACTTTCCAAGAAAGATTGATACAAATTATCGTTTGTACGAAGCAAAATGACAGACATTTTTTGAAACATTCTGTTTGTGTTTTGAACGCCAGCGTGCCCCCATGGGCCACTTCCTGGTGCACTATTTCCTATATCAGCATCAATACACTCTTGAGTTTACACACTATCTTTTCTTGATACGAGGATTCAATATAAATAATGACTGCGGCTAAAGTACTTTTTTTCAGCGAGAAGTGCAGAATAAGTACATAAATATTGAAGCAATTTGTTAAAGACAAGATTACAGTTGAAATTTCACTGTATGAACATTTCTAATATTACATGTTTCCATTGAAAATTTAAAAAATGAATCGAATAAATTAATTTGCTAAAATTATGATAAAAGAGATTTTTATTCATGGAAGTATGATGATAAACTATCCAGATTTATTTATATCAAACAGGTAATTTTTAAGTTAAAAAAAGTAATAATTGTAACATTAGAAAAGTAATTGCAGTCATTTTATACGGCGATTCGAATGGATTTGAGATATATCGATTGTACCGGGAGCATCCCTTTAAGTGCTGAAGTTATCATCTGTCAAATTTTCCTGGATTACAGCGAATTTACTACGAATTTACTTTCGCCGGGATTCTTTATGCAATGAGTTGTATTGAATTTATGTAATTAGCTTGGTTTTATATGACATTTTGTTTTGAAACAGGTTTTTTATTTGAAATTTGGCCAATTTCGGGAAAATTGAGGAACAAGGGGGGAGGGGATTATTAGGGAAAAGTGCATTTTTAGAGTTTTTTTTGTGGGAAAAATTGAAAACATGAGAAATTTTAGATTGTTTTTCTTGAAATTGAAACATTAGAAATTTAAGTTTTATAATACTTCTAAACCTTAAGGGACACCAAAATTCTTCAAAGAGTTTTTTTAAATTAAAGTCTATCAAATAATCAAATAATCAAAAATCATTTTAAGTTTTTTTTTCGTAATATAAATTAAAGGAATGGATTATTATTCAAGCCTTTCTTTCATTTATTAAGACTTAAAAAAACATGAACTTCGATTCTTTCGCTGAAAAAATGTGACAAAAATTCCGTTAACTTTTAAAGTCACATATGTTACGTCCAAGAGAACATCTATGAATACGATCCAAAATTTTTAAACAGAGTTGTTTTTTTCCATTTTATGTGAAGATCAAAATCCACATCTTTAAAGTTGATGCTCGATCTGAATTTCAGCTTTTGAAAAATAGATCTTCAAAAATTTAAAGACCGCGTACAATTAAAATAAGCTTATATTAAATGTGTCGCTATTTTTAAAGACAATGTGATAGTGAAATGGCAATCCTTAAGGAGAATGATCTTAATATTTTAAAAACTGCATTCTCTCTAGACACTGAATTTCGATTTTTAAAAGACAGCGAACTAACAAGGCCTCAGTGTGCTAATATTTGTCTTTATGTAAAATTTCAGTCTTCAAAGTTTTCTTACAATTGAAGCTTTACCATTAGTCTTAAAGACAGTGCTCCACAAGTCTAATGATCAAAAATTATTTATTAAAATAATATGTACACATAAATGTCATTTGATCAAATACAAACTATTTTTGTATATGGTGTTTTTATCCATAGACATCAAAAATGCAACATTTTCAGATCGAATCATAATTTTCCCTCCCACGACTTTTTTCACCTTTCTTTTAATAAGCACAAAAAGTAGCCAATGTGCGTCAAACATAAATCATGAATATTCAGATCAATTCTGACATTTTATCATTATTGTTCAATTTTGACTCTGAAAACGAATTTCAGCTGCTCCTTACCTCCTAATCCTATATAAACAGCGTCAACGATCCAAATTTAACATTTTCTTTTTCATAGTCGTTTCCCACCGGCTTTTTCATTTGGTCATCACTTTCAGCATCATTTTAAGACTTACTTTCTCCGAAAATAAACTCTGAAAATTAATCCCTATTAATTGAGTGAAGAAGAAATCTGTCAAAAGGTCTCGATTTGCGTCAACAAAACTAATCAAGTCATATTAATAACCTCCGGATTTGGTGAGTATGTATCAAAAGGATGTGTAGGATAGAATAGATTAAAATATTTTTTTCTCATAATTGACTATTAATACTAATCCCGAAACATTTATAAAATGGATTACAAGGGGCGTTTTTTGGCTGAAAAGGCTGGAGTTTTTCAGAAAAGTCGCAATTTTTGCTCATTAAAAGCAGTGTGCAATTTTTAATCAAATGTTTATCAGCTTGGTTATCTCTGTGTTTTTTGGCTGTTAGTTTGTAGGAATAGAGATATTTTGAAGCTCGTTTCAATTTTATAAACAGTTTTCTGAAATTTCAACTATAAATTAATTTAAAGCCGAGATATGACTTAATTAATATTTATGTAACTGGAAAGCTATTTTCAATGGGTTCTTTACTATAATTGTTGTTGAGATCAGTTCTTGAAATTTATATTTTCTGAAAACTCACACTTTCAGCTTTAAACCAGTTGAAAATCACAATTATTACTTACTTTTTAACTAATATATGTAATGTCTAAATATGTATTTAAAAATGGCACTGTTGTCATTCAATAGAGATCGGGGTACCATAGCTTCAGGTCTTCAAGCTAATAATCTGAAATTCCAGATTTACACTTTTACGTTTATGAAGTTTTTCGATCACATTAAGAATTTTTGCAGCCAAAAAAGTATTTCTGACATTTAAAATCAATCAAACACTGATTGTATTCTGAATTAGTTAATTTTCACTTTTCACCTGCCCTCGAGCTTTATCCACATTGGTTTTCTTCATTTTGAGCTAAATATTTATTTTTTTCGCAAAAAAATCTGGAAGACGTAACACTTGGATGAGTAGGTTTCGGGTCATGTTCTAGTAAGGAAATTCATTTCATTTGATATCATTTCCCTTTAAAATTTGAAAAAAAAAACACATCATCTATTTATTTTTTGAGCCGATTATCCGAAAGATGACGGGTTTAAAAGATGATTTGCTCATTATGGTGATAAAAAGATTAGAGGTTTTGGATTTCGACATTTTGGAGGAAAGATGATAGATCATTGAGTATTTTGAGCATTTCCAAGGTGTTGGGAATATTTAACAATTGAATATGAAGAAAGGGCATGACAAATATTTTTTTTTGAAAATGTTAAGTTGCAATTTTTCTGGAATTGTAGAACTTAAATCGAATAGTTCAAAGAATGAGCTGGTAATTATTATGTCCATTATTTAGTATTTAAAACCTTAAAGACAGTGAAGCGCTTGATTTTAAAGTTTTTGAGTAGAACCATTTATTTTAAAATTTGTTTCTAGGTAATCAAGTTTACTTTGTTTTCAAATACTCGATTAATTGAAAAAAAACTTGCGATTTTCTGTTTTTACTTTCATTATAATGACTCAATCTCATTGTACTTCTCAATTTATCAATTAATTTCGAATCTTTTGGGAATTTTTTTTCTCAAAAAATAAAATCGGAAGCTTTCCACCCACCATAAATACTTATTAGTAATCATTATAGTAGTATTTTTCGAAAAAAAAATTTTTTTTCAGATGAATTCAACATCTATTGCAACAACAATCGATTCTAGTATTAGTCAACGTAAGAGTTTTTTTTTTCAATTATTCTGGCTGGAAATAAGTAGATTCTAGTTTCAAATGAAAACGTTTTGAAAAAATCGCATTATTTTCTTAAACTTACAGCTCAAAAATGAATCAACATTTTTTTCGTAAATTTAAAAAACGTTATTTAAGAGATGAGCAAATATTAACTTTATCGTCAAATCCTTTTTAAAAAATCTACTTAATCTTTCAGCCATGTCATTATTTTTTGACACTCTAGCGTCGAATTTCCAATTTCCTCTACCTTCAACCTCAACTGCTACCAATTTTGCAACAAGTTTTCCGATGACGGTTTGTTTTATTTAATTTCTGTAAAAAGACTTAAGATTTAGTAATTAAGTAGTAATTAAGAACAATAGATTTTTAGGAGCTTCACAAGTAAACATTTTTTCGTGAATAGTGTTGATATTTCAATATTAAACGATTTTGAGAATGTTATAAATAAAAAACTATAAAACAGAAAAAATTCAAATTTTCAGGGATTACCGACATTTTCCACAATTCCTCCAAACCTTGGCATTGACGCTTTCCACTTACAGGTGAATTTTTCAAATAGTAAAAATGTTGAGCTTTGGAACCCAAAATCACCTGAACAACTACTACGAAAATTTCTATAAAAAATTCAAAAAAGTTTCAGCCGTCACTTCTACCTCCTGAAAATCTACTAACAACAGCTTTAGCCAACATTTTTGCCTCAGTCAATTCGACAACTAGACGGCCGTCGTGTCCGGAGACGTCTTCAATGTCGCTGAAAGTTCCAGAAACCACTGAACGAAGACGTTATTCGGATAGTTATTCAATTGAGACATTGTTGAGGGACACTTTTGCGCCATTGGTGCCATTTTCGCTGTCTTCTCAAATGTTCCAGACGTTTCCTTTGGAACAGCAGAATGTTGAACCACAGCCTTCGCAGTCTAGAAGATCGAGCACCACAGTTCGGAAACAGAGGTGTGTTTTTTTTTTTTGAAAAGCAGAAAAAGAGCTCTATTGAATAGTATTTTTAAATTCTGACACATTTTTCAGAACAATCTACGGCTCCAAACAAACCGAAGTGCTCGAAGAAGCCTTCCACAGTCAAAAATACATGGTTGGAGCTGAAAGAGAAGAATTGGCGACGAGACTTGGCCTGACCGAAGCTCAGGTCCGCGTATGGTTTCAAAATCGAAGAAGCAAACAGAGAAAACTGAGCAAAACTTCGGTGGATCAATAATTATTTGAATTAAATGATTATTTTTGTAAAATTAGTTTAGTTCAAAGAAATAAATTTATTTTTATTCTTCATTTTAAAAAATTTTTCATTAAAAAAAATTTTTTAATAGAAAATGGACGATCGTGTTAATCCTATCTATGGAACCCTTATGAATGGTGATAATATTCCAGATTGCTCATGTTACAGGTTTTTCAAGAAAAATTATTTTTTTAGCAATTTATTTCAGGTCCATCAATTCAAGAACCTATTACAATATTTATACATCAATTATGATCACAATCGGCGTGGTTATTTTTACTTGCTTTTTATTTTATGGTGAAAAATTATTTGCTTCAAAATATGAGGAAGGTTGGTATTACAAAAACTAGCAATCTCCTAGTGAATTTTTTTCAAAATTTTCTGGAACAAAGTCTGTAATTTCGTGAACTTTGAAAGATATAGACGGAAACAGTACCGAAAAGATTTTACCTTCGCGCGTAATAAAGTGTGCGCCCGAGCGCACATAAACACTTTTGAGACTACTATTATTTATACAAATTTTCTCGGCTCAAAATTTATCAATTTTTATGGTTTTTTGTTTGTTTCGTGGCAAATAATTGTAAAATTATATTCAAGAAAGCTTCAAAGTACCTCATTTAAAGGCGCATGCAGGTTTTCATCGACAAGGTTCCAAGGAGCAACAGTATCCCATTTTGCATTTTTAATGGGACATTTTTTCAGCACTTGGAAACAAAAGAGCCGAGAAAGAATGTGTAAAGAAGTCTGGGTGATATTATTTAATTTATTTTTAATTTAAAAAGTCGATAAACGAAAATTATTGGCACAGTCTGAAACGTTTAGTTAAAAACGCGCTCTTCTGCAATCGTGAACTAATAAAAAGAAAGCGAAATGAAAAATAATTTTCGAAGAACGCCTGTTCTTTTAAAAATATTACATTTTAGAGCACACTTACAGATGAAATAAGGGGAATAAATAGATACTACTGGAATGAACTTAAAGGAGGGTTTTACGGAGATTATGAATGAACCTGGGATGAAAATAGGCTTCAGACTCATTCCAATTCTCTATTTAAAATTTTCTAAAACCACCTAGAAGCCGAGAAAACACGCCTCAAAACAATGGCCTAGAAAAAAGGGCCACCGGCGAAAACTAGTCCGCAGGCATGAAAAGTCCAAAAAAATGAAAAACAAAACATAAATTAAGATGGAAAAACATTAAAAAGGACTACTAGAAGCATTCTGCATAACTATTTATCAACGAAACACGAAAAAAGTTCATAGGAAAAAGTTCGGCCAGGTGACCCTTTTTTCTAGGCCATTGTTTCGAGGCGCGTTTTCTCGGCTTCTAGGTGGTTTTAGAAAATTTTAAATACATATTTGGAATGAGTCTGAAGCCTATTTTCTTCCCAGACGCATTCATCTCCGTAAAGCCCTCCTTTAATTTGACAATTAAAAATGAAGTAAATAATGATGATAAAGAAATTTGATATGTGTGGCAAGAGTACAGCGATTTGAAGATTAAAGAAAATAAAACTATCCGGACTAAAAATTAAAACAACTTAAATTAAAGCCGTTGTGATAATGATGAAGAAATTGTTTACAAACGAATTAGAATTTGAAATTTAGAACAAAATCAAGAAATATTGTATTTTTTCATTAACTGTGTCAAATCTAGACACATATCCGCATAGTCAGAAGTTCCCCGTTTTTTCAAAATATCCAGGGAGTTTATTACCATCATGCCCATTAGGAGGCCATTTGTTGACGTTTCTCGTATAACATTGGAGGGGAAGTTTCTCTCTTCTAATGAAAACTTGACCTGTTCGTGGAGGGGTGAAGAATCTTGTGTGGTTGATGATGGGGATGTTTGGTACTCGGTTGGCGATGTATTGTTGCTTGAAGTGGTACCCGTGCCTAGAAGATAAATCATTTTGTTTGATTAAAAATTGATAAAGTTTTACCACTTCCAACACCAACAACAATCCTGGTTGGTTTCTGATTCTGTAACATATCTTGTACAGTTGAAACGTTTCCCGTCACTGGTATCGTCCCAACTTTAAATCTCTTTATTGGTACTATCCCGTCATCTGACTTTTTAGCTGCTAAAGTGTATCTCTTTCCAATCACTGACATAAAAGTTGGGCGGGTTTGAGAAGTGGTTGGATTTTGGTTCGAAACTGATTTTGATGCAGATGAAACGACTTTTGCGGTTGCTCGAGTTTTTCGTTTATTTAACATAGGCGAGGCGGCTGAAAGGCTTAATGGTGATAGAAGCTGATTTGTATAGTCTTCTGAGCTTCTTTTCATTGATCTAAAAATAAAAAAATAATAATTTGAACACAATTTTAAAAAATTAAATTACCTGCTAGCTTCTGAGGTATTATTCAATGCTTCCATAAGAGTTTTAGCCGGTTTTCTCTCCTTTGGTAGCAATACAGGTGCTTCTTCGTCACCATCAGAATCGGCAGTCTGTGAAAAAATGTTTATCAATAAATTTAACTATTAAGGTTACATTTTTCGGTTCGTGAACTTTATCACCTTCTTCTTCCATATCCCCACTTGCCGATGCCATTGGAATAAGCTCAGGTGGAGCATCTTCGGTGTCGGAGTTCTGATATATGCATAAATATTGTTCCAAATCACATATCAAAATTTTTTCGAAATTACCTCTTGTTTTTCAAGCTTTGGGACTTTAGATACCATTTTGAATTGGCAACCGATGAAAAATTCTTAAAATGACAAAAAAATCGTGAAAGTTCTGAAAAACTATCGTCAGTAAAATTTTAATGATACAAAGTGCGCTCTAATGAAAACAGAGAGGAAATTGAAGAAAGTGCGCTCCGTTGGGAAAATTTTCGAAATCGCAATTTTTTCAATTTTTGGCATTTCTTGAGTTTTTCCATGATAAAATGTGGTATTTTAGTTTTTTTTTGAAAAATAAAATTAGCTTCAGTAATGATATTTTATGTTTTAGGAAAGTGCTAATTTTCTCCAAAAGTCACTGGAAACTCGAGTTTTCACAGTTCTGTTTTTATAAAAATGAATTAACTGTTTTTTTGTACGTTTAATGTCAAAACGATCGCCTAAAAGTGATCATAAGATATACACAATTCGTTTAAAAAATAGGCATATTCAAAAATCACAAATATGTTGAAGCAAGTGTTTTTTTCCTGAAGTTATATAGTAGAATTAATTACAGAAGAATACTTCGCACTATTTTTATTTTTATGCTTGTCTACCAGAATGTAAATACGCAAAACAAAAGTAAGCTAAAAATACTGTTGTAAAACTTTTCACCATCTTTTTCTTCGTGACGTGTCACGTTTTTTCATTTCGCGTCATTCGTGATTTCAAGAAACAACACTATTTCTCTTACTTTTATTTAAAGGAGTTTTCCCCGCGTTTATTTCCAATTCGCTTTTGTTTTGAGGATACTTTTTCAAGTCTATCTGGAATTACTTTAAATTAAAAATTTTCTCATTTATGTTCAAAGTTTGAACTTCCAGAAGCTTCAAAGAATGGATTCTGATCTCTACGACGAATTCGGTAACTATATCGGACCAGAACTTGACTCGGACGATGATGCTGAAGAAATAGAAGACAATGAAGACGACGACGAAGAGAAAGAAGAAGAACCAGAAGAAATGGAAGAAGATGACACTGAAGAAGTTCCTCAAAATCAAATTGTGCTTCACGAGGATAAGAAGTACTACGCTTCAGCTGTTGAAGTTTACGGCGAAGATGTTGAAACTCTTGTTCAAGAGGAAGATGCTCAACCACTAACTGAACCAATCGTCAAGCCTGTTTCTAAGAAGAAGTTTCAAGCTGCCGAGCATCATCTTCCGGAGACTGTCTACAAGAAGGAATATCTAGCCGATTTGATGGATTGTCCACACGTTATGAGAAATGTAGCAATTGCTGGGCATTTGCATCATGGAAAAACGACTTTTCTTGATTGT
Organism: Caenorhabditis virilis; assembly: GCA_964036255.1. Classification (NCBI taxonomy): domain Eukaryota; kingdom Metazoa; phylum Nematoda; class Chromadorea; order Rhabditida; family Rhabditidae; genus Caenorhabditis; species Caenorhabditis virilis. The sequence continues at coordinate 398,125 of OZ038417.1, read as the reverse complement.
TTGATGGAACAGACTCATCCGGAGTTTTTCCGAGCTGAGGATGCGGATACAAGATATACTGACACCTTGTTTATTGAACAGCAAAGAGGATGTTCGATTAAGGCAATGCCGGTTTCGATTGTGACTCAAGATAGTAGAAATAAGAGCTATTTGCTCAATGTTATCGATACTCCTGGTAACGAACATTTTTGAATTCGTGAATTATTTTATTATTTAGGACATGTCAACTTTTCCGATGAGATGACTGCGGCATTCCGTCTAGTCGACGGTGTTGTGATTTTGGTTGATGCTCATGAAGGCCTAATGATGAATACTGAAAGAGCGATAAGGCATGCTGTCCAAGAGCGTCTTCCAGTTACCTTATGCATCGCAAAAATTGATAAACTCTTCCTTGAGTTGAAGTTGCCACCAGCGGATGCTTATTACAAATTGAGGTTGATTATTGACCAAGTCAATAATATTCTGGAGTAAGCTATTATTTTCTCTCTCCTAAGTCAAATTGAATTTTCAGCACTTTCTCTGAAGAAGAAGTGAATGTTTTGTCTCCATTGAATGGGAACGTTATTTTCTCTTCTGGGCGCTACAACGTTTGCTTCTCACTTCTATCGTTCGCCAATATTTATTCAAAACAATATGCTGGATCATTCAACGCTAAGGAATTCGCTCGCCGTCTTTGGGGTGATATTTATTTTGATAAGAAGTCTCGAAAATTCTTGAAATCTCCACCGCATCACGATGCTCAGCGAACCTTCGTCGAGTTTATCTTGGAACCGTTGTACAAGATTTTCGGACAAGTTGTCGGGGATGTTGATACGTGTCTTCCACACATCATGTCTGAGCTTGGTATTCGTTTATCAAAAGAAGAGCAAAAAATGAATGTTCGACCATTGATTGGATTGATTTGCAAGAGGTTCTTTGGTGATTTCACCGCTTTCACGGATTTGGTTGTTAGTAACATCAAGTCACCATTGGAAAATGCGAAAGCCAAAGTCGAACAGACATATTTGGGCCCGGCTGATAGTAACTTGGCTCTTGAGATGCATAAATGCAGTGCAGATGGTCCATTGATGGTTCATACGACAAAGAATTATCCAACAGCCGATGCCACATCGTTCAGGGTTCTAGGAAGAGTCATTAGTGGAACTTTGGAAGCTGGGAATGATGTGCGAGTATTGGGAGAGAATTATAGTATTCAAGATGAAGAAGACTGCAGGAAAATGACAGTTGGAAGACTTTGGGTACATGTTGCAAGGTGAACCTCGAAAAAAAACACCTAGTATATTTATTTCTTTTTTGTTTTACAGGTACCAAATCGAAGTGTCACGTGTTCCAGCCGGTTGCTGGGTTCTGATAGAAGGTATCGATCAACCAATTGTCAAAACTGCAACAATTGCTGAACTCCAATTGGAAGAAGATGTTTACATTTTCCGGCCGCTGAAATTCAATACGAGGAGTGTTGTGAAATTGGCAGTTGAACCGATTAATCCATCAGAACTGCCAAAAATGTTGGACGGCTTGAGAAAAGTGAATAAATCGTATCCGTTATTGACGACAAGAGTTGAAGAATCTGGAGAACATGTGCTATTGGGAACTGGTGAATTGTATATGGATTGTGTGATGCATGACATGAGGAAGGTGTTTTCGGAGATTGATATTAAAGTGGCGGATCCTGTTGTGACTTTCAATGAAACGGTGATTGAGACAAGTACGCTGAAGTGTTTTGCAGAGACTCCTAACAAAAAGTAAGTTTTTTTAAAAATTATTTTAATATGTATTTTCTTCAGGAATAAAATCACAATGATGGCAGAACCATTAGAAAAGGGTCTCGACGAAGATATCGAGAATGAAGTTGTCCAAATTGGTTGGAATCGCCGGCGTCTTGGAGAATTTTTCCAAACAAAGTATCAGTGGGATCTACTAGCGGCTAGATCAATTTGGGCTTTTGGACCGGATGCAACAGGTCCGAATATTTTATTGGATGATACGTTGCCATCAGAAGTTGATAAAAATTTATTATCATCGGTGAGAGAATCGTTGGTACAAGGATTCCAATGGGCGACGAGAGAAGGACCACTCTGTGAAGAGCGTGAGTCTTATTACGGAGATGAAAAGAAATGCATAGTTATTTTCAGCAATTCGACAAGTAAAATTCAAATTGTTGGATGCAACGATTGCACAAGAACCATTGTATCGAGGTGGTGGTCAAATGATTCCGACTGCTAGAAGATGTGCATATTCAGCTTTTTTGGTTTGTTTTTCAGTGTCATGACAATTTTTGAATTTATATTTTTCAGATGGCTACACCTAGATTAATGGAACCATACTATTCTGTTGAAGTTATCGCTCCAGCTGATTGCGTTTCATCAGTTTATACAGTTTTGGCAAAACGCAGAGGTCACGTCACTACAGATTCGCCAATTCCTGGTTCACCAATGTATTCGATAAAGGTTTCTTGTTAATATCTGGTCTTATTTCAAAAAGTCCAATTTTCAGGCATACATTCCAGTCATGGACTCATTCGGTTTCGAAACCGATCTTCGTACGCATACTCAAGGACAAGCATTCTGTATGTCAGTGTTCCATCATTGGCAAATGGTGCCAGGTGATCCGCTAGATAAATCAATTGTTATCAAACCGCTTGAACTGCAACCGACTCCGCATTTGGCAAGGGAATTTATGATCAAAACGAGGTAAACTTATTTTATTTTAAAGAAAAAAAGGTTTTAAGGAAATATTAAAAATCATGTGTACAAAGAAGCTAGGGTTTTACTATTTATCGCTACGTTTTTAGCGTCTTTTTGATCAAAAATAATTAAAATTTTGTCGGATTCGAGTTTGAGGAAGGTTTTGAACACAGCGCTTAGTTTTTTAGCGTAATTGTCGTTTTCAAGCTGTGATGATGGTCGGGTGGTGGTTATCTGAAGTTTTTTTTGGATTTCGTTGCTTTAAAAAATGAAAACTGACATTAACAATTGCCATAGGAGTTTGTTTTGAGCCTGTTCCTAACGTTAGGCGCATCGCTGGTTCAATTAAAACTAAAAATTGATTAGAATGTAGATCCATGGCTATTGAAAGTGTGTGACATAGTTCCTCCTAGAAAATATGGATTTGAAATTAATACCTCAAAATTTTCCAAGTTTTAGTTTATAAAAAGGAATTGTTCTTTGAATCATACCTCAAACTTGTCGGGAATGTCAACATTTTGAATATTTGTTTGGACTCTGATTATTTGCATTAAGAGGACGGTTTTTCTGTTTTAAATTGAGCTATCTGTTCTGAAACTGAAGATCCTGAAATTAGTTCTTAAAGTTATCTATTAACAAATGTAATAAATAATGTGTACACCAAATTAATACAATTTTAATGAATATCATTACGAGCGCATTTTAATTTTTTTAAACGAAATATGAAAAAATTATGATTTTCTGAAGCATAAAATGTAAGTTTAAAGAGAGTGTATAATCTATTTTTACATTATAAATTTCTTTACGAAAAATTGAATTTTTTAACGAAATCCTAGCGGAAAAAAATTATTTTTAGAGTGTTAAGTTGAAATATTCGTCTTTGAATGAAAAAAGAACCGTGTCAATCGCATAATAATACAAGAAAGGAGGTAAAATAACAAACAAATTGAAACTCTTGACTAGTTGTGTTGTCATTTGTATCCACACTCCAAAAATGATGCTTCACATCCACACCACAGCCCATTTTTTTTGTCTCTCCTTGTGTGTTTTTCAATGTCTGCGTTTTTTGGCAACTCACTATGTTTCCATTTATGTTTCACCCAAGTTTTTCTTTTTTGTCGTTTTCCCGTTGTTATTATGTTAGGATGACTGTCGAATGCTTTGTTCGGTATGAATGTTATTAGATGGAAATGAAAAGGTGGCGTGTATTCGGTAATGGGAAATTGATTGACATGAGAAAAAGAAATAGTGAGAATTTTTCTAAGTAAAAAATTTAGGGTTTTGTAATTAAATTGAAGTGCACAAAAAGTTTGTAGAAAAAGTAGTATTTGAGAGGAATTTTAAAACTCAAATAAAATCCAGATATATATTGATATTTTTCAAATATTGCAGAAGGCGCAAAGGTCTATCAGAGGACGTCTCCGTCAACAAGTTCTTCGACGATCCTATGCTGTTGGAGCTCGCCAAACAACAGGATGGTTTTTCTTATAATGGATTCTAATTGTTTTTATCATCTCTTATTTATATTGTTATTTTTATTATTAAATTCCTCTTTTGTTTTTTGTGCGATCTCAAAATCTGGACGCTTATTCTTATTTTATGAATTGTTTCTTGTAACAAGGAAGGCACAAAAAGTAAATAGAAAATTAGTTTTAAAAGAAAACTATTTTTGGTAACAACGAAAACAACATAAATCAACAAAAAAAAAAACAAAAACAATTACTGTTCGTTCAACAGGATTCGAAATGAAAGCTCACATAAAAATATTTTCAAAATTGGTTTGTGGGGTTTTCAGTGAAAGGAAAATGATGGTCATTTCAATCCTAATAAACGAACAAGTTTGTATTTTTCAAAAAAAAATATCGTTATTCCTCTCCTAAATCATCTTCTTCATCCTCATCTTTGAATACTGTTTTATTATTGAGCTTCTCTTCTTCTTCTGGTTCGGATTTGATGACTCTGAAAATATGATTGGAATATCTAGATTTTTAAACCACCTCTCCTCACTTTTTAACCAATTTGATATAATTTCCTTTCAAATGACAAAGGGATTGTTTAATTTCCATTGCTGAATACTTCACCAGAATAGTGTCCTCAACGCCGATTCCATCATCTGAAATTTCAATGATTTTTGGTACCAAATATCGAATATTTAAGAAAAAATCATTTACCTATAACTTTCTCCGACTGTTTGATGTGAATTGAAGCCATATCCATGACAACGGCGACCACTAGCCCATTTTCGACATATTTCACAACTGCTTCATATTCGTCGTTAACTTTTGGGCTGAAAAACTCATATAATTCGTTTTTTTTTGGATTACAAGGCCTACGTAAAAACAATTTGATTAATGATGACATCTAAATGGAACACGAACTGATCACCAACGACTCTTGGGGGAGATGCGATTTTGACATCACCGACTGCGACAACGATTCCATTGGCTCTGAAAAGGTTTATGAAATTTAAATATAAATTTTTAAGGCAATTTAGTCATTGTAAGCTGGTTTTTTTCTTTGAAAATACGAGTGAAATTTAAATATCATGCTTTTTTTGAAAAAATGTTTTAACTTTCCCTGCAAAAATAAATTTTTCTTTCAATTTTCCATTTTCGCATTTTCAAACATTCTTTCAGAAACAGACAATTCTTTGCTTTCTTTGAAAAACATTTCTAATTTCTTTAATTGCGCTTTTTTAAACAGTTCAGAAATCATGAGTATTCATGGTAAAATATTTTTCACTTGAAATCTCGTTTGGGAAATGGTTCTTCAATTTCGAAAATGTGATAAAATTACAACTATTCAACTTATATATTTCATAAATTAAAGTTTTTGCAATTTTTAATTATTTTCTTGGAATATATCGCCTTATTCGTCAAACTGTAAATTTTGAAATAAAAATTTCATATTTTTGCTTTAAAAAATCAAAGAAAGACTTGAATTTTTGTGAAATATTTTACAAAGAATATTTAAAAAATTAGCAAGCTTACTCTTTCTTATATTTCCCCACAGTATTCTGAGCAATCCATTCAATCGAATCCTGCATCGTTGATTTTCCAGACATGTGATATGGCAACGAAATATGCCGCAAAAGCTGTTTCTTCACAACTCCGCCACCGTTACCAGCTCCTTTTTTCGTTTTTATCATTTTCAGCGCATTTTCGTAGGAAATGAAGTGATTCTTGGCAAATTTTGAGCTTGTTTTGATGTTGGCTCCCATTCTTGCAAATCGGAATCCATCCTGGAAAATTTGTTAATTAAAAAGCACAGAAGAAACACAATAAAACCTTGGTCTTCTTGTTTTTAACTGGTTGTTTCTCCTCAGCTGCTTGTTCTGGTAATTCTTCTTCAATTTCATTCTTTGGTCGTTTTTCTACAACTTCTTCAGCATCAATATCCTGTTTTAACTTCTTTTTGCCCATCTGTTAATTATAATTTGAGTAAAAATTTATACAAAGTGGTAGATCGATTGGTGTTAAACCAATGTAATGCAAAAAATAAGAATATTTAAACAAGCTTGAAATTTTATCAAAGAACATCAAAATCGAAACGGAATATTTGGCCACATTTGAGGGTTATACTCTGTATATTCCTTTTCAAATTGAAGGTCTAAAACCGTCTCCATCGCCAGTATTTTGCTCGCATTTTCCTCTCCATAAAGTTTTCTCGCATTTTCTCGTTTTTCAATTGTTGCCGCTTGTTCATCTTTGGGTTTTGTGGTTCTTTGCTCTCTTCCTCGGATGTTTACTGAAAAATATATAATTTTTAAGTTTCGTCTATTTAAATTATCCACTTTTATCAATATTTATATATTCTTCTGTATCTTCTTCCATCCATCCACGTTTTCTTCGTTCCGCGTCTTTTTCCAACGCTCGTTTTTCGTCTCCTAAACAAAAACTTCAAATCATCTGGAAAAACTTGTTAAAACTCACTTTCTCTCCTATGATTGGCAGTAATCTCCATAAAATCCTGCATTTCCTTACTCATACACTCCTCTATTTGAACCTCGGGATCTCTTTTATCAATTTCCATTTTTGCACCTCTTTGTTTAGGTCTTTCTTTCGGATTATTCATTGTAACAGCACTGCGAGATGAGGACGGACCTGAAAAAAAATTAGTGAAAAAGAAAATATTACAAAATTTTAAAAATTACCGGCAACCAAATTTTCTGCCTTTTTTGATATCACAAAATTCGCTTTTCTCCATTTTTCACAAGCCGAATAACTGTTCCAGAACTTGTTGAACTTTGTATCTTGTGCCCATTCGCTGTTATATACTATCATTTCTGTAAAAAAGAATAATTTTTCTTCGAAAAAAAATAAATAAGTAAAGTTGTCGTAAGGTGTTATGTTTTGTGTGTAATACTGTGAGTGAGATGTTTGCGTATCACGTTTACCATTGCGGAGGGTAGGACAATTCATTAGAAAACTAAAATATTATACGACAAAAATATTTTCGACAATTTCCTAAGAAAACAAAAATATTATATGACAATTTCATTAGCGACTAATTCATTGGAAAACCATTTCCTTAGAAAATCGCATTGGAGCGCGTTTGCTGGAGGGTAGTCCTTCTGTTTGTAGCGTTTCAAGACGCTAACGATATTTAAGGGGCATGCGCCTTGAAATGTCTGCGTCTCTCAACGTCACATGATAAGGGCAGTTGGTTGCCGGCCCTGATCGTTGAGAGACGCAGACATTTCAAGGCGCATGCCCCTTAAATATCGTTAGCGTCTTGAAACGCTACAAACACAAGGACTACCCTCCAGCAAACGCGCTCCAATGCGATTTTCTAAGGAAATGGTTTTCCAATGAATTAGTCGCTAATGAAATTGTCATCTAATATTTTTGTTTTCTTAGGAAATTGTCGAAAATATTTTTGTCGTATAATATTTTAGTTTTCTAATGAATTGTCCTACCCTCCCATTGCGCATATAAATTAAGTAATACTGGTTTCGAAAAAATAGATTTTTTTTGGTATTTGAATAGCAAGATAATATATTCAATGCTCTTAATAGTTTTCAAACAAACATAAAAAACCTTTAAAAAAAGCTTTCAACAAACATTTATTCAATTTTCAAAAACAACAAAAAACGTTTTGCTCTGACAAAAGAAACATCGATAAAATTAGCTCGAAAATTATGAAATGGTGTCTTTTTGTGTCGGAGGAATTGCATTTATCCTTTGAACAACAATACCGATCAACACATCCTCGACCAGCAAATTCGATTGCAGTTTTCTTGCATTTTTTGCTCCGTTCTATTGTACAGCCTGAAGAAAAGCGGTTTCTATGAAACTTGGTGATAGCTCCTATGCTTTGAAAAAAAAACAAAATCACGAAAATTGGTGAAGCTTGGACAAAGTTGGGAGGTTTTTAAAATTTTCCTAAATTTCTCGTCTTCAAAGCGAGACCAAATTTCGAGTACTCGCGGTGAACACGAGAAATTCAAAATTTTTCACCAAATCCGCAGTTTTCCATGCTTTTTGAAGAATTTTCCTTCAATTTATCGTAAAATCACCTGTTTCATAACTACAACTCCTTACAGTATGCGAATTCAGCGTCTGATTTTTTTGATTACTATAAAACGAATAATTTGTCTTCTGACATACACTTCCACTCGGACATGTTACAACTTCCCAATTTTTAGAACTTTCTTGGTACGTGTCACAATCTGTACCAACACATGTCCAACACTGGATCGAACATGTTAGAACTGAAATGTGATCATTTTTAATGGGACTTCGAAAATAAAGAAACCTGGAAAAAATAGTAGAGAAATCGCAGCTGTTTCCGCCAACATTAACATGACTAAACATGAAAAGCAGAACCGAAAAAGATACCCCGGAAATTAATTTCCTTTGTTCCAAAATATCTAAATTTTATCCAAAGCAATGATTAAAAAAAAACCAAACATATTAAAAAAAAACGTGCGATCCCAATTAAGAATTAAGCTTTAAATATAATTTTCCAGAAAATTCCAGCTAAATATTCACAGAAAAAAAGGAAAAGGAAGAAAATCAATAATGCACAGGTAAATATGAAATATGTTGTTGATTCTGCAAGAAACTATTCCTATTTGTTCAGATTCGAAAAAAAATTAAATTTCCCCGAATCTAAATAGGTACAAAATTCAAGAAACTTCACAACCACCAGGGCTAATGCTTTAACATCCAAAAATAAATTTGTGGATATTTCAGTCAAAAAAGGCGCTGAAAAATAAGATATCTAACAAAAAACGCATATGAAATCACAACCGAGGATAGAAAAGATAATGGTCAAAAACTCGCGAAATTTTAATATTCAACATAAAATAATTTCGCCGATTTTTGATCATTTTTGGGCTTATGAATATAGAAAAAAGGGGAAGAATAGGCACAAGCTCAGAATGAAATTTGGTAACTATTTTCTTTCGAAAATAGATTGGTTAGCGGCATTCCCAAACTTTGCATGATTGGTCAACACTTCCGGAAATGACGTATGGGGACGAATGGTGGAATGCTGAAAATATTATGTATTTTTTAGCTGATTGCTATTCAGCGGCCTAGAACGCCAAAATTTTTATATGCTTTCTTAAAAAACTAATATTTAATATAAATTTTCTAGAAAATCAACCCTTTTCATCTACGAGATATCAGTTTCTTGTTTTCATAGAAATTCCAGTCACCTCCATACACCATTTTTCAAGATTTTTCTTTTAAAAACTCACCAACTGTTGATACAAAATGATCATGTGCTTCAATTGTTTTCATACACCTCTGATTCGCCAATTCCCATATTCTGATTGTTTTGTCATCAGCAGCAGATATCAAAAATTTCCCCTTCGGATGAAATGCCAATCCGCGAACCCAATTTTCATGTCCTTGCAGTGTGAATATAACATCTCCCGTATTAATATTCCATGCTTTGATACTTCTGTCACGAGAGCCACTGAACAAAATATGCGTGGTGTTTGCTTCAGATTCTGAAAAGGAAAACAATTATTACATTCTCAACAAAACTATCAAAACTTACGTTGGCCGGTGATAAATGGATACGCAGATTCTGGAGCCCATTCAACACATTCAACCGCATGTTCATGATCTCTTAGCACCAATTTCGCAGCTTTTGTGGCAAATGACCAAACACTAACAGTTTGATCATTACTGGCAGAAGCGAAAAGTGTTCCATCCAACGAGATCCTAATCATTCTCACCCAATCGTTATGTCCGCGGAATGTGAATACACAATATCCGGTTGAAATCTGAATTTTTAAAATAATAAAAAAACAGAAATAAAAACTCACATCCCACTGCTTGATGGTATGATCGCGACTAGCTGAAAGCACAAAATCTCCAGTCGGCAAGAAAGCAACTGATGAAACAGTATGTTCATGTCCTTTCAATGATTTGAGACAATCGAATGTTTGTCCAAAGTCCCATAATTTTATTGACAAATCAGAGGAGCATGAAACTGAAAGTAACTAAATTATTAATGAAGAGTTCTGACAAAATCATACCTAACTGCTTTCCTGACGAATCAAATGCAATATCATTCACTGCATCTGTATGTCCTTTGAGGGTTCTTTCGAGTTGACCCGTTTCGTAGTCCCAAATCTGGAAACATTTTATATTTAAAATTCCACGATTTGTCGAAGTTTTCAAAAAATTTTCAAAGAAATATTAAATTGAAAAACATTTAAAAAATTAATACTTAAATCGAAATTTGAATGTCCATAAAATTTTTTAAACAACAAATTCCATCGTGTCGGAATTTTCCATACAAATCTGAATAGACCTAAACATAACATTAAAAATTCTTACCTTAATAGTCGTATCCTCCGAACAACTCGCCATCACAACCCAATGTGGATGAAATATCACCCTCGTAATCGGCAATCGGTGCCCAATCAACTTCTGAGTCTCCGGAGGTCTGGGAATCCAATCAGCTGCTTGTCTTTTGTCCCGCGTCGGCGCGCCATGACTAATTTCCCTCTGAGATTCTTGAAGCTTTCCTTCTAAATCGTTCACTTTTCTTTGTAATCTGAGCACGGTTGTCCACTTCTTCTCCAGAATTCCTCCTTGGATTTTAACATCATTTTCGCTCTGAAAATTTGAAATGTTGATATTTACGAATTTAAAGAAATGGAAATTTTTACCAAGCTCGCTTCTTTCAAAAACACTGAAAACGCTTCGTTGTATCCATTCATCTGAAGATACTCTGCGATTGCTCGATTGCTGAAAAATCAATTGATTTGCTGGGAGATCTCGAATGCGAGTTTTTTTTGTTGAAAATTTAGAAAAGGAAGCTTTTAGTAATGCTTTTTAATCTTAATTTACGTTTTTTAGGCTGTGTTGCGAAATTTCACCCAATCGAGGCACACGTTTTCTGTTTTCGCTTCTCCTCCACTTTTTTCAACACAAATGCATTTATTGAAATTCTCCAAGCATGCGCATCTGTTTATGGCATCAGCCTCGCAAACAAACGCGTCCACATTCTTAATTGGATTCTTTTTCTTTTCCATCTTTTTCAGAGCATATATTTTTGGAATAAAAACAACTTACATCTCCTCCCTTTGCCGATCCGATAGGCTCATTTTGTGTCTTGTTAATTACTCTGCTAATTAACCAACTAATTTGGACCCAAATTGTGGTGGCCGTGGACTGAACTGGATGATTGAAAGTGTTTCAATTGAAAAGAAATTCGCTGTTATAAGGCCTGAAAAATTAATATGAAATATTGCGAAAGGTAAAGAACTAAAAAAAGGAAAAGCAATATTGAATCTAAATTCCGAAGAGAAATTAAAAATTCGATGAATAACCAGAATAAATACAAGATATTTATTAAAAGAATTTTCACATGGAATATGAATTTTATTGAATTATTTTGAAATTCAGTTTTAACTTCATCAAAAATAATGCGGAAACTCAAAAAAAAAGCACACAAATCAAACTTTGATTTAACAATTGTCAATCAACCCAAGTTCCATTCTGGTGCTCATTTTTTCAATTTTTGCAGTATGTTTTGGTATATAAATTGGATTTCAATCGATTAAACAAAATTATATCCTGTGTGAAATTCATCAGTCAAAACTGGGAAAACATCGAATTTTATTCAATGTCCTATTTTTATTAAAGTAAAACACAATAAAAGCTAGAATTTAAAGTAGAAAAATTGTCTTTTATTTCTGAAAAATATAAATAATGCATGTCCGTTTTTCTTTCGAATTTAAAACATTGAAATTGAACTTCAGACAGTTACACTACAATAACTCTAAAAATATTCGTAAATGCTTATTAGTCACTTTTATTATAATTTTTTTAATTTAAAAAATCAAGAAAGGAACCAAAAAAGCAACAACAAGTCTAGAGATAGGCAAATAGACAACAAAGACAAACAATAATCGATAATTTGGACAGTTTATGAATCACATGTTGGATTGCGAGAAACTAAGCCCTTCTTTCCCATAATTCATAGAAATTGTACCCGTTTTGAACGCAATTCATTTTTGAATGGTTTTTCATGTGAAGAAAGAAGTTATATTATTCGACGATTATTAGTATGAAATAGTAAAATAACCATTTTTTCAATAAGTTAAAATAAAACAAGAACCATCAAAAACAGCATATGGAGCTAAAAAAGAAGTATATGTTATGTTGACTAGCTCAGCAGAAAGAGGCCCCGCAAAAAAAGAAAGAAAGCACGACGATTACACTGTCTGTTCGTCTGGTACCCTATACAATTCGTATTCACTCTGCCTCGCAAGATCGGCGACGTTTTGCCTGCGTTCCGATGGAGCATCGTTATAAGGAAGGAGAAGGAGGAAAATTAAACAATTTGAGTTGTGTTTCTTTCAGGATTAAATAGAAATTTTCTGTGCGAAAGAAAAAATAGAGTGCATCAGATACATGCTTAATTTTAACAGAGAGATAGTTATACTTTGTCTAAACCCCCTATGTTTAGAATCTATTGTCTAAAACATGCGTTTAAGACGTTCTAAACAACACTATTTCATTGAAAATGTAATTTTAAGCGACAAGTCACTAAAAACTTTAACTTCCAATATTCCAGTTGTGCAATATATCTATTTACTTCGAAGTGAGACAAATGTCAATGGATTTGCTCGCATATACTGTAAACGAATAAAAACACTAATGTTACCTCATTTCTACTCCAAACGAGCTCCATAAACTGGCACTTTGCCAGCACACCTTCTAAAAAACAAAACGCAAACGCTCCACGTTATTCACGTGAGAAATCGTTTTTTGGAAGGTGTGTTGGCAACGTTCCAGTTTATGGAGCGCGTTTGGAATAGAAATGAGGCAACAGTAGAAATTCGATTGAGGTTTTTGAATTAGGATTTATCTATATACGGTCCGAAAGCGCTACATAGGAGGTAAAGACCGATTCGGGTTGGGAAACTAAAAAAAATCACCAGAACTACAAATAGTCTTGGAGATCCCAAAAACTCAAACTCATGCAAAATAAACCTAGAAAAATAAAGAAAATCGCTAATGTCAACATGTAGTAGAGGAGTACAGGATTTTCTGCCACCAAGCCGTGTTTATTGGATTTCTACGTTATATTTGAAGTAAAAAAAGTTTTTAATACTTGAAGCTTTAGTCCTTGGAAAAAAAGATTCCAAGATAATTTTTTTTAGAAAATTATCGAAAATTCGTATACAACCTAAATACAACCAACCCAACTGCACTTTTATAGACTTTAATAAACGAAACAACTAGGGACAACTCGACGCACAAACTGTCGTTTGAACCGAAACTATAAATAAACTGGAATTAAATGTAGGATCGATAAATAAAGCTCTTCGAGATTTATATTATGAATGTCGACGATTGAACACACAATAAACGGAGGTACAAATCTTAAAACATTATTCTGTGTGTTCGATTTTACAAAATAATCAGCGGTAATGGGCAATCGTAATTCCTCCAATTTGTATCCACAAGAATACATTACAAAGTTTATTCAATTTTTAATCCAACGAGACATCAAAAATGCGTATTTCTCCACTCTCATCCCCCTATCACTTTTTTCATATCTTGAACAAAATTTTGACAAGTTTTAAAAAAGCGAATCCAAGTCATTCATTCTCCCCGGGGGGCACCAAGAGACGCCCTCCTTCTTTCCAAACTCGTGTGCTATCATTATTCAAAAAGCGGCAACAACACTGAAATGGCACCATTTGGGTGTTGCTTTTTTGTCTTTTATTTCCTTCTTTCTAAACGTATGATTCAATTTTCTGTTGTTTTATTTTTTGAAAAAAATGCTTTAGCAAAGTTCATAATCTATCTTTCTTTCGTGCCTTGATGCCATTTCGAGGTCTTATGAAAAATTTAGAGTTTTTAGGACTCACGACTTCGATGCATTTCACATAGTTCTTCAAGTTTTCTAGATGCGCTTCTTTTTCATTTTTTCCATCTTGGTAAGTTGATCTATACAGATTAAAAAAAAATATTTTTAAGACCAAAGATACTGTTTTCAGCTTTACCTCAATCATGCTCAAAGCGAGTATAGTGAGCTAATGAATCAAGAAATTGGAGTTCGAGTTGAAGCACTCCAAATCATATATGACAATACTTCAACAATCACATCTACCGGACACCCGAGATGCCGTCTAACTTTGCACAAGTCAGGCTGGGATCGGTGATTAAGTTACTTTTAGTTCTGTGATGTCCCCTGTTTTGATGATTTTCGTCTTAAACAATCAATGAAATCGATAATTATAGAGATACATGTTCGAGTCCTCAATTTCGATTAAATGACACATTGTCATGGTCAACAAGAGTTTGTTATAAATGGGTGTGTGATACCAGTAAGTCCCCAAATGTTTCACTTTCAACTTTGATCTCATTCATTAAAGATAAATACGCAATGCGGGTAGAAAACTGTTGGATAGGAACACCAAAGAATCGTGTTTTTATTGTTCGAGACGATGGTTGTACAATCGAAAAAGCGATTTTGACATCACCAGTCTATGCATCTTTCAATAGAGCTGCAGCAATTGGCTGGATGGCTGTACGACAGAAAAACATGAAATACATGCATGTTGGATGCACGATAAGACTTTGTCACCTCTGTAATCCGAACTGTCAAGAAATCACCGTAAGTTTCATATCCTCTATAATATTTGAAAATTAAATAGTTCCTATTACAGCCACCGCGAACTTGCAATGATAGCCGATCTGACGATTACGACGCAATGTGGAATAGCTCATCTAGAGTCAAGAATCTATGCAATCCAACACCATCGACAACTACACCACGGAACCTCGCCGTACATTTAAATTTCATATTCATTTTTCTACAGATTTTTGTACTCTTTACCGCTCATTTGATTTACTGATATTTTGCTCAAAAATACAATTACTTTAGTAAATGAAATAGTTGAAGGAACGAAGAAGAGAAAAGGAATTTTAGAAGTAATTTCGAAAATAGAAAAATAGCAGAATAGCAAATAGCTTCGAAAAATAGCGTTTTCCAATTTTTGTAATTGTTCGAGTTGAATTGTTCTGTGTTTTCTTTTCAAATTTCTGAGTGAGAAAAAAAACATAGTTAAGTTAAGAAAAAATATCAAGAAGCGCTGATATAAAAATCCCCGAATAAACAAAAAGAAAAAATTCAAATTTGATGGACCTATCCAGAAACTAAAAATGTTGCTAAAAATTGCAAGAAATGTCAAAAAATAGGAGAGTCCATTTTTTGCTGCACTATTTACGAGTTCGCTGCGAGATATAGTGATAATGCGTATGTATGTGCCTTTAAGTTGTAGATTTATGATAGTCAATATTTATCGATTTTTTAAAAATCTGTAGCGGATGAAAAACGCGAATTTTTCAAGAAAGAATAAAAAAATGGAAATGGTTCTAAACTCGAAGGAAATTAGTGCAAAACAAATTGCTTTTAGTAAGTTAAAAAACGCTCTGAACATGAATTGTTCAGTTTTCATAGATTCATCGGATTATTAGGAGTAACACGATTGTTAGTCTAAAAATCCGTTTGATGGAAACGGACGATATTGGAATTTTTAACAAGGCTGCTTTCACATCATTCCTGCACCAATTCGATTCACACTCGAAGCTTGGAAATTTGAAAGTAGGTTTTTAAGATGAATCCGTTTGAAACGTTTGCATTGTAGAGATTTCTGGAGGTTTCGAATGATAAGTTCAATCAAATTGCGCAGTTTTTGAGAAATAGGAGAAAACATGCAATCACCAAAAAAAGAAAAAGCATTTATTCATGTAACGTTATTATCCCCACCTTGTTGAGGGGCCTTTTTTATCGAGTTGGACTTCGGCAAGCTTCTCGACGTCTTTCTTTCAGATGTTCTCACCATTCCGGCCGGCAATAGAGGGTGTCCAGATTTCACGCGCTTGGCCGTTTTTCGCTGGAAATTTCAGAATTTCGGACAAAATTCGGATTCTTAAACCTTGCTCCTCGTTTTCTGTTTTCTCGTCTCTGTCAACTTCATCATAATAAATATCAACGTTTTAAACTTCGGCCGATCTTCCGGTAATTTTCTGGTACATTGGTTAAGAACTTCAACAACGTCTGAAGGACATTTTGGTAGTTTATGGGGATATTCCACATTCTAAAAACCATTTAATAATTTTTAAAAAACTTTAAATAGGAAAATAAGTACCAAAATTTCCTCAGTCGCTTTCATAGTAGTTTTCGGATGAAGCGGCACAGAAGAGCACTTGGTGAAAATCTCCCAATACGTTACTCCATACGACCAAACATCAGTCTTTTCGTTAAAAACTCCAGTCTTTAGGGTTTCTGGGCTCAACCATCTAATTGGTGCTCGTTTCAGCGATTTCACTTTAATCTCATTTGCTCGAACAGAAAGCCCAAAATCCGATACCTTTGCTGTCAATTGTGGGGTGATCAAGCAATTCCGGGCAGCCAAATCTCGATGGATTATCTGAAAAACAAATTCATAAAGACATACTCTCATCTCAACGATGAAGATTTCGCGGTAAAATCGTTTAAATTTGATTTTGCAGTTGCGCTCCATTGCATATCGATCTAATTCGAGCTTCGACTTTATTCACTGTTGGTTTTAATGATTGTAATTTTTAGAACATATTTAAGCAATAAAAAATGCAAAACTTTCTATAAAATCAAAAAAAACTTTTGTATACAAGGAAGAATTAAGACTAGTGAACAAAATGTTTCCAAAAATTGACGCGATAGATTTTCCAAAAGCATGCCTCTTTAAGACAGCGTCACACTTATTTCAGCTTTATCGGCTTTGCGTTCATTAAAAATACTCAACCATCTTTCAGATACTAACCTTATTCAGTGCCAAATGTGACATTCCTTTAGCAATATCATATGCAAATGACAACATTGTTTCATAAGTAATAACCCGAGTATCCCTTAAATAACTTCGAACCGTTCCACCACATGCCAATTCCATCAAAACCATAATCGGTGTATGAAGCGAACAAATCCCATAAAATCTCACAACATTGTCATGGTCAAAATAAGCCATAATCTTAGCTTCACCGAAAAATTCGTTCAATTTTATCCGGTCCATACATCCTTTCATCGTCTTGATCGCGCATTCCTTGACCACTCCATTTTGTTTAAAAGTCCCACTAAAAACTTCTCCAAAAGCTCCGGATCCTAGTCTTTTCCCAATTTGAACACATTCTGATTCTATGAGGAAAGTTGGTCGAGGTATGGGCTAAAAATCCCGAAATATTATAGAAATATGACGATAAATTCAACTTACAATGCACGATTCACCGTGAAGTGACCAATAATCGATCAAGTGGTGAATGAAAAGAAAGTTTTTACATGCATGTGCAGGTCCGATATTTGTGAGAAGCTGAAAAATGAAATTTATTCTCGAAATATGTAAAACTCTGAATACCTTTTTGCATTCCCAACTTCCTTGCTCTTTTAAGAGCGCATAATGGTTAACCTTTTCCTTTTCTCTAACGGATATACATAGAAATGTGCGGCCTTCAGCGTTGATTGATCGGCGGACGACGAATGAATGATGCCACTGAAAATATTTATCCTCAAAAAACCGGGAAACGGATTTCTTTTTTATGCCACTGAAACTAACAAATAACCCCCCCCCATACAAAAAAAACAGTATACATTACCTTCAACAATGGTATAACGTGATCATTTAACACAACTCCATGAAACCACAAAAACTGTGCCAAATTCGATCGATTTTCCTCATCCTCTTCACAAGTGCTCAACGATTGATGCGGTCCTGACGAACAATCCGTTCCAGGCATTTTCTCCGAACCGTCCATCTTGCGATGAGTCTTGCGTCCCGCACTTGCACTCGGCTGCTCCACATATAAATCCTCTTTCTCTTTTTCAGAATTCTTCGCCGAGAGTTTCGATTTCGATCTGGAGGCGTGAAATGGTACCAGACTTCTTGGTCGGCTTGGTTGGTCACTTGACGCTTTCATTTATTTTTGTCTTAAATTTCTTAACCTAGAATCAATATATGTTTTTTACTTGCGCATTTTAAAACTCATCACGATTTCAATCTCTTATCTTTGCTAGAAATGTCGAAAATTTTGAATTTTTTGATGAATGAGAAAAGCCACGTCATTTGTACATAGACGATTCCCCCCGCAAATATAACTTGGAGGTCTCATTCATTTTCGCAAAATTTAGGAATGCAAAACAAACTTGATACGTTGAAAAACATAAAACAAGATGCGAATCGAATTTCGAAAGCAGAAAACGAAGCTATTGTGAATAATAATGATCGAGTGAATGTTCAGGAACCGACTGATAGATTTTTAGAGGTATTGTCAAGATAAAAATTTCTGGCCGCTCGTTTTGCGGAGTGTCGTTGGGAATTTCCTCGCCGCGCGACCGCAACGCGCACGACCAACTGAGACATTTGAATTTGAGCGCGTTGCGGTCGCGCTGCGAGGAAATTCCCAACGACACTCCGCAAAACGAGCGGCCAGAAAAATTAAATTTTTGAAACAATTGTTGGCGGTCTAGAAAAAGTTTTAAAATATTTAATGATTTTTTCTGAATTTTCTTTTGAAAAGGCATTTCTAGGATCCATTTGTGAAAATTTTGGACTCGAAAAATATTTTTCCATAAATTGCGATTAGGGATTTAGAAAGCTCAACCAAACGCAAATGGGCGTTAGAATTAAGTGGGACGCTATCTTTAAAGTAATACATTTTTATAATTTAGGACGACGGAAAAGACGATTTGGTTGTTAAAGAAGAAGGTGGCTCAGTTATTACGGCGCAGTTGCCTGTGAAGGAAACAGACAGTAGTTCAATCTCTGAAAATGTGAAAAACGAAAAACATGACCCGGATTTTGATTACGTCAAAGCTCATCTGAAAAAATATAAATGGTATCATGGTATGGTGGTGACGGAGAAAATTGAGCCCTTATTGAAGGTAAGCACAATTTTTGATAAGATTTATTTGCATTTCTCTTGAAATTTAGTTTTCAGTGGCCTTATTCATTCGTTGTACGATTATCATGCCACCGGGACGGTCGTCGTACACTTTGTATGACAATTCGTCTAGAAAACAAGTCGTTGGACCATTATGAGTTTAGTCGTGAGAAGAATCGCTGGAAATGCAAAGATCTTTTGAAGAATAAGGGAGCTTCTGGAAGTACAAAAACATTTGTGCATATTGCGCATGTTATTGATTATTGGTCGCTGACAAGTCCGTGTATTGTAAGTATTATAGTTGTATTTGAACATTTGGAATTCGACCTCGACATGAACTGAAACATTTTTAGTACCACTCTATCTTTGAGGATCATATTTCAGTTTTGGAAAAAAAAAGCAATTCACCTTTTTTTCAGCCAATTTCTCGTCCAAAATACACCATTCAACATGATGATACACGGTTAGAAGAACGATTAGGAAGTAGTGCTTTTAGTGAAGTTTGGATGGGTTCTTATCGGTTGGATTGTCCGATTAAAGACTGTGCATTGAAAACAGTGAAAGGGACAGTGACGAGAGATCAATTGAAACGTTTTCATTGTGTAAGAAATAATTTCTTTTTTAATAGGTTTTTGCTCGATTCAATTTTGCTCAGCTCAATTGATGTTGTTCATTTTCAGGAGGCTGATATAATGACTCTAATCGATCACGAGTGTGTCATAAAGCTGTTTGGAGTTTGCAATCTGATGTCTCCTTTGATGCTTGTCATGGAACTAGCAGTTGGTGGAACCGTTCGGTCATACATGAGGGAAAAGAAGGACGTTGTCACTTTGGAAACAATTTTTGGATTTGTCTATGATATTTCTCGTGGGATGTCTCACATAGCATCAAAAAATATAATCCATCGTGATCTGGCAGCTAGAAATTGTCTAATTGGTTCAAAGCTTGTTGTTAAAATTTCGGATTTTGGTTTGGCCGTTAAAGGACCGTGTGTAACTGTAAAAACTTTGAAATTGGCACCGATGAGATGGTTAAGTCCGGAAACGTTTGAGAAGGGGATTTTTAATGAAAAAACTGACGTTTGGTCGTTTGGCGTAACGGTTTGGGAGATTTTGACCAAGTGTGAAGCATTGCCACTGTATCCGAAGCCTTTGAAACAAGTGGAAACGATTATTAGAAGTATAGAAAATCCACATAAATTGAGTTCGAGGAATGTTAATAAGAGGATGAAGAATTTGTTGTTGTTGACGACAAAAAAGGTGAGAGTAACTATCACAGGTTTCACAGTGGGCTAAAGTGAACCGACTATAACTAAGAAAATTCATTACGACTATTAAAAATTGAACGCAGAAAAGCGGGCGTTTTTTGGGCGTGGAATTTTTGCAATTGTGCGGAACGGTTTCATAAAAGGTAGCTTGTCAGTTAATACAATCCCAATCCAAGGCAAAAAATCAAAATTCGAATGGGAACCCAGGTGGTCCAAAGAACATTACCAATATGTAGCCAAATTCAAATAATTGTGTTTCGCGCCAATATCGACCGCGTTGCACGGACACCGACCGCGTCGCACGGTCACCGACCGCGTCGCACGGACACGCGCGCATTCAAATTTTGATTTTTTCAACTTTGGACCGCTGCTATGACGCGTGTACTTATCGGTGTGATTTCGCATAAATTGCATTCTACTAACGAGAGAACGCTTTAATTTTTGAATCAAAGAACAGGTAGGGTCAAATTAACTGAACAGCTGTCTTTAAAATGCCGTTTGTATTATTGTCTCACAAATTCGGCTTCATAAGCGTGAACTTCCCTATTTTGCGAAATAGTGTATGGTGAGGGATAATAAGACAACGCAACGCAACCCTTCCCGTTGCCCTCACGCGTGGCGTGTCGATTTTTTTGACATAGGTTTTTCACGTTTATATAACAGATTTTGTAAACAACTAATAAAAAATTCGAACTTTTGCGTGTGTGCAACTTGTCGTAACGGTGTACACACACAAAGCGTTGTTCGTGATGCCAATTTCGGTTCACGTTATTCCACCGTGATGTTTCTCATCTAGATCAATTTCAGAACCCCGACGAACGGCCAACATTCAAAATCATCGAAAAAAAATTTAAAAAATATTGTGAAGATTATCATGCAATTGTGAATATTGTTGAGCACATGAAAGCGAAACAATTGAGAAAAGTTGGAAAGCAGAAGAGTGAAAATGATGAGGATGTGATTCAGAAAATTTTTGAAGAAACGTCATCAAGGAAGAAATCGTCAAGAGAAAAGGAAATGAAAAGTAGGGGGACTAGAAGTGGGAATAAGTCATCGGATGAGAAGAGTCAGCAGCCTATGACGGACAAAGCAACGAGACGGAGAGGAAAGTATTCGAAGGATTGATGATTTTTTTGTAATATGATTTGAATAAAGGTCAAAAATAACAAAAGTTCATACTGAATATGAGTGTTTTTCACGGTGGGCTAAAGTGAACCGACTATAACTATGAAAATTCAGTACGACAATTAAAAATTGAACATAGAACAGCGGAGGCTTTTTTGTGCGTGGCATTTCTGCAATCGTGCAAATTTTGTAGCAAATGTAGCCAAGAAACACGAAAAATAAAAAAATACGTTTTTTATTTGGAAAGTCCTAAAAGTTGTTTTCCAGGCCACGCATGTTTTTTCTTGCTATTTTGTTTTTTGTTTGGTTTTGTTAGCACTTTTCTACCCAACCAGAGATGAAACATTTTGAAATTTCAAAAAAAAAGTGACATTTCAAAAAAATTTAAAGGTCTTTATATTTCCGAAAAACCATTGGATGCAATAAAAAATCTTAGTTAATGATTATGCTTGTATTTAAAAAAAATCCCAATACAGAAAAACTCCAACTAAATCAATATCTATAAGGCAAGTACAACACAATAATATTTCTTTTTTAAACCAGCATTTTATGACCATGTTGATTACATTTTATCCAGTTTAAACTCCTTTAGCCATTGAAACATTATCAGTAAGGAATGGAACATTCAAATAATCTCTGAGCCATTTCATTTCGGTAACATTATTTGATGTCCATACACCCAGGTACATGTTATTGTCACGGGCTTCTTTGGCCAAGTATCTACAAAACATGAATGCTATTTGTGTTCTATTTTAGAAAAAATACCTGCTAGCATCATTAACATGATAAAAAATCATATCCGATCCCAAAAATTTTGGCATGATCAAACTCCTTGCCAACCCATAAGCCAAAACATCCAAAAAATTAGCAAGAGCATTCATCCCTCCGGTAAACCGATTAATAGTTGCATCCTCATCAGTGGTACTCAATTCCCAGGATCTCCAAGTGAAACCAGTTAAAATCTTGGTATCCGCCTTTTTGACCAAATAAACATCGATCGGATTGAAACCAGAAACCAAAACTTTGGAATATAGGTTATGAGTGCGGATTTGAACAACAAATTGAGTTAGTAGAGCTTCATCCACATTTTTCACGTCCCAAATCATCATGATGTCATTTTCGACACAATGAGCTACAGCTTCAGCGAATGTGGGCAATGAAATATTGGTGTTTAGATAACGGAGAGTTTTGAACTCTGCTGACGTCATTGATGAAATATCCTTGTCGACTCCTGTGATCCGGGCTGGAAAAGTTTTTGTAAGCATTTTTTCCGCAACAACCAAAGTATATAATTTTCTTGAGTTATGATCATGTATACGATATGAGATTAGAGGGTTAAAAAAATAGAAATTCAAGAAACATAAAATTTAAAACTAGAATTTGAAACTTCAAACCTTTGAAACTCACCAACATTACTATCATGTGATATGACAGCAACTCCGTCAGAAGTAATTTGAATATCCATTTCAGCCAATTGTCCACCCTCACTTTTAACAGCCGACATCGCTTGCAAACTATTTTCCGGAATTCCATCATGTGACGATCCTCGATGTCCCCCAACTTTCCATTTTTCAAAAAACGCTTCCCGATCCGCATCATTTGTTAGTTGTGGAATGCGGAAAATGAAGAACGCGATCATGAACAAAATCGGTAGAATTGTGAAAATGAACAGGATTACTCTAATGGTCTGAAAACTTTGGGATTTGCGATTTAGCTGAAAACATGATCGAACCGTAAATTTCAGAGCTAACAATGCCATGATGAAGAAAAATCCGACTATAATAACCCATGCCAAAAATGACAACAAGTCCATGTTTACCTGCAAAGAAAAATAATAAATTACATATCTGAAAATCTGAAACTTGGAAAAATTATATACATTCTTTTTTTTCTCTAAGAAATATATTTCTGATTGAAAACAAAGTTTCCAAGATTTATAATTAAATTTCCGGAAACCCACTTCTTGGTTCATTATTTTAATAAGAATGTAAAATTCTAAGATTTAAAGTCACATAAGAATTTGAAGACACAAGGAGAGCTTAGGAATTTAATCAATATTTTTTGGGAATTTGAAGTCACATTCACACTTCTTGTAACTCGAAGATGTTTAGCTTTTAAAGACACATACATTGAAAGTATAAAAGAATACTCTCATTTTTTACTAATTCAGAGGAGCATGCAAAAGTTCGAAGGAGCATTGATAAAAAGTTCGAGGGAGAATAATGAAAATTTAAAGACATATGGCATTTTTCTAGAATTTTAAGGCAAATAACTACTTTTTTGCATATTAGCCCTTTTTTCTATAGTTTAAAGGTATGTGGCGTTTTCTGAAAAATTTAAACGGACTCTTTACTGAATTTGGGTTTAAATTCCATTTTCATCTTCTTCACAGAATTTGAAAACCTATAGAAGCAAAACAATTTATCAAAATTTCCTTTTCTAGTACACGAAAAGAGCACATTTACAGGGTAAGGCGGCGAATGGCCTAACCGCTCGGCCGCGCGCGAGAGAGCATGCGAATGTGAGAGAGTTTGCAATTGTTAGGCCATTCGCCGCCTTATTTTTGAAATGGGTGTCTTTGAGTACTAGAAAAGGAAATTTCGGAAAAATATGTTTCTTGAATAGGTTTTCAATGTCAAGAAGAAGATGAAGATGGAATAGAAACCCAAAAACAGTAAAGAATCCATTTAAGGGCAGGTTGTCAGTTAACACGATCCAAAATCAAGGCAAAAATCAAAATTCGAATGGGAACCCAGGTGGTCCAAAGAACAATACCAATATGTAGCCACATTCAAATAATTGTGCTTCGAGCCAATTCCGAACGCGTTGCACGGACACCGACCGCGTCGCACGGACACGTCCGCATTCAAATTTTCATTTTTGCAACTTTGGGCCTGTTATGACGCGTGTATCTATCGGTGTGATATCGCATAAATGTCATTGTAGTATTTAATGAGAAATGCTCTAATTTTTGAAACTAAGATCAGATAGGGTAAAATTAACTGAATAGCTGTATTTAAACGTATTAAAGATCTTTTAACTTGTCCAAAAAAGTACAAAAATTTTAAAAACCCACTTTCGGATCCAAAAACGATATTTGGGGATTTCCATTAAGCGACAGAAAAGAGGCCATTCTTACAAGTTCTATACTTCAGTGAACGATATAAATATCAAATCTGTTCGGTTTGATTTCATTTTTTTGTGTAAACAAATCCGAAGATCCCACATAAAATTGTTCAACCACTTGATGTTTTAAACAAAAACTAACTTCAGAGTTTCAATTAAAAATAAACAAAAGTTCATAGCGAAAAATTCTTGGAAAAGTACAAAAAATAACATTTATTTTCAAATGACATGCTATTTAATTTAGAATGCAAATTGAGATGGCACTTTTGATGAGAATTAAGCATGTCGGTTTTTGAGTGATGTGGGTAGAGAAATTTTTTGAAAATAATTGGACTTTAGGGATACTTTGACGAGCTCTCAAGTTTCACAAATCACTTTCTTTGGGATCAATTATTTTCAGATTCTCATAGATTTTCAGAGTGGCGAGCAAAGGTTATGTGGGCATTTAATTTCCTAAAAGTCACGTGGGTCCTGGGTCCCCAAATGGATAATAAGAGCTCCAAATTTATAAGCTTATAAATTTCAGGACGTCCAAAAAATCAACCCATAAAATTGCCTCCTCCATACTGAAGGATAGTGTACAATAATTTTTATTATTTTCAGAAAATCGTAAAAACATCGTGAAAATACAAAATATGTTTCGATTTTCTGATCCCTGAGAAATAAAAAAAAACACAGTTTCAGCTCAAAAAATTTCTCATAAATGGAAGTGGAGGCGTGAAATAAAAAAAACCAATAAAAAACATTTTGGCCATTTTTTGCTGAAAAGGAAAAAATTGAAAAATTTGTGACAAAACCATAATATGTTCGTGGTTTTATTTTATTCTTCTGGCATTAAATTCTTCTTTTTTTTGTTTTTTTTGTCGATAATAAAATAGTTTTTCTGGTTCAAACATCGTGCTCTACCGTATCCATCTTCTTTACATCAGTTACGGTAGGTTCTATAATTTTTTCTACAGCTTTTTTAAAAAATTGTTTCAGTTTTTCTGCATTTAATTTTAGTGATAGTTTTCTTTTCAAATTAAAAATAAGAACGGAAATAATATTTTAAAAATGTCGGAAAATGGGAAAATTTTTATTTTATATTTTTTTTAAATTATTCTAAAAATACTATTTTCATCGTGATCTTCATTTAAATATCAATTTTCAGAAAACTAACGAATTGTGTTTAAAAATGTGAAAGAAAAGATAAAGAAATTATTCATCCATTTTTTAATAACATTAATGTTTTTCTGAAAGTGGAAAATGTTTTAAATTTAAGAATAAAAATGACGTTGACAAAAACGTTGACTAGTTTCCAACAACAAACTGCTGATATGAGAGCTTTCCTTAGAGCTATATACATATCATTTTTTTTCTGTTTCCTCGAACCATTTATTTCTTATCGTGGGAATTATTTTTATTCCTTTTCCCATTTTTTTTTTGAAAATCCACACTTTTTTATTTCTTTTTTTTTGGCTTAAGATTCACACAGACGTCTATAATTGTTCAAGCTTATCTCTATAAAGTTATTGCGAAAGCTCTCACTAAACTTTTTAGTAACCCATATCTTTAAGAATCCAAAATAGGGGGGGGGGGGGATTAGCATGATTTATGTAGTTTGTGCATTTTTTCTAAACTAGTGGTAAATTGTTCAATAAATTACAACGATATCGAACTATTAAAGTAAGGGTTCCAAAATAACCATATTCTAATTCTTAAAGGCAGGGCCTCACTGAGAAACAAAATAAATTGTGTCCTTTTCGTATTTTGACGGACGTTTACTGTCTCTGGAAACTACCAATGTTTCAATTGGCACTCTGACTTTAAAGGATGGTTGAAAGTATAACACTGGTTTTTACAATCAGGAAGGTTTATGAAAACAGAAAAAAAATAAACTTAACCTAAAATTCAACAAAATGCGTTGTTAGACTATTACTTGGATTATTGCCAATTCCAGAGAAGTTGAAAAGGCTTCGAGTGTTCAAAAATGCAAGAGAGTTCGCATAAATGGTCTAAAAACTCGGTTTAGCTACTACTCCAGTTTTTGTCGATTTTTTTTTTCTGAATTTAATTTCCAGTAGCAAAAAGATCATACCTTATACGGTTGTGTAGCCACCGTCTGAATATTAAACGTATCATCCAACTGTCGTCTGGTTATTTTAGTGAGCATCAAAATATCCCCGGCAAAAAATTGAATAATCGAACCCAACATTATAGACAACGCTGTTTTTCGCATCATCTTGTGAATACTCTGAAATTAGAAATAATAGGACAGGAGTGATATTATTTATCAATTCCATCGTTACATTAAAAAATCGAAAAAATAGGCGGAGACTAGAATAAAGAAAAAAACTGGACCATTTTTAGGCGATAAGAGTCGTAAATGTCGAGTTATCAGTGAAAATGACAGACCTTTTCTAGTTAATATGCGGCAAAGAAAGCTTTTTTCTTTCTTTTGAGTTCGTTCAAAGTTTCTAGGGAGACGGCTGAAAAGCATGTGAAGTCTGGAGAGAAAAGTGTTTTTCAGAAATGAGCAAAGTTCAAAAGAGTCTCACAGCTAATCATTGTTTTCTCAAAGGTTCTATTGCCAATTTTCTCCCGTTTTGCTTAATCTTTATTGCGTTAGTACACTTAATAGCTTAAAAAATTAACTTTTGGTTGATAAGCTAATTCTTCAAGAAACATAAACCAATATTGGTAGAAATTAAGGCCACCCCAGTACTTTGAAAAATAATTAACAAAAGAAAAGATAATGAGAAGTAAAAAGGCTCAACGAAGGACTGTACCTGTATTAAAAATAGACTTCACACTGAATCTAAATATGTTTTAAACATTTTCTAAAAAAAAAACACACGTTAAACCCGAGAAAGCACGCTTCAAAACGATGTGTTTTACAGAAACATTTTTAAAAAACAGATTGGGATTGAATAAGAGTAACATTTACATTTTAATCATTACAACTACATTCACAACAAAGTCCTAATATTATATATTTTTTCTAACATTGATGAATTTTTTGTGAAACTTGACTGAATTCTACGTGTACGATTCATGAATTAAAACGTGAATGACGTAAATTTTTAAACTTCTAGTTGTGACGACGTAGAATTCCGTCAAGTTTCACAAAAAAATTCATCAATATTAGAAAAAAATAGGATTTCTTGAAGCAGGCTGGACATCAGATTTGGTCGGAAAAAACTTTTCGGAAAATCGGAAATGAAAATTTTTTCCGATTATCTTTTTCGGAAAAATTTCGGAAAATTCGTTAAAAAATTCGAAATTTTTGTTTCTAATGCATATTCATTGATTACTTTTTTTTAATAAAAAGAAGAATTAGTAGTACAGTGTAATTTCTCTTGAAAACATAAATTTTAAAATTGAAAACATCAGGATACCCGATTTTTTTTTCTCGGAAAATTTTCTGAAATTAAAAATCGTAAATTTTTTTTCTCGAGTTTATTACGACTTTTTTTTCACGTTGTTGCTTTTCCGCTACGCAAATAAATTAAATTTAAAAAAAATTAAAAATAAATGAAAAATTGGCTATATTTCGAAAAAATTTCATCTTGTCGAATGCCAGAACTGTTACTCACTTCTCTGCAAAAAATAACAGATACGTTTAACGAGTAATACTTCGCTTTATACAGAAAACGCAAAAACATAAGAATAAAATAAAATATTTGACATAAAACGAAAATTTTAAAGAGAATCCATTCTCAAAATCGCTTGAACTTCTTTTTCAAGCGCTTCTTGGCACTTTCGTTCCTCCTCTTCCAATATTTCCAGTTTCTCCTTTGCTCGATAAAGCAGCTCTTCTGCTTCTTTTTTCTGTTTTATCCGCATTTGCACTTCCTGAAAGCATTCAATTGGATTTTGGCTATTGAAATTCGGTGAAAATTTAAATCTAAAATACCTGATGTATTTTATCGAGTTGTTCGTGAAGCCTTCTAGTTCTCTTTTTTCTATTAATATCAGCATGATTCGCCAGAACATCTTTGTTTAATTCTTCATCCCATTCTTTCAATCCTTCAACTTCCTCTTCCAATGCTTCAATTTCCTCATCACTTTGACCATTCTCTACATTGTCATCCATTTCCTTCAACTCCTTCTCATACCCTTCAATACATTCCTCCGCAAAATCCATTCTCTTTTCCAAAAGTTGAATTTCCGTCAATTTCCTACTCGTCCACGCCACTTCACCTTCTTCGCTCTTCACACTAGCACCTTTCAAGACTCTATCAACAGTTGATTGATCAATTCTCAGATCTGAACTTTGAGAATTTTTAGCTATCTCATTCAATTCATTGCATTCTTTCTCGAGTATGTCTTCGAATCTCCCCAATTCCTTTGCGTGCTCGTTATTCTCATCTTTCAGCCATACAACCTGAAAAATGTTTAATTAATTTCAATAAAAGAATATGTATTTAAAGAAATCTTTTACATTAGTCACAGCTAAATCATAGACTGGCAATGGAATCGACTTTGCAATTGAAGAACCATCCAAATTTATAACAATCGGTGACCGAAGGGAAGTATTCATATCAAGAATATCTCTTCTCGACATCGAGCCAACTGTTGTATTTGCCACACTTCGATTCAAAGTCTCGCTCAAAACAGTTCGATTCAACCCACTCGAACGTCTTTTTCGATATTCTCTCAACGTTGTCGGTTCCGTTGTGATAATCGAACGATCCACTGAAATTCTTCTCGGAGATTCAATCTGTTTCTGAAGTATCGCAGTTCTTTCCATTGTAGCGTCTTTCACAAAAGTTCCTTCCAACAGAAACGTCCCTTCTGGTGTCATAACATCTGACTTGTCCACATATGTGTCATTGCTTGTGGCCACATTTTGATTACTGATTGAATCATTAAACATCTCGGAAAATCCAACACTTTTCTTACTATCATTCCATTGTTCTGTCAAAATCGGATTACTTGTTGATTTGTTTGATGAATCTGAAATGTCATAAATATCTTTATTGCGCAATTCTTCCTTCAAAACTTACATTGGGACGTTTCACTGTTCTCATCAAGATCCATAGTCGAACCATTCAAACCACTATTATCAACTGTGTCAGAAATTGGAATTGTTTGCGTCTTCACGTCCGGCATCTGAAAAAGAAAATACTAAACTTCAGAATTTCAGAATTTCAAAAAAAAATTAAATCGCATTTGTTCAAATCTATGATTTCAGATTCTAATTATTTTTAAAGTTTCAGAGTCTTATTTAGTAATCAGGATTTTTTTAAATTCTATTTTCTACACATACAGAATTTTTATATTTCAACACGCACTTCTGAAAAACAATTTTGCAAAGAAAAAATCCTACCGTTTCTTCTACAACTTGTTTCACATTTTCATCTTCTTCAATATCCATATCAATAATTAGATTATCTTTCAAAACACTGTTTTCAACATTTTCCACAAATGTTTCTTCAATATCCATTTCCTGAGATTCTTGAATTGTGATATTTTTTGGGGCTTTCTCAGCAATCCTTTTCGGGATGTTAAACAAGGAAATCTGAATAAAACACAATTATTTGTATACTTCTCAATTTTTTGTACCGTTTCGTCCACATTCTCCTTCATAATTGACTCATCCCTCAATTCCGAAATTTCCATATCTCGAGCATCTCTAATCGTGGTATTCTCTTTGTCCAGGGTGCAATTTTCAAAATCCATGTTGATTACTTGTTTCTTGGTCATGTTGAAAATTGAAATCTGATAAAATCGTAATTTCAATTTAGAAAAAATTATTACTTACCGTCTCATCAAAGTTTTTCCTAACGGCCACTGACGCGTTGTGAACTTCTGAGATGTCCATGTCTTGAACGTCTCGAATTGTGGCATTCTGAAGGATTGATTGATCCAAATCCATGTCAATGGCTCCTTTTTTTGTCATATTGAACACAGAGATCTGGAAGAACCGCGGTATCAGAAATCAACATTTGACAAGTCCCATAAAAAAGGGAACATTTAATTTTTAAAAAATAGTTTTAAACTATAATTAATTGTCAAATTCTTTAAAATAAAATCTGTGCTCACCGTTTCATCACCAGCTCTTTGTCTATCGGTATGAGTCTCCTCTTGAATATCCGAAATATCCATATCTCTGACAGTCCTAGTTGTTTCATTCAACCTTGGAACTCTAAACTTAGGTGCTTGAAAGATGCTGATTGTTTCATCCGGATTACATCGTGTAGTTTGATATCCTTCGATTTTTGTCTCATCAATTGACATATCTACCATTGTCTGTTTTGTTTGATCAGCTGAAATTTAAATTTCTAATTTAATTGTTAAAATATCTAGTTGTTTACCATCAATTGACATGTCGACAGCTTCATTCTTTGTCTCATCAAATGTTTGAGGGAAAACGGGAGCTGATGAAGAAATGTCTAGTGGCTGTGTGGCATCATTTGTTCTCCCGCGAGGTCTAAAAAATCAATTAAATAACTAATCAACTTTTGACTTTCAGATGTGAACTATTTGGAAAAAAATTTACATACGTCAAAATTCCATCCGAATCCATGGTGTCGGTAATTTTCTCCTTTAATGGGCTGCCATGAAGAAACTTTCCGCCTTCCTTATCATACTGCTTCACATGCTTCACATTTTGAAAGCTTACGCGTCTATTTATAGTCGTAGTGCCTTGATCATCTTCATAAAAAATGTCCGTTTGTTGTCGAACTTTCAGAATTGAGGATCTTCGCTTTCTGTTGTCGCTCATCTAGGTGAATGATGATTTTGTTTCCATAATAGAAAGAAATGGATAAGAAAGCAAACAATTATGACGAACACGTTTCTTTAAGCGTTTTTCAAAGGAAGATCGCAAATTATGCGATTTCAATACAATTTTATGGTTCGAAACAAGCTGCGAAAAATGTGCATATCAATAATAAAAATATTTCGATGAATTTCCAATGAAAAAGTTAATATAAGGAATAACTAATAAATATTAATATATGTCATTAAAAAGAAAAAAAACAAAGAACGAGAGCGTTTCCAATTTCAAAAAAATATTTTTCGCGGTGTTGCGATAGAGCGCATTTACAACATTTGCGCACTGAATTCGCCGCGAA
The DNA here is from genome assembly GCA_964036255.1 of Caenorhabditis virilis. Taxonomy (NCBI): domain Eukaryota; kingdom Metazoa; phylum Nematoda; class Chromadorea; order Rhabditida; family Rhabditidae; genus Caenorhabditis; species Caenorhabditis virilis. Next base: position 366,465 of record OZ038417.1, on the reverse strand, counting down.
CGACGATTTTTTGATGTATTCTCATTTTAAATATAATTAATTATGAATTCTTCTGAACCATCGGCATCTGAAATTCCAAAGTTCGGACCAACCGGGAAAAGGCTCGACTATATTTCATGGCATCAACATCATATGTACATGGCGATGGTATATTTTTATTTTTTGTAAAAAAAAACTTTTATTTAAATTTTTCAGGGACAACAAAAACTGTGCAAAGGTGAAGAATATGCGTCAGGATGTATATTTGTGGATGAAGATGACTATACAATCGCAACTGGGAGAGCTGAAGGTTTAAAAAAAATTATATCTTTGTTTAATAATTTTGTTTTTCGGGAAGTACACATGACGGTCATGCAATTTTCGTAACTCTTTCCCAGAAATTAAGCGAACCTATTGCTGAAACTGTTCTCTATACAACACATTTTCCAAAATGCGATGATTGTGTCGAACTTATAATCGAGGTAAATTGTAACAAACAAATGTTCAATTTTTTAGATTTAGGAAAAAATCAAAAAGATATGGTACCTCGACGAGCCCACTCACGAAGCGAAATCAAAACTCGAGAATGCTGGAATTAATTGCGATAAATATATTCCTACTCGTACAATTGTTTTGAAATGACCATTTTCCAGATAAATTTTTTAAGTTTTTTGTATGGCAACATTATTAATACCAACGAAAAAATCTGATCCAGTTCCTGATACAAATCTCTCACTTCACTTATTGCGCAACGCAAAACTTTCTAATTTTCTTTCTCTTCTCTATTTTTCGTTCGTTGAAAATAAATGTATTACGTAATAATATATTTATTAGCAGGTTTTATTTTGTTCGTAACAGTATGTCGGCTGACCACTGCTGAGGTTTTAAAAAAATATGTGAGGGAAGTGGGAGGAACGTACATACAGATGCCAAAAATATCCAATTTGAAGGTTAGCTTGGAGGGAATAACCTGTCTTTAAGAGTATTTAAGCCAATGGCATAGTGACACAGTTTAATAGTTGCTTCTTTCTATCATTAATTTTGGATAATGAGGCTTCTAATAGTCTGCTTATTTTTTTCTATTTGTATTGTTCAGGCAAGAAAGGTGAGTTTTTTGTTAATTAAAAAAAACATAAATAGTTGTTCCTCTTTCTTCAGAAAAAATTTACTACAAAATACGAAATTATTTTTTCAAATCATCTAGATTTCTATAAGAGCTAGTTGTTCGAGAAATTCTGGAAATTAAATAAGAAAAATAAAAAATTTTCAAATTTCCTTTCATACTTCTTACATACTTCTGGAAAAACTAACTCGTACATTTTGAAAAAAAAACGCCAGATTTAATCCTTCTACAGCTGCAAGTTTTTCCTCAACATTAGTCTCATCTGTTTTTTTGTTCTTCAAGTAAATATTTTCCAGGTTCGGGAAATAAAACCCGACGATCTTGGAGATGACTACTCTGACTTCACCGAACAAGAAGTAAAAAATGGAGGAGCCAATCATAACCTAAAAGTGGTTACTTATTCAACAATCCCACCAAAACTCGACATTCCAACAAGAGCACCAATGGTTAAACCAGCGAACAACATGATGTTAAAACAAGGACAAGCACAACCAGCAGTCACACAGAAACCATTTGAATACCGAAGGGGGTACTATTTCCAACATTATCCATGGGATCGGCTACCAAGAAGATATCTTCTTCGTCCGGGAATGACATATGTTTATCCTCTTCAATATCAATATGCTAATTATCGGTATCCGGGACTTCCTGCGGGTTATACGGATCCTTATAATATTTATCGTTCACATCCTGGAATCGGCTATGGGTGTGGAGGAGGAGGTGGTGCAGGATGTGGCGGCGGAGGATATGCTGGAAGCTATGGTAGTGGATGTGGAGGAGGATCGAATGGTGGAGGTAAGCCAGTTCATTAGATATTAACTTAAGCAACAAAGTTGCATCTAACTAAGGAAGTAGCTGAAGCGTTTCTCTCAGTTTTTAATGAGACATAGCTCATTTAAAAGAGAATTTTAAAAATTAAAAGGAATTGCTTTCAAAAACTGCTAAGCAACAGTTTGAGAATGGTTTTTTCAAGCTCAAAGTCTGGGACTTTGCAAAAAATCGAACAAAAAATCATAAAAATTCCAGTTATTCAATATAACTTTTTTTAAGTCGTTAAAGTCCCACTTTTTTGTGATATGTGTTTCATTTTGTTCAATTTAATTTTTGAAGCAAAATTCATTTAACTTCCTACAGTTCGTATTGGAAATTTAAAACCAAGAAAGAAAGTGATACCCTGTCTTCAATGTAAAAAATTAACTTTAGGTTGCGGAGGTGGTGGTTACGACGACGATGATGATGCATCTTACGAAGATGATGATGAAGAAAATGACGACGAAGAGTCTGGAAGAAGTGGAGAAGCTAAAATAAACAAAAAGGATCCATTAGAAGACTTGGAACTTGAAGATTTGGAGAAGATTTCTAAGTCTTCAGATGATTCAGATAGTTTAAAAGATGTCGAATCGAAATTAGAAAAGAATAAGGAAAGTGACGATGAAGGTGATGAAGATTTAATAATCGATAGAAAGAAGAAAAAGTCGAATTTTTTGATAAAATGGGCATAATTTTCAATGTACTTTTTATTGTTACTTCATGGATCTCATTTTTCTTACACACACCAGTGCAAATAATGTATCATTCTCAAAAACATGCAATAAAATTGTTATCTTTTTTTTCAATTGTTCTCTCAATCTTGTGGTTCACACAAGTCCATCGTATCACAAATCGAATTAGCTGGGATTCCATTCTTAAAACGGCTGAAAATGTCCTTGATATTTTCTGCGATAAATTGCCGACATATTGGTTCCATTAATCCCATTTTGCCGCATTTTCTGAAAAGATTAATTATACCGAGATACCGTAGTTGACACAATTTGGAAAACTGTGAATGAAATACGATATTTTAATACAAGTTTCGCTGGAAAAATTATTATCATACTAATTTCAGACAATCGGGATTAGGAAATTGATCAAACATTGTTTTTAGTAAAACTTGACAAAGACGCATGTAAAGAAGTAGTTGTTTCATTCTTGGATTAAAGCCCTATAAATTTTCTTAAAGGCTTGGTACCACTTATTTTCATTGTAGTAAATTTAAAATAAGAATAGTGTTAAAATTTTACTACTAAATATGTAACTTTGGCAATTAATAAAGATGTAAAAGTACATAACTATTTAATGTTAAAAGCCCGAATATTAAACAGCTGAAAAACATCTACATTTTCCGTTTTTGTCAATTTTTTAATTTTTTAAAATTGTTCAATAAAGTAATTTCTTAATATTTACCAATATTAAAAATAGCCATTTATTAGGTCGTCCCGAAAGTTATTCACTTTTTTTCGATTTTTTTCAAACAAAAATTTATTAATTGAAAACAATTATCAATGAGCGATATATTGGCCATGTTGTTGGATGACCTCATGCCAACGCAGTGGAAGTTGTTCGATTCCCTTTGCATAGAATTCCGGGGGCTGGCAGGCGAAAAAGTCGTCAAGGTACGATTCCAGGTGCACTCGGTCGTCGAACTGCAAATCTTTGAGAGAGTTTTGAAGTGGGCGGAACAAATGATAATCAGTTAGGGCAAGGTCCGAACTATACGGTGGATGTGGCAGAACTTCGATATCCAGCGCCTGCAGTCTGTACTTGGTCGCTAAAGCGACATGTAGTCTTGCATTGTCATGAAGTAAGAGAATCCGTGAGGCTCCCGGGCGAAAGAGGTGGTGTTGATCGTACATTTTTTGTATTTGGAGAGGGTATATGTCCGCATTGACAGTGGCTCGATCTGGAATAAGTTCACGGTAGATAACGCATTTCTTGTCCCACCAAATCGAAAGCATCGCTTTTTTCTCATGAAGTTCTCTTTTGACGTCTGTTTTTGGAGTTTCTCCAGCTGCTACCCATTGAAGCTTTCTACTATGATTGAACAAAGCACATAACTTTTCATCTCCAATGAAAATATTTTGAATTCACTCCGTGTTCCGTTTTCGGCTGAAGAAAGACAAGGCAATGGTGCAACGCATGTTCTTCTGATCATCAGTCAAATCGTGAGGAACAAGTTGACCAAACTTTGGCTCTTTCCACTTGCTCGGAAGTGGCGATGTACTGTTATTTTGTGTAGCCCAAGTGCCGAAGACACTTCACGAACACTTGATCTGGGCTCTTCCTCCAGCTCCTTCTGGAAACACTCGTCGATTTCAAGCTGATGGCGGCCGTTAGTGACTTGTTCGAGAGATCGTCGTAACCTTCCTTGAAGCGATGGAATCAGAAGTTCACCCTGTCGTATTTGAGAGTGTCTGTGCCTGTCGCATCGCACAAATTTCGATGAGCAACAGCGGCTGATTGTCCCAACAAGAACTCGTAAAGGAAACAACCCCTGAGAGCATGTTTATCTCTCAAGAGAAATTCCGCCATAATAAGGATTATCTGAAATACGGAAACACATATTCATTGTGGAAGACTTAATGCATAAAATAAAAAAATAAAAACGGAAAAAACTCCTCGAGAAATGAGCGAGGTGAAACAGAAAAAAAAGTAAATAACTTTCGGGACAACCTAATAGATCGGAATTCAATTTACTGAAATAAATGTGTACTTTCGAACCTGAAAATCGATGCTAACGCGGCTGCTGGTGTTTTTTCAGTCCTCATGGATTCTGTAGCGTCAGAGCACATCATACATGTTACAACAGATGCGGAATTGCATTGGCATGCTGAGAAAGGAAAATTTGTATCATTCGTGACTTTTTGAAAGATATTGTGTTTTCACTTCACTTTCACCTCCGAATAGGATGAAGAAAAAAAAACTTACGAAAGAATACAAAAACAATAAAAAGAGTGACCAAAATAATATTGGGAGTGTAGACCATCTCTGAAAGCTGCCGGTCTGTCTAAATGACCTAGAAGGCTCATTTCGTACATGATCTAGGATGGAAATTCCTTTTCGTCATCGTTTCCGGATATCGAATGGCATTTTTTCATATTTTGAAAGTTGGAATCGTCATTTAAATCTCGAATTCCACTCCAAAATAGTAGTCGCATTTTAAATGAGATTATATTATTTTCGTTGTTTTGGAAAAAAAGAGTATTAATTTCAAAAATACGTGGGATGCATACAAATCAGAAACAAATCGTAACTACAAATAATCGATTTTCGGGGAATTGCACTTTCTTTTTTTTTCTCAGCGGGAAATGAATCTTTTATTATTTTATTTATTTTCATTCGATGATGGTGCGGCAAGACGTGATGATTATTCAAGAAATAGTGAAAAGTATGTTGAAATTCGGGGAAAATTATTTTTTATTCAAATCTCCACCAATTTGCGGGTTACGGTAAACAAAAAGTCCGCAAGGGGAGTGTTTACACACACTCATCACACCGCCGTAATTATCGATCGAAAAAATTGTTTAAAAAATATTTTTCAATTTGTGAGATCTGAAAATTACAGTTTGTGCTTTAATTATGCCGATTTGTTTGAAATGGAAACGTGGTAATTTTTGTATTATTCTGAAATTTTAAAAACTTGCAAAAAATAATGGATAAAAGCATTTTTTGTATTTTCAATTTGTTTTCCCAAGTTTGTGAGATTTCTCAATTTTTTGTCTAAGGTGTAAGTATTACCTAGGATGAAAAAAACAAATCGAATTATCTCCATGAATTTTTTAAATTTTTAAATTAGTTTACTTTGTGTTGAACTTGCCGAAATCCAACAAAACCACTTTTTAGAAAATTATTTTCAAATATTTAACTCATCCCAAGATTATGTGCTCTTTTCCCATCAATAAAACAGGGCACTTGGTCTTTTTTGCACATAACGCAAAAAAAAGCAAATGTTTTCCAATTTCCAATATTTGTGCTTTTCAAAAAAAGATAGTATGACTCTTAAAGACGCAGGCATGTGAAAGAAAAACTGCGCTATTGCGAAAGGAAACAAACGAATGAATCATGAATTTTTCGAATGTTTTAATATTATTCTCTTCTTGTTTCAATTTTTCATTTATTTATTTTTCATTTTTAGGCATCAGGATGTCCAAAGCCGCAACACCTTCATCAGAAGAAGCAAAACAACCTGCGGAAGATTTTTATGAGCTTCTTGGCGTGGAAAGAACCGCTTCGGAGGCGGAAATAAAAAGCTCTTATCGAAAATTGGCGTTGAAATATCATCCCGATAGAAATCCTGGTGATGTGCATGCTCAAGAGCAATTTAAAAAGGTTTCAATTGCTTATGCTGTACTTTCGGATCCGAATAAAAGAAGACAATATGATATTAGTGGACCGGGTGAAAATCAATTAGATTTTGAGGGGTTTGATGTTTCTGAAATGGGAGGAGTCGGTAAGTTGAAATCATTCGAAAAATTTCAAAATATTGGCAATATTTCAGGAAGAGTATTCGGAGCGCTGTTCACCAAACTTGGAGTTCCAATACCAACTCAAATTGTCCCGAAAGTTTTGGCACAAGCTCGTCAAATTTGCCTTGGCCAAGAATGTGAAGTGAAAGCTAAAGAACTAGCTCCTGGTGAAGAACTCAGCGCTAGTGTTAGTAAACAACATGCTCATTTTTATGAATTGAACGTTATTGAAAAATATAAAGAAAATGGAATTTCGATAGTTTGCAAATCTGCGTCGTCGAGCAAATTCAAGTTGGTTTTGTTTGATAAAGAAGGCGGCGTTCGAATGATACAGGAGAGTCAGAAGAGGGGAAAATCTGGAACTCAGGCTGATATGTTCTTTGTACCATATACAATTGCAAATATCGGTGAATTCAATGCAATGAAATTTCATTTGGAGGATAAGTTAGTTTTTTGTTCACTGTTTACCGGCTATTCAAATAATGACAATTTTCAGAGAAACACCACTTCCATTTCATTATTTGGATGCCTTTGAAACACAAACAGCTCAACTTCTAGACACGAGAAAGCATTATATCGGGGTTTATGGTGATAATTGGATCAATGATGTGAAATATACCATTAGTTTTGTCCCAATTGCATCTGAATGCCAACGAACAATGGAATCTGTTAGTGAGGTGCGTAAGATACTAAAATCTCTAAATTTTAAAAATAATTTTGTTCAGCTCGAAAAAAGTCTTGGCGAAAAGAAAATGGAAATGCTCAAGTTCCAGAGAGAATTCATGGATGCGAAACGAAAGTAGGTATTTTGGAAAATTGTTTCGCTGTGTTTTGACTGTGAGAAAAAGTATTCATATCAAACTGACAAAAATATATACTCCTTCTAGGCTTTTTATAGAGCCCAAATAATTTTCTTGGTGTTAGTTTTAATCCGTAACAATTAAATTTAACATGAAAACTCGAACTAACAACTTTCTAGGCCATTGTATTTTTTGGTCCTGAAATCCTCTATCTGTAAAAATTGTAACATTTTACAGATACGAAGCAGCTGTCGAAAAAGTTAAAGATGAAGATAAACAGATTCTGGAAACGTTAAAAATTCGAGAAACTTTGTACGATGAAGTTGTTGCGACGAGTCGAGCACCTTATGCTACACAAATTTCACCATCAAAATCGGCTAAAGGAATTATGGGATGGTTTAAATAAATGACATTATGCTGGAGAACTGCTAAAATTCTAATTTTTCTCTTAACTTCAATTTTATTTAAGAGAAATCTTCAGAACAAAAGTAAAATGAAAATTTTCGAAAATTGAAACTAGAAATGATCAGGAACAATTTCGAGTTTTATGATTTTGAAACAGATATTTATCAAAAAGTGGAATACAATTTTAAGAAATATTTTAGAGCTGAATTTTTTAAGTTTCAAAATACATTATGTTTATTTTCAGTTCGCTTTTCTTTTGAAGATTTCTTTATTTTTTATTTGTTAAATAATTTATTGTCAATTTTTCTTACACAACCCCCAATTTGCAACGGTTTTTTGTTGTTTATGATTAATATTCACTTTTTCGGTGTTTAAATAGCTACAGGATTAGTTGTCCTTTATAAACTTGATCTCTTGAAATTGAATAGTTATGTAAAATAATTTTTTTAAAGATCAACAAAACATTTCTGACATTTTCTGCTTTTTTTGCGATTTTTGTGGTATCTCTCCCTTCATGCTATCTTTTTTAACAAGCTTCATCTTAAAATCAATATTGTTGTTTTCTAGAATTTTGTAAGGTCTCGAAGCGAATCTCAACAGGTTGTCTAGTTTAAAAGAGAAATAGAGAAGTGTCTGTAGTCTCTCATCTCTACGCGATCTCTCGCCGCGAAGGTGGGCGTGCCAGACCAATCAGCAACTTCCGTGTTGGCAGTTTCCCCCCTTTCTATCGACTAGGTTAGTCGACGTTGCATTAGTATTCTCCAGTGGTAACGCCGAAGACCAACGATCGTGTAAACAACGAATTTCGCCCATTTCTGATATTCGGGCGATTGCCCATTATATTTCGAATAAATGAGCTATCAACACGAAGCAAGAGTAATCCCTCAAAATACATTTCCACGTACTATTTATGTGGTTCCGTCATCGAAAACTACTGGAATTCCGGCCTCCGGAGCCACCGGACCCGCCGGATACAGGACTCTCAAACCTGTTAGGACTTTGATTCGTCATCAACCTTACACTCTTCCACCGGTTGTTCCAAAACAACAAGTTATGTATCGAGTTGCACCAACGGAGACGAGACCTACGCCGGTTCCAACACCACCAGATTCACAGCGACCAAGAAAGGACAGCATAACTAAGGAAGATATCATTTCTGAGATTCTGGGAGAGCCTACCGGATCGAGTGGACCACGTAGAAGAGAGAAGTTGGCACATTTGACGGTTGAAGAGAAGATGGATCGAAGGAAGATGAAAAATCGTATGGCAGCGCAGGTTGCAAGGGATAGAAAGAAGGTAAATAATTTATATTTTTTTCATATTTACCGAAAAATTCAAACTATAGGAACGCTCCCAAAAAATCGAGGATGTGATGAAGGACTTAATCGAAGAGAATCGAAAATTGAAAGAGGAAAACGAACGACTTCAACAAGAAAATGAGCAACTGAGAAGCCAACAGCAATATCGACACCAGTCAAACCAATACAACGACGAAACCTTTGAATCAGCCGCGTTCATTAATGCACCCCTGCCGAGGGTACAGGCTCGTCGTCCATTGGCAACGACTGCGTGGAATATGCTTATGGTAATCAGTGCGCTTCAAATGATTGTGAACAAGAAGAAGACAACTTGTTCGGAGAAGACCTCGAAGAAATTGAGAAGATCATTCAAGATCTTAAGGTTTGTTTCCTTTCCACCATTTTTTTCCATTAAATATCTTTCTTCCAGAGCTCTGAAGACATCGACTTTGACAAGCTCGTCAGCGAACTGCCGTGCTCGCCTTCAACCTCTAGCCAGTCATCTTCTCAAGACATCGAAACAACTTCGCCGTATTCCATGATTGATTCGAGACCTGAACCACTTCAATCCTGGGAAGAATTTGATAACGAAGGGCCTGTTCTGTTAGGCGACCCATGTCTTGGTTACTCCGATCCAAAGCTCGATTCACCACTTTCATCATCTTCTTTTGACTCAGCAGATGCAGATTATTGGACTAGCAATGGAACATCTGATGATAATCTTGATATTGATTTTTTGGGAAATGGGAATATTTTCTAATTAAATTTGTTTTTCGAACAACTGCTGAAATTGCATTTAATTTATATTAATATTGTAAATAAATTTTTTATTATAATGTATGGCAATTTTGGACATTGTTTATAACTCTTCCGTTTCTTCATCCGACAATGGTTCGTCATCTAAATCAGGCATAGAAAACCTTAAAATTGCGGCACAACCGGTCAGTTGGGCTAATTGTTCACCGGAAACATGCATGGATGAGAAAATTAATACTTTTCCTTGATTATCACGAACACTTTCAACAAGTCTGACGTATTTTTTGCGGATTTCTATGTTTTGTGCACGGAATAAGGAATCAGCGACCATTAACGTTTCGATGGCATGGTTTTGATTGGCTTTGGAGACGTGGCTGTAAAATGAATAGAAAAATAATCTGAGAAACCAAAAACTTACTTGAATCCATAAAATGCACGATCAGGTTCTGTTGACATCAATTCTAAAAATGTGTTTAACGCTTTCATTTCAGATTGGGCCTTCGTATCCGCTAATCGCGCAGAAACTTGTGGATTCTCCAGAACTTCCTTTAAAGCATGTTTGAATCCACTACTCGAATGCGTAAGAAGAAATTTTGATTTTTGTTCGGTTGTGAACTTCTTCCCGTTAGCATCTGCATAAGCGATCAAATGTTGCATGAAGTTTTCTTTTATAAATCCCCGGGAAGCGACAATTACACATTTTACGACCTGAGAATGTGAGCGTTTATTAAGCTTTTTGAAAGAAAAAGTAACCTGTAAGTTAACATGTCTCATAAAAGCTGCACAAACATTTTCGTAAAATTTCTCAAGTCCTTTTTCATGCTGGGAAGCGAATCCTTTCCGTTTTCGTGGAATCTACAAATTTATTATTTGCAAACGATGCATAAATTGTGTGTTCATACCGTCATATCAATTTTAGCTCTCGTCAATGTCATTGCTGGTGTGATTAGGCAAACATTAGCTAATCCTTCATGCAAAACTACGGCTGCTACGTCTGCAGTTTGAGCAGGGTCTAAGGCAAGATCTAAGCGTTCTGAAATGCAATTTTTCTGATTTCAGTATGGGAAGGGGGGGGTAAAAATTTACCAATATCAATAACATCCCATTCATTTTTCTGCAAAGTGAATTTTCTATTTGGTTCTAAATCTAAAGTGTGATAGGCTCCCATTTTTACAATGTCGTTTTCTTCAATGTTTCTGCCCTGAAAAAAAAACAGATTATGACCAAATTCGGAGAAAAACAACCTTCAAATGTAGCTCTTGGGCTCCAGGATCAAAATCAATCGATTCGACACGAATTGTAAGATTTGTGTGAACTCTCTGCGAAGTTGTCGTTCCTGTCGAGGTTTCAGAGACAACTTTTCGGATTGTTGGCGCTTTGACGACATCGTTTACTCTTATTAGATTGTAGATGTGCCACATATCTTCTGCTTCTTCAGCCATCAATGATGTGAATCTGAAAGATTATTTGTTGGTTTTGGTTTTTATTTAAAAAAAAATCTCACCCTGGTCCGTCTTTTTCGATAACTCTTTTAAATTGTTTCATTTTTATTCTGAAATCAACGATTTTTAAAATTCAGAGGAACGACTGAAAAAATAAAGCTAAGGGTATGTTCTGAAAAATTCAGTTAAATTATATAAAATTGATTAATAAGAAATAAGAATATTTTTCAAAATTAAGGACCAAACACCAAAAAAAAATTTTTAACGAAAAAATCGCGTGCAAAGAATAATCTGCGGGCTACGGTAATTTTCAAAGTACGCAATTGTGTAGATGGGTTTTGTACTTCTCTCGGACTTTGATTAAAAAATTAAATTTCGTCAAATTGTTTTTCATTTTGTTGTTCATATGTTCATCTTTCGAGTTTTATGTATGAAATAAAAAACAATTTTTCAACACACAGGCACACAAATTTGCAGGCGGCAAATAATGGGCAAAAGTTCGAGAGACAAACGAGACATCTACTATCGCCTAGCGAAAGAAAACAAATGGAGAGCTAGGTCGGCTTTCAAGTTGATGCAAATTGATGACGAATTTCAGATTTTGGAAGGTTGAAATTTTTCTTTTTTTAGGATTTAAAAACATTTTCTAGGGGTTACAAAAGCGGTTGATCTCTGTGCCGCGCCGGGAAGTTGGTCACAAGTTTTGTCAAAACGTCTGTATGAAGAGGATAAGAATGCAAAAATTGTTGCGATTGATTTGCAACCGATGGCACCTATTCCTGGAGTGATTCAACTTCAGGGTGATATTACATCTGTAGGCAACATTTTTTTGATAGTAACAATTTTCAATTTCAGGCCGAAACTGCAAATCGGGTAATTGAACATTTTTCTGGAGAAAAAGCGGATATAGTGATTTGTGATGGTGCACCGGACGGTACCGAAATCATGTAAGAATGAAACAATAAATTAAAATTTCAGTTACTGGCATCCATTCTTTGGATGAATTCATGCAAGCTGAACTCATATTGGCCGCTTTTAATATCACTTCGCATGTGTTGAAAGAAAATGGAACATTTTTAGCGAAGGTATCACTAAGGTTTATTCTTTAAAAATAGTTTTTTTCAGATTTTCCGTTCTCGGAACTCATCACTTCTTTACGCTCAATTGAAACGCTTCTTCAAATATGTCTACCTTGCTAAGCCGAGAAGTAGTCGACAATCGAGTTGTGAAGCATTTGTCCTTTGTAAGGAATACAATCCACCAGTTGGCTATATCCCAACAATGGAGAGAACGAGTCTTGGTATAAGTGTTATGATTAAACCTTGCATTAAATTAAATTTCAGATGATACCGTACCTAATGCCCTCTGTTCTGAAATTATCGATGGATTTGTGACTTGTGGAGACTTAAGCGGATGGGATAGTGAAAAATCGTATCCGTTGGATATTGATACCGCATATCCACGTGGCTCGAAAGAGGATACCAAGAAGTATACATCCATTAATTTAAAAACTAAAAAAGTATAGATTTCAGCCGCTATGAATTCCACGATGTTGTGCAGCCACCAACAGAACCGGCATACAAAGAAGCACTACTAATGAAAAAATCAGGATTTTTGGCATCAATGGAGCACGATTTGAACAAAGCTATACGCAATGAGAATAGGAAAGAAGGACAAATAAAACATAGGAAAAATGAAAAGGACGGAGATATTGGCTATGACGATTCGGTCGTTGATGGTGTTGCGGATTGTTTGGAGAAAACGAGCATTGTGGAAGTATAAGTGAGACTGTTAACTTTGTTATGTATTTTGTTGTTTCTCATGAATTTTTGTATGAAGGTTATGTGAAAGAGTTCGGAAGATATTTGATACATAGAAGAAATTATACAACTAATTTGTTTCCCACGATTTGTGTAGAATAATTGGGTTTTCGAATGTGAAGCGTCATGTTTTTCACTTTTACAAACTGATCTTCGATAATCAAATATCGAATAATCTGTTTAATCGAGTTAGGCCTTCATTGAAGTGTGCACGATTTGTAAAGAACTATCCGCCCATGGGCAAATTACATTAAGTTCTAATCATTTAACTCTAACTCTTTAGATAATATAGAATGTTTAGGCGGGAACCAAAGGAGCACGATCGAAAAATAAGAATATAAGCTGCCAGAATTTTATATACAAAATAGCAATAAAAAATAACAAGCTCGAAAATTTAGATTTGTAAATAATTGAGTTCAGTTTCTTCAACAAAGTCCAATTCTTTGTATTGTTCCATTTTATTTTGTAAAAAAGTCAGAAAAATGATTAATGTTTTTTTTTCATTTTCGGCTGGGTTAAGAATTTTTCTCACTATTCTTTGATCCTTTTTTAATGAAACTCTGCATTTGACAAGATTTGGTTAGATATTATTATTACCAAGATTTTGCTTTCCTTCGACCGTTTTCCATTTCAAAATGCTTTCAAGCATTTTCAACTAATAAAACGAAATGTCAATTTAGCAATAACCCATCGCTCAAATTGTTCAAATTCGACCTTCGAAATATACCAACATCAAGCCGTGAAGTGTACCTTTTCCATGAATTTTCCTGCCCCTTTCCTCTCGCCCGTCCCTATTATTATTATACATATCCAGTATGTATACGTACGGTAGGCCAATTAACTCTATTGAAATGTCACATGCAAACAGACATACGATTCTTTTTTTTCGTTTTCTTCATCCGATTGGTCATTCTAAATACATTATACATTTAGTTCTTTTTTCTCAGGTTTATTGATTTAATTTCCAGAAAATGAGTCGAAAAAAAGGTGCTGAAAATGAAAGTAGTTCTGAAACATGCTTACGACTTCATTCTTCTGATGGACAGAGAAGTACGAGAATGGAATGTGATGAGCAGACGACATGCGCTGATATTTGTCAACATTTTTCATGTGATTGTGTTACGTTGCAGATTGGGAATTATCAGTTTCGGTGAGAAGTCAGCATGGAAAAATATCTCGCAAACTAAAGAGCTTTGACTGTTACAAAAACTCCTTCGTTTTTATATTTTGTTTTCACAGGGTTTCATAAAATTGTGATTCTTCGAGAACCTTTTCTATGATTTTTAATTATATTATTAAAGACAGTGTCAAGTTTATGTAACGTGGAAAAATGTTAACGCGTAAATCAAAAATTTCATTTTCTTCTTTATTTGTTAAAACTTTTTCTTTACAGCCAGCTCAAGCCTGAAACATCTCCTCTTGTCATTTTACAAGACTTCTGTCGTATATTGTCAATGTCCGAAGATTCGACATCAACCGATACTGGCCAAATAATTCTCGATGATATAATGTCATACACCGATTCGCCATCATTCCGCCATATTTTCTCATTTTTTCTTGGCCGACCACGAATTCGAGCGAAGAGTACAATGAATTCTGGGATTTTGTCAGAAGAAGTTCTTGTTAGAAAAGGCAAAATAATACATAGCTGGATGAATGCCAAGTCCGTGTTTTATAATTCAACGATTCGAATTCAGACGAGTTAGTTTTGAAGCGAAATGTGATTTTCATTGAATTAAATGTTGTTTCAGGGCAACATCAAGATGAGATCCTACACTTGAGGAACATGAAAGCAGATGTTTATGAATCGAAGAAAGGAAAAGCTTTGAGACTTCGAGACGATGAGAACAATCAATATTTTCTTTTAATATTCCAAAGACCAAACATACTTCAATTGTGGCTTTCTAAAGCGCAACAAGTGGAGAAAAGTAGCCATGTTGATGCGTCGGATGAACAATTGACAATGATTCCCGAACAGCTACTGAACAATGATTATAGGATACAAGTTCTGAATTTGAGAAGAAATTCGTTAATTTCAAGACCTAGTTTTGATAAGGTTTGGGGTTTAGATTGAAATAAATGCTAAGATTATAAACTTTAAAACTTTTTACGTTCATTTCAGACAGTAACACCGCTAGGCTACGTGGACGATCTCTACCGTATTCATTCCCTCCAAGTTGTTGATTTATCAGCCAACCAAATTTCAAGTTTCCCTCTACAAATTGCTCATCTGACTCAATTGCGACAATTGAACCTTTCATCAAACTTTATTCCTCAAATTCCGAAACAAGTAGGAAATATGAGAAAGTTGCAATATTTGAACCTGGCAAATAATCTGCTCTCCGCAATTCCTGAAGATATTTCAAATTGCACCAGTTTGATAACATTGGATTTATCATTTAATCAATTTTCTCAGGTATGAATAATCAAATAGTTATATAATCAGCAAAGTATTACAGATTCCCATATGTCTTTGTCATTTGAATATTGATATGTGGAAGCTAGCTGGAAATAATATTGAAAAATTAGAGATGGTTGGGAATATTGCAGTTCAAAAAATCGATTTAAGACGGAATATTCTTGCCACTTCATTTAGATTTGATTTAGAGAATGTAACACATTTGGATATTAGGGATAATTCCTTGACTTCAACTGTTCATTTGACGAATTTGAGATTTTTGAAGGTAATTTTGTGAAAAGTATTTATTAGTTATTTTTTGAAAAGTGTTTATTAATTATTTACCCATCCAGGTTATTCATTGTGAACGATTACAATTGACGAGTTTACATTTGAGTGGTGAAAGTCTGACACATGTTTATGCTGATCATAATCGTGAGATTTTTATTTGAAATCTTCTTAAAGGCAATGTGAAACTTTTTTCTATAATAAGAAAAACTATATTTTTTTGATTAAAGAAAATATAGCAAAATAATTTTTCTAATTTTATAAAGTTATTATTTTTTCAATACAGCATTTTATCTTCATTCAAAAAAAATATTTTTGTATTTTTTTGAATGAAGATAAAATTATATATTGAAAAAATAACTTGATTTTCAAATCTAAATTTTTGATCCGCCTTTTTCAAAATTATTCTATTTTTATCACAGTTCTGGAATCAATTGTAATCATGCCACTACCCGAAAATCTCCAAACCCTTTCACTATCCCACAATCATTTTCGAACTTTGCCGGATTGGATATCCGATTGTCAAAAACTCGCATTTCTCAAAGTAAATAATAATCACTTAGAGAAATTACCAGATAGGTTTGTTATTAACGGGAGGAACTCCCGAAAAAGGATTATCTGAAAATAACGGATTTTCAGAATATTCTGCTCAACATCCCTTCGATGTCTATTCGCATTTGAAAATAAAATTGAACAATTGCCAAACGATTTTGAAGAAAATTGTCTTGAAACTTTGATTTTGTACAAGAATGCGATAACTGAGCTGCCGAAGAGATTTTTTGCTGAGATGCTGAAATTGAAACAATTGAATATTTCATCAAATTCCATAGAGATTTTGCCGTATATTGATAATTTATCATATTGTAGATTACAGGTTAAAACGCTCGTTGTTAATCAGATATTCTTAAAATTTCAGATTTTTCGTGCTGCAAATAATTGTTTAACCGAAAATAGTGTACCAATGCTGATAAGCATGAAACATTTGAAGACATTAGATTTAAGTCATAATTTTTTGAATTCTTTTGATGATAGTGCATTGACAAGTTTGGAACTTTTGGAAGAGATCAATTTATCATCAAATCGATTGACAAGGCTTTCGGATTGTTTGGGAACTTTACCATCGCTTCAAACTCTTCGAGCACATTCGAATCAATTGGTTTATGTGCCGCAGTTTCAGAACTGTAATCAGCTAAATGTGAGTACATGTTTTTTTAAAAATTGAAACGGCAGCAGTAGTTATGACACATTGCCGTTAAAATACATTTATTCATTTAAAGGAGGGCTTTACGGAGATGATGAAAGGGTCTGGGAAGAAAATATGATTCATACTCATTCCAAATCTGTTCTTAAAATGTTCTAAAACCACCTAGAAGCCGAGAAAATGCGCCTCAAAACAATGGCCTAGAAAAAAGGGCCACCTGGCCGAACTTTTTCCTGTGAGCTTTTTTCGTGTTTCGTTAATAAATACTTATGCAGAATGCTTATAGTAGTCCTTTTTAATGTTTTTTTCATATTAATTTATGTTTTGTTTTTCATTTTTTTGGACTTTTCATGCCTGCGGACTAGTTTTCGCCGGTGGCCCTTTTTTCTAGGTCATTGTTTTGAGGCGTGTTTTCTCGGCTTCTAGGTGGTTTTAGAAAATGTTAAATGCAGATTTGGAATGAGTCTGAAGCCTATTTTCATCCCAGGCGCATTCATAATCTCCGTAAAACCCTCCTTTAAAGGAGGGCTTTACGGAGATAATACATGTACCTTAAATGAAAATATAATTTCAACTCATTCCAAATCTGTTTTTAAAATGTTCTAAAACCACCTAAAAGCCGAGAAAATGAACTTCAAAACAATTGCCTAGAAAATGTGGCCACCGGCGAAAAGTAGTCCGCAAGCATGAAAAATTAAAAAAAAACATACATTTTAATTTAAATAAAAAGTACTAATACAAGCATTCTTCATAACTTCATAATTACACGAAAAAAAGCTCATAGGAAAAAGTTCGGCCAGGTGGACACTTTTTCTAGGCCATTGTTTTGAGGCGTGATTTCTCGACTTCTAGGTGGTTTTAAAAACAGATTTGGAATGAGAATGAAGTCTATTTTCATTTAAGGGTCATTTATTATCTCCGTAAAGCCCTCTTTTAAAACCACACTCTAAGATTGTTTGTATTGTTTTGGTTTTGAGATTAATTTTATAGCTTTCAGTTTAGCTTATACAACCGTGACAAATGTTCATAATTTTTTATTTCTGTTCGCAGCTTATAACAGTTCGTAATTCATCCGTTAGAATAATACCCGGTACTTTTTCAATAAAGCACAACCGCTCACAATTTTCAGACAATAGACGTGTCATCGAATAATATATCCCTTGGAAATCTGGAATTCAAAGCTCCGTCGAGTTTGAGGCACTTTGATATAACTTGCAATTCTGGCGACTTTGTGACGGAAAATGCTTTCGATTCAAAAATGAACACAATTAATATTGCGGATGCGCAACAGAATTTGAGCGATTTTCAGATTGGAGTATCAGGATCGAGAGGATCGAAGAACAAGTATCTATTTTCAATTGTTTTACGAAAATGTTTTGAAAAGTTTCAGGCAGTGCATAAGACAAATTAGAGTTGATAACACATTTGCATTTATTGATGGTGGATCGAATTATTATATGTCGTCGTCGATCTGTCGTTTTCTATCGCAACATCTAAGAGAAAATGTATGGAAAATGAGACCAAAATTATAATAATTACATAGGGTGTTTTCAGGAGAATAGTGATATTCGATCTGTTTTACTACGTTGTCATTGTGAGCTTGGAGAAGAGGGGGAACGATTGGGAGCAAGTTGGTTTATTTTCGAATTTGGGGGTTCGGGAAAGCCCGGTGATACATTTATCAAAACATAAACGCAAATATAAATACCGTGGTTTTTTTTAGTAATGCTATACCCGTATTTAATTTGAGTTTATTCATTTCGGAATTCCGAAACATGTTCTGACAACATTTTCACATCATTTCCAGGCGTCTTGATTATCAGAATAACTGGAAAAGTGATTGAAGTTGCGTCGACTGGAACAATAAGTGCTGCAATTTCATCAAAACAGAATCTACATTTTTTGTAAAACATTTCCAAATTAATACATTTAAAATCACATAAAATTCCAGGGTCAATGGTCGGTATGACATAGACGATGATGAGTATTCCCGAATTCGGGAAGCTCATGGATTCGTTGATGAAGAAAATCGGATAAATGGGATTATCAAAACGTCTAGACAACTTGGACATTTTTCAATGTTTCCAATTGTGCTACCAACGCATTCTTATAAGAAATTCAATTTCGTTGAAAAAGAAATTGATGGGATTATTGTGGCGAACAGTTCAGTTTGGCAAATGATCAGTTTGGAGGATATTTCGCAGATTTTTCAGAATAATCGAAGTCCGATTGCTGTTGCGAAGAAGTTGCAGGTTTTGTGATAAAAAATTAAATTGGTATTTAAAAAATGTAAAATGTTGAATTTAGGATCGATTACAATCCTATGATTATTGTGGAAATTCGAATATTCTTGTTTTTCGACGCATAAAGCCTCAAATGACATTTGCGGAAAATATCGAGAAAGCGATTCCAGCAATAGTAACTTCGGAGCAATTTCCAATTCCGGCGATTCGATACATCTCGTCACCTTCCCCGCCGCCGTTGCCAAAATCAATTCCACCGGAATTCCATGAAGAAATTATGATAGCTTCTTCGTCGAGCAATGCTACCACAACTTCGAATTTTGCCATGTCTATTGATCGATATTATGGAACAATATCTAGACAACGATTCGATGAGACAAGGGATTTGTTAAGTAAATCGTTAAAATTGAGTCCACCATCTACGGTTACTTTTAATATTTGAGCTTTTTGATTAAATTTGTTTATTGTGATTTCAAAAGTAAAATTGTACGGGTTGTTGAAATAAAGTTTTTCATTTAAATCGTTCAAAGTTGTTTCTTTTGAAATACTTGAAATAATATATATATATTTATTTATTTATTTACAGGAAATTGTATTTTTACAACATTTTAAAAAATCGCCGAAACTACGATATCCAAAACTGCGTCAGTGGCTTGTCGCTTTGATGCAATATACAAAGGTTGCGCAGTTTTTGTGCATTGATTTTGCGAAATTCGAATTTGTCTTTTTTTACCCGTTTTCTTTCCATTTGAAGAAAATGCTAATTTTAATTTTTTCTAATCTTTATAAAACAATAACTGTTACCGCTAAATGTGTTACTCTTCCTTCCCATGGTCATTTATTTGGTAATCCGCATTAATTTAGGAAAAACGCTATTTTCCCATATAAGAAATAAAATACAATTTTTTTGTTTTGTGTTTAACAAAGAAATATTCGTTCACTCAACTTTTCTGACTATTTTTTAAATTACAGACTTTCGAAACTACTATTCGATTTTCAGATCAATTCGTAAAATGTCTCGTTCGGGCCACAATAGTGAGTTTTGTCTACGGAGAATGATTTTTCTCGTACTTTTTGAATAATAATATTTCTTTTCAGCCGGAGAGGCTTACGCTCAAGAGTTGAATCGAAAACGGGCAAACCTACGCTCCAACGACGAGGATAACGACGAAAATGTCGGAAATGGGAATAAGGTGGCGTTCGGAGCGGCGGGAAATTTTGATACAGTTAGTTTTTAAAACGAAATGGGTCCAAAAACGTTTTTAATTGATAAAAAAAAAACTTTTTTCGATGGATCCATTATTTAAAGAAAAAATATATAATTTTTTAAATCAAATCTTTTTCAAGGATGTCTACGGAAGTGTTCGAGAAAGCCGTGATAGATATCTCGACTCAATCGGCACTGGTGAAGAGGATGAAGATGTTGACGAAGATTCAATGCCAACAGCTCCGAAAAAGGCAATAAACTATGCACAACCCCACAAGTTTATTGAAGAAGTTGCAAAAGCGTCAGAAGATGTTGATCCATTCGCTGAAACTCGCACTAAGACCATTGCAGAACGTCAATCAAAGTATCACGAAAGAGCACAAAGACGACAGATTTCTCCAGACAGAATTGACGCATTTGTGGACCAGACTCCTGATAATCGCAATCGTGGTTATGCAGAAGTTATGAAGGAGCAATTGTTTCACGAAGAACGTGGAAGAGTTGAAAGGGAGTTAGCGGACAAGGCAAAAGCTGGAGAATTGCATGTAACTGGGCAGCCAGAAAAGAAGAAGGGAAGATGGGACGAAACTCCACAACAATCGGAAAATCTGGGAGCTGGGTCGGCAACCCCAGCACAAGGATCAGCACCAAAAAAACGTCTTGGTTTTTCATCGTTGAGTGCTGAGGCTGCAACTCCAAGAGTTGCCAGGTGGGATGAGACACCAGCACATGCTACGGGAGCCGCTGATGCAACACCAAGTGTTGATAGATTTTCGTCAACCCCGGCAGCACAAACACCTAGAAGAAATCGATGGGATGAAACACCAAAAGAAAGTGTTCGTGATGGTTCGATGACACCGGGATGGGGAATGGAAACACCCGCTCGCGGAGCGCTAGACGATGTCAAAGTTGAAGATACTCCATCAGCATCGAAACGCCGGTCTCGTTGGGACTTGACACCTTCGCAAACACCAGCAGCAGGTTCTGCGACCCCTCTTCAGGCTGGAGGAGCTACGCCGTCTTTCACGCCTTCTCATCCTTCACAAACACCGGTAATATTTTATATTTGATTGAAATTTATAAAGTTAAAATAAATTAAGATAGGAGCAATGACTCCTGGTGGAGCAACTCCAATCGGAACAGCAGCAATGGGAATGAAAACACCAGCACCACATATGATTCCAATGACTCCGGAACAAATGCAAATATATCGGTGGGAAAAAGAAATCGATGATAGAAATCGGCCACTAACTGACGAAGAATTGGATTCATTGTTTCCGCCAGGTTATAAAACTCTTGTTCCACCAATGAACTATATTCCGCTTCGGACACCTTCACGTAAATTGATGGCAACTCCAACACCAATGGGTGGAGCAGCAGGAGGCGGTTTTTTCATGCCTGGAACACCGGAAAGAGATGGAATTGGTGAGAAGGGTGTTGGTGGAATTCTGGATACACAGCCGAAGAATGCGGAATTGCCGCCGCTTAAACCGGATGACATGCAATATTTTGATAAATTGTTGATGGATGTTGATGAGAGTGAGCACCTTTTTATGAAAAAAGAAATTCTTAAAAGCGAAAATTTTCAGGTTCCCTGACCAAGGAAGAGAAAAATGAACGAGAAATTATGGAGCATTTGTTGAAGATTAAGAATGGAACACCACCAATGAGAAAAAGTGGGTTGAGAAAAATTACTGAAAATGCGAGAAAGTACGGAGCTGGACCGCTTTTCAATCAGATTTTGCCATTGTTGATGTCGCCGTCTTTGGAAGATCAAGAAAGGCATTTAATGGTTAAGGTGAGTGTTATTTCGATTTTTTTTCGAGATATTTTAACTTAAAATCTTCCAGGTAATTGACAGAATTTTGTACAAATTAGATGATTTGGTTCGGCCATACGTTCACAAAATTTTGGTAGTTATTGAACCATTATTGATTGATGAAGATTATTATGCGAGAGTTGAAGGTATCAAAATCTTCACCAAAAGTTTTGAGATAAAGCAAATCGAAATTCAGGTCGTGAAATCATCTCGAATTTGGCTAAAGCCGCCGGTCTTGCCACAATGATCTCAACCATGCGTCCGGATATTGATAATGTTGATGAATACGTGAGAAATACAACCGCTCGTGCATTTGCTGTCGTAGCTTCAGCACTTGGTATTCCAGCATTGTTGCCGTTTTTGAAAGCTGTCTGTAAAAGTAAGAAAAGTTGGCAAGCAAGGCATACAGGTATCAAAATTGTCCAACAAATGGCCATTTTGATGGGTTGTGCTGTGCTGCCACATTTGAAAGCATTGGTTGAGATTGTTGAGAATGGATTGGACGACGAGCAGCAAAAGGTTTGTTTTCTTTTTTTTTGCTGATAATTAATTAGATATCAAAAAAATTTAAAATCATTAAAAATTCGAACTTCTGAAATTTTGAATTTATTATCTTTCTTCTTACTAAACGAATAGTTCTGTGTGTGTACCAGCATTTCACATGAATAACTTTTTGACCCCTCGACCGATCTGTCCCATACTTGGCATATCGTCATGCCTCTCGGAGCGCATCACAAATATACTGTTTGGATCTCGGGTTACTGTAGGATTACTGTAGCTACAGTACTACAATTTTTTTCACGTTTTTTTCAAAATGGTCGGATCGAGACCAAACTTTCATGGTAACATCTTTGGAGTATTGTAAGGTGACTGTGAAAATTTGGTGCGGATTACTGTAGTATTACGGTAGTTACCGTAACCTAAAGTTAGCGTTTGTCTCTGTTTCTCTTCATTTTACACACTATTTCTCTCATTACCGCCGCGTAGCGGCGTTAAAAGGCTGGTATTATACTATCTGGTTTTTTAATATTAGAGGAATTGTTTTCATTATTCAATATCCTGAATTCTTGTTTTTTTTTCTATAGATTCAAACAAAATGTGGGTTTTTAAAAAATTTTGTAGCTGATTTTCTCGTTTTCTAGAGCCCATTCATCAAAAAAAAACAATCGAATTCCTAATAATGCATTCTTTTTATAGGTACGAACTATCACGGCTCTCTGCTTAGCAGCTCTTGCAGAAGCTG
This sequence comes from Caenorhabditis virilis, assembly GCA_964036255.1. NCBI lineage: Eukaryota > Metazoa > Nematoda > Chromadorea > Rhabditida > Rhabditidae > Caenorhabditis > Caenorhabditis virilis. The sequence continues at coordinate 343,161 of OZ038417.1, read as the reverse complement.
CCACTCCATATGGTATTGAAGCTTTCGATTCAGTTTTGAAACCACTTTGGAAAGGTATTCGTATGCACAGAGGAAAAGGATTAGCCGCTTTTTTGAAAGCAATTGGTTATTTGATTCCGTTGATGGACGCTGAATATGCATCCTATTATACAAGAGAAGTTATGCTTATTCTGATCCGCGAGTTTGCATCACCCGATGAAGAAATGAAGAAAATTGTATTGAAGGTGAGATTCTAGATTTATTTTTAAAATTTAAAATTCAAATAAATATTCAATGTTTAGGTAGTCAAACAGTGTTGTGCGACTGATGGTGTTGAGCCGAGCTATATCCGTGACGAGGTTCTTCCAAGTTTTTTCAAAGCATTTTGGAACCAAAGAATGGCAATGGATCGTAGAAATTACAGGTTTTAAACATTTTTTTGAGAAAGTTTCAAAAATTTCATTTTTCAGACAACTTGTTGATACTACTGTAGAAATTGCACAAAAAGTGGGAACTGTTGAAATGATTGCGAAAATTGTGGATGACTTGAAAGATGAAAATGAGCAATACAGGTATTGGATATTATTATTTTTTCTTTATTCTTTATTCATTTTTTTCAGAAAAATGGTTATGGAGACAATTGAAAATATTGTTGCACTTCAAGGAGCAAATGAAATTGATGCGAGGTTGGAAGAACAATTGATTGACGGATTATTGTATGCGTTCCAAGAACAGACACAAGAAGATTCAGTTATGTTAGATGGATTTGGAACGATTTGTTCGGCTCTTGGAAGGTTTGTGAATTAAAAAAATAAGTGTATTATTTTATGGTGAACGTATTCTTAAAACAAAGAAACAACGGAAAATATGAGTTTTCAAAATATTAGATAAGTGATAAAAGTGGAGAACATTGACCCGCAATAGTATCAGATACGATTTAAAACTTTGACAAGAAAAAGAACAATTCAATCACCGAATTATCAAGTTAGAGAAACAATGAATACCATTCTAAAATGTGGTCGGGTTCTTTAATTTGAATAACGCTAAATTCATACTAGCTTTCGCATCTTCGAACGAGTCGTGCCCAGCCAAGCCATTATTGTTCGATTGAATTGATTGACGCAAATGAATTGCTGCCAATTTTTTCAACGACGATTTGAAAACCTTGTCTCTTAAAAACAGTAGAGCAGTGTCGACAACATTGTAATGGCAAAGTCGCATAGCTTTCAAATCAGATTCGAACGAGTGTCCAATAAGGATTGTCTTCTCGTTAACGAATTGGAACAGCTTTTCACGAGCCTGAAATACAATGTTTTGAAATAGAAAAAATGTAAAGCTTCGAAATTCTCACCGATTCAATTGTGTCCTTGGCTCCTAAAATCTGCTTCGTAGTGAGGCCGGAAAATTCAGTATTCGGGCTCAACACTTCACCAGGTGGCTTGATAAGCACATCCAAAACCGTTTCATTTTCTTTTCCAACCATTGTTAGTCGAACCAATGCTGGGCCTCTCGTAGTATAGGCCATTTCGCAATCGATTGCATAAACTTTCGTGCTTCTCGGGTCGTCTGGTCCGGATGATTTTGGGCTCGACACGAAATTGTTTAATTCCGATTTGTACAGTTGGTCGAAAACATGCACATTTTCAAATCGGCATCCTGGAGCAGTGCCATAGACTTGTCGACAACATGTGTGCTTCTTCACTCGATTTCCATAGCGTCCGAAACTATCACAAAAGAGATGACCTCTGTTGTGATTTCGGCAAACGTTCTGCTCCCTTTTAACCGGCTCTTTTGGGTAAAATTCGAATTGCCGGGAACAACGGCAGCATTCTCGCTTCCGGTCTGAAAATGCAACATTTTCTTTTTTAACAATATTTCCTATTCAAACTAACCCCATTCATCGATCCAAATAACTTTCTGCTGGTCAAATTGTGTCTTCTGGATCACAGCGGTATTTCCCGATTCCGCTGTGAAATGCGGATATGCATTTATTTTCATCGTCTCAAATTCACATTTCAGGTCCGACATTTTTTCATGAAATTCTTTTTCGTTCATTTGTTCCACCTGTACTCTTTCCATTCTTTTAATGCAAATTGGTTCCCTCAAATGGCTTCGTCCGGGTAGCATAACATGATGCAAAAATACTGAAAGAGATTTTTAGACGTTTTGAAAAAAGTCTAACTGTAAATCTCACCACCGCTATCCGCTCTTAATCTATTAATGTGATTGCAAACTGCTTCTTTGAATGTTGTATTGAGTTTGGTTTCAAATTCCATTTCTTGAGTCTGAAATTGTTATACATATGAAAAACTCAATTCCACAAAGAATATACATATTATTAAAGTAGATTTAAAATATTATTTAAGAAAAATTAAGATAAATAAAAGTTTAAAAACATCAACATTCTCCTAACTTGATAAAATGAAAAATGACAACAATGCGACATAAAAAGAGGCGGGCTCATCTGAGATGTAAAATGCGAAAAGGTGTTAAAATAGGCCCAAATGTGCCAAATTTATAACCTGTCTTGAGATATTGAAGGTGTCATAAATTATAAATAATAACAATGATTGGTACATAAGAATATTTTTGTCGATTTTTAAAACTAGGAAACGAAAAAAAGCGGCAAGTCTATTTTGATGAATTATTCGATATTAGTCATGTTAGAGAAAATAAAAGATAAAAAGAAGAAAACAAATAAATAGTTAAGAAAATCGCATGTCGTTTCGACTGTATTCCTAGACGACCTTAAGTAGCGAGTCTCTTCGGTAGTAACTCCTATAATTGAAAATTCTGAATGCATTTATCTTTGAAATTTAAAATTCTCTGTCGAAAATTTAAACAGATAGCAAAAATTAAAACAAAGAAAAAATTCTTGACACTCATAATGAAGATATGTATAAGAATAGTAGATCCCATCTGTAAGTTCTTGGCCTAACAATTACAAACACTCTCACATTAGCATGCTCTCTCGCGCGCGGCCGAGCGGTTAGGCCATGCCTTACGCTGTAAATGCGTGTTTTTCGTGTACTGGAAAATGAAATTTCGACAATTTTTTGCTTGTATAGGTTTTCAAATATTGCGAAGAAGATAAACATGGAATTGAAACCAAAATCCAGTAAAGAGTTCCTTTAAAGGGATTCTTTACTGTTTTTGGGTTTCTATTCCATTTTCATCTTCTTCACAATATTTGAAAGCCTATACAAGAAATATTTTTTAGCGATTTTTCCTTTTCTAGTACTCAAACACACCCATTTCCGAGATAAGGCGGCGAATGGCCTAACAATCGCAAACTCTCTCACATTCGCATGCTCTCTCGCGCGCGGCCGAGCGGTTAGGCCATTCGCCGCCTTACCCGGTAAATGTGCTTTTTTCGTGTACTAGAAAAGGAAATTTCGATACATTTTTTTTCTTCCACAGGTTTTCAAATACTGTGAAGAAGATGAAAATGGAATTGAAACCCAAATTCAGTAAAGAGTCCCTTTAAACTTTCTACTTTCAACATTTGCTTAGAAAAGTTATTTTTCAGACGAGCAAAAGCATACATTCCACAAATTTGCGGTACTATTCTGTGGAGATTGAACAACAAATCAGCAAAAGTCCGCCAGCAAGCTGCTGACTTGATTGCCCGTATTGCGCCAACTATGCATTTATGTGAAGAGGAAAAAATGATGTGCCATATGGGTGTTGTTTTGTATGAATATTTGGGAGAAGAATATCCAGAAGTTCTCGGATCAATTTTGGGTGCATTGAAATCGATTTGTAATGTGATTGGAATGACGAAAATGACTCCGCCGATTAAGGATTTATTACCAAGGTTCGCTAAATTTTTATTTGAATTCCCGAAAAAAGAGCATTGCAGATTGACACCAATTTTGAAAAATCGACATGAAAAAGTACAAGAAAATTGTATTGATCTTGTTGGAGCAATTGCTGATCGTGGTTCAGAGTTCGTTTCAGCACGTGAATGGATGAGAATCTGTTTTGAATTGTTGGAATTGCTAAAAGCACATAAGAAGAGTATCAGAAGAGCGGCAATCAATACATTTGGTTTTATTGCAAAAGCAATTGGGCCACATGATGTTTTGGCGACACTTTTGAATAATTTGAAAGTACAAGAACGTCAGTTACGTGTTTGTACAACTGTTGCGATTGCGATTGTTGCTGAAACTTGTGCACCGTTTACTGTACTTCCAGCGATTATGAATGAATATAGAGTTCCGGAGATTAATGTTCAGAATGGTGTGCTTAAGGCTTTATCATTCATGTTTGAGGTTTGAAAATTGTGTTATAATTTAGATTATTGATTTTTTTTCAGTATATTGGTGAAATGGCAAAGGATTATATTTATGCGGTGGTTCCATTATTGATTGATGCGTTGATGGAAAGAGATCAAGTTCATCGTCAAATTGCGATTGATGCAGTAGCTCATCTTACTTTAGGTATGAAAAGTCAAAATTTTCGAATCGAAACTGAACAACTATGTTCTAGGTGTTTACGGTTTCGGATGTGAAGATGCTCTGATGCATTTGCTTAATTTCGTCTGGCCAAACATGTTAGAAAATTCGCCCCATTTGATTCAACGTTGGGTGTTTGCATTGGAAGGAATGAGGGTTTCATTGGGACCGATTAAGGTATTTGTTTTTTGAAACAAATTTGAAAATTAGAATTTTTACAGGTTTTGCAATATTGCCTACAATCGCTTTGGCATCCGGCTAGAAAAGTTAGGGAACCAGTTTGGAAGGTTAGATTTTCTTTAAAAAGGGAAAAACAATCTAATATTTTCGAGTAACAAGGGTGAATCGAAAAAATAATGCCTGGAAATGTAAACATTTACCAAAATCTGTATTTTCGGATGTATGGCCTTTTTTCACATAAAACAAGAATTTAAATTTGAATTAGTATATTCCAAAATCTGTTTTTTCGATCATCACTGAAAATTTTGCAGGTATTCAACAATTTGATTCTCGGTTCAGCAGATGCATTAGTCGCCGGGTATCCTAGAATTGAAAACACTGAAACAAATGAGTACATCAGATACGAATTGGATTATCAATTGTAGAATATTTATTTATTTTAATCCCTGGAAATTCTGTTGTTATATTTCATATCCTTTTCCCCAATTATTTACACTTTATTCTAAATAAATTGTTGAGTTGTTTTTAAAAATTGAGTCTGATTCGTATTTCTTGTTGTCCTCCTAACACGGCAGATCTCTTTAATTTTTTTTCAATATTCAGAAATCACTGTTTTTGTTTTTCTGTAATTCTATTTTTTCTTTCCAAACTTATTTATTTGTCTATTTCTCAACTCTAATAGTTTTATCTGCTTTTACCCGAAAATTATTATGATGGTTGTTTTCTTTTTCGATTTTTGTTCGGATTTTCAGTAAATTGGAAGAAAAAAAATGAATGAAAATTGTGGATTTTGAAGGAGTTTTGTGATCGGAAAAGTTTGAGAAGCTTTGGACTTGTATTTCAATTGGAGTAGTTTCGAAATTAGAAGTAAGTAAAATTCAAATTTTTCGATTTTACGAAAAATTATGTTTTTTAAGGTCAGCTTTTATAGAAAATTGATTTTTAAAATTGAAAAATTATAAAATTTCGATAAATCTGAATTTTATAGTTTAAAAAATTATGTTGTTTAAAAGAATTGGTCAATATAACATTGAAAAGAGTGTCCGCGATTTTTTTCTAAAAATTCTCAAAAAATGGAAATTTTCTGGTAAATTTTACGAATTCATGAAATTCGAGCTATTGTTAATATATGTACAGAATAATTCAATATTGCCGAAAATAAGATGTTTCTGAAGAACATCTCGAAAAATTTATTTATTTAAAAAATACCATTTCGTACAATTTATGAATTATGATATTGTTATTTGAAAAAACGTGTAAATTTTAAATCGTACTCACATTTCTAATGGACCTATGCAGAAACTAAAATTGCTGCAAAAAATTGCAAACAAATGCAAAAAATTCAATGCAGAAACTTGCAAAAAATTGCAAGAAATGTCAAGAAATTGCAATTTTTTGCAGCCGATTTACGGGAAAAATACGGTAATCGTTGCGAGACCATCAAAGGTTCTTACTCTTCGCTGCGAGACCCTCACAAATTTCAGAGGTGTGCGTCCAAAAATACGGTCAAGAGCCGTTTTCATTGATGGTCTCGCAACGATTACCGTATTTTTCCCGTAAATCGGCTGCAAAAAATTGCAATTTCTTGACATTTCTTGCAATTTTTTGCAAGTTTCTGCATTGAATTTTTTGCATTTTTTTGCAATTTTTTGCAGCAATTTTAGTTTCTGCATAGGTCCATAAATTTTTCAGTTCAATGGTATGTCATCAGTCGAAGAAGCAATCAACATTAATACTATCCCACCTCTTCTATTACCAGATCAGTCATCCGATTATGTTCAAACGTTTATTGCCAAATTAACGTTTCATACATTGGACCAATGCAAGTTTTGTGAAAAGGTTTTATTTTCAACATTTTTGTTTGAAAAAAATATGAAAATATCACAATGAAAAGTTCCAGAAGCGGTCAAAATGTGAAAGAGAAGACGAGCATTCGGTTGTAATGGTAGTTCTTAATCCTTGAGGTTGAAAGTTGAGAATTTGATTTAGAGCCCACATTTCAAAGACTCCAATGCCGAATTTATTTCGATTTCCAAAGACGATGCACAGTTTTCGCTTATTTTAAAAGTTGGAGAGTATACGGTTAAAAATAAGGTAAATAATGAAAGTTTGAAGGAAAAATTTTAAATGTAAATTTAGGATGCTGCTATTTCGATTGCTCAAGGGTATTGTGGTGAAACTGCGATTGTGAGGGATGCTTATAGAAGTGGAGATACGGTTAAGGTGAAATTGGAAACTGCGGAATCGGTAAGTTTTTAAAAATATTATTCGTAACAGTCAAAATGATTGAGTTAATCACATAAATCTTGTAATTTGTAGAAAAAAGACATGGCTTGGAAATCCTCAAATTTATGATTTAAAAAAAAGTTCTCTTTATGCAACATAAAATTATAGCTTTTTGAGACCCGAATTTACCAATTGAAAACATATTTTGATTTTTAAAAATCAACCGAATTTCAGGTCTCGTTGGACAACATTCAATTAACATTCAAAGAAACATATATGAGTAGGTCGGATATGTGGAGATATCGGAACAAATTGATCGGAAAATGCGCATATATGGACACGCAACTTAGGCATTTCAATATTTCAACTAAAATATCGGATATGTGGAAAAGGGGGAGTTTAGTTCGGAGTGGTTTTGTTTCATCGAAAACTAGAGTAGTGTTTAGGTCGAGTTCTAGTACGGTAGGTTTCTTTCAATGAATTTTTATATAATTGTGACTTTAAAGGTATTTATACATATTCAAATCTGCTCGGAATTGATGATGATTGATCCTCAAGGTGATGTGTATTCGGAGAAATGTATAAAAGGATTTTTGAATAAATTGTTTGAACAATGGAAGACGCATACTTGTTCGCATTATGTTTCCGTTATTCTATGCTCGAGGTTCTATGCGGTTAGATTTTTATGAAAACTAATATCATAAATGTAAATCATATTCGTTTCAGATTAAAGGACTTGATGAAGAATCGAAAAAAGCAATGAAAGGATCATGTGATCATAGAGGAAGATATTATCAAGATTTTTATAGGCTTCTTGTCCAAAATGAACATTATGATGATTGGACGCATGTTTTGAGAAACGTAATTTCCTCAGTATTTTTTTAATTTAAAAGAAAAGGGGGTTTCAAGGTTAATATTGGATGTTCGGATCATAGTGTAGCAATCAATAAAGAATTGAGGCAAAGGTATCCAAATGTGACGTTTGAAATTTCAACAGCAGCTGATGGCAATTTCTTGCAAGTTATTAATATGAGTATGAACTCGTTTAGTAGGTATCATACTGATCGAAGGTTTGAAACAACGGGACAACATGTAAATTAAAATTTGAATAAGGTAAAAAACCGAAATTTCTCATTTTTAGATCATCTTCGTGACGCCGGGGAATGGCGTTCTTCATGTTGATCGAGATCTGGTCGGACTCACAAAGCAGAGAGTAATAGATATGGGAATTTCGATCGATATGGTGAGATTTTTTGAGAATAAGGAGAACTCTAAAATTTAAATATGTGTATTTCTTTGTATTGTCAAGATAATAATTTCTGGCCGCTCGTTTTGCGGAATATTACCGCATATTTTCAAAATTTTCTTTATATTCTGTAAATTTAAGAAATTCATATATCTAAAAAAACAAATTCTTCCAGGTTTGTCTCGGTGAGCAGCCACTTCATGCAGTTCCACTTTTTGTTTTTCATCCAATTGTTGGTAGAACTGATCGAAAGACAGAATATTTCATTCCTCATTGGATGAATTATTCATATTATCAAATGCAGAAAAGAAGTTCGATCCTGGTCAAGTTTCGACCACGAATTCAACTTCCAGCTTTGGTTTTATCAGCACCGAAGAAAATGAACATGACTGGGCGGACGATCGGTAGCACGCAACGAGAAATTGAAACATTTGACAGGGGTTATGATCAGAAGAAGTTGTACGAAGTGATTGGAAAGAATAATGAGGAAGCAAGCAAGAAGGGTGAACAATTCGTGAGAAATGAGTTGGGATTGAGACCAAGGCCTGTTCCACCGCCGCCAGCGCCGCCTATGGAAATTCGAACGACACAAATAATGTCGATAGTGAAAGGAGATTTGGAAGAAAGAGTTAATGAATCTGAAAAAGTGAGCCAATCGTTGACGTTCAGTAATCGGGTTGGTTTTTGTTTGGTTTTTAATAACAACTTGAATCCATGATGTGAGAGAAATTTCGTTAAAAATAATTGAAAATTGTTCGTTTTGTGTTATGAGCATTTGTTTTGAAAAAAATGCAGCCCACATGCCCAATGAAAAGATTTGAATAGTTAATTGCATGATTTAGTTTTTCTTGTTGAATTTTCGATTTTACACGCGGAAATTTAGAAAACCGATTTTTATTCAGATGCCGGTAGAAAAGGGTCATGCAGCATCACTTGAAGCAATGTCAACATCGAAGCCAATTCGAATGCCAGTTCGGCATCGGAATATTAGTGGATCATTTGAAACATCTTCTCGTGAGTTACAAGTTTTTATTTGAAATTCTTGAAATATTTTCCGCTTCTGAAATTTAAGATATTAATAAAAAATATCTGAAAAAAATATTTGGCAGTGAACAGTTCCAAATCTCGGCAAAAAAGTACAAAACTCATGTATATTGAAACATATTTTTTAAATCTAGTAATATGTTTTTGTGTTACTAGCATTTTGGCCTTTGAAAACTTTGATAGTATTATCGCATATAAATCTCGAATATTCGAAATCAGTTTCTATAGTTTTCAGCCTCAAAATATTTTGAAAATTTCAGATTCTTTAACCGGAATTTTGAAGAAAACAGCACCAATTCCGTTCCCAAACGGTCGGAGGGGCACCGTAGATGGTTCACTAGCTCCATCACCAAGTCCTGATCGCTTGTTTGGTGCGAGATTTAAAAAACCCTTGTCCTTGATAAACCCATTTCGCCCAGAAGATTTTGCAGTACAAGTGACTGCAAATAGACGAAGATGGCTTCATGTTTTCCCCGTTGACAGTAATGTAAGAAATGTTCCTTTTAAAATCAATATATTGAATATTTCTGTTAATAGGGACGTTCCAAACTAGCTCATCACTACGTTGCGGGGCAAAGTATTGTTCATATAGTCGGAAGGACGAATGAAGAGGAAAAACCAGTAGATGCTGAAATGGAGAGAGTTAATGAAATGGTAGCAGCTCTTCCATTCGATTCACCACAACATAAAAGGGAACATCTGAAAGATATTGGGGAAAGGGACAGAAAAGAGGAGGATGAATATTCGGATTCTGATGAAACGCCGGTGGCTACGAAACGAGATGAAAAATCGACGCCGATTGTGGCGACGGTTTGTTTGATTTTAAAAAAAAAGAGCCATTTTCAAATTTAGAACTCGAATTTTGTAACCAATGTTATTAACAGTGGTTCGTCACGTCAAACTGGCTCAACAGAGCATATGAATGTGAAATATAAAGTTTGGGCTTGGGGGAGTACTGGAGAAGAGAAATGGAACGCAGACTTGGAAATTGGAACCGATTGGAAATCGCTCGTGCGATCGGCACTCCTACCAATCACCACCGATTTTTTCCCGGACTCTAAAAGTTTGGAGCAAAATTTTCAAATTCAACAGCATCAAGTGTGGTTTGGAGAATTTGCTGGCGGGACGAAGACGAAAGATATTTTTGAAGCATTGATTTGTCAGAGGTTGCAGAGGGGTTATCAGATTGTTTTGTTGGATAAGAAGTTAATTGATGTAATTTCTTGAATGAGATTTTAAAAAAAAGTTTTGATACAGGAGGCGATAAAAGCAAATATTCCATTGGTCCGAGGAGCAACTGAGGAATGTGTATTGTCATTCAATAAATATTATCATAAGCTGTCTTTGATAGGAGAAGCAATTCATGTGACAATTTTCAAGCCAAAGGATTCAGCGCCGGAAAATGCATCGCAACATCCGGGATGGTGTGTGAGACCATCGCAGAAAAATGAACAGGCTCGCTTTAGAATTGATTCGTCGTCGTTGGACGATGTGCTCAATTCGATGTATTATAATACAGTTTATACGTATTTTTTCCAAGTAAGTGTCTACGTTGTTTAAATTTTTTACAAAAATAAGTGGTGGTTTTCCCTCTTTTTAATAAATAAATTCTTGTGATAAAAATTCTTGTTATATGGAAGAGAAATACGAGCGGGGACTAGTTTCTCGTCGAGTGTGAAACCTAGGCCACCACTTTGTAGTTCGGTTGGAATTCGTTTGGAGTTTAGTTGTTAACTCGTGTTAAACCGTTTTGTTGGTTTTTAAGTGTCTAGTTGTTGCTAGAAAGTGACTAGCAGGTGCTAGTATAATATTCACTTGTTTTGAATCATATTTACCCGTTGTTTATCTTTTATTTCTTGTTTAAAATCTAATAAATCTTTGTAAAATAATCTCGCGTTATTTTTGTTGTTTAAACTGGTTTCTCCACCACTCTTCTTTCGTGGAACCTGAACACCACCAGGGACCACCACATTACTTGGGGGCCGAACCGGTTTAGAGTTGGAAAACCGCTTGAACAGCAAAATTTTCGTGATTTTTGAGGGTTTATTGATTTTTCTTGAATTTTTTCGCTTTTTCTTTTTTTTTTTTGCCGTTTAATTTCGAATTTTTGTACGTTCGGATTTTGTTTGGTCTTCCCCTAGAGGTTGACATTAAACAGACCGTCTGGGCAAATTATTTGAAATCTTCGTTGCCGTTTTTTTCGATTTTTTCAAGTTCTGTTGGTTGTAGCCATTTACAAACTCAGAGACCGAGATTTTCGTTAAAATATTGATTGTGCCGCCGTTTCTTTTTTGTTCTTCCATTTGATCGAGTATAATCCTTTGGGATATATATCAGGAGAGTGGGGTAAAGAATAAAATTGAAAAATGTCGAAGATGCCAGTGTCAACATCGTCCAAGTCGCCTTCCCTCAGGTCGTGCGCATCGAAATTGTCTGTTGCATCAGGATCGGGAAGCAATTCAAATGGTGGAAATGTGCAAGTGAGGAAAGCAGATGAGAAAAATGATGACAATTTGGAGAAATATGTGCAGAATATGAACCAATTTTTGCAGGAAGTCTGCGAATGGGTAATTTCGCGTGATGATGATGCAAATTGGTCAAGTGAAGAAATCGCCAAGAAGCAAAGCGTTTGTCAGTCAGCTAGGAAGTTGCAAGAGGTTGCTGGTGATTTATTGAATGGTTATGGAAGAAAGTTTGATGTCAGGAAGTTCAGGTATGTGAAAGAAGCTCTGAAAATTTTTTCGAAAAATATTGAAGGTGCTGAAAAGTATGCAGAATTGAACACTAGAATGTCAAAGAAGCAGAAGTGTACTATTTTTGATACATTGAAAGAAGGATATGGAAAATTGATGAAAAGTTTCGATGAAGTGAAGGAAAATGTGGCTGCGAAGGATTTTGCTGAGAATAAGCCTGAAAATGAAGCACATTTGGAAGAAGGTGAGAAAGTTTGGAAATTTATGAGAAAGTTGGGCATAGAAAATGCTGATCAATTGTGTGAAGCTATTAAAAGGCGTGCAGCTGATAATTCAAGACTTCGGAAGGAAAATCTGCAGATGATTGATGTGATGGATAAAGTTAGAATCCTCGAAGAAAATCAGAAGATTAATAGTGATATGCAGGAGGAGTTGAGAGAATCTATCCGTCAAAAAGATTTGTTAATATCGAAGTTGACTGAAAGTCAGGATAAAGAGTATTTGGAAGAATGTCGAAAAATCTGGAAAGTTTTGAAAAAGATTGGTGTGAATAGTGCAGCAAGTTGCGTAGCATTATTTGAGAATGTAGCTGATAAAGGACTCAAAGCAAGAGCTGATCTAAAGTCACAAAGTGAGAAAATTCTGCAAATGGAACAACAATTGAAAGAGGAAATCGAGGTGAAGGATGATTTGAAGGAGAAATTTTGTCTAAATGTTGATGAAATGAAAAAATTGAAGGAAAATATTCAGCAAAAGGATGTCGAAATTCCAAGGTTGAAGGAAAAGCTGAAAAAGTTGGAAAAGGAAGTCCTTTTGGCTCCGAAGAAAATTTTGTCGAATGAAGAAGAACATGTTAAAGAGGATGAGAATTCAGGAAGACATAATGTTTCGCCAGCGTTATCAGTAAAAGCGAATAAGATGTTTATTGCACATATGTTGAAGAGTTCAACTGAGCAAATTGTTGAAAAGCATAATGGAGAGATTTGTGTTGAAAATTTTGGACAAATGTGTTCAGATGGTCTGAATGAAAGAATTGCCGCAATGGAAGCGAGTATTGCAAAATTGACGGAATTTATGATTAGACAAAAGGATGCTAGGTGTGAGTCGGTCGTTGCCGAGAGCAGTTGTCCGGAGTCAGGATCAAGTTTTAGAGTGGAAAAAGCTAGAGGCTTTAATATTGATGATGAAGTGCATAAACCACAAGTTCGAAAAAGTGCTGAAGGAAGTTCAAAAGTGGAAAATGATGTTAAAAGATGTTTCAAATGTGGAAGAAATGGACATTTTGCAAAAAGATGCTGGAATAATAATGTTGCTGAAGCAAATGGTGTGAAGATTGATGCTTTTAATTGGAAAAATGAGCCAGGAGATAAAAATCATGCTACAGTTGGAAGACAAACTATTGAAAAGTCTGAAATTCTTGGCACAAAGTTGAAGCTGATTATTGATAGTGGAGCAATGACAAGTGTGTTATCGTCCAAGACATGGAATAGAATCAAGAATGGAAATTTGAAGAAAGAGCATTTTGTGGAAAAGAATCCAGGTTGTATGGATATGAGGAATGTTTCGAAGGATAAAATGAAGATCATCCGTCAAGTTGAAGTTCCAGTGAAGATGAGGAACATGAAAGAAGTTGTGAAATTTCAAGTTGTTGAGAATGAGCATGAACTAGCAGTGTTGGGAATGAATGCATTCAAATGTTTTGGAATATACATTGGATGGAAGAGTTTGAAGAAGGAATCGGTGAATGTGAATGCTGTGATTGTAGAGAGCAGTGGTTCAAGAGATGAGAAGTGGAAAAAGTGTTCGTTGAACTTGAAGATGATGTCCAGTAGAGGCATATGTTCGGAAAGTCCGGAACCAAATGTTTTTCAGGTTAAACCTATGGTCAACCAGTCACAATGGAGTTCATATGATCAAGTTGGAAGATGTTCAAAGAGGGAAAGAACGCCAAGTTCAAGGAATGATCCCCAGGGAAAAGTCAAGACTATTGGTGGAAAAGCTCAAATGAGGGAAGTCAAGCCATGTTGGATGCAGGGTACAAATGATGGAATGAAGGGAGCAGGTCAAAAGTGGGTCAAGAACAAGCTGAAAGTCAAGAACAGCGAAGAGACAGTTCAATTTAATAAATGTTCTACCCAAAACCCTATCGCCCCGTATTTTTGTTATTATGATTATGTACTGCCGAGAAACCTCAAACAGTCAGGAGCCTGTTTTTCTAAAGGAGGGGGATGTTATATGGAAGAGAAATACGAGCGGGGACTAGTTTCTCGTCGAGTGTGAAACCTAGGCCACCACTTTGTAGTTCGGTTGGAATTCGTTTGGAGTTTAGTTGTTAACTCGTGTTAAACCGTTTTGTTGGTTTTTAAGTGTCTAGTTGTTGCTAGAAAGTGACTAGCAGGTGCTAGTATAATATTCACTTGTTTTGAATCATATTTACCCGTTGTTTATCTTTTATTTCTTGTTTAAAATCTAATAAATCTTTGTAAAATAATCTCGCGTTATTTTTGTTGTTTAAACTGGTTTCTCCACCACTCTTCTTTCGTGGAACCTGAACACCACCAGGGACCACCACATTACTTTCTTCAAATAAATGAGCCATGAATAATATTTATAGGTCCCGGATGCCGAAGGCTACGAAAAGAGTACAACGCAACTACGCCATCACGATTTGGACAAACTCAATTGGTCATTCCTTGATTGTAATTTCAAGGATCGAAAAGAAGATCAACTGTTCTTTGATGAGATGAAATGCTTTTCGGCATCTTTCATCGTTGTTCAATATCCCAAAGAGGTGTCGAAAACTCCAAGAATGGAGAAAGAGAAAATAAGAGGTCCTGATTTCCGAGATGCTTCGGAAATGCAAGATGTTGAACGACCGGTTTATGTTAGCTTCACGAAATTATTGTTATTGTTGAATAGGTTGACATATCCGCAGACATTGTTGGATCATTCGTCGTCGTCTGTGAAGAATGAAAGGGCCGAACTTGATAAGGATGCGGTGAAGACATTGAAAATTTCACAATTGGAACTAGAAACGGTAATAAGAAATAATTTTCAATAAGAATAAAGAAACGAAAATTCAATATCCAGATTATTCGAAAGTTTTCGTCAACTATATATGTCGGTATTGTTTCTACTTGTGATCGAGGAATTAGAACATTCCCACCGAGGAATATGTTCCTCGTGGTTGACCTTGTAACTTGGTTGATAGGTAAAAAGGTTCATTTATATGCATATATATCACGTTTTATCATTTCCAGATAATGTTGCAAGCATGACATGTGTTGATGATGCAATGGAATTCATTCGAAATTTGAAGGAAATAAAACGGATTTGGATTGTTCACCCAGAATGTGGCGATGAGGAAGAACAGCCAGAAATTGTTTACGGTTTTCAATTATGTTATTTCCGAGACATTGGAGAAGCTGAAATTCCGCTTTTGCCAAAATATACAACAGTTCAATATTGTACTAGTTTATGTGACCACAATGACACATTCTGTTCGAGGAAAATGAAAAAATGGATGGATATTGAGTTGCCATCGGATAAAGAAGCCACACCATTGGGAGAATGGATCAGGGTATGAACTTTGGAAATTATCTCGCAAGAAATGTATGATTTCAGTTCTGCCATGATTTTTGTTTTCATTCTGAAGTGGCATTTCAATTCACCGTTAGATGGTATATGGCAACAGGGCAGAATGTTTCAAATATTCTTCAAATGTGGTTTACGCATGCGAATAAGATGGGACTGTCTCTTTATCCTGTTCCGGATGATCCGTTTGCATTAGCACAAGATTCACATTCGAATCCCTTGAGATGTCCAGTACGGATTAATGTTAAGGAGTATGTTATAAGGAAAGACGATGTGAGTGTTTTAAAAAGCTTTTTATGTCTGAAAATTTCGAATGTCATGACCCCGATTTAGGCCTAATGGGACTGTTTTTGAAAAAGGGGAGCCTACAACTTTTTCTTTTAAGCATTCCGAAAAAGAGCTACTACCGAAAAAGAGCTCCAGGCGGAATACCTATGCTCTCAAGAATTCTTCCTTTTTTTTAAAAATAATCCCATAAACCGTCGGCAACTAGTGTTCTCGACCTTATAGTTATATTTATTTTCTAATTCTGTGTTCGAATGTCGAGAGCACCCGATAATTATCATAAATAATAATATTATTATGTTTTATTTACATCAAAATAATAAAGTCCATTTTCAGGAATACTCATTCCTTCTTGTCGTCCTTTTCCGTTTCGGATTTCTTGATTTGGGATGTAATGTGGAACATGATTCTCCTAGTCAAAGAACGGACTCGGTTTCTTCAAACCAAAGTGGATATCAACATTCCCCATCACCAAGTGGACAATATCCAGTCAAATCTCTGAATTTCATTCATCAAGCCGGAGGAATGTTCGTCTCGTTAGTTTTGTCGGACATTTCGCCGCCGTTTGTTTATTGGGCTTGGAATCATATGCTGTCGAATAGATATCGAGGGTTTGTTTTTTAATGTTGTTTCAACATTTTCAAAGAATAATGTTTAGGCATTGTACTGAAGAATTTCAAGATTATATGCTGGCGGAATTTCGAAAAGTTTGTGCAGATGAAAATGGAATTTTAACAAGTTTGTACAAAGAGTTTGAAGAAAATCGAGGACTGCCGAATTTCCGTACGAAATGTTCGTATTAGAATTTTGTTTAGATTGAATTATTATTTGGTTTTTTATAGGTTTGATGCTTTATTTTTTTAAACCTAAAAACTGGTAATTATTTATTTTTATTTTATTAGAACTCTTGCCATGGTATTTTTGGAGAACGTGTACAATGTAATTAGTTTATTTAGAGTTTATACTAACTTTTAACTTTCTTTTGGTTTTTTCCGTTGATTTATATTCCTAGATCGATTTGTTGTCTATGAACATATATTTTTTTAAAAAATGTTTAATATTTTTTAGCACCCACTGCGTTTGATTCGCAAAATTATTTCGGTTCTTAAAGCTATTTGATTTTATTTTTGCTTCAGATGAGTTATGAATTAGATGTTCCACCAATTTGTATGACATCAAATTCGAATGGCACCAGGTTGGTAGTTGGATGTGTTGATGGATCAGTTTTATTTTTGGATACGTCAAAAGAGGAATTTAAGGTAAATTGATCAAAGCAAACAATTCATGTAAAATACGTTTTTTTTTCAGGAAATTTGGAGATTCAAAACGAAAACCAGTGTCAGAGGAGTTGAAATAGATGAAGAAAATGGAAATATCTTTGCGGTGACGAAAAATCGATCGCTTTGTGTTTTTGATATTTCTACGGGACGTCGGACGAGATGTATTTTGAAATGTCATGCAGATTCACCGACGGCGATTTGTCTTCTGCCTAAAACTGCGCTAAAAGGTCAGCAGTTGGCGACGGCAGATGAGTCGGGAGAAGTGAAGACCTGGAATTTGAGAAGTGACGGAGTGCCGCTTGTTAGGACATGGAATGAGCAGGAGGAGGAGATTAAGGATTTGAAAGTTGATTCGAAAAGTAATTTGTTGGCTGCTTCGTCTGATGGAACCTTGGGAGCCTTTGATGTGAGTTATTGAAGCCGGGAGCTTCCGAAACAGGTTTAATCACTTATGAGCACAATGAGCATAGTTTTAACCAGCCTTTTAACGCCGCTACGCGGCGGTAATGAGAGAAATAGCGTGTAAAATGAAGAGAAACATAGACAAACGCTAACTTTAGGTTACGGTAAGTACCGTAATACTTCAGTAATCCGCACCAAATTTTCACAGTAACCTTACAATACTCCAAAGATGTTACCATGAAAGTTTGGTCTCGATCCGACCATTTTGAAAAAAAACTTGAAAAAAATTGTAGTACTGTAGCTACAGTAATCCTACAGTAACCCGAGATCCAAATAGTATTTTTGTGAAGCGCTCCGAGAGGCATGACGATATGCCAAGTATGGGACAGATCGGTCGAGGGGTCAAAAAGTTATTCATGTGAAATGCTGGTACACACACACAGAACTATTCGCTTAGTAAGAATAAAGATTTTAATATTTACATTTTGTTAAAATTTCTATTTCAAAATATATTTCTAGATAGGCGGGTTTTTGTATGAAACTTACTTGGCCTTAGAAAAAGTTTCTAGAACTAATCCATTCGAAACATTTGACATTTGAAAATCAAAAATTTCAGCTTCAATTTGGTCCAGAAAATTGTTGAAACATGAAAAAATAAAGGAAGGTGAAAGATTTTCAATGAAAACGAGTATATTCTTTTAATTAAAAAGCTGTAAATCGGCAATCATTGAATTTTAGATTTTTTTTTATTATGAAAAAGATTAAAATCCGAGAAATAAGGATGTATAAAATAAATGGTACCCTATCTTTAAAAATATTTTTTAAAGCGAAGAATTTTTGGAGAATAACCGAAAATAATTCGTGCCTTTTAATTGTGCCAAAAAATCATGCAAAAATTACAGCTCAGAAAAGCAAAATTCAAAGTTCGCAGTGAAGTAATGCATTCGGAGTTATTGAGTATTTGCCCCACCCAGAAAGCCGTGTACGTTGGAGGAGAAGATGGATATGTTGAAGTTTTCAATTTAACGGAATATGGAAATCTTTTGGAGAGAATCGAAAGTGGATTTGATATGGTATTTTAAGAATTTCAGGCAATTGAAAATGTTATTCTTGTTTCAGGGTGTAACTGGTATTGTTGAACTTCGTAGAGGTCTTTTATGTCTATCAAGTGAAGGGAGTAACAAGATTAGGTTATTGAATGTTGAACCTTCGAAAAGATTGGGAGTTATTGGATGTCATGGAGACGAGAAAAACGATGATGATGGAATTGACGCGATGGTTGTTTCGGCGGATCGGAGCGCACTTTTTACATTGATTTCATTGAATTCTACCATCAAGAAATGGGATCTGCCACCGATTTTGGAGAAAATCCCGATTTTGAGGGCACAGGATGCAAAAACGAAAAAGAAAACTAGCCTGGGGTAATTTGCTTTATCTGTGATTGATTCTTTTGATATTGCTTTTCAGATTTTTCGGGGATTTGATTGATCCGAGTACCGTTGAAGAGCCAGAGAAGAAGAAACGAAAACGGGATGTTGATAGCGATGATGAAGAAGTTTCTGATAACGAAATCAACGACGAAGAAATTGAGGATGAAGAAGAGGACGAAGATAGTGATTAGGGAATAATTTTTTTAAACCCAAAAAGTGAAATTTTGCCGTTTATTTAAAGTATATTTTAATCATCATATTCTGCTTTTTTTTAACTCGAAAAAACAAAAGCTCGTAAAAAATCTTTCAGAAAGATAGCTGAAATGTTTCAGCCTTAAAATCTCTGGTGTTCTATTTTATTTGTTGAAGTTATTGTTATTGTTATTTTTATAAAACATTGTTGTTTCGTCAATATAATTAGAAATTCATTCATCATTGGTCGTAAACTTCCTGAATATTTGCTTTATCTGATTATATTTTCCTATCCTTTTTAGCCTTAGCTTTGTTTCAGAATTTTCAGTATAATGGCTTCTACTTCCACTGGGTTTGTCGCATGTGGCGTTTGTGGGATTGAAAAGAAGGAGCAATACACTTGCCCGAAATGTGAATTTCGTTATTGTTCGATTAAATGTTATAGGAATGAGAAGCACTCGAAATGTTCGGAACAGTTCTATCAGGTGGAGTTTATGTGTTATGCTTTGAAACTTTAATTTTTAATTTTATAGGAACACGTTAAACGCGAATTGGCAGGAATGAAATGTGACATGTCGCATAAAGGAGATGATTATAAAGATAAAATGCAAAAGTTTTTGAATGGCGATTGGAGCGGAATTGAGGGTGAGTTTTATTGGCCTTTATTTCCAAAAAAACAACACTTTTAGAAGCAGAGCCTCTCGATTCCGATGACGATGAAGAAAATGGACATGAAGCGAAATGGGAAAAAGAGCATGACGAATCGGTTAAAAAAACAGTTCAAGCTACAATTGATGATTATGAGCTGGATGATGATGAAATTGATAGGAGATTGATTGTGAGTCGGTTTTGATTTTAGGATTTAAAGCTGATATGACTTAAATGAAGGGAAATAATTCATAATAGTTCATAAACTTTTAGTTCTCTTATTGTATATTATGTGTCAAAATTTAGATTCACCGAAGACTATAAACTTTTTCAGGGTATGGGACTAACTGACGATGTTGACCAATTATTGAACACTTTGACACCGGAAGAAAGAGACATATTCAAACAATTGACAACAGAAATGGAAGAAGAAGAATTGGGTCTCAGTACTTCGGTTTTTCAAAAGTCTTGATAATTTGTTGAATAAATTTTCTCATTAATTTTTTCCCAACTTTACATTCAATGGTCTCCACCATTTAATATCTTTAAAGATTTATTATCAATCTTTAGAAATTCTTTTTTTTTACTTTAGATGCTCTCCCGATCCGCTATTGGAGTTGTTAGATCTTTGGCCAGGCGGGCTGCTCATTCGACACCTGCAACGTCTACAGAAGCCCAAGTTATTGATTCGGAAGGGGTGAGCTTTGATTTCTTCTAATATAGCGATAAATTTCTTTATCGATTCAAGCTTCAAGCAGGAGCTTCCTCAAAAAGAAGGATGAAAGTAGCTTTTTCAGGTTCGAAACCGAGTTTTCAAAAACATTTCGGAAGAAGTGAGGAACCCTCGCCAAAGACTTTTTGCTGTTGTCTACTTGAATGGAAGACAATGGAAGGTATTTTTGAGATAAATATTTTTTTCATTCAAAAATTTCGATTAATTAGGTCAGCGATGGTGATCTCATAAACTTGGAAGGTAGTTTGCCTCTGAATGTAGGAGATACGATCAAATTAGAAAAGGTGAAAAATAAACTACAGTTTGAAAAAATGAATTGTTAAAGGTTTTAATGGTTGGAGGAACGAACTTTTCGTTATTTGGTCGCCCATTGTTGGATTCGAATCAAGTAACAGTTGATGCAGTTGTTGTGGAGAAGAAGCTAAAGTCGCCTGATTTGAAATATGTTCATTTGAATCATCATCAAACCCACATTGTAAATTGTGAGTGGATAAATATTACCTTTTATTAAAATATAAAGCCATTTTTAGGGAGAAGTGATGAAGCAACTGTGCTGAGAATCAAAAGTGTAACAGCTCAGAAAGTTGAACAATAATTAATCTATTTCGTTTTTGCTTGTTTTTTGTTGAAATTGAATCCCTTATTTGGTATTGTAGGAAATAATAGGTCATTGTTTTTTTTTCTCTAAAAAAATATTTTCCCTCAAAAAATGGTTTGTTTTAACACCTTCAAAGATGCTTAAATATAGCAGGCGGCGGTATCTTTATTCCATTATTATAGAAAATTATGCGGCAAGATCAGTAGGCCATAACAAACGCTGTTTTTTTCCAATAGATTAACCTTGCCTATGTAATGAAATATAAATATTTAATTTGCTAGTAAACATGAGGATTATTTCGCACGGAAAACGAAGATCTGAAACGAAACCTTGGATTTTAGTTCCATGAGATTTGGTTTAAGGACAGAATCTTACTTATTTTTGGTGTTGTTCAAAATTTGGAAAACGTTATGCCCTTTGATAAACCACTTGTTAAAACTATCTACAAACATTTTGTGAAAAAAAAGAGCATTACATGCGAATAATATAGTGAGAACATTGAGTTTTAGGTAAATATATTTTACGCTTTCCCCAGGATTTCCAGAATTGAAAGAATTTATTAACGAAGCCAGTAGGAAGCGTGGGGATATATAATTTATTTTTCGAGGAATAAACTTTTTGCACCTCATCGTTCTAGTTTCTAGCCGCACAAAGAAAAGTGTACTTGATGTTTCAAAGGCACATCGCTTTCTCTAGTTTATAGTGTATTCATGTCACCTTTGTCTCTCTGATCTCTCAAACATGTTTATTATTTTCATTTTTCTCTTTTCACGAATCTTTTCCGTGGGCTGGTCGGTTGTATGTTTGTCCAATACTCTCCGTTTTCACTATTGATTCAGCGATTCTCGTATTCCATATGGAGAAGATAGAATGTTTCAAAAATTGGTATTCTTATTGACAATTTTTTAAAGATTTTTTTATTGTTATTTCACGGTTTTATAGTGCAAATTGAAAGGGTAAAACGGGACAAAACTTATTTTCATTTCTCATAGATACACAATTTTAAAAACGCGCGCCTTACTACGTAATTTTTTTTAAATTTCCGTAGAGCGTATATTCTAACGTAAATAAGAAACATTGAAAAAAATATTGCGCAGTAATTTTTAAAAATAGAGGCCAGAAAAATGAAAAACGCTAATAATCAAATACATTTTTACATATTTTCGTGGCGTGAAAAGAACTGCCCAACTGCCCAAAGTTCAGCATCATTTATTTTCTATTCCATTTAAATTTGTTTCTGAACACCCTTTTCACCTGTTTTTTCTCCCTTCTCCGTTATCCCCCATTCTTGGTATCAAGAATAACAATCGCTTGAAAATCATACCGATAATCATAAGAAGCAGATAGATTTTTTATGATTTGTGCTTGGGGGGGAGTAGAAACTTCACTCGGGTTTCCCTTCTATTTTCACAAATGTCTTGTTTGATACTTGAATTTGCTGATTTATATTCAATTTCATTCCATTCTTGATGACAAATGGATTTAGGGATAAACATATTTTGTAGTATAGTATATTTATTTTTTTTCAAAACGTCCAAAGATCAGGATCATTTTCGTCGTTAGACATATATATATGTTGTTTTCACAGCGTTGCTTAAACATCAAGTACAAAACTTGGAAGCGTCTTGTTCCGTGAAAAGGAAAAGATATATAGTATACGATTCTTTGACGGATTCTTTATTTTGTTTTGTGTCCTTTTTGGAATAGACGATATGTCTAGGACGTGTTGAATTCTGAATTCTCAAAACAGATGTCCTTGAACCTTGGGAAAATTCATCAGAAAATAACATAAATAAGACACATTTGTTCAAGAAATCATTTTTTTTTCTCCGACAATCTATATTGCCAAAAAGCATAGAAATTGTATTTTACACACTTCCTGAACTTTATTTTTCATTGGTTTCGAAAATCATTTTTTCGTTGATCATTTGATTTTCACGGCAGAACACAGCATTATAGTTATGTACACTAATTCTTTTATGTCTACAGTCTAGTTTGATCAGCCCCACTGGAATGCAGTAGTAATATTTAGATCTCGAAAATACATAAAAATGCGTTGTTTTAACATATTTTCAAACAGAAATCTGCAAAAATAAAAAATAAAACAATTCGTTCTATTTTTAATATCATCATTGAACAAACATTCTTTATTTTTCACTTCGAATGACCTATGACCTGAAATATGACCTTTTTTGAGGATTTCCCCCAAGAGTCATAAGTCATAATTTTTGTGTATTGGTTTCATAATCCAGGTTAAGCGCAATTTATTCATATAATCTTTTTTATATTTTATATGTATATCTCCGATTTGAAGACTCTCCAAGGTTTCACCAATATCTTAAATTAAAGTGTCTGAGATTTTCTGCAAAGAAAAAATGTGTACTCGATGACACTAATTCTTGCTCTTTTCATGAGAAAAAGGACAATTTGTACTTTTTTTGCAAACTCATGTCATGCCCTTTTTGATTTCTAAGCTTTTCGCCATTCTTGGAAACGAAACATGTTATTAGCTCTATCTAAAAACGTGTTGGAGAAGATTTATGAACATTTTATAGATGAAAAATGGGAAATATGTTTTTCTCTGACGGCTATAAAATCGGATTTTTATGAAGATAGTTTTTTTTATTGTGGGCCAACAGTTCAGTTCCTATTTTCTAAGATCAGATAAAAAGGGGAAGATATCTAGAAAGAAAATATTCTCTTAAAGACATTGTCCACTTAATTTTTAAAAGTTTTATTTTTGATGTATAGGTGTTCATTACGTTCTACAGAAAAAAAAAATATTAAATTACATCATGAAAAACTAGGCAAAATAATATGATGATCGAGAAATTGGTCGATAATATCACTACGATCATTTGATTGCTTGTCTGTGTGTGATTTCCCCATGCTTCTTTTTTGATTTTTTTTTCTTGATAAGGCTATATTCACTCCTAAGTGTAGCTTATATTTCTAGTCTTTATTTTCTTCAACTTTATTAATTTGTCATGCCTTTCTTGGTTGCCATGCAACAGAAAAATTATTGGTTTCCAGACATTCTCATTTGGTTCTTGGCCGATGAAATGAGCGTAAAGGACACAGGTATTTTACTTTGTTCACTTTGCAGATGGTTTCAAATTTGATATTTTCAGCTAGTTTACAATCAACATCAGCATCAAAATGCCTGGTTTGTGAGCATCCTGATGGTGGGAGTGCTCATTTTGGGAGCACTTCTTGTCTTGCATGTGCCGCGTTTTTCAGAAGAACGGTTTCATTAAATATTTCGTTCGAATGTAAAGAACAGAATAATTGTACAATTTATCATAGTAAGTGTTTCTTATACCTTATGAAAATCAAAAAGTCGTGTATTTTTTCTAGAGCTCCGAATGATATGCAGAGCCTGTAGATTTGATAAATGCGTAGCGGCTGGGATGAAACGAGAATGTGTTCAGAAACGAAGGTCAAATAAAAAAGTACCAAAAAAGCATTTGAAACAGCAGGAGATTAAATCAGAGCTGGATGATTCGAAATATGAGTTGATGAATGGTAAATTGTTTTGAAATGCAGAAATATTAAATGAAAGGGTTTCAGATAATACAGATGATAATTCACCTTTATCACTTTCTAAAAAATCACCGATGCAGCCAGAAAGTCCGGATGTTGAAATGGTAATTATTGTTTAAGATCGGGAGCTCCCGAAAGAGCAGAAATGAGAAAAAAAAAAGATAGAGAAATGAACATTTGAAATGAAGCAAAATCTGATACTTATCGAACTTTAAAAAATTAACCGCAAAACGAAACAAAAATCAATCAAAAAACCATTTTTTTCTGTTAGGTTTTTCTTTGAACTTCGTTTTTGTGGATTCGACTTACAAAAAATAATCGTTTTTCAGATATCTGACCCACACCAGCCGAGTACTTCATCACCAGATCCCATCAAACCAACACCTGAGAGAGCAGAGAGGCTTTCAGATCAGGAATTTAAAATCATAAACATGAACGGTCCAGAATTGTTGAGATACTATGTAGATCAGCTAAAGCATTCAATGGATCGACGAAGAATGATTTTTACTGAAACACCATTATTAGCAGTGATGGAGGATAGAGGTGACATGCCATTTGATACTAAGAATCCGCCACCTCATGATTTGAAAAGACAATATGAATCGCAACGATTTGATAATTTATTGGCGTTTGATTTTTGTAAATCTTGTCCGGGATTCGATTTGTTGGATAAGATGGAAAGAGCGATATTCTATAGGGCTTGCTCGTTGGCTTATTGTTTGTTGGATATTGCTTGGATTACGGTTGAAGCTTATAAGGAAGAGACAGAGAGACCATTTGTAATGTATACCGATGGGAGTATTTGTACGGTGAACGATATGTCATATGGATGGGATGATGAGGAAGATATTGAGGCGAATGAGAAGAGAAAGTTGTTTTTTTCGTTTGTTGCAAGATTTCATGAAGCTGTTTGTCGACCATTTTGGAAAATGAAGCTGACTCATGTTGAATTTGCTGCTCTTAAAGCTTTGTGTATTTGGAAATTGGGTACGGGAAGAATTTGTGAAATTTTACATAATTTTTTTTCAGGCTATTGTGAATATACCCATCGAATGAAAACTATTGGCAAAGAGCACGAAGAAGCTCTTCTTTTGGGGTTACAAACATATTATGAGGATTTTATTGAAGACCCTTTTGAAATTTGTGAAAGGATGGGAAATCTGATTTTAATTATGGGAACTGTTTTCGTTAGTTATTCTGTATTTCTTAGAATTTTTAAAATAATTAATTTTTCAGGAAATGAATCAGCTCATCATGGAAACGTACAAATCTGCAGAATTGTTCGAACTTTTTAAGCTTGATACATTGAGTAAAATGTTGTTGACACTTTGAAGAATATAGTTTTTTGTAGCTCACGGGTTGTTTTGTCATTGTTGATTACCTAATAATTTAATAATTAATAACTGGGATTTTTTGTTAGCCATCAATTGATTTGTAAATAGGAAATGTTTATATTGCTTGAAATTAACATTTATTCTTGCATTTTTACTCTCTGTTTCTATGCGTTGATATCAAAAAATTATTTATTTTCATTTTTATCATTTCAATAATATATGATGGCGTTATCCTGACGAAAATAGACGAGAAACACCGGCGAACGACACTGAAATTAAAAAAAAAAGAATAAATTTTAGGACTTTAAGAGTCGATGTCTCAGAAAGTCGAACATACTGTGGCACAGTTGCACCAACGTGAAGCTAGGATCTTGATTTTTTGCATGGAGGGTACCTATGCCCCCCTTAGAAAAAAAATATATAATTTATTTGGCCACGCCCCCTTTGACCTAGTGAAAAAAATCCGGGTGGTCCCTAAATCGAAATTTTTAGTTTTAGAGATAAAGTCAAAATCTCATCGGGAGTGGATTACCCGCACATTTTTGAGTATTTTTCATGTTGACACCTAATTTCCAGCTGGTCGACAACATGCCGAAATTTTTATTTTTCTGAAAAAATGGTCCAAATTTTCCAGTTTTTCCCATTTTTCGATATGATGAAGTACTTGGCCCCGAATGGAAAAATGGAAATTTTCAATCCTTATTATGTTTGTCATCAAAATCCATGTTGATTTAGCGGAATCCCTGTAACCTTTTTGGGGTTTCAGAGCAAAATATGCGAGATTTTCGCAAAATTCCAAAGGGTCCCCCCCATGGATGAAAAAATCGAAAATTTTAAAATCTCCCCATATTATCAGAGGGACTCTTACTAATAAATATCTACTGTTTCCCAAAATATTAGTCATCATGTGGACCTATGGGCCGCGTGGCAACAGCTCAAAGAACCTTCATTCAATATCGCGATTTCCGATACAGGCAACAGTTTTCTGTGTACGGGGACTGAAGGTATTTGAGCTGTTGCTACATCGTCCATAGGTCCATAAGATGGCTCATATTTTGGGAAACACTAAATATTTATTAGTAAGAGTCCCTCTGATAATATGGGCAAATTTTAAAATTTTAAAATTTTTTTGCAAACCTTTTCCATAGGGGGGACCCTTTGGAATTTTGCTAAAATCTCGTCTATTTTGCCCTGAAACCCCAAAAAGGTTACAGGGATTCCGCTAAACCAACATGGAATTTGATGACAAACATCGTAAGGATTAAAAATTTCCATATTTCCATTCGGGGCCAAGTACTTCATCATATCGAAAAATGGGAAAAACTGGAAAATTTGGAACACTTTTTGAGAAAAATCAAATTTTCGGCATAATGCCGACAAGCTCAAAATTAGGTGTCAACATGAAAAATACTCAAAAATGTGCGGGTAATCGATTACAGAAGAGATTTTGACTTTATCTTTAAAACTAAAAATTTCGATTTTGGGACCACCCGGATTTTTTTCACTAGGTCAAAGGGGGCGTGGCCAAATAAATTATGTATTTTTTTTCTAAGTGGGGCCTAGGTACCCTCCATGCAAAATATCAAGATCCTAGCTTCACGTTGGTGCAACTGTGCCATAGCCAATAGGCCTGATGTCGAAAATCTCAGACATCGACTATTAAGTAATATCGAGCGGTTTTTCGGGTTACGGTAGTTGGTGATGTGTGCAAACATCGATGGATTAGAGGACACGTTTTTAGGGCAAAATTTTTCGATGACCTTTTTTAAATTTCGTCAGCAAATGAATTGGTGGGTTGTTTTTTCTTAAATTGGCAAAAAATCCCTTATTTATAAGCTAATCCGACGTTTTGAAAATACTCATGCCAGTAAAATGAGATAGGCTTCAAATTCAGAAATGCTCTGTACGTAATTTATGTAATTTATTTTAGAAGTATTGTAGTTTTTAGAACCTGGCGATACTTAGAAACTGTACCTTGCCGTTCCTTAAAAAGGCGACAAAGTAATGAAAAGTCCTGATTTTCCTCTCTTTATCATTACCTTTCTTAATAACCCCTGCTTTTGGCAAAACATTAGACGATGATTGTGCTTCTGCCCCAATGTAAGGTCCATCCGGAACAAGAATTTTTTCAGAAGAACGCGTTGCTCTGACAGGCATTTGCCTTGGTTTCGTTTTTACTCTTCGATCAAATTTCTGATGAAATTTGATTTCTTTGAGAAGCCGAAAATATAACTTACGTTGTTTTTTGATGAATGAGACTCATGACACGTCCTGAGGGATTTAATTCGATCACTTATCTCTCTGTACTCTAGAAGTAGAGCAAGTTGTTGATCTTCGTACTCCCTGTGAAATTTTGCGTATGACTTTAACATTGCTATAAGTATTATTCACCTCGCAGTTTCAACTTCTACTACCGTATCAAGCAATCGTTGTGTTTTTCGAAGTTTATCAGCAATTGCTAATCTATGACGACAAAGAACGCTCGTTTCATTTTCACCGGCTTGCAAATATTGGTGACGGTTTTGTGTAGGGTTCTGAAAAAGTTCAAGTTCAACAAAATATAGGAACTGCGCTCACATTATCAAAAAGTAACTCGTTGATAGTGGACGACACATCTCCATCGTATTTCCTCAGCACGGCCGATATTTGATCAGGTCTCAGGTGCGGAAACATACAACAAAAGTCTTGCATAGCCTCATCAAAGCTTAACATGATTTCTCCCGTGTCGGTCATTTCAGGAGAATGATTTGTCATGCTTTACCTAACGAGAAATTGATTGTATTTATGAATGTCAACGGCAAATATTTGTTCATGAACGATAACATTTATGAATCACAAAACATGTCTGACACTTAATATTCATCTTTATTAGAATTTTTCGAATGATGATTATATAAATCTGGCGCTTCCAAGAAATGCTATTTTTCAAAAAATCTAATTTCTTGAAGATACATTTTTTTTTAAATTTACTCTAAATGATAATAATGATACATATTTTCAGAAGAGTTTCACAAACTTTGGTTCCAAACAATGATTCCATCTTACACCTATCCAGCAAGGCAAAGTTCTCAGCAAATGGTTGAAAATAAAAGTTTTTTATTTGAAGAACAGTGAATATTTTCAGCAAACTGCGCCTCCAGTCTTCGACCAGCGCTATCAAAACAAAAGGGCGGCAGCTGCGCATTATTTTCAATATCGAAACAATAAAAAGGTACTTTTTTGATAAAGGAAAAAACCATTTGACAACTGTACACAAAGGAGCTTTAATGTTCAGTGTTATCAATTTCAAAAAAAAAGCTGCCAGCCTACTGTGTTCTGCTTACGGGATTAAAATTGTTCTCTTGTAATTTTTGGAAAGATTATACTTTGATTCCTTGATTTTGCACATTACGTAATAATTTTCTTTTATATCATTTATTTTTCAAGGAATCAAGTGTTTTGGGCACGGAACAGAAAGATCCAATGAAAAAAAACTCGAAAACTAGTAAATTTTTAGTGAAAGTAAAAATATGGGACATCTTTATAGAAGAAGAAAAAAAATAAATAGGGCGTTCGTCGTCCGTTGTATTTAATTTTGTATACTAAAAAAGTGCAAACAAATAATATTCACTTTGCTTCAATGCGTCGCACAAGTTTCTGCCTGCCATTTTAGTTGTTTTGTATTCTGTTTGTTGTTTACGGAGAAGATAGAGTACATTTGGAAAATTGTTTTGAAAAAGACGAAATATTTTAACGATTCAGAATAAAAAGAATTACAAGTACGGCAATTCAATTTTAAAAGTGAGAAAAGTCGTGATCAAATCAAGGATGCCCATAAAAATTTTATAATGAATAACTGAAGAGATTTCTAAGTCAGTTAATGCATTCACTTTGAGAGAGCTAATTTTTCTTGCATTTTTAGGGTATATAACGATTATAAAATTTTTCTCAATTTTCAATTAATCCTGCCGCAAATTTGATTCCTTATATTGCTCGCTATGTTCTTCTGATATTGTCAAGATAAAAATTTCTGGCCGCTCGTTTTGCGGAGTGTTGTTGGGAATTTCCTCGCAACGCGCAATACCAACTGAGAAATTGGAATTTGTTGCGGTCGCGCTGCGAGGAAATTTCCAACGACACTCCGCAAAACGAGCGGCGAGAAATTTTTATATTGGCAATACCTTGAAGTTCGAGTTTTCCACTTTTTCCACATCGGCTTGATTGTGATGAACGCTATTCATGCACATCGGATCCTTCCCGTACCTTTTTCGTCGAGGCTTCCCTAAGAGTCAATACGTCTTCCGAAAAGTCGACAACCTTCCGAAAAGTTCAAATGCCCATCCTTACGCTTGATCGAGGCTGTTCCAGCTGCAGAGATTCTCAACAGTACCTTTAAGTTGATTTTATGTAAAGTCCATGTTAACTGCTGATTCTTTCCAGAATTTCCAGTCTTCTTTCAAGACATTGATCCGAGCCCCCTATCAAAAAGACATCGTCTGCAAATTAGAATCTTGAGAATTTTTTTCTCACTATTTACTTTCTTTCTTGAAGTTTTCCTTTTGTTTCAATGATTCCCCAGCAGCAGCAAATTCTGCGATTGTCACATAGGTCTCATGTTTTATTTATGGGAATTGGAACAGTAATTACAATTTGATGTTGGGAATATCGAAATATCTTTCAATTTACAAAAAAAATTTGTTCCAAAAGCCTTTGCAAATTCTGGCCATTTTATATTCTCTCTGAGCTTAATATTTCTCGCCTAGAATTGTCAATTTTTTGATTAAAATATAAACTTTTCAGCTGTTTTTACACATTTCTAAATTTGCGGAAAGAATCTGCACTTTTTGCCCGAAAATTCAAACATGATCCCCTTTTTTCAGCATGCTATAAACATCTGTAAGCACTAATATTTTTCTAAATTTATGCATCATCTTCATATTCTGCATTTCTTGAAAAAAATTGAATTAAATATTCGTTCTCATTAAAAAGAGATTGGAGAGAGTCATATGATGAATATTTAAGCATCTCTCGATATGAGAAGAATGTACTATGATCAGGAAGACACACAGGAATTTGGAGCCGCAAGAGAAGTGATTAAGGTGTTTTCAATCGAAAAATTGTATAATATTTCAACTATGAAACGTTATCTCGGATCAAACCGGAGAACACCTCTTATTGATATAATTTTTATTTATTGTTGAACACATTTTGAACTTTTCTTTTACCAGGAGCTGTTTGCCGCTTCGCGGCAAGACTCCAAGTCTACGGCTTGCCTTCGGCGCGTTGCTCTTGCTACATCATTCACAAAAATTTATTTTCTGGGATTCCAAATATGAACATGGTGATAAAACATAAATTCCAAATTTGTTAATCTTCTTTTAAAACTTCATCAGTTGTTAAGAAAAATTAGTTTTCTAAAACGGCTTCGTGGAACGATTCCTTGACCGAAAAACTATTTGAACGCGCACTACAGAGTCTGCTTTGACTCCTGCTCTGCCTCTTCTGCGGTTATATTGTCCTGCGTAAAAAGTGGGTCTCTCCTGTGCGAGAGTGTTGTTTGGTGAGAGGTAGTTGTCTGCGTATAGTCTCCACCTCGTTATATTTGCATGCGTGCGCTTCGTTTTCTTTAGAGCGCGCTTGCTTGTTTATAAAGCCGATTTTGTGAGCATAACACAAAATAGTTCTTGATAGTGGTTTTCTCAAATTTCGGATATTTTTAAAACTATCGTTATTGGTTTTCGTCAGGAGAACTTTGAAATTGGCAAAAAAAGTGTTCAAAATATATCATTCCATAACTTAAGTAAAACATTTCATTCGAATGCATTCATTTAAAACTTGCATCTTTAGTATAACGGATAAAACATGAGTGAAGATTCCCTACGATGCTACGCAAAACGAGCGGTCAGGAATTTTCATCCTGACAATAATATCCACAAGGAAAAAATGTCTTTCCTAGAAAAACATGGTATTTGGAGTGAGATAGGTTTCCCCAAAAAAATATGAAAGAAATTTTCTTGTCGATGACAACATGGAGCTGAACATGAATGTTTCCAATATAAACGAACTTTCCTTTCCGTTCACATGTGTTTCAATTTGTTTCGACCTTTCTATCTTCAATTTAATGTCGTCTTCGTATTCTCCGAATAGATAAAAATTAACGAATTTATTGGATTCATTGAACGAGTACGACAACTTAAATTCTGTTTCTTAAAACATCTTTCCATTGTTTTATTTATTTTAGGAGTATAAATATGAAATGATACAGACTTGCACCACTAAAATGTTGTATTAAACTGATGAGGTTTCCAAAAGTCTTTTAAAATGTGGTTGAAATCTAATCTGAAGACATTCGGTCGAATTTCGGCACACATCCCTATATTTGGTATTTGAATTACACTAGGCCTTAGTTTATTTTTAAACCAAAAATTTACCACCGAAACCACAAAAGTTTATACTGTTTGGGACGAGAAGAACAGATTTTTTATTGTCGCGATGGATTGTTTGCATTGTTGCAAAAGCGACCAAAAAGAACTAACAAGATTATTTTTTCGCGGTTTGAAAAAACTTTCTTTCAAATTGTTCATGGCTACCCATTAAATTTATTGAAATGTCAATATTCTGTGTATGAAGGGGATTTCCGCTTCACTCGTTTTTACTACTATAATAATTATAAGGTTGTGTGTGCTTCTAAGAAAGTCAGCCATGTTTGCATTTTTTTGTCAGAAATCTAAAAAAAGGAAAAATATGGGTTTCAGATACCATCTGTATAAATATTTTGTTTTGTTAATTCTGCTTTGTTTTAGATTTTCAGTTTTCTAAATTAAATCTGAAAATATACTGTTTAAAATAGGACTTTAAAAATGTTGCAGTACTTTCTATTAGAAATTAGTTTTAATATAACATGCATAATATTTTAAAAAAAAATCACACGTGAAATAATAGACAGCTGGAAATAAGCAAGTTTTATTATTATTCAGACCGCGGTTCGATTCCGAATGCTCGTTTTTACCATTTTTCTTTTTTCATAATAAAAATGCAGCTTCTAATCAAGCTTGAAACGTGCGTACGGTCCTATTTTAGTTGGTTACAACTGAATAGTACATGACTGGATAAATACCTTGTGTAGCTACGCCTTTAAGGCGAAACTATTCCTGTTCAATATTTTTCGTCAGACCCTAATTAAAAAT
Organism: Caenorhabditis virilis; assembly: GCA_964036255.1. NCBI lineage: Eukaryota > Metazoa > Nematoda > Chromadorea > Rhabditida > Rhabditidae > Caenorhabditis > Caenorhabditis virilis. The sequence continues at coordinate 310,131 of OZ038417.1, read as the reverse complement.
TCCCCCGTTCATTTATTATTCTTTTTTTATTCACCAACTCCTTATTTTCCAAAGAAATCTTCAGACTTTTGGCATCTGACCGGCATTTTTGGCGTTAATATGTAAAATTGTCGCATATTGTCTTTGAATTATTTCAAGGAGATATGTGATCCGCTTCATATAAGGATATATCTCATCCAATCCACTCTTGCATTTACGGACGGGGTCACTGGAGAAATACGAAGGAAAAAAGACACTTCACAGGGGAGTAGGGGCGCAATATTTTTGTCGTTTTTTTGTTGCTGCTGCCACTCATTCTCATCATCCTGACACTCGCATGCTCTCTTTATTCAGTTGTTGCGTCTGCGTCTCTCTATCATTTGGATCGCCTCTCTTCCTCTCTACGATTTTTTTCCGCTTAGAGTTCTAGTCTCTATCGTTAGGTTTCAATTTAGTTAATATTTTTTCATATTTTGTGTGTTTCTACTAATTCAGTGTCCTAAATTTGCTTGTATTCAGTAGTTTTTTGACTATCCTTTGAAATTTGAATGAATGTTGTAAATAGTTTTCATTTTTCTGTCACGAAACATATTCAAGATAATCGAAAAACATTATATATGCCAGTTTGATTATAATTTTCTTGTCATTATTTGTCTTTATTTAAAATTGTATTTTATTTCGTTGGATTACTTCTCGTCTTTATTAATTCTCAAGCTATGAGTCATAGAAAGTGCTCAGTGAGAAACTGGTTCTTATGAAATGTTGGCTATAAGAAATTTTTAAACATTTTCTTTTTCTACACCTTCAAAAATTCCGAGTTTGGCTCTTGCTGTCAGCGACGTTTTTTTTAACAATTTAACCCTTATCAATAATTTTTCACAGAATTTTTGAGAATCATGTGACATAGAGAAAACAAAAACGTGTTCACGGACTCACACACCGTGTAAAATTCGATGAATTTTTGATTTTTCTCTCTGTTTTGTCCTAAAGGATAACGTTTAACTGAGACTTGCCTTTTGGCTTTCTTCTTTTTTCCTTTTTTTTTTTCAATGATCGCATTTGCTCGGCAGGATTGATTAGTTTAAACGATTGATTTTAGAGGATTTTTGATGTCTTGGAGTGATGTTACGTAAATAAGTTCATTCGTAATTATCGTGAAAATATTGCTTTTTTACGGAAAACGTTTGAAAAATGCTGAAAATCTTCATTTCGCAAAATTTGTGCTGTTAAATTTTGTTTTAAATACCAATTTACCTTCAAAAGTTATGTTTTTTCAAAATTAAAATTGAAACTAGCTTTTAATTTAAATGATTTTGTTTTTCAATGTTCATATTGCTTTGAATTAAAATATTACCGTAATTTCGTTATTATTATGAAACATTTTTCAGGGTTCAAAAATCATTGTTATTCTTTTCGTGAACTTATTTTTTTCCTTTTTTCCACCAAGAAAAAAGAAAATATTTAGCCGCGCTATCTTCTGTCATGCTCTTTTTCGCATTGCAGAAGCTCTTTCTAATAGGTGAAACTTGGTGAATGTGCTGTGTATTTCATTTTTCCAAGTTGTTGCATCTTTTGGTTATAATTGACGACAGCAGAGACAAAACGAAAAAAAACGAATGAAAGTGGCTTTTTATAGCTATATACTTTTTATGTCCTTTTTGTTACTCAATTCCTCTCCGTTTTTTTTGTTGTTGTCCAATAAAACCAATTTTTTTGAATTTTAACGAAGTCGAAGGTTTATCTTAAAATGTTTGGTCGTTTACAAGCTTAGATGTTAAATTGATTTCATGTCATGTCGGCATGGCAACTAAGTTGATATCACTTTGCTTTTTATATTGCTAATCCTTTTTAGAAGAAATCTAAAAGAAACCGGAATGATGAAATTAATCGAGAATTTATTGAGACCAAAGTTCTTGGCTTTTGGAAATTAACGTCGAAAATATTGTATTTCGTGCACAGAAACACTATTTTCTATTTTAAGTGTTTAAGGCTTCTCATTTAATATTATTGTCTCACAAATTCGGCTTCATAAACGTGAACTTCCCTATTTTGCGAAATAGTGTGTGGTGAGGGATAATAAGACAACGCAACGCAACCCTTCCCATTGCCTTCACGCGTCGCGTGTCGATTTTTTTTGACAGAGGTTTTTCACGTTTATATAACAGATTTTGTAAACAACTAATACAAAATACTATTGAAATATATTCGGGAGGGAGTTGTATGTTGTATGTCATGTGATTGATTGTTCGATTTGGCTTCTATGGCTTCATCGTTTTATGTCATTTTTAATAGAAATGTTGAAATTAGGGAAAAATACGTTTTTTCAAGATTTTATTTTAGTTATTTAAAACAAAACCGCCGGAATGTAAGTTTTTCAAATCAATTTAGCATTTTCGAACTCAATGGAAACATGAAACTGATAGGGTAATAATTCATTTCCCGTTTTTTAAATATTAAATCTAGAATGTCATCTCTAACAACCAAAAGTTGTTCATTAGGCTTTCTTTTGACTCTCTTCATTTAAAAAATTTAGCTTAAAAATAATGTTTTTCCATCTTGGCATGTAAGTCAGAAATTTAGCACAATGCATATTGAAAATAAAATAGAATTAAAAGGTTTTTCTTCTTCATGCGACTAAAATGAGCGAGATTACTTGTTTTCGAAACCCTTTGTAACATTCTCTTTTTTTGTTTTCCTCGATTTCCTTCACCTGGTGGGAATTTCTAAATTTCCAATGTCAAATGTAAATTTTTATGCGATTTCTCATTTAAATTTCCTCTTTCGCCGTTCAGCAAGTTATTTTGTGATTTCAATCTCGCTTTTTTTTCAGATGACCGACAGCGAAGCGGTTGTGTCGACAACAAATAACGTGGAAGAAGTTCACGGGCAGCTTTTTGAGGTAAATTTTAAAAAATGGAAAAAGCTCGAGATCCTGAATTTTTCGAAATATGTGTTCAGATCATCGTTTATTTTCATTTTCTGTTTCAGGTTGCTCCTCGTTATGTGAATTTGTCTTACATAGGTGAAGGTGCATATGGTATGGTGGCTTCGGCACTTGATACAATAACTCGTGAACGAGTCGCTATCAAGAAAATCTCGCCATTTGAGCATCAAACATTCTGCCAGAGAACGCTCAGAGAAATCAAGATTTTGACACGTTTCAAACATGAAAATGTGAGTTGAAACATATTTTAAATGAGGAAGGGTTGATAATTTTCAGATCATAAACATTCAGGAAATTATACGATCTGAAACCGTCGATTTGATGAAGGATATGTTAGTTCTATCGATTACGAGACTTTCGAAATAATATGAGGGATTTCAGATACATAGTTCAATGCTTGATGGAAACTGATTTGTATAAACTTTTGAAAACGCAAAAATTATCAAACGATCATGTCTGCTACTTTTTGTATCAAATATTGCGTGGATTGAAATACATCCACTCTGCAAATGTGCTTCATCGTGATTTGAAACCATCGAATCTGTTGCTCAACACCACTTGCGATCTCAAGATTTGTGATTTCGGATTGGCTCGCGTCACTGACCCGCAAACTGATCATACTGGATTTTTGACAGAATATGTTGCGACAAGATGGTATCGCGCACCGGAGATTATGCTCAATTCTAAAGGTTATACAAAATCGATTGATGTTTGGTCGGTTGGATGCATTTTGGCGGAAATGTTGAGCAATCGACCGCTTTTCCCCGGGAAGCATTATTTGGATCAGTTGAACTTGATTTTGGCTGTTGTTGGGTCGCCGTCAAGTGAGGATTTGCAGTGTATCATTAACGACAAGGTAAAAAAAAAAGTCCAGTGTAAAACAAGGATCGAAATATTGTTAAAAGTTATGAAGCGAGTAAAGTTGTTGATGAATCTGAGATCTCGAGATGTTCAAAAAACCCCAAAAATACGGAAAAAATTAAGGGTGGCTCCGTACTCCGGAGAGCTCAGAAATGGCTTTTAGATGTATAAGGATCTGATATCATATGATTATCTACGAGTTGATAGTAAAAAATTTTAAGTCGAAAAAATAACAAAAACCGATAAAAATTTAATAAGGACAATGGCCAAAGAAATACAATCAGGGTTTCTAGGTCACATAAGGACAAATACCGAAAGGTGCCCCAGACACCAAAATTGTTTTACTTTGGAAATGAGAAACATTTATTAGAAAAATCCTCATCCTCAATACTCAAAGATGGCCTAGAAACACATAATGAATTTCTTCGGCCATTGTCTTTATTCCATTTGTAATTTTATTTTTATCGGTTTTTCTTAATTTTGACCTAAATTTTATTTGCTATTTATCAATTGGTAGTAATATTCATTCATCTGAAACCCATTTCTGAGCTCTCCTGAGCCCCTCTCCCTTAAAGGAAAAACTTAAAAGATTATGTTATAAAAAAGTTTTCTTCGGATATTATTTTTGGTCTCGCTTATTGAATTTTTTTTGGATAAATTCAGACAAACGAGTTAACCTATAAGTTAAACCATATAAATTCGAATTTTAGGCACGCTCATATTTGATATCGCTCCCACACAAACCAAAACAGCCATGGTCAAGATTGTATCCAGGAGCTGATCCAAGAGCCCTAGACCTTCTTGACAAAATGCTCACATTCAATCCACACAACAGAATTGATATTGAACAAGCATTGGCACATCCATATTTGGAGCAGTATTATGATCCTTGCGATGAACCGGTTTGTGAAGAACCATTCAATTATGAGATGGAATTGGATGAGCTGCCAAAGGAGAGACTCAAAGAATTGATTTGGCAAGAAGCTGAACTTCATCACAAACGAATGACCGAGGAGAGAGCAGCAGCTGCAGCTCAAAATGCATAATTTCGGTTTTTGAAATTCGTATTTTCGTTTACACCCTTTTTAAAAAATATATCTGGTCTTTGTAATAGTCCCATTTAGTTTTCCGTATTTTTTCTTTCCAAACTTCCCCATTCTATGATCTTTTCCAATGTATTATAGCCTCTCAGATCCATGATTGTTTAATTTTGTTTCATTCAGAAATATCTTTCCGATCTGTGATGTGATTTTTTTTCTGGAGTTTTTAATTTTTGAAAAATTTCACCCTAGTTCTTTGAACCTTTTTATTGCACCCAAATTCAGTTATATTGGAATGCAGCATTTATTTTTCTTTTAAAATCTGACTTTGGTCGCTTTTTGGACCATTTCCAATTATCTTCTGGGAATCTCCTTGATACATTTTATTTTGAAAGGGATGAAAATTGTACATTTTTGAATAAATTTGGATAAAAATGGATTTTTTCAATAGAAAATGATTTTTTAAAAAAGACTTTGGAAACCTACCATATACGCTTATTTTGTCGTATAATAAAGGAGTATGTGTGCAATATTGCGTAACTGTGTATGTTTACAAGCGCGGGCGCGAAGAATTCAAATCGTTGAAGGTGAGAACCGCTTGTTTTCCCGCATTTTGAATTTTTTTTCACGTTTTCTTATTTTTTAAACTGTTTCGTTTCCAGACAAGTACTAACTCCAAAATATGTCGAATTTAGATGATCCAGGGCTTTTTTATCAGGTTTGTTTTAGGCAAAAATCACTAATGTGGGAAAATATTTTAGGAGAGATTCTTCGCCAATGATGGTATTCCAGATACTGGAAGAGAACTCATTGCTGAGTATAAACAACTAATTACTCAATTCCGAAATTTCATTCGTGATTTTACTACTGGAGGTTTTGGCATGATTTACAGGTTATTACTTTTCATTCTATTATTCAATTTGAAATTAATATTTTCAGAGATCAACTGAAGCAAAATTATATGTCTGGAAAGTATATGCTGGAGATTAACCTGAATCATTTGAAAAATTTCGACGAAGAGATTGAAATAAAATTGAGAAAATATCCTGGAAAGGTGTTGCCAGCACTCGAAGAGGCGGCGAAGGTTGTGGCGGATGAGATTACTCAACCAAGGCCGGAAAATGAAAAAGAAGTACGGGATATTCAAGTCACTTTCACTTTGGAGGAATATCCGACGTCGATTCGGAAAGTGAAGTCGGCACAGGTTTCGCAGATTGTAAAGATTTCGGGGATTATTGTGGCTGCAGCGCAGGTATTTAGAAATTTAAAACATTTTATTTATGTCATTCTTTTATGTTGTTTTTGTTGAAGATTTGGTGACGAAAAAATATATTGTTTTCCTTGAGGTTCGCTCAAAAGCCACAAAAGTCACACTTCAATGCCGTCAGTGTAAGCACACTTTGGCGGATGTTGCAATCAAACCAGGATTCGAAGGATTTCAATTGCCAAGAACATGCGGAGCTCCACAACAAGGACAAATGCAAAGATGCCCGATTGATCCTTATATCATGTTGCCGGATAAATGCCAATGCGTTGATTATCAAACGCTGAAGCTTCAAGAAAACCCAGAAGATGTTCCTCATGGTGAAATGCCAAGACATTTGCAACTTTTTACCGAAAGATATTTGACCGATAAGGTTGTTCCTGGTAATCGAGTTACTATTGTTGGAGTGTATTCTATCAAGAAGCTTACCGCAAAAAAAGGAGGCGATAAAACGCTCACCGGAATCAGAACCCCTTACCTTCGAGTTCTCGGAATTCAACTGGAAACTTCTGGTCCTGGAAGAACGAACTTTACAAATTTCACGCCAGAAGAAGAAAGACTTTTCAAAACTCTTGCTCAGCAAAATGATGTCTATGAAGTGATCGCCAAATCAATTGCTCCGTCGATTTATGGATCGGTTGATATCAAGAAATCAATTGCATGTCTTTTGTTCGGTGGCGCGAGAAAGAAGTGAGTATATTCATTTTTTGTTTCAAAAAAATTTCATGCGTTTTTAAGATTGCCAGATGGAATCACTCGTCGTGGAGATATTAACGTTTTGTTGCTTGGAGATCCAGGAACCGCAAAATCTCAATTGTTAAAGTTTGTTGAACAAGTTTCTCCAATTGGGGTTTATACGTCAGGAAAAGGGTCGTCCGCTGCTGGTTTGACGGCTTCTGTTATCAGGGATCCACAATCGGTAATATTTCAGACTTAATTTATGATTATCTGCTGAAATACTAGTATTTTTAGAGGAGCTTCATCATGGAGGGTGGAGCAATGGTTCTAGCTGATGGTGGTGTTGTATGCATTGATGAGTTTGACAAAATGCGTGAAGACGATCGTGTTGCGATCCACGAAGCCATGGAGCAACAAACAATTTCAATCGCAAAGGCAGGGATTACAACAACTTTGAACTCGAGGTGCTCAGTCTTAGCAGCTGCAAATTCGGTATATGGAAGATGGGATGAAAGCCGCGGAGACGATAATATTGATTTCATGCCGACAATTTTGTCTAGATTTGATATGATTTATATTGTGAAGGATACTCACGATGTTAACAAGGATGCTGTAAGTTGAACTTCGAAGGACAAGTAGAGAATAGATATATGCATTTTTAGACACTTGCTAAGCACGTCATTGAAGTACATGTCAATGCATCAAATGCTCGAGACCGTGATGCTGCTGGAGTCCCAAAAGCACATGTGCGTACTGATGCCGATTCTGTGACTACTATGTATGACACCGACGGATTTTTGACTATCGGTGAGAAAAATGTTTAACACCAATCGTTAAACAATACATTTACAGAATTCCTCAAAAAATTCGTCTCCTATGCCAGATCACATTGTGCTCCAAGATTGGCGAAATCCGCATCTGAAAAATTGGTCAATCACTATGTGAAAATGAGAAATCCTCCAATGTCAGCTGACGCATTCAGTAATCACATTTTAAAGTAATCTCCAGGATATCGTTTTCTTTCAGAAATGGGCAAAAAAGCACACAACTCAGCGATTCCAATTACAGTTCGTCAATTGGAAGCGATTGTGAGAATTGCGGAAAGTCTGGCAAAGATGGAATTACAACCATTTGCAACTGATAAACATGTCGATGAAGCTCTTCGCTTGTTCCGCGTTTCGACAATTGAAGCAGCTTCGACGGGAAATTTGGCGGGAGTAGAAGGGTTCACTTCAAATGCCGATCAAGAAGCACTTTCGAGAATTGAAAACCAATTGAAAAAGCGATTTGCGATTGGAACACATGTTAGTGAACATTTGATCGTTCAAGACTTTGTTTCCAGACAACATTACAAAGAGTCCTTGGTGAAAAAGGTAATATTTTCATTTGTAATGTTCATGGCATATTCTCTTTTCAGGTGATTGCAAATTTAGTGCGCCGCGGTGATCTTCAACAAAAAATGCAACGAAAAATGTTGTACCGCATTCGATAACTTTTTAAAAATTTCAACAAATTGATTGCTTATTTTGTGAATGGATCTCAAGTTACTGATAAATAATGGTTTTTGGGAGGGTTCATATTATATTCACATGCACTACTTTTTCTGACAGAAGGTACTATAATGGTCCCCCGTAGATAAACAATAGGTGACCTTTTCGGTAGCTCAGAATGGCGTCACTATTGAAAATTATGAAGTACTGGATGTCCTAAAGGAAATATCCCAAAGGAAACATTTTTAGGTTGGTTGTCGATGTTGGAATCTGGTGGCTAATGGTATATAATTTTCTAACTGGGTGATTTCTGTGGTGGATTACTGTAGATTACACAAAAAATGGACAAAAGTTTTTCATCTGGCCGAACTTTGTTTTTAGGCGTTCAAAGCTTTATTTTGAGGAAAATTTATGAAGAATTCTTAAATTTGTTATTTGAGTTTTTCTTTGCATTCTTATTGATTGCCTTCTTGATGTTTTGATGCTTAAAGGAGGGCTTTACGGAGATAATAAATGCACCTTAAATGAAAATAGACTTCATTCTCATTCCAAATCTGTTTTTAATATTTTCTAAAACCACGTAGAAGCCGAGAAAACACACCCCAAAACAATGGCCTAGAATGAGTGTCCATCTGGTGGCTGAACTTTTTCCTGTGAGCTTCTTTCGTGTTTCTTTAATAAATAGTTATGCAGAATGCTTATATTAGTGCTTTTTGTTTTGGATTTTTCATGCCTGCGGACTAGTTTTGTCCGGTGGACACTTTTTCTAGGCTATTGTTTTTAGGCGCGTTTTCTCGGCTTCTAGGTGGTTTTAGAAAATTTTAACAAAACTTTGGAATGGGTATGAAGTCTATTTTCATTTAAGGGACATTTATTATCTCCGTAAAGCCATCCTTTAAGTATCTCAAAATTATGACAAAAATCGACTTCGAACTTTATAATTATGTCCATGACAGTCATATAGAGCTCTGCTCAAATGTAATAAATCAGATCAATCTAGATCTGATATTCGTCTAAAAGATCTGTCAAAATGGTGACTATTTAATACCTAATCGACCAATGATTAAAAAAAACAAAGGTTTCTGCTGACCTGACGCGCAATGCAATGCTCATCGCAATTATTCATTATGAGGGAGTGTAGGATTCGGAGAGACGCTGCCATCTACACCCATTTTGTCAACGAAAATGTTCGCCATAACGTCGTGGTGGTGGAAGGTAATAGGATGAAAGGAGGTTACCAAGTGGTGTAGATGTATACTGAGCAGATTAGCAAATTTCACGTGAATCGCATGACAATCAGATACTATATTTGTTGGGGAAAAAACCTTACTATCCTTTTTTTAAAGTTTATCAGAGTCGTATATTTATTTATACCATTTTCCATAATTATTAAAATTGTGAACTTTTCGCTAAAGGAAATCTTTCCGGTTTTTTGAAACAATTGATATACGAAACTGTATTGAGCGAGCCTCTTTCTTTAAAAATTACGTGACAATGAGGCGAAAATGCTTCAGTGAGAAGGAATAGCGGATTGAGCGTGTCATAGGTGGGATACCACGGATTTGGCCTAGTAACGAGTTTAACTTTTTTTTTCACTTGACAAGGTGTAACGACCTTAACTCGAGGCGGATTCGAAGAACAGTGATGAAAAAATTGGTCACAGATCACCGAAAAAAATACAATTTTAAAAAAATGATGTTATGAATGAATATAATTAGAATAAAAAGTGTTATTTTCCGCAAAATGAAGTAAGAATAAAATTAAGAAAAATCGAAAAAAAAGCTAAAGATTAAAGAATTTACAAAGGTTGAAACAAGTCAAATATGCATGCATTTAGAGATGAACTTTTGCGAACGCCGAACAATCTGGAATCTGAGTTGAAGTCGAACGTGGAAGGATGGAAGAAAAACATACCACGATAACTAAATATAATAATTGTAGGTTGTTGTGTGCACTATTCCTTCGATTGGTATATCAAGAAGAAATTGACGATCAGATTGAGAGCGAGAGAAAACGTGTTAAGTTAATGTTTTTTTTCATGATCATAACCTAGGAAAACGGAATTTTATGGACTTGGTTTTGGTATCAAAATGTGCGTACTGAAGCGTATTTTTCAAAAAGTAAAATCAGTTTCGAAAAATTTGAGGGCGACCGTGTGACGAATTCGCCCGAGCGTGTGAGCCTCAATCCGCGGCCCTGAGGATCGGGCGAGTACTTCATCGGTGTGCAATTTTTTTTAACCTCAAATATATATTTTCGGATTCATCTCAGAAAGACGAATCTAATGATACTAAAAAAAATTTTTTAAAGAAATTTTGAAAAAAAAAATTTTTTTTAATGTTTTCTTTAGTTTTTGGTATCATTAGATTCGTCTTATTGAGCTGATTCCGAAAATATAATTTTAAAGTTAAAAAAACGAGTGCGCACTGATGAAGCACTCGCCCGATCCTCAGGACCGCGGATTGAGGCTCTCACACTCGGGCGAGTGCTTCATCGGTGCGCACTCGTTTTTTTAACTTTAAATTTATATTTTCGAAATCAGCTCAATAAGACGAATCTAATGATACCAAAAATTAAAGAAAAATCTTTTTTTTTAATTTAAAAAAAGTAAGAAATTTTTTTTCAATTTTTTTCAAAATTTTTTGTTAAATTTTTTTTTGAATTAAAAAAAGTTTTTTCTTTAATTTTTGGTATCATTAGATTCGTCTTATTGAGCTGATTCCGAAAATATAAATTTAAAGTTAAAAAAACGAGTGCGCACTGATGAAGCACTCGCCCGATCCTCAGGACCGCGGATTGAGGCTCTCACACTCGGGCGAGTGCTTCATCGGTGCGCACTCGTTTTTTTAACCTCAAACTTGTATTTTTGGAATCAGCTCAATAAGACGAATCTAATGATACCAAAAACTAAAGAAAACATTAAAAAAAATTTTTTTTTTCAAAATTTCTTTAAAAAATTTTTTTTAGTATCATTAGATTCGTCTTTCTGAGATGAATCCGAAAATATATATTTGAGGTTAAAAAAAATTGCACACCGATGAAGTACTCGCCCGATCCTCAGGGCCGCGGATTGAGGCTCACACGCTCGGGCGAATTCGTCACACGGTCGCCCTCAAATTTTTCGAAACTGATTTTACTTTTTGAAAAATACGCTTCAGTACGCACATTTTGATACCAAAACCAAGTCCATAAAATTCCGTTTTCCTAGGTTATGATCATGAAAAAAAACATTAACTTAACACGTTTTCTCTCGCTCTCAATCTGATCGTCAATTTCTTCTTGATATACCAATCGAAGGAATAGTGCACACAACAACCTACAATTATTATATTTAGTTATCGTGGTATGTTTTTCTTCCATCCTTCCACGTTCGACTTCAACTCAGATTCCAGATTGTTCGGCGTTCGCAAAAGTTCATCTCTAAATGCATGCATATTTGACTTGTTTCAACCTTTGTAAATTCTTTAATCTTTAGCTTTTTTTTCGATTTTTCTTAATTTTATTCTTACTTCATTTTGCGGAAAATAACACTTTTTATTCTAATTATATTCATTCATAACATCATTTTTAAAAATCGAACTTCTAACCAATTTTTTCATCACTGTTCTTCGAATCAGCCTTTATACAAAAAAATTATTAATTGTAAGTTCTTTTACCTGAGCATTTTGTTACAAAAACTAAATTAAACATTTTATTAGTGAGCATCCGAATAAAAACGTTTGCCTTGACGCACTTTTGGATATTCGTTTTTTAGGTGTTTTTTCAGAGTTTTGTTGCTTTTTACGTTTTGTAGTCGCCTTAACTTAAAAAAATTTTTTTTTTGTAACGAGCTTAACTTTGAGATTTCGAAATGACCTAATCCCACCTATGGAGCGTGTACGCCTAACAATAACTGTGCCAAAAATCGTTTTTACGCCACAATGAACATTTTAAAATCTTTACGGCGATTTCCGCCGAGAGTTCTTCACTATGGACGTCCTCTTCCATCTCATCAAATCAAAAACGCACGTGAAGTAGTTTAATCTGCATTCGAGTGCTCCTATGATGCCGAAAAAACGAACAATAGCTATATCTTTTTGGCCTTTCTACTTTGCCGACAATCTTGTCATTATTTAAATATCGAAAAAGAGATTAAATGACCAACAAAACAAAGGACTACTTGCAAAATGATGTACATTATTGGTATTTACATCGCAAGATGTAAGTCCTTTGTAAATCAAATATGATCACAAAAAAGTAAGATTTTTGAAAACGCCTGGGAAACTATTATTCCAATTTTTCGTGACATTTCCTTCAAAATTTCTTTTGGGTTCTTACTTAAGGTGTTATCAGTGCCTTCCAAGAGAAAATTTCAATTATCAATTTTGCTTGCTTTTCGGAACCCGATTTATTGCAACATTTTCGGTCATTTTTCTCCACCTACCAGGAACCAAAACTGGCATTATTTCGAAAGTTTCTGTCGCATCTTCTACGTGTGTTTAAAAAATGAAACAGAATGATTGGTGTGTTGGCGCCGTTTGGACGCAGCGCAGCGCTTCGACGAGTCAAACAAACAAACTAAATGGTATACGGTCATCTTTCTTTCATTGGTTTTTTTGTTCTATTGGCTGGATGCCAGATGTTTCAATAATCCTAAATACTTCATTCTGTTTGTTAATACTACCTTTGGGAATGTTATGTAAGTGCTAATGTCATCTGTATCGGATCAAACTACATACATTTTGCATCGGGTCAAGTGGGTGGGGTTACGCTTGCGCGCGCGCGTAAACTGAATGGACGCTTGCGGTAAACAACGCTGACCCTTTCTTTTCCTATTCATATGAGAGATAAATACATATAGAGATTATGTTTTATGCTCGTTTTTCCTTTTGCCTTTTATTTATTGAAGCTGCTTGTTTTTTGATAGTTGATCGATCGATATTTCGCATAATCGTTCCGAATGCACTGTATTTGTCAATGACATATTTTTCCTGAGTTTTATACTTTTCCAAAATAATATTTTCTTTTCAAATCTATTTCAAAAAAAAACTAATCCGCTTACAAGCAATAATCTATGCGTACACCTTTAATCTGTAATAACATTGCAGATGTTTTTGCTGGTCACATGCTTTAAACTTTTCTTTAGTACTGCAAAAAGCCTAAAAGTTGGGATAATGAAGGTTTTTCAAAGATTGAAAACACCTAAATATGTAGCTCAATTTGCTAATTGGACGCCAATTTTTTTTCAAATTGTTACATTGTGTTTTAAAAACAAAGACTTGTTTTTCATCAGTTTGAAAAGTTATGTATTTAGTTTGATCGCAAATGTTCTTATTTTCTTAATTTATCAAAGGAGATATAAATAAAATACAAAGTCAAGGTATACAATAATGATTTAAGCATTAGATTTCAATTGAATTCGAAACACTTCTAAGTTAGATTCTTCAGCATGCTTAATTGAAATCCTTCTATTAATTTATGTATCTAGTTTGATGGATGATTTGTAGTTTGTTTTTGATTCTTTTAATTAGGTCACCGGGGAACCTTTTTAAAGATTTGCAAAACAACTATCATAATTCTAACGCCTGGTCCAAAGTTCATCCAGCAAATGTTAATGACACCTTATTAAAAAGGGTAACCGCTGCGTTGGTATCCCTCAAGAGAGAAATAAAAAGAGATTTCATCAACATTCTCATGATGATGATAGTTTTGTGCCTCCCATCCCCACCATTTTCGACCCCTCTCCTTTTGACTACAATTCATTTCCCATCCCACATCAGCAGTAGAATGCAAAAAACCACCCAATGTATATGTGCTGATGCTGCGCGCAGCATCGAAAAGAGTGAGAGACACCGAAAACCGCCTCCTCTCTTCACAAAACAAAACTCGTGATCGTTTTGGGAGGGACGTAGAGGAAGTAGAAAACTACTAGGAACGAGAGAAATAGGACGCGTCTCTCTTTTCTCTTTCGGATAGTTGAGGACGCGCGATTTTGGCCTTGTGCCATATGCTGGCAACGAGCCAAAACGTGACCCCGCCCACTCTTAGGCATTCTCTCTCTATTTCTATTCGCTTGCTGTGGTTCTTCTCGTTTTGTTTGTGCGTTTGTACTAACTGGGTCCCCCCACACCCTTTTTCTGTTTAGTTGGCTTGGTTCCAACTTCTTATTTTTTTTTCATTTTGAGGCGACCTTGGTTGTACAGTACCCTGTCCAGAGGCATTCGGCCTTGGGAAACAAATCCTTCTCTGCTTATTCTGACTTTAATGTGTTTAGTTTGATCGATTAGATTTTATAAAATTAAGAAAGCATCTGGGGAGCACTGTTGATGAGGATGACGCTCAGTGGCCCTTTGGCACATCTCATTTCAAATTGAGATGGGCGGTTGGTTGTTGTTGTCCTCCCATCTCTCAATTTATCCTTCCGTTTCTCTCATCATCATTGATTTTCGTCAAAACGAACCCTCTACTTGAAATTTTTCACGTTGATCTTTGATCCTTTAAATTTCTACTATTTGTCACATTCGCCTCATCATCGATTGTCCGATTTTCGATCGGGGGAGGTAAATAGTGGAATTTTCGTTTGACGCTCTGTTCCGTTCCGCTCTCGCCCATGTGACGATTCTCCGTACACTTTTCAAAAAAGTTTATTGATTTCGACGTTTTTCTATTTGTTTTGTACAATCATAGTATACCAAGACTGTATTTTTCATACATTTTCCTTCTCTCAAATCATTTTTTATGACGTCACTATATTCAACAGCGTGGCATTATTCGTTCAATTTTGAATGAAATTAGCTCTATTGGATTACTGTAGTTTCTTTAAAGGGAAATGTTTTTTTTTATTTAAATGTTGAAGTTTTAATATTGAAATTTATATCAACCATATTTTGTTAGATACACTCCGCAACTTTAAAAACTGTTTTTGTAGTTTCAATTCAAATAAAGTTTGGAATTATTTCTCAATCTCAGAAGATCCGTTCCAAAGTAGGGTCATTTGGTCATTTTTTTGTTAATTATAGGTTATAAATCTAGAATAGAGATAAATACATGTTTTAAAGAACACCCTGCTCCGTCTTTTCGAAGAGTAAATTCACCATATGCACCCTTTTTATTGTTGTTTCTTTGAACAGATCATAAAAACTCACTTTTTCTACATTCCGAAATACCATGTGATCTCATTCAGATATCCGCTTCTTTCTTCCTTTATTCGACAAGCAATATATATTCAATCAAGTACATCGTATTGTTTTTCAGTTTTTTCCCCTATTTTCTTTGATCCATTCACTTTTTTTTGCAAAACTATCTAAATCGTCAATTCCTAAAGCGGTCAAGGCTGAATTTTTGTTTTTGTTTTGTCTTGTTTCGTCGGCGTTTTTTATAAGGATTCCTTTTTTTTAGGTTCTTCTTCTTCTGAAATTCAACTCAGAGGGAATTGCCAAAACAACAGTAGTGAGTGGACAGAACCACTAAAGGTTGATGTCCCCGGCTGGTCAAAGCAGCATTAGATATCCGGCGAAAAGAAGCCAATATTTCGACACAATGAACTCGACTGCAAATGTAGGATCTCAACCAACACAACAGGTACAACAACAACAACAGCAACCACAACAGCAACAACCACCACAACATCATCAGCAACCACATCATGGTGGACAACATCATGGTGGACCAAGAGGTGGTGGTCAATCATATTATGGACAACCAAGACAGGTTAGGATTACTGTTGTTTTTTCGAATATTATTTCTTTTAAGTCTGTGTCATTTTTTTTTAAAGTTCGATGATTCAAATTAATTGCGTTTCAAAAAAATTCTTGAGGTAATTTTAAAGCGATAACATATTTCTCATTTTGTACCACTAGACGAAAATATGAAAAAATTCATTCTAGCATTTTTATTTTTCAATTTAAGTACAACAATCGCTTGATGCTACAATTTTATCAAACATTTAAGTTTTTCTGATCTTTTAATAATGTGAGAATTGCTATTTTCTTACGATATTTCACTAGTTTCTTTTTGAACAATCCAATAGTTACCTGCAAAGTGTTTCGTTTGTTCATAAATATGCAGTCCTCCCAGCTCTAATTTTTATTGTCGTCTGAAATTAACAGGAAAACTAAATTTAAAAAAAATTAAATACCTTTTATTTAAATTTATCTCCAAATTATTTTTTTGGACAGCAACTTAAAAATTGAATTCTCTTCTCAATTGAAATGAGAAATGAAAATGAGAATCTTGAATAATTTTTTATTTCGTGGATTACCTTTTTTTGCATTTTGTTTTCTTTTTTTCCAAGCAACCCAGTAGCAAGATTGTGTTCTGATGCAACACCAACTGTTTGAAAAAAATTTAAAAAGTGTAATTATTAAACTTGTTTTTTTTTTCAGAATGTTCGTGGTCCATTCGGAAACAACAATGGATACGGTCGTTACACAGCAGCAAGAGACGGTACACCACAACAGGATAATGCACCACTCAGCTCGGTAAGTACCGTTCCATGTCTCTTCTATAAACTGGCACGCTGCAAGGAAACGACTTGCAAACGATCACCATCGTTCACCACACAATCGTTTGCAGGTTGCTTTTGGAAAGGTGTCCTGGCAACGTGCCAGTTTACGGAGAGCGTACGGAATAGGGAACAGTAGTTGTTTAAAACATTTTTTTATATGAATCACTTTTTGTGGTCGAAATGAAGAATGAGTGGTATTTGGTGAACATGTTGTTTTATGTGTGTGCTGCCAAGGCTGAACTTTGAAACTTTGACTTTGGCGCCAAAACTTTTGAAGAAAAGGGAGAACTTTGAAAACTGTTTTCTAATCTGATGAGAAGGAACGTCAACGAACGATCAAATATGATATTCTAGATCTTGGAGAAATCCCTTTTTGAATTTCTTGGTACTCTGTCTTTAAGATATAAACATGAGAATCGTTTAATATGAATATGGGAAGTTATCAAATTTTAGAATACTTTGAAAAAATTAGGAAACTTGTAGAAATTGTAAAAGTCACAAAAACAAAAATAACTAAGAACCTCTTGGTTTTAGTCGAACTTCAGGATAATATTTGTCATGAAAATTTACTGAAGGATTCAATATATATTTTTATTATTTCAGACGAACTTGTACATACGTGGTTTAACACCGAGCACAACTGATGACAGTCTCAGAGATCTTTGCTCTAAATATGGAAACATCGCCTCAACAAAAGCAATAATGGACAAGGCTACAAACCACTGCAAAGGTTATGGATTTGTTGACTTTGAATCTCCACAAGCAGCACAAGCGGCCGTTGATGGTTTGAACAATGAAGGAATTCAAGCACAAATGGCAAAGTTACAACAACAAGAGCAAGACCCAACAAATTTGTATATTGCAAACTTACCATTAGAGTTTACCGAACAGTTGTTGGAGACTGAATTGAACAAATATGGAATGGTGATTTCGACGAGAATATTAAGAACTCCAGATAATCAGTCAAGAGGGGTTGGATTTGCAAGAATGGATTCAAAGGTACTGTGTTTTTCCCAAATTTTAAATAGAAATCTCAATTTTAGGAGAAATGTGAGCTTATAATCTCAGCATTGAATGGTGGAAGGTTTGAAGCTATGCCAAAAGATGTACCCGCTCTTTTGATTAAACAAGCTGATACAGGACGGAAGTCAAAGGTTGGGCCAAAGAAAGGACCATTGGATGGACAATTCGATGCATCGTTTTATCAAAATCAACATATGATGGGATCTCCAGATGTTATGAGAGGAATGCAATATCCACAAGTTTATCAAAGTTACTATGGATATCATCATCCAACTGCTGTCTATCCACGTAAGTGAAATAAATAAATGAATTAATGTGTTGAACATATTTTAAGCCGAATTTACTGACGAAGTTAATTTGCGGGAGTTTCCGTCTTTCATTTAAAACAAGTTTATTTCAATTCAAAAATATTAAAGTTTCAGAATACGATGTTGGATCATTGGCCAACCAAATGGGAGGAATGCAAATCGGGCAAAACCAAGCCAATGGAGGCGGTGAAATGTACCACATGTATGGTGCACAAAACGCCCAAGGCGGACAAGGGCCAAGCCAAGCACCACCACAACAAACTGGTGCCCAAGGTGGATATTATGTTCAAAACCCAAACGGCGGAATCGGAAGAAAGCCAAAGGCTATTCAACCATAAGAAATCGAGCTCATGAAACTCATGAAACTCCCCAAGAAGTTTTACTCTTCTAACTAAGCAATTAAACCAACCAATACCCATGTTCATATTGCATAGCCGAAAAAACGTTGTTGTTGTTCTGTCATCACCTTTTTCCCCATCATCATCATCACCCATCCTTTTAAAGAATTTAACTTAAAACGCACCAAAACATAACATTGTTTTATCAATTCTATAGGAAACCAAAGGCTTAATCGTTTCATATAAAAATACGCCGTTGTTATTTTCTTCGTGTGTTTTTGAGGATTGAATTCTTTCGAAAGTTAAAAAAAAGTCCCTATTCATTCGCCTCACATTCTTTTAAGTATGTATTGATTGGTCTTTAAAAAATCAAAAATATTCGTTTTTGTTGAATGCCAAAGTGTCAGAAATGATTATCTTCGAAAAATTGAACTTTGACAAAATGATCTGGCAACAATAATCTGTTTTTGCATGCATTTGTTGGTTAAAATATTATTTTTGTCCTTAAAATCTCCCCTCTTTTCTAAAATTCTCTAATTTTAAAAATTTTGACTGGTTTCTGTTTTCCCTCAATGCTCACATCATCACACTTTTATTTGTGTTCTCTAAACGTTTATTTGTACATATTTTTTTTGCTTTCTTTTTTTTTTAATTTCATATGTTTTCCCCCAAAAATGTAAAATCCGGCAAAACTAGGAATCGATTTTTTGTTGATTTTTGCGCTGGCTCGCCGGAATTTTGTTTTTTTTTCTTCTATATTTCCCCAACTGTTTGTAAATTTAAATTTAGCTAAGTTTAGCTAAATTTCCGATTTTGCGCCCGACTTTAGAAAATTCCAATTTTTGATTTGTTCATTATAAAAAAAATGTTGAAAAAATGGCATTTTGCTAATAATCGAACGCAATAATCGGATTTTTTTTTACTAAAAAAAAGATAATTAATTTTGAAAATTTGAAATTCAAATTTTATTTATAAAAAGCCCAGGATAATTTGTCTTTTGTTTTTGAATTTTCAAGAAAGGAGCTTTCTCACTAAAATTGATGAAATTCAAAATTGTTTGTTTAGTCCCGCGTGCTTAAAAATTATTAATGTTTTTCCAAAGACGAAATATAAGTTTTCCACTTGAATATATTGTTTAACCACAGTTTGCTTGTGTGCGTGCCTTTGTACCTTCTCAAAATGACGTTTTATCTCTTTACTCACCAGAAATATTCATCTATTTTTTTTTACCATTTTCATATTCGCCTCATTCTTTTTTATTTGATTGTCCAGTTGTGTTTAGTTCGAAGTTGTTGATTTTTTTCAAATTCGAACAGATTGTGTTTTGCGAAATTGTTTTTTATAGATTTATACCTGGATCTTTTTGCAGGATTTGTGTGGAAACAATCAAAAATTGTAAATAAAGAGTTTATGAATGAGAAAAAAACTGTTTTTGTTCTTGCTTATTGTGGAAAGGAATAGAAATAAAACCCAATTATAGACGTTTTTGAAAGAAACAGATGAAACCTTTTAGAAATGACATTTAGGAATTTTATTAGTGGCTGTTGGTTCAATTGATAGAGAAGCGGGAGCTACCGGGTGTATAGACTTTATTTAGACTGAAGAGCTGTATTTGGAAGCTGGATACATTTAAAAATAAACAAAATTGTAAGTTAAAATTGCTATTTTTTAAAATAATAAGTATACCCACTTATGAATATTTTTTGCTACTCTTTTTTCTTAAATACCATTTAAAAAAATTAAATGTCCCTCTAAATTGATCGTCTTTATTTTATGGTTACGTCATTGGTTCTAGACGTTATTTATCTTAAAGGGGCCTGAGGGGACGAAATAGTTCCACTGGAAGCGAATTAGGTACCCAAACTGTGAGCACCCGAAAGGCAGTTAATTTTAGGTGCCCAGTAGTGCTGAATAGAGCTACATAAAGGAGCGCAGAATGCGCACAAAAATAAATGAGTTAACCTGAGTATCTTAAATGCACATGTGTGTTATCCATGTCTACTTAATTTGCACAATGATATTGCACTATAGGTCCGAGAAAAAAACACAATTTTTTTAGTAAATTCTTTCCGTGCAGACTTCAACATAAAATGGTGTTGTTTTCAGTACAATCCTCTTTTAAAATTATTCTATACTGCTATTTGTTTCTGCCTTCTCTTTTTGTCGTATATTCCGCTGGGTTACACCTCTTGCAAACGGATTTAAAAAACAACAAAATGTTGAACAATTTTTCTATTTTCGACTTCTATAGTTTTTTTTGTAAATTGGAAGTTATTGTTTTGTTGAAAAAATACTTAGGAAGTGTGTTTTGACCGCCCCATTCGCTCACTTTTTCCTTTCCTTCTCAGAGATGTGTCTTTGCATTGCTCCATGGGGTATTCTTTGGCTAGAACGTCGAAAAAAACCCAACTAAAAATTAAAATGTGATGTCTTTGTCTCTTTGTCATCAAACATTTTTTAGTATTTTCGTTTATTTGAATTGTTATCTTTTTTCACAGTATTATTTTCCTATTCTTGAAAAATTGAGCGTTCGATTTTTAATTTGTAGACTCGGACGATTTTTAATTTGTAGACTTGTGTTGTTGTTGTTGTTTTGTAATACAACAACATCGTATAAAAAGTTTAGCAAACTTTAAATTCACAATTTTGAGGGCACTTAAGTGTGGAACCCAATGACATTACACATATGCCATAGAGTCCACATTTCTCCGAAATCGGAAAAGGTGGCCTAGAAATCCAAATAAAGCTCTACAGCTTATATTTCAGTTTTAATTTTTTATCGTCACAGATGATAGAATCAATACTTTTCCCAATTTTATCATCGAGATCCCAATTAACTATAACCGACCGAGATAATTTCATTTCCAATTTCTCAAAGGCAGGGTGTCTGTTTACGGGTTGACATAAGCAACAGAAAGGAATCGTGTTTTTGTAGCTGGAGTCTTTATGGTTGGGTTCCTAGAGTATTTTTTAGTCGTGAGATAGGATTGGCAACTTATTTGATTTTAAAAAACTGTAGCTCGTCATTTTAAACAGAGTTACAGAGTACTTTTTATTATATACTGATTTAAAAGTTTTACGAAATATTATAATGCTTGATACAATGTGAAAATAGATTTATCGGATGAAACCCCTTCTTCACTCAAAATTCAACTTACACAATACATCCGAAAGAAGAGCCACGGCGTGGCGAAGTGTACCCTTCCCCCTTTCTGTGTGCAACTGTTTCTTTCTCTGCGTCTCTCGCCCACACATTTTTTTAGCAAAGTGGATAAAACAGATGAAAATTATGGCATAGGTGCGCATCAAAAGTTCGATTCCATCTAAACGTTTTGCAAAAAATAAACTACTTTTGATATTGGCGAACATCGTCCAAGTATTTAAAACTATATCAGAACCCTCCGAATACCAATTTTGGACGCCCCTGGACGGAATGTGGTTCAGTGAAGTGTTGAATTGACATGTTTAAAATTGAATTTGCCGAATGTCAGCAGCATTTTTGCCACTGATTCTTTCTGATAATTGTTGCGAAAGATTTTCCAAACATAATTTATGAGTTTCAGAAAATTTCCTTAAGAAAAAATGAGAAAATTTTCAAAAAACCAAACAAAATTTTTTTTGAAAACGTTTTTCTGGAATCGAGATAAATGTTTTCCAATAGCATTTTACACGCTGATTAAGAATATCTAACTTTAAAAAAAAAGTTATTGAAAATTTTTGAGTAATGAGGTGTCTAAGGTCTAAAAGTGAATTTTCTCGGCACAAAAGCAAATTCTGGTAGTAAGAGTAGTCTCAAAAGATGCAGAATTTTTTTCTCTATAATCCTGGTAATTTTGAAAAAAAAGTTATTGAAATTTCTCGAGAAAATTGAAATAAACACGCCACAATGCTATACTGCTATTTCACGGGGTGGACGCTACGACACTCCGCTGTGTTTGTGTGTGACCGGCAAATAGCAGTATAGCATTGTGGCGTGTTTATTTCAATTTTCTCGAGAAATTTCAATAACTTTTTTTTCAAAATTACCAGGATTATAGAGAAAAAAATTCCGCATCTTTTGAGACTACTCTTACTACCAGAATTTGCTTTTGTGCCGAGAAAATTCACTTTTATACCTTTGAAACCTCATTACTCAAAAATTTTCAATAACTTTTTTTTTAAAGTTAGATATTCTTAATCAGCGTGTAAAATGCTATTGGAAAACATTTATCTCGATTCCAGAAAAACGTTTTCGAAAAAATTTTTGTTTGGTTTTTTGAAAATTTTCTCATTTTTTCTTAAGGAAATTTTCTGAAACTCATAGATTATGTTTGGAAAATCTTTCGCAACAATTATCAAAAAGAATCAGTGGCAAAAATGCTGCTGACATCCGACAAATTCGATTTTAAACATGTCAATTCAACACTTCACTGAACCACATTACCCCCAGAGGCGTCCAAAATTGGTATTCGGAGGGTTCTAATGTAGTTTTAAATACTTGGACGATGTTCGCCAATATCCAAAGTAGATTATTTTTTGCAAAACGTTTAAGGGGAATCGAACTTTTGATGCGCATCTATGCCATAATTTTCATCTGTTTTATCCACTTTGCTAAAAAAAATGTGTGGGCGAGAGACGCAGAGAAAGATACAGTTGCACACAGAAAGGGGGAAGGGTACACTTCGCCACGCCGTGATTTGCCGGGCACACGCAAACACAGCGGAGTGTCGTACCGTCCACCCCGTGGAGCGTAAGCGCGTGACTACGACCGACCACCTGCCAGCTGACCCGCTCCGATTCCATTTCTCGTACCGGCCGCGGTCCGAAATAAAAAAAAACATCAAACTAGAGAATGAATAGACAACCACACACGCGCTCGCTTTCAAGGCTTTTTTCTGCAAAACTTTGTGAATTTGAAAATTAATCTAAGGTCGTTGGCTTGTGATTAAAAATATGAAATTACAATTTCTCGCGATATTGTGTATTTACAAGAAAAAAAACATCACATTTTTCGTTTAATTACAAGCCTTGATATTGTCAACATAAAA
Source organism: Caenorhabditis virilis (assembly GCA_964036255.1). Classification (NCBI taxonomy): domain Eukaryota; kingdom Metazoa; phylum Nematoda; class Chromadorea; order Rhabditida; family Rhabditidae; genus Caenorhabditis; species Caenorhabditis virilis. The sequence continues at coordinate 286,694 of OZ038417.1, read as the reverse complement.
ATTTCTGGCGGTCGCGCACGTTTCATTAAACAAACTGATTACTTGACTTTGAAATTATCGTAATTTTTAATCACTTGAAATTTTTATCACTAGAAACTGAAAAATAAATAAACAACTATAGAATCTCGTTAAAACTACACTTTGTTTATATAAATAGCATCCCCTCTTCGCCACATAAACACTATTGTTTTAATTTAAACCGTCTAATGCATTTGGGCTCTGAACGTATTTTCCCCATCACATTTTACCCGTATTCTTCTTTTCCTTCACTAAAAAACGAATCAATCAGCTGTTGCTCTCTGCATATTCGCTCAATTTCTCATTGCATCTCTAACTGTCTCGTTCACGAACCGAATATTTTATTTTTTTGTTCTCAGCGCCATGTCTATCCTTTCCCCACAGATGACCACTTTATATGTCTTTTTGCGGGAAATCACCACAGCTGTATTCACCAGCTTTTCTTTCCTTTTCAGCGACAATAGTTCACATTGTTTTTTTTTTTGACTGACTAGAGCATGTGATTCGTTTTTTTCTAGATGTTTATCTGATGTTTGTCCGTGTGAAGTACACAACGTTTTAAGTTTTGCGATCGTTGGTCTGTTCATAACACGAGTAATATAAATGTTTAAGTATTTTGGTGGTTATTTAGAGATATTTTTGAAGTTTGATGTTCTTTAACGTTAAATTAATGTTGTCTGAGGTAACATTGATCTTTGCCTAAGCGAATTCTTTATAAAATCAAGAATTTAGGACGATATTGTCAAGACAAATGTCACGTAAAATCGAAATAAAAAACAAGCGAGAGGACAAGAAAAATTATACTGACAATAAAAGTAATAAGACTGGCGAAAATCGTTTCTTTTTTTCTTCCCAGAACGCAAAAGCATAGGAGGAAAAGTCACGTATTATACGTTTTTTGAGAGTGGTTTTGTTAGAGTTACACTTTGTTTTTTGTGAAAACTTCCTCATTTTGCTTTTGGACGTTGATTCTCGTCGCATTTAGCAATGTGACCTGATGCGCATGTATTCTAAGTATTTCTCAAAATGTCTTAAAAGGCAATGCATGTTTTTAGTACAATTCTTAACGTTCTAATGTATGTAGTTCTCGAGGACAAGCCTTTGTTTGCTTGCATTCGTGACGCCATGGCGTATTTTTCTAGAAGTCGAAAAAACTAAGCTTATGTATATGGAAACCAAAGATGAAAACGTTTATGCACAGTGGAAGAATATTTGTAAAACAATTTTAAAAATTGAATCTAATCAGCTAGAATAAAAATGTGTGTCATTAGACATATGTTTTTAAATTCTTAATCCTCAAAGAAGTTCAGCAGTCTTCTGTGCAGACGCGCTCAATTGGGCTGGATTGATTTCTTTTTGTAGGTATAATTTTTTAAATGCCACAATTAGTAGAATGCCGCGAATAGTAGTACCAAGACGGGTTCGTCAATTTGCCCAATTACTCATAATGCACAAAAAATCACTCATCAACTCACTTCATTTAAAAAAGAAGCTATTTTTGTATTACTCTTTTAATAGTTTTAATGACTTCTTTTGCTCATCATATCTGAAACTAAGCACTCTGAATCATTTTCTGAAAGTGATAAATTTATCAAATATGTATTAAACGAGTGTGATCTAACTAAGCAACCTCTTTACGTTGTCTCAAAATTGAGTTTTGTGCTTCGAACTTCGGTTAAAACGTTTGTCTATGTTTTATGACCCTATAAAGTAAATGTATACTTTTTATTTTTCTGCTATTTACAATTTATAGCATTGTTCTCAACTTGCACCTCTATTTCCGTCTCTAAGTGAGGCGAGCATTAAAAGTCTTGTTAAACCCTAAGTACATAAATGTTGTAAAAACAATAACGTGCCAATAAATATTCAATGATCCAGCCCCCTATCAACTTGAAGAATCAATAAATCCATTACACTTTCTTTTCTTAAGATCTCCGTCTAACTAAAATCGATCAGACCAGATCATTTTCTGCAAAATAGAGTAGCAACTCGGTCATTCATTTAGTGCACTTAAAGTGTATTTCCAGTACATCAGTTTTCATTCCTTCTTTTTCTTCTTCACATTCTGTTCCACTCTTTATCTTTTCCTCCTGTATTATTCCTTCCATTTCATTTTTTTCTCGTCGTTTTCTATCATGTGTATGTATATTCGGAGATGGCGCGTGAGAGGGTTATACACCCCATGGTTGGTCTCGTGCTGCCACGTCAAACTACCTCGGCTTTTTCCCCAAGACGACGAATAAAACCAAAAATAGATCTTGTTTTTATTTTGCCGATTTTCTATAACATCTTACTTGACTGGATGTCTTTGCTATTGGCTTTTTCATTTTTCACTTTACGTTTTTTGTCTGCAAAGAATATTATTTTCTTGTTTTCAGAATGAAGGTTCTCGAGAACTCCAGTAAGCACAATACACCAAAGAAGCAAAAGACATTCCAGGTTTGTGATGTTTTTTGAACTTCAATTAAACCTGAATCAATCGGAATATCTTAATCGTGAAATCCTGATGTTATGATTAAGCGCATATTGAGCGGTTAACTTTTATCAACTTCGACTAAATTACTGTTGAAAAATCAGAAAAAATTATATTGTTATAGTTTCGAATCACTTAAAATCATTTAAAAATTTCAGCATTACCTCCCCGCTGGTGATCGCTGCTATAGTTGTATTCACTGCCGTGCAAATTTAGCGTCACATAGTGAATTGATTTCAAAAAGCTTTCAAGGTAGTCAAGGAAAGGCCTATTTGTTCAATGCGGTGTAAGTATTTTTTAAATATGTTTTTCTCAAATTTTTCAATTTACACCGATTCATTTCAGTGTAAACGTTGGCTGCGGCCCAGCTGAAGAACGAGTGCTGTTGACGGGTTTGCACGCGGTTGCCGATATTTATTGTGAGATTTGCAGAACAACGCTGGGATGGAAATATGTAGGCATATTTAATTTTGAAATAATAAAAATCAGACGAATCTTTAAGGAACATGCTTTCGAATCCAGTCAAAAATACAAAGAAGGGAAATTTATCATTGAGCTTGCTCACATGGTTAAAGATAATGGTTGGGACGAAAAATCAGATTCATAATAATGCAATTATTATCAATTTATGATGTCCACCTTCACAATTCTTTCTGACTCGTTCATTGTTTTTCTTTTTTCCGATCTCTTTTAAAAAATTCTGTAAATACTATTTTTGTTGCTACCTTTCCTATTTCACGCGACTTGATTTTAATCTATGAATTGAATCCCCGCCACTCATTCCCTTGTTGCTTTATTTTATTTTCGAAAAATTTCATTTCAACCAAAAACTCTAAAATTCCAACAATAATAATCATTCTGCCACGTCATCATATTCATTATCATCATCATCTTTTATTCATGTTTTTATTGCTTTTACAATGACTTTACGGTTTCAAATAGCACAATCCTCCAAATGCGAAAAAAAAAACTCAACAGTTTTGAGTTTTTTGAAGTCTCTGACACTGGTTACGTAACCCGAACACCATCTGTGACGTGGCATTTCGATTTGAAAATTGCGATGCCTTTCTTTTTTTTTGTATTGTTTTGCGAACCTTGAATACTTCTTTTGTAATTTTGAGAATCATTCCGAAATCATAAAATTGTTCAATTGACGTTCACGTTTTAAAAAAAATTGCGAAAAAGATTTAATGGTTTTTACCAACGTTTTCTTCATTAATAAATGACTGACACCGAATCGACGATTGAAACCTATGTGAAAACGATATGTAAAATGTGAGTCCGTTTGAAAATGTTTCTTTGAGCTTGTTGCGGCCGCGATGTGCATCTCTTCAAAACATCTGACGATAAAAAATTCAGGAACTAAGATTTTTAGATAAATATGTTGATTTAATACCCTAATGGAATTAATAACAGATCTTCTTATAGGATATAGGAAGATCATTCACATATAAAATTGTAATTTGCTAATTTAGATAAACTCCTATGTGGAACCGCAATAAAATTAATTTTTCGAGTCATCTAACCTTAAATTTTAGTAAATTAAATTTTATTCTTTAAAGCGACCTATCCGGAATCACCAAACTATGTTTAATATAAATTCAAGACTACTGTTAAGTCTAATTCATTAGAAAAAAGAAAAAAACACCTAAAATGTTTTTCATAGTTTCTTTGAAAACAAAAAACTTGGATTTATGCTCCACATATTTTTCTTGGCCGTTTTCAAACGTTTAATTTCTAAAATGAATTTTTTTCGGTTTTTATTGTTTCAAAAAAATATAGAGGATGTACGTAAAGAAAATATTTAGCATAAGTAATATTTTTTAGCGGTTTTGAAAAAATATCCAGATTTCACGTTTTGAATTTTTTAAAGGTTCAGGATGATTTGAAATAATCCAAACAATTTTCGATCTCTCAATTTTATGAGTACCTGAGTAGTTAATATTTTCGAATGAATTAGACATTCGAGTCATAATTTGTAGTGTCCGGCACGGCATTATTTTTACTACCGTTAAATAAAAAAGTAACACTTTCATGTGGGAAAAACATCTTTTTTTTCACGTTTTTTTAACCTTTTTGTTTTCAGCATAGAGATAAAAGCCGAAATTGAGTTTTTTTTTCTGAAAATCGTTCTCTTGGAGCTCAAGATAGAAATCTAAGGGATAATAAAATTTTAACATGACTCGATCAGTGTGGCGAATGTTATTAGCCAGTGTTTGTTGTAAAAAGAATGCCTACCCGGTTGTAAAAAGAATGCCTACCCTTTTAAAATGGATTACGGTAATAGATGTACGCAACTTTGCGTCACCTTCCGTATTGCACGCTACTTTTGTACACCGCGAGGAGGAGAAATGTAAATACTTATTATTTTTCGTTTCTTTTGTTTCTACCACTTGTGTTTAAAAAAATTCTATAAAAATCTGAATTTCAAAATCACGTTTGATTGAAAAATCCCATGTTTTTAATTGTTATCTGTGTATTATAAGTGTACGTTGTTATAACTGCAGTAATATTTTTATTTGATAAGACAAACGACAGGTAGAAAAAAGAAATTATTGTACAAACACCATACCATAGAGATAAAAAAAACCAACCCTCTTGAAAAACTCCCTTTTCTCCCCTTTCGTTGTATTTTACTCGATTCATATAGAATTTTTTGAATTGACCTAATGTCATCGACGAGCAGTTCGCAATTAAATTTGTTGGAAAATGAGTGAGTTTTCGTTTTAAAAATTGTTTCAATGGTCAAAGAAAATTAATTTTTGGTATCACTCAACACATTTTTTTTCAGATGGGGGCCGTCAACATCGAATACAATCGAAGTTCCAACAACCTCAAATAGTGCTACTGTGATGGGATTTACATCATTTTTGATCACAACGAAGACGTTGACTTTCATCACTTATTTGGTTTTATTAATTGTATCAGGTAATTTTAGAATTTGTAATGGAAACGTCTCAGTTAATAACATATCTCTAGTCACGATATAAAACCTCAAAGCTTCAAATTATTTTTTTAAAAGATGTTTCTTATATTTGGTAAACTGCAGCTTAAGGAGATTTAAAAAAAATGTGTTAGTTCCACGCCACATGAAATCTCCCGGATCAAACTATTTCAAATTCAAAGAAATATTGTATTTTAAATACAAAACTTGATTGAAGGGCTCGGGAGCAGAGTTCCGCAAACCGACGAAACATGAAACATTCGAAACAATGTTTCACGCAAAGCTATGTTTCATGAGAGTTTCCGGACATCCCACGTTAGTTCTCCCGGATCAAACTATTTCAAAGTCAAAGAAATATTGTATTTTAAATACAAAACTTGATTGAAGGGCTCGGGAGCAGAGTTCCGCAAAACGACGAAACATGAAACATTCGAAACAATGTTATGTTTCATAAGATTTGTTAAACATCTTTTGCAAGGAATAATGCTTCATTTTTAAACTTCGAAACATGTTTCATTAGTAAAATGCGGTGCATTCGGTGCATAACGTGATAAAATACATTCTACAAATCATTGGTTTGAATGATAGGGTGATTTAAGTTCGTCGTGACTAGGCTTGTTAAAACGGGGATGACAACGCCCGTTTTAACAAAAATGTTTTTTTAAGTACGAAAAAAACTCGAAAATAAATATAGACATGGAAATCGGTGTTTTCTTAAAGATATGCTTGCTCGTAGGGTTGAACATGTTTCCGGACATCTCACAGAGAAAAAAAAACAAGCAGGGCATGTTTCCGGACAAGTTTTCAATAGGGAACTGCACGCCTTTCCTTGATAAGATGCGAGAAGCACAAGAAAGTGTATTCAATTTACTGTGTCACTGTCAGGTCAAATGGTGGCGAAGTAAGGTAGAAGTGTGAGGATCCGATTTGGAGCTCGAATGAATTATTCTTTTCAAAATGTTTCGCATTACGGGCATGTCAAATAACTAGTCCAGAGACATATCCTACCCTACCTACAAGCGAGGCATTTCTGAGCTCTCTGGGACCCCTTTAATAGTTCTCTATTTCTTCCTAGTAAAAATCAATAATGTTTTATTTTCGGAAATCCTCCTCGATCGCCCATTTTTCTATACAATTGTATGCTTCGGAGTTGCTGAGGTTTTACTGATAGGGTTAACAATATTACATATTTTTAGACCTACGTTAGGTACGCTTCCCTGCTCTGTTCTGAAAATAATTATTAATTCAGGTGTGGTTTTTTGTATTTTGGGAAGTGAATTGGTGTTGGGTGGTGTTAAATTTGTGTTTGCTATCACTTTGGACCTGATTGATGGCGGAAGAGATTGTTGGAAGTGAGTTTTTGATATATTTTTAAAATCGAAACATCCAATAATTGTAGAGAACCTTGCAAAATTATACAACTCACCGAAGCAGAGCGTTTCGGTCTCTTCTGGTTCTGTCTGATTTCTTCGTTCTTCGATTATCTCTGGGCACTAATAATCATATCGGTAAGATTTATTTTTTAAAAAGATAACAAAAATTTTTCAGCATTCTCCGCAAATGCATAACTTCGAGCTTGGTGAAGAATACTTGTTTTAAGAGTGACATTTTCGTGGCTGTAACCAATTGTCGAATTTTAGTTCAATTTCCAAGCAAACGGGTGATTTTAAGTCTTTAGATGTGATTTATGATCTTTGTATTCAAATGAAAATTTGTACAAAGGTTTATTTTGTGCTGTAGATTCCTATCCTTAAATAAGAAAGTTTGATTCTCAGCGTATGAAGTAGCAGGAGACTACAGCTTCCAAAAGTGTAAATTTTTTATTTATGCGTTTGCTAGTGCATTTTGAAGGTATTCTTCTGTATTTTGAGAGTCCAAACTTCAAAATCGAAAATTTTTTCAAAAAAAAGATCTAACGTTAATCTCATCTGTATTTCTTAAGGTAAAAAATTTTAAAATCAAAGATCACACTTTTTTTCTCAAATTAATTTATTTTTCTCTGTTATCGACGAAGTCACAATCAATCAAACAAAAAAGAAAAGAAACATCTCAAAATTTGCCAGACAAAGCGTTATCCAGGCAAGAATATTTAAAAGAAAATATTGAAAAATTAGGAGGGGGAGGAGGAAGAAAGATGAAAAAGGAAGTGGGAAACGAACACCGGGTTCCGACAAAAAATGATTTTTAAAAGAAGATTCACAATAAAGGTTTTCAAAAAAAAAACTAGAACCTAAAGTGTCTATAGATAAGTAAAAAAAAACTACATCTGTACAAAATGTGTCAGTGTAGAGAACATATAGTGTTAATCAGAGAAAATAATATGAAACGGGAAATTTTTAGAGTTCCAAAATTCTTTTAAATCGTTCTCCCCGTTATTTCAAAAAAAAAACAGAAAATGAAGAACTTTTAAAAATGAAAATTTTCAGCTCCGAAGACCGCCTTTTAGACAAAAAATGTTAGTTTTGGGTTTTTGTTGTTATTTTTATACTAAGAAAAAAAATTTCATCGGAGAAATGGAACTTCCTAAAGATTTTTTTAAAACCCAAAATTTCTTTTAAAAATCGGTTTTTTTTATACGGCGCACTTTCAAAAATATTCCAATTCTCGTCAGAAATATTACAATACAAAAATGAATGATAGTATACATCTATCAAACCATCTAGAAAAAATGTTGAAGTAAGAAAATGATGATGATGATTTTTCTTCAATAAACGCTCTAGCATGGTCTATACAAAAGAATTATACGAAAGAAGAAACAATCGAGTCCTTTTATAGAACACGAAATTTTCAACAAAAAAAGATTTAAAAGTGTATACAATATTCACATCGGTTTAGAAGAGTAGAGATAAAGAGAGGGCAGAGAAAAAGCCACCGGAAATTTTGACAAAAATTAAAAGATGTAGAGAAAATTGCACGCACTATCAAATAGTGTTAAGAAACTAAAAACTAAAAAAATGAAATGTTAGTAAAGAAAAATAATTTTCTTTTCTTTTCGTTTGAGTGAACATGATTAAAAATATAGTAACCATGGCACAGAAATGTTGCTCCATTGATAAGAAGGGGTTTCATTTTAAACATTGCATCAATAAGGAGCCTTGTTGTGAGCACCATGATACGGCTGCGGATTAAATAACAATTGTGGTTGAGCGTCGACAAGATGTTGTCCGCCACCACCGCCGCCTCCATTCAGGCCATAGATACCCGATGCGTCGAACTGATGAGGTGGGCGAGATGATGAACCGGCTGAAGCGTTCAAACCCGTGTAGCCGCCTTGAAGTGGATTGAATACTGAAAATTAAAAAAAACAATATTTGTCAAAATACAAGTACCCATAAGCAAGATTTAATCGAATGGATTGCGCCTTTCGAATCATTACCGCTTTGAGAAAATAACAAACTTTTCAGATAAGATTACAAAATCGCGTATGGGGACCTCGAATCTACTTCGAGTTGTTGAAAAAAAATTTATATTTAAACCTCTTCAAATAGTCCTTCAAACGCTTTATCCTTCTCGATAAAGCTTGAACTCACAATGAGAACTCAGATGAAAATGATTCCCATGTGCCCTATTTCATAAATCAAGCCTCGAAATTTAAAAAGCAAAAAGAGCACTCTCTTTCAAATAAAACTAACCATTAGTAGGGTACAAATAATTGCCCAAAGTGGCTCTCAAATTCGGAATATAAGAAGCATAGGCAAGCAATTGCTCTGGTGGAAGTCCGTAGAGGTTTCGAGCTGCCGCAGCTCGTGATTTATTCAATTGAACCGGAAGCATCACCTGCAATTTTAAACACCATTCTATAATTGCCGTCTGCACGCTTTCTTCAAACTTTCTTTTCTTTCTTTTTCTAAGACTTTTTTCAGCTAAAGACAAAAAAGTAAATGAGAACAACAAACCTCTTTTGGTTGAGCCTTCTTGCATTCCACCATTTTTCCATTGATTTCGTGGAAGTGAATTTCACAAACTTTGTCGGCAACTTCGTCACTATCGAAGGTGATGAATCCGAAACCTGAAAATGAGAAAATTTTCGAAACTATTATTTTTTTTGAAACCGAACAATTGAAAATCTCTAGCAATTTCAGCGTTAGAAGAAAACTGGGAAAATTTTTATTTGATTCAATTATTCAGATTCCGACAAATTCATAGGTGGGATACCGCGGATTTAGCCTAGTAACGAGTTTAACTTTTTTTTCACTTGGCAAGGTGAAACGAGCTTAACTTTTTTAATGAGTATCCAAAAACAGACGTTTGCCTTGACGCACTTTCGGATATTCGCTTTTTAAGTGTTTTTTCTGCGTTTTTACGGTTTGTAGTCGCCTTAACTTAAAAAAAAAATTTTTTGTAACGAGCTTAACTTTGAGATTTCGACATGACCTAATCCCACCTATGGACAAATTTCAGAATATTATATGAAAACTATAACTTTTCGAAAAAACCGAAACATTTTCAGCCTACTACGATTGAAACAAGTCAAGTTTTTGTAATTCAATGTACCTAATTAATTTTCGGAAAGTTCTCGAAATTCGAACTTTTTTAAAACTTAAGCCGTGAAGTTGTGAAATAATTAGGTTTACGCAAAGTTCGATTATCACACTTTAAAGACTAGGTGCACCAAGAAGCTTTTTTGATTTTTCTATTATGCAAATTTTTTTCTCAAACTGTTCACAGTTTAATTAAATTTATATCGTACAGAGAAAAATCGAACCTCTATGCCTTTGAGTGGCCTTGTCAAACATCAACATCGCGTCTTCAACCTTTCCATACGTCTCAAAATACGATTTCATATCTTCCAAAGTCGACGTGGCTGACAATCCACCAATGAATACTTTCTTTGTTTTTGTCACCAGCTAGAAAAAAAATTAATTTTTGGTGTATTGATATTTTTAATAATGTTGTTCAAATGAAAATTATTAATTTTACACGAAAACCCATGTAACTAACAGTACAGTACCCCAATTCCAGCAACCGACGGAATCGACGTCTGTATCGGCTGTAACGCCTGAATCGGTTGCAAAGCCGCCGTCGGTATCATTCCATATGTTACGTATGCCATTATATTTTATAAATATAAACTTCTAATAACTGAATAATATAGTTTAGACTCGATAAAAATGGGTGTGCGGACGGGTAAAAAAGCTAGAAAAGGTGTGGTGGTGGCACCGTTTGGGTGGATGGGGCAGAAACGAAGCACATCAGAAAAAAAACGAAAGGACCGCCCAACTTTGGAGCAAATTTGGATGGGAGGCAGCAGAGAAAACAACGGGTACTCAATTTTTCACACACGCACAGAACCTTGATGATGTTGCTTCGTATCTCATAAAAGAGGTGAACATTTCAAAAAAAGGGCACATCGCCATTAGCACCCGGTCAACGGGAGAACAATTGTAGCCATTTACGTATGCGAATCAAAAAGAAAAAAAACGAATGTACATAAATCCATTTGGAAAAAAACGGGGAAAAAAGATATACCCTCTTATTTTCATCATTCAAGAATAATGGACCAAGTCCATTATTTTGGTGTCACTATAAAATTTCAGCTCTCGAGGTGGTGATAAATTGGGTTAGATTTTACGTTTCGCATATGGTACCGATTGGGGGTTTCGGAATTTTTTGAAACAGTAATTCAAGGCGAAAAATTAAAGATCGAATGGGGACCCAAAAGGTCGAGAAAACAAAACCCATGTTTCACATTTAAATTATTCCGGCCTCGTTGCACGATCGGCATTCAAGTTTTGATTTTTGCTACTTTGGATTTTTTATTTATTTTTCTCTAATTTTTGAAATTGAAATCCGGTAGGGTCAAATTAGCTCATACACTGCCTTTAATATTGAAAATATAGTTTATTTAAAAAAGGAAACATTTTCAAACACTTAAACATTAATATTTAAGGAAACATTTAATAGGATCAATGATTTAAAAATTTCAACGTCTAAATTTTGCGCTCGAAAAGGCTCGATTTTTATAAATTTTGCTGAATTCAAACTTTTTTCCTTTAAGTAATCAAAACTTGAGTATTGTGAGAGCAGAAATTCAATACTGCGATGAAAAATGAGAATAGATTTCGAGTTCTCCAGGTTAGGGAAAAGCCTAGTAGTTAACCATAATAAAAATGCCAAAAAGCATATAAACATGTTCATCATTCTTAAACCGATAACCATCGAAACTCCTCATTTTTATTTCATATTCCTCTTCAAATCCACTACATCATTCATCTCAAGAATGGGGGAATGGGTTGAAAGAACCGAAAGGAGGGCATTAAAGGATTTTTGGGACGGGCGGCCCACATACTTTTCCTTCTTTATACATATTTTTTTCAATAAATGCTCTTGCTTCAAAAGTGTTGTGTTTATGTGCATGTCGCCCAAGCGGTTTGATGTGGTCGAAAGCGAAAAGAAGGGGGGGGGGCCCTTCAGCTTTCGACTACTTCTACTTCTCCATCTGCAATTAGGTCTCAAAAAATCGGAAATGTGTCTCCTCCTCGTTTATTTTTTCCTTGTACACCTCTCCCTTCCAACTAACACATCACTCACATGAATGCCTCCAGAACAAAATTTGTTTTCTTCAAAATATAAAATAAATACAAGCAGTCATCTTCCATTCAAAAACAAAATAGCTTTTTCAGGTGTTTTTATTCAAGTTATTTCCCCTTAATATTGGCCTCAAAAAGACTGAAGGGGCCAGTACCAATTTTGGCAGTTGTTTGCATAACGAGAAACGAACGGAAATTGAGAATTTGGCACCAAAATTGAATTAGCACACTTTCTTTTGGATAGAGATTTAACGGGTAGAACGAGGAGGATTCAAAGAAGATAGGACGCTATTCGATTTACATATAAATATGCATTTATACATACAATGCGTGTCATCATGGGTTTTTCGCATTTTGAATGTCTTATGGTATTTGGTTTTGATGGGTTTTTGAACATGGGGTATTTTATTTTTCAACTGGCGGGTTCAACTTCAAAAGAGTTTAGAGATGATAAGTGTTCTCAAAACCAACAAAGACAGCCTGATAACTTCTTTTGAAAAGTAAAACTTGAAAATTCGTTTTTTTTTTAATGGTTTACTACTTTTGAACATTTGAAATTTTATGCTAACCTTTGCTTGAGCCCGTTTTGGAAAAGCAACTTTCGGATCAATCTTCTTTCCATCGAGTTCGTGTTCCCGATGAGCAAGAACCTTAATCAAAGTTTTTCTTATGTTTTTCAGTAAATATTTATACCTTATCAACACTAGACGGATCAACGAATGTTATAAATCCGAATCCCCTTGCCCGCTTGGTTGCCGGATCTCGCATAACCATGCATTCGTTCACCTCTCCAAATCTACCGAAATAGTCGCGAAGGTTTTCTGGAAAGATGTATACATACTGTTTTTCTGTAAATTTTGCTTTTTTTAAATCTAAAAATACTACCATCTGGTACAATACATCACTTCTTAAGTGATGACTATTTAAAAACGTACAGTGATCATATGAGTGTTGGTCAACATTCGCACAAAAACCCAAAACTTCGCCACCGATTTTGAAAAAGATAAAAAAACAAAATCAACCAGTGAAAATGCAATATATTCTAATATGATGCCGAAAATTCCAGGAATGAAACATTTTCTCAAGTTTTCGTTTTGCTAGACGGAACTTTCCGCAACTACGAAAAATTGTCGAAGTAGAATGCGAAACGGTAGGGTTTGCTTTAATTTTCGCTAATTTTGCAGGGATCATTGCTACTATTTTTTTCATTTTTTCTAGGAAATATGAAAACTAAAACTCAGAAAACCTTAAGAACACCTCAAATCGTCAAAAACTAACCGGCCGTTGTTTGCCAACTCAATCCACCAATAAACATTTTTCCCGGATCATTGGACCCATGTGATCCATCATCTGAATCAGCGTTTAATCTAGCTTCCTCATGTACATCTACGGCTGGACTAGTTTCTCTCTGTACTGCTGTTGCTGCTCCACCGGTTTGCTGCTGCTGTGATGGCGGAGTTCCTTGGTTATTCTGATTAGTCGGAGTATTACTGTTACTGCTGCTGTTGTTGTTGCTCATGGTTTATTTTTCTGCTGATTTTTACAAATAGACGAGAAGGAGAAGAAAGAAGAAACGAAAGTAGAAGAATACTGCTGCTGCTGAACGACGACGACGACGAAGTAATTACACTGATTCGATCACTACACTCTGAAAAATTTGAAATTTGATTAGAAAAAAAGACTAATTTTTGAAGAACAGAGGTAAGTAAATAAAGATGAAAAAATAAAGGGTGCATAATCGATTTGAAAAAGTAATAATTTTTGATCTAACTCGAACATTTAGTGCTGAAGAATTCAGAGTATTTGGATATATATTCTTTTTTTTTAAATCGTAGTTCTAGTGAGAACAGTTTTTTAACAGGTAACTTCAAATTTGAGGATTTTAATTTCAATAAAGAAAACCCTCCTCAAAACAGAAAGCGTTTCCTTAATCCGAAGAAAAACTTTCCTTCGAATGAGCTAGTTCACATTTCCTTTGAATACAACAACAGTGACAAAAAAAAGAGATCAATAAAACTAAACAAAACAATACAGTTCCGATCACATCCAATCATCTAACTGGTTCTCCCTTAAAGACAGTCGAATCACAGAAAAAGATACAGAAAAAGATGGAGTTGTTAGTATTGTTGTTCTGTTCAAATTACACAACAATCCAAAATCGTGTTAATCAAGACAGTAACAACAGGTCCAAAATAATAATAATAATAATAGTGATAGTTGACTGATTTCGTTTTTTCCTTCTTCAGTATTTATTTTTTTTTCAAAACTGCTCTACCCTAGGCACAGGACAGCACAGCCTTGTTTATTTGTTTGTGTATTTCTCGTGGATAAGGTAAAGGAGGGAGAGAAACTGGAACAAAACAGAGAAAAACAAGTGAGAGTTGTTGTTGAAAAACAAAAAAAATTGTTTTTCGATGCGATATATACGTTGGTATCAGTTACTCGGTGAGGGTATCAGCTGGGAATTTTAAAGGGGTTTTAAAATAGAAAAATAGAATAAAATCGTTGAAGCTTAACATTTATGATTAGAACATTCGATTATTTTTTTTAGAAAATTGCGATGAGTTTTGAATTATATAAAATACATCAATAAGAATTGCCTGTCAGCAGAACGAAATTTCGCGAACTCCTCATTCAATGAAATCAGCGGTTGATAACTCAAATTCAATGGAAACGCAAATTTACGTTTATAAACTTAAAAACGTAGAATCTCGTTTCAAACTTATTATTGTGGTTCCAATGGAATTTAAAAATTGGTAGCAGCGTATAAAATTACTTTGAAACACACGTTTTTTAAAATGAAAAATTGATAAAGAATTATTTCTGTGGTGAAATGTTCATGGTCGAGTTATTCGAAAAGAAACTGCGCTCTATAGAAAAATACGGTATTAATTAAAGGGACACATCATTTTTCACAAACAGAGACGTTCGTTCAACCGCTAGGAAAATTTTGAAAATATGAAAAATGCGCTCAATGTATCGTTTTTTTCTTGTTTGATATTTATGAAAATCGAGAGTAACATTATTTAGACTGCACTCGTAATGTTAGCAACCAAATTTTAATTTTACTGTCATTTTTTTTTAATTTGAAAAGCATTGTGTGTATTTAATGAATACGGTATCTTCGATAAAGCGTTGGACTTCTTCCACAATCCGGAACTATAAGCACGAAATTTCGCGTCGCGGCGTTTAGAATCAAAAAATTTAAAATAAGCCGGGAAGATATTAATTGTTTCAACCTCTGAACTAAACATCATAAATGATCAATAGACTATAATGTGCAATAAAATCGTTAACGAAAAGAACAAAAAAGCGAAAATAAGTAGAGTAGTAATGTTGTCAAAGCAAGAAGACCGCTGGCGCGGGTGGCCGACGACGGACGGGTAGCATCCATTCATCGAGAAAAAAACGAAAAAACATGTTTTTGCGTACAACAAAAAAAGAAATAAGTATTCAGATGGAGTATCGAAGAGAACCCATCGATGGAACAGCAACAACAACAAAAATAACCAAAAAAAGACCCAACGATTAAAGTAAAACAAAAAAGCGAAGTGAACACCACTCTCTTTTCTCATTTTTTTTGGTTGTCTATGTTTTTTTCATTCTCTTTTTCTCTAAACTCCAAATTTGAACACGGTGCCTCCTGTTCTCTCTTGTTCCTTTTTTTTCAAATCTTCGCTTTCAACGTGTGTTCGCGCCGACCGCCCGAATGCCTGCCCGGCCACCAGCCCTATGTGAAAAACAAAAACAAAAAACAGGTGAATGAAAAGCGATTCTGTAGAGGAATTAGATAGTTATGGTAAAAGAAAAAAATTGTGATCAAAACGATTGGGGTGGGGGTTGATGGTCAGGCATCGACAACACTGGAGGTAAAAAGAGGACTAATAAAATGAGAACAAGGATTTGTAAAATGAGAGCATAACTCATGGAATTTTTATTACAAGAGCCATTTGTCTGAAGCCAAAATTATAATATTATTGTGTTATTATATAATAACACAATTTGAAGACCTCGATGAAACTTTATTTTGAAAAATTTTAAATATTAGGCGACAACATTAAAAGGAGGTACCGTAGAATTCAGAAATTGGTTTCAGAAGAAAACAAATATGATTTTCCACTTATCGAGAACAAAAAAATTGTTTAAATCAAAAATAGGCATTAAGACATTCAATTTCAGTTTCTAGACCATTTGTGTGTGTTTGCCTTATTCTGAATCCAGTTCACTCAATTTAAATTAGTTGAACATTTATTTTGAAAATAGTACCTTAAAAATTATTTCGCAACAAGATTTTTT
Source organism: Caenorhabditis virilis (assembly GCA_964036255.1). Classification (NCBI taxonomy): domain Eukaryota; kingdom Metazoa; phylum Nematoda; class Chromadorea; order Rhabditida; family Rhabditidae; genus Caenorhabditis; species Caenorhabditis virilis. The sequence continues at coordinate 270,433 of OZ038417.1, read as the reverse complement.
ACATTTGAAAGATTTCATAAAACGCCACGGTTTGTAAAAAAAACCAAGGTAAGAGGAAAATTTTTCGCCCCCGACAATTCAGGATTTTTGCACAGAAATGGGCGTGGCAAGGAAAACGCAACTGTGGCACGCGCTATTTTACAGTAAATAGCGTGCAGTTTGAAGAGGATTTTCTCTGATCTGCGCTTGCGGACAATGCGCAACCAGCCTGTTCACGCGCGAATGACACAGGTTCATTTTTACAAGCCGTGAACGCACTGAATCTGTTAATACCGACTATGAAGACATAGAGTTCATTTACTTTAAATTTTTCAACGTTTTTCAGTATTAAGAAACAATTGGGGATTTTAAAAAATGTCTAATTTTATGACAACAAAAAAAAATCGTCCAATATTAAAACAAGCTGAAATACGAACTGGGGCATTGTCTTCCAGAATTTCTCCTCACTTTTTTCAGCAGTCTATGTTTGTGTTGAAAATGAAAAAAAAGCTAAAGAGACTTCAGAGTGAAAAGACGATGAAAAGAGACTAAAATTAGTAGAGAAAGAGGATATAATTTCTGTGTCAGCTAAGAGAAAAATGAAAGGGAAGAAAAAATATTTGGACATGATGAAGTAAAAGAAAATAACGAATGAGAAACGAAGAAAAATAGAGTAGTTGATTTTTCAAACGGGATAAAATAATAAATTCTGTGTAAATATATTAATTTTCCACTGAAATTATGAAAAAAAGCGAATTTTTTTTATTTCAGCCGAAAATCTGAAATTTCCCTCGAATCCAAAAATAATTCGATGATAACAAAATATAAATAAAAGTATGATGAATTTGAATTTTTCCCATCACCAGACATAAATAGTAATCGTATGATAAGAACTCTTCAAACCAAAAACATAATTTTCTTTAAAAAATAAATAAACACGATGAAATGAACAACAAAATGGATCGATGGGGGGTTTTTTCAAGGTCTTTTTCGCTCGAACAACAGAAGAAAAAAGGGAAAAACACAGAAAGATGCAAAATGTGCGAGAAAATGAAGAAAGAATAGTTTAAATTAAGTGGTGTTTTAAGGCAGGAGAACAGATAAAAACAACAAAAGATCAAACTTGAACATGACAAAAAAAAACACAAGAAAAAATCAATGTTTGATCAGCTTTGCAAAAAAGTAAGCACAGAGTGGAATGGAATCGATATTATTCTCACGAGAAAAAAACCAAAATATTTGCCGCATGACTTATTTACTCTTTTTGGAATTTTCGAAATTTAAAGATTTTTTATTAAACCCAATTTTTGGGAACATTTTTCCACAACAACACTTTATACTTTTTCCGGCACGTAAAAAATCAAACCATGGAAAGATATCACAAGAAAATTTAAAAAAAAGTTGAAATATTTTTTATCTATTCAAAAATCTCGAGAAACTTTTGAATTATCGATTTTTAGCATAAAATCTTGTTCGTCGTCTCGAACGATCAAACTTGAACAGAACAGAATAAGTATTACTGTTAACGTTCACATTACGCATCGCAACTGCAACGCGCCTAAAAACACTTGACTCATGACGCTCAAATATTTGGAACTTGTGTTACCAGTCGCAAAATCAATGAATTCCGTATATCTTGAAGAACTTTGTTTTTGAACTAATATTTTTGGTAGGCGTAAAATTAAAATTTAGCTTTTTCGATTAGCATTCTTTCTCAAATTTTCCATTCGCTCTCAAAACGTGCGAAACCCGCACCATAGTCGTTATACAGCGTTTCCAGCTTGTAAACAAAATGGTAAAAATCTGGGTGCTTATCGCGAAAAAATGGGGGGGAATTTTTGAAGAGGCGAAAAGGCGGAAAATATATTTTTATGAACAGAAAACATAGACACACACGCGAAAAAAAAACTGAAACCACATAGCAAACCGAAGAGCGCGCGATGAATGCACATCGCAACGCGGCGACCAGAGCGACGAAAAAAAAATAAAAAGAAAGAACCAACAAAAAAATAGTAAAGAGTGATACAGAGATGGCAGATTGGGGAAACGAAGAGATTGTTGGAGATGAAGAGAAGAAAAGAAAAAAGGAAGGCCGAGGCAACAAAAAGGTATCCTTCATTCAGTCCATCGTCATCTCTTCTCCAATGGCGCGGCGCCCATGATTTTTGCGAAGTGAAGCGAGTTGAAATAGTATGTGAAAAATGCGGAGAGTCTGAAAAAGAGACTGAAAAAAGCGACTGCTGCCGTCGCGATGAAAATGACCCTTTTTTCGTATTCCCTCTGTTTGTCTCCGTCTTCTCTGTGCTTCTTCAATATTTATAACTGTCTTTCGCTTGTTCGTTTTTTGGAAAAAAATAAATGTAGATAAATATGAAAAGAATTTCATTATAAATATTTTTGAGAAGTATTATATTTTCAGAGGCAGGAGAACACCCACACAAAGATTAATATCTAACAAAAGATTATTAATATTTTTCTGAAAAATATAATCATTTATTTGTTTTTTATGTGGGAAGAGAAATATTTTATGCAATTTGAAGAAAATGAATTTTAAGCTCATTCGGAATTTGACAAAAAATCAAAACAGAAGCATTTTATTTTAAAAGTCCTTCAAATTTACACTTAAATCGGTACGATTTTTACAAACAATTCAACATCGACTCTGAAGGGAGCTTAATAGGTTAAAAAAATTTATTACGAAGGACCAATAAATAAACACGAATTTCCCGCTACTACACGTTTATAAAAGTGGAACACTATCTTTAACAACTGGTTCAACACTGGTTTGTTCACACATTTGCTATTGTCAAGATAAAAATTTCTGGCCGCTCGTTTTGCGGAGTGTCGTTGGGAATTTACTCGCAACGCGACCGCTACGCGCAAGACCAACTGAGAAATTTGAATTTGAGCGCGCTGCGAGTAAATTACCAACGACACTCCGCAAAACGAGCGGCCAGAAATTATTATCTTGACAATATTAAAAAAAAACACATGATTCAACGTTTTACATAATTAATCAAGAAACAAGCTTTAAAATGCAATTTAAAAATTTAAACTCAGCTGATCTTAGGCAAAGTTATTGGTTTTTGAACATTTCGAAATTTTCACGTGTTCGCCGCGAGACCTGCGAACGCTCAGAGTGATCAAGATGAGAAAACTAAAAGAAAATGTTTTTAACAAATTGAAATCAAATTTAAAGGGATTCATTACTGATTTTGGGTTTCTATACCATTTTCATCTTCTTCTCGATAATTCAAAACCTATAAAAGCAAATTTTTTTGGAAATTTTCTTTTTTAATACACGAAAAAACACCCTTAAAAAGTAAAGCGGCGAAATGGCCTAACTGGTCGGACACGCGCGGGAGTGCACGCGAATGTGAGTGTTTGCAATTGTTCGGCCATTTCGCCGTCTTACTTTGTAAATGTGCTTTTTCGTGTACTGGAACAGGAAATTTCTAAAAAAATTTTGTTTTTATAGGTTTTCAAATATCGCGAAGAAGATGAATATGTAGAAACCCAAAATCAGTAAAAACTCCCTTTAACCCCCCTTCCTCGGAATAACATGAAAATTGCCGAATATCAAGGAGATTGATGATTTTGTAGTTTTAAAATATTTAAACATAAGCCATTGGAAAATGATATGTTATTTAAAGCTGAAAATAAGTCAAGTTTTTTGCTAACATTGCAAAAAAGAGAGATAGAATAAACAAATCGTAATCACTACCTCTGCTTCCCTAACCCTCGAAAAATGTTTTCCCTTCCCATTTTTTTTCAGCAAGCAAGAGAGGCGTTCCGATCGCAAATGGAATGGTTTGTTTACCAGCGTTGGCTATTCTACTCACTAGTTTTTTTTTCTGTTACGGCGCAGTGGTGCCGCCATGTACGTGTTTATGTATGCTCGCGCAGAGAGAAAGAAAAAAAGAGTTGAAAGATGAAAAAAGTGGCATTTTTTTCGAAAGCAAAAAACTAATAGAAAGGAAGTTGTCGCCGTGAATGCAACAACACATTGAAATAAATTGTCTTCGAACGCAGAAATCACCAAACACAACTTGGCATATGGTCGCCCCTTGTCCTCTTTGTCCATCTGCGCTCGTTTTTTATTTATTTCTTTTTGTGAGGGAAATCGAACTTTTTTATTCACGTTTCTGTATGCCTGCGAATATAGCCAATTGGTTTTCGATACGGCGTTTGGTACCCGAAATTTGAATGTTTGATAGGTTGAGAGTTTGTTTTTTTTTCAAAAACTGAACTTAAAGATAGCGTGCCTGTTAATACGATCCAAATTCGAGACGAACAATATGTAGCCAAATTCAAATAACCGACCACTCAAATTTTGATTCGATTTTCGATGTCTATTTATCGATGCACTTTCATCTCAAAAATTTCCCGGTACTAATGAGAGAAAACTCTAATTTAAAAAAAAATTGAAATCAGGAAGGGTCTAATTAACTGACACACTGCCTTGAAATAGAAGTCTCCAATTAATTTGCAAAAAAACTAACAATTTTTTTATACATAGTACTGTTTAAAAGTAAACAATGGGGTTTCTAGGCCGAGTTCATAAAAAAATGAAATTAGATATTTTTACATTTTTTCTCATATCTTTCAAAAAACAGCGTTAAAGCGCGAACAATACCTAGTAAAGCTCATTTTTTGTGAAGGAAATAAAATAGATAAAATTGCTTAAGCAACTCGATAAGAAAAATACGTAATAATATTAATTTTCAAAATCAAAAAGAGACAACGGACTGAAATTGTGTAATTTCCGGTATATCCCCGGAGAATTTCTGATTACAAATATCTAAAAGTCTGAAAACAAATGCTACGTCATCAAAATCAGAAAAGGTACACATGCAGATAATTATAGTCCCTTTACGACGTAATGCTCTCAAAATCACGATTTTTTTAGTACAATCTAACATCTTACGTCAAATGTATCAGGGAACCGACTACAACAAAATGTCATTTGATCAACAATATGTAATTGACCAGCTTTAACAACAAAAATCAACGCGAATTATCTCAAGAAGATTTATTAATTAAAAACAAGAATAAAATACGATGAAAGGTTAATATGATTGCAAAGAACAAAATAATACTAGCCGCAGCTAGGCGAATCTAGTAAGCAACTAGAAACAATAAAAATTAGCCCAAACTGACTGAAAAACGAGCTTGACCGCTTTCCCAAATCAAAACTAATGGACCTATTCAGTTTGAAAAAAAAATACAAAAAATGTCGAGAAATTCAATGCAGAAATTGCAGAGAAATGTCGAGAAATGCAGTGAAATTTCAATTTCTCTGCATTTTTTGAACTGGTTTTCTTCAAGACCCAAACGGTTTAATCTGTGTCCCTTTAAACAATTTTATGAAAAATGGTTGTTTTTGTGCCTATGGTTGTGGAAATTTTACCAAAAAATTAGTAGTGAGTCCCAATGGCCCTTAGACGCCCAACATATCTGATTTAGACCGAAAAAGACTGTCTCGGTCGAAAAAAATGGCATGCCGAGAAATGCAGAGAAATTGCAATTTCTCTGCATTTCTCGACATTTCTCTGCAATTTCTGCATTGAATTTCTCGACATTTTTTGTATTTTTTTTTCAAACTGAATAGGTCCATAAGAGTATAAGTTGAAAGATTACTAAGCAAAAATATTATTCGAAAAAAAGATTTTTTGACATTATTGAAAAAATCATTATGGACCTATTCAGTTTGAAAAAAAAATACAAAAAATGTCGAGAAATTCAATGCAGAAATTGCAGAGAAATGTCGAGAAATGCAGTGAAATTTCAATTTCTCTGCATTTTTTGAACTGATTTTCTTCAAGACCCAAACGATTTAATCTGTGTCCCTTTAAACAATTTTATGAAAAATGGTTGTTTTTGTGCCTATGGTTGTGGAAATTTTACCAAAAAATTAGTAGTGAGTCCCAATGGCCCTTAGAGGCCCAACATATCTGATTTAGACCGAAAAAGACTGTCTCGGTCGAAAAAAATGGCATGCCGAGAAATGCAGAGAAATTGCAATTTCTCTGCATTTCTCGACATTTCTCTGCAATTTCTGCATTGAATTTCTCGACATTTTTTGTATTTTTTTTTCAAACTGAATAGGTCCATTAGGACGGTAGAGCGCGTTTGCTCCCATCGCTTTTTAGTTGCCGATTCGCTTGGTTAGAAAACTTTTTTCATACAAAAACAACATAATTTAAGAGCTGGAGGATCAACAATTTACTATTTATTTACAAAAAGTGAAAGAAAAAATCATAAACAGGTGATATTTCGACAAATAAAAAGTGGAGCAAACGCCACGGTTTGTAAAAAAAAGCCAAGGATAGAGGAAAAATTTTCGCCCGACAATTCAGGATTTTTGCACAGAAATGGGCGTGGCAAGGAAAACGCAACTGTGGCACGCGCTATTTTACAGTAAATAGCGTGCAGTTTGAAGAGGATTTTCTCTGCTCTGCGCTTGCGGACAATGCGCAACCAGCCTGTTCACGCGCGAATGACACAGGTTCATTTTTACAAGCCGTGAACGCCCTCTACCGTCCTAATAATTTTTTCAATAATGATTTTGTCGAAAAATCGTTTTTCCATATAATTTTTTTTTCTTCATAATCTTTCAGCCTATAATCAAAACTAAGTGACTCATGAATAGGTGGCCTAGAAACACAAGTGGGGAGATCTAGTCCCTCTGGGTTTTCTAGTTCTCGGCGATACATCTCAACAATGCTGCACTCGAATCGTTAGGACTGTTTTCTATGTTGGTACTGAACGACCCGAACCTGGTCGGACTGGCCGTGAAACTTGCTTTTGGTTTGAAGTACTCAGTCTTCAAAAGGATTTTCCACGATAAAACATTTTTATTTCGACCAAAAAATGCAAAATTAAAAACGCACATTCAGAGGTGCCATTTGTATCTGAACCAGCTGGTCATGTCAGTAATAAATCAGACCCAACAAATTTTAAAATTAATAAATTCCATTAAATCGTCTACGCAGTAACCGTTGTGTCTGTCTAGAACATCGGCCCGATCGGGCTGGAGCAGATTTCAATGGCAACCTTAAAAAGAAAAGAGAAATCGACAAAATAAATACATTCAATATTCATAAGCTGATACAGCAGATGAAATATGAAACCAAAATTCAAAATATATGGAATCAATCAATAAAAGCTTTAAATTCTAACAAGTACTTTGAAGATATTTTTGTTTCGTTCTTCAAACTTTCAAATTACTGAGCCTTGAATATTAGAAATACATAAGGAAGCGCCCCAAAAATATAAGAATAAACCGAAAAATAATATTTAAAAATTAATAAACCGCCGGCGGTGCAAGGAAATTTCCGGAACCTTCGACTCCTGGTGGCCCATCGGCATGGTCGAAACTTCCTGGAATGTCCTCTTGTGGTGAGAGTGATCTTCTTGTGGTGCTTGAAACGCTTGTTCCATCATCCGTTCCAGTTGAGACCACGTCGACCGAAACACGCGTACGGAATGCGTTACTGTTCTTACGTTGTCTTCTCAACTCGGCATAGTAACTGAAAAATCGTTTATTTTAGTATGATTTAGTAGCGAATGAAACTTTTTCTGTTGTTTTTGATTATTACTTTTATGGGTTTTGAATAAAGAGTGCCTATTTTCCGTTAATTTACAGTATTTCACATAAATGCACGCGTTCAGAGGTAAGAATCATGTCCCTAACCAAAACGTCCTTAACAAGCAAAAACGTTATGTATCCATTGATGTTGAACCACCCTTTCGAAAAAATTTCACTAACCCATCTCGAACTGCCGAAAATACATGAGACGATAAAGTGAACCAAGCGGTCGCCGTTTCACTCGTTGGATGTGTTGCCTGGTCTAAAAATGTGCATTCAGTCGTGACCGCGTCCGCCGTGCAGGAGAAGAAATCCGGTTTGAAACCATTTGCTCGAAATTGAACGTGATTACATCCAAATTCTTCTGATATACTGGAAATCATATCTAGAGAATGAAATGCTCAGATTAATTAAAAACCTACCGATTAATCTCTTCCGTATCCGTTAAATTATCAACGACTCCAAATAGAAACATCTTCAAACACGTCGAGTTTTCATATCTTTGTGCTTTGCTCAAATTATCAATAAATTGACGAAAATCTTCTCTTCGTTCCAGCGCTCTTCTGAATATTCTCTCACCGATGTCATCTTTTGCATTATCAATACAATATTTGATGATTTGTCTCTGTGCAACGGTCAGCAGTGGTTTTTTGTTTCCTTGTGAAGAAACCGATGGACGACTACTCCCACTATAAATCGCATTGTTATTTCAAGTGATGTGGTTTCCTATGTATCTTGATCTTTATTCTACTTTAAACTACTTGCTCTCATAACACTACTCATATCAGATTTCGCACGTATTTTTTCCTCGTCAAAAAAACTAAAAACTATAGAGCAGTACGAAAAACTAAGAAATTAAAATAAATAAAATATCTAATATTAGAAAAAATTGCTTTTGCTCAAAATATCAGTTGACTTAGGGCAGTCATACAAATGAACATTGGAATCGCCGCATGATTTTTGATGAACCTTGGTTTTTTTTTAAAACTTAAAGATAGAGTGGAACTTTTTAAAGCATGATTTTATAGTTAGGCAGGGTTTGATTAAGCAGTTTCCTTAAATTCTTAAATTCTATGCTCGCGAACACCCGATTATTTATAAAAATTTCCCTTCAAAAATGTTCAAAGATTTTCAATAGTCGGCATGTGTCGTCTGACCTCTTTTTCTTTACAACAATTTGTGCCGTCGCTTTCTTCGAAATTTTTTTGCAGCGTGTTTTGTTTTTATAGATATTTTTAGGATTGCGATCTCTGACGTAGTAGTGTGAATTGATGAATCGACAAAAGAATGAAGAAAGATAATTTTTTAAAGTGAAAAATGAATGGTGAAATCCATATGTTTAAATGTGAGACTCGGTCAATTTTAAAGCAAATCAAAATCTTGAATCGTATTATTTTTCTTTCCAAACTTCAGAAAAATAAAATTCGACAATTTCGGGATTAGAAGAATGGTGCTATAGAATATGTTTCTAGGTCTAGTTTTTAATTTCATTACAAAAAATTAAACTTCAGCTCTTTTTTGTTAATTTTCAAAACTTACTCTCAAATTTTCCTCGGGAATAACACATATTCCCTTAAAACTTCTTTTCGTAGTCTCAAAAACTTATTTCTGTATTTATTATATCTTCATATATTCTGTTTTCTAAAAATATCCCCACTTCTAGGAAAACGGATGGAAAATAGCGTTCATTTTCCCGAATAAATTTCATAAACTTTTCAAAAACACGATTAAAAAACGGACCTCGTACTCGGCGTTGTCGCTGACTTCCTACGAACAGACTTTTTTGGCAAAGGATCTGATGACTTGGCGTTTCCCATTGTTTTGATTTAAATTGTTTTGTTTTGACTTTTACTGGAAAAATTAACAAGATAAAGAGAAAAAAATGAAGGGGTTGAGATTTTCTCAAGTTGTTGTTTACGCAAAGTAATGAAAAAAAAAAGCAACAGGATAGGATAGGCCCACTCAACTGATATCCTCGGGTGTAAGGGTCAACATGTTTGGTTACATATTTTCAACACGTTTGGCGATATCATTTTCAACATGTTGCAAACGTGTAACCAAACATGTTTAACGATGTTGCCAAACGTGTTGAGATATGTAACCAAACGTGTTGAGATGTGTAGCCAAACATTAGGGAACCAATGTTTTTCGAGATATTGTTTAATGTTAAAGAAGAATTTCTTCTTCGTGATCAAAAATATATCGACCATATCCTACCGTACATTTGCACAGTATTCAATGGTCAACGTGTTTCCTCATCGTTATGGGATTAGGAAATTTTTTTTAGCAAAACTGATTTTTGCTGAGACTACCCTATTTCATAATGCAGACAAATCACAGGCGCGCGTCCAACAGCCCTTAGCGTGTGATGATGAGAGAACCGAGAAGTCATACAAATTCAACATGTTTGGCGACATAGTAACCAAACATGTTGCACGCTGAACATGTAACCAAACATGTTGAAACTTTTTGACACGCCCATTTATGTAACCAAACATGTTGAGTCTTACACCCGAGTCTGATCGAAAAACACGATTTCAGTGATTCAGAAAAAGAAACACATGTGATAACATGGCTAGGTTCAAATAATTTCGAGAGCATGAAAAACGAAAATATAATAGAGAAAGAATAACATGGGAGTGGAACAGAAGCACTAATCTTTGAAAAAAAAACTTGAGAAAACAATGAGGAAAATGGTGTTTTGTGGGGGATTAGTTAATTTTATCAATTGTTATTTTTTGAGTATTAGTAAAAATAGGTTTTTAATTTTAAAAAAAAAGTTAGATAATATCTACATATCAAATCCAGAAAATTGCCAGTTATAGTTTGAAAGCAGTATGTTACTCAAGTGAAAACTTGCTATCTTATAGATTTCCCATATTTCAATTTGAATAACAAAGCAATTTTAAAAAAATAGTCCAAACTCTAAAATCTTTGTTCAAAACAAGAATCAAGGAAACGTCTGCAAATTGACTTCAAAAACGAAATAACTTTTTTAGCAGACGTTTCTGAAGAAAAACAATCATGCGTGTTACGATAGAGGATGAAAAATCGAGGGATTGATGGCTAAAGAGCAAAAGAACAACTGGTCGATTAAAATGATTTATATAATAGTACAGAGGAATTGAACCCAAAAACCACTGAATTTAACCCTACAATCAATTTCCAGCTAGAGCAAAATATATTGCATCTTAAATAATGCGAGTTTTCGGTGGTATTTAGTTCTTAACTGAATGAAAATACAAAACGCCATAAAAAATGCAAAGTATTTTAGAAAGTTACTTTTTTTTCTAGAAAAAAAGCTATGCATTTCAAATTACATGTTTATTATTATTACCATCAAAACTAAAACACAAAAAGGTGACGAAATTCCATCTCTGCGGGACAAAAAATGTTGAATAGGGAATGCTCATCGAAGTTTTGATGAAAAAATTTGAATTCTATCCCTTCAAAACGCACAAAATTTTAGCTTTCGGGTGGTGGCAAAAAAAATGAAAACGAAATCAGCTACCACTTGTTTGGTGTGACGACATCAAGACGATTGTTAAGGGTCCTTTTCGGGTGGGTAACGAAATTTTGAAGATTTTTTCGAGGATATCTTCCATTTTTAGATGTTTCACAGATGGAAGGATTAGAGCTCAAATTTGAACAGAGTGTGTACTTCGAGATTATTTTTTTTAACCAAAAATGTTAAGTAAGGGCCATAGTGTGGTTTAAATACATTCTTTAGGTGGTTTTATCTTATATAATGCCATAAGCTGCATTTAAAATCGTAATAGAATTTTTCAAATCTGAGCCTATATTTTATGAGAAGTGTCTGACTATTCAGGGAGCTCAACATAATAAACTTCCTCAATAATATCTGGCGAATAGAGACAGTATGACTTACTTTCATCCTTTCACCTTAATTTTGTAACAACTGCATTTTTGAGTTTATGGCAATACCAAAATATAGAACATTTGGATTATACAAACTTGTTCCTGTTAAAATAATTTAGAAACATTTAGTATGTATAAAAACAATGAATTTTAAAAACCCTAAAATGCGCCAAGCGAAAAAAAAGAATAGTTTTTTTGGGTTCTTTCCATCGCCGCCGCCTCCATCCGGATATACAAGTCGGCTGTTTCCCATGAAGATCATGTTAGTTGAAAAGGAGTGAACAAAGTGGGCGGCGTTTGGAACACGAGCTTTGGGTGGAAAGGGTTTAAGGGATAAAGAGCAGCCGTCAAGTAATCAATGAAATAATACAAATGATGAGTACGAAAGGTGATAGCTTAAAATAGTTGAAAAAATATAGAAAAAATATATATGAAACAGCACAATAAAGAAGAAAATGAAAGAAGAGAGATGCGGAAAATATAAAGCTGAACATAAAAATGAGTTACGAAAGCAAGCGGAGATGAGGATAAGAAATGAAATGCGATGAGTAAAAGAATGGTGAAGCTCATAAAAAAAGAGCGAATTGATGAATGAAGAAGGTGTTCAAAAAGTGTATAGTTGAAGTGAGCAAAATGAAAAAAATGAATCCGTCAAAAAAAAGCTACCAGAATCTATTACATGCTGAAACGCGATGTAGCAAAACTTATTCCCAAGCTAATTTTTAAAAGTCAAAACATAGTTTTGAAATAAATTTTTGTTTCATACTATATCGTAAGTTGTCTAAAGAATTTTAAACTACCTGGGAGCTAATCATTTTAGTTTTGAAGTTGCTTTAAATTTAGGAATACAATAGCGAAAAAATGAATAGTTTAATTTTGGTATTGTCAAGGGGAAACTTCCGAGTTTAGAGGAGCTTGGCAAATTGACAATGCGACAAAAAATTTCAGAATTGTTGATAACAAAGAGCTAAAAAAGATGAATATACGAAAAGAGAGCTGTGTTAAACGGGTATTTTTATTGTGTAAATCTCGTATTTGGACGGGTTTATCAGCTCAGAACCGGATTCAAATCAGAGTTCAAACTACATATGGTTCGTTGTAATCTCAAATTCATATATGAGCTAAAGATGATTGCAAACGAAATCGAAACAAAATTGATAAAAGAGGCATGACATAGACGAAAAGTCTTTTTAACGCGTCTTCAAAGCGCGGAAATGCCGAACGTAGATAATATGTTTAGTTGCTTTTTTTAAAAACTATGCAATGACATAGTATAAATAAAAGCCACTGGCAGCAGAACAACTGTTAGAAATATCGAAAAACAAAACTTTAAAAAATGAATTTTCTTCACTGAAGCGACTTGTCCATTGTTGAAAACAAGCTCTGATTTAAAATAATAAAATAGGACAATTATCAGAAAGACATTTATCAGCTGCTTTCTCCTCTTCATTTCAACAGCTGACCGTTTTTATGACCGATATCAATTAAAATACAACTTTTACTTTACTACAACAAAATAGCTGTAATTCGATAGGGAATACCTATGATTCTTTGAGTGAAAATATATTTGAATACGGAAATATATTTTCTTCAAATGAGAAAAAACGATATAATATGAATTTTAATTAGATACTTTGTGATTTACAGAAAAGGAAATTGTACTTGGACGATTTCCACTGATGTTTGTGATTCATGGAGCATGACCCTAAATTCTTTGTTTACGTCATGAATTTTAGTGTTTTTTTTTTAAATTGCCGATTTGCCAAAACGCTTGGTTGGGGGTTTAAATTACTCTGGAAAGGAAACAATAAAAAATTATGGACCATTTTCATGGAGTTTAAACAATATTGTTAGAAAGCTTAGAAGGAAATAATTTTAGCCTTCAAATCTTTCTTTGGATGCGGTTGTTTATTTTGAAAAGAATCAACGAATTTTCTAAAATATAAAAGTCCTGCAAAGTGAAAATGGTCGGATTTGAAAACAATTTTTAAAAGTTTTATATTATAAAACGGTTCGAACTTTACCATTATATAACTCGACATGAAGCTGTTACTTGATTAAAAAGCAAAAAATAAGAATATTCAATTTATTAAAAAAAACAAAAATGAACTTTTTAGTTTTTTTTTTAAATGAGTATAATCTTGTTTTAAAGACAGTGTCCCAAGATTAAAGCAAAAAAAAGGTGAAAAACTCAAAAAATTAAGTTATTCTTTAGACATCCAAAAAATAAAACATAATGAAAAATATCGAACATTCTTTGAAAAAATGAGCATGTCAATCCCAAATTGTGAAAGTGCAATAGAATCTCACAAATTTTGTTTCTAGGTTTCATTTTTTTCCTTCTGAATGTTCTGCTGATCTTTAAAAAAACGAAACATTTCTTAATAAAACGAATTTCATTAAATAGGGCAAAATCTAAAAATACTTAATGTAAATTATTCAAGGTCTCAAAAAAAGATAAATAGAACTTCGTAATATATTTAAAGAAGGAAGTGCGAATGTCATATATCGGCGTCTTACTTTGTCTCCGCCCCTCTCGATATGAACATAATTCAATTTTCGTCATCTTTCAGCGCTTTTCTGCCTTTCTAATCCTATATTTCTGAAGAGAAGAGTGAAAAGAAAGTAAGAATTTATTGTTCCGCTGTTTTTTAACGCTATTGACAACAAAACTCTAATGGGAATTTTTTCAAGTGATGACGAAAACTCTACATATTTCTATAGCAACACGATTTCTATTTCTTTTTTTGTGTCTGTCACTTGATAACAGAGTAGAAAAGTGTGACTAATTACATATTCAAGGGTAAAAATTGTGCATTTCGTGAAAATAAAATATTTATAGCAAATCCGGTGGATAACATTTTTAGTCATAAAAACAACCGAGAGGTTGAAAATCAAAAACTTCATAAAGATTCATAAAGAAATTATTCCCCCTGTAGAAAAGTTTTCTAAAACAAAAGTGAGTATAATTGAATTAATTAAGTAAATCAACAAAAACAATTTATTATTTTTTCAAAGAAAAACAAGAAAAATTGTAACGTTTCAAAAATTACGAATACAATATGTGCACAAAGGAAAAGGATTAACAACTTTTTACGAGAAGAAACAGAAAACGGATTTTTTAATAAATAAAAAAGGCAACAATAGGAAGGATACGGTAACGAAATGAGGGGTGTCTTCAAAAAAATAAAAAATAATCCAACGAGAATTTTTTGAAAAGTTGGGATTTCCGAGATATATCTATGAAAAGCTATGAAAAATGCTCAATTCAATTTGACTAACTAAAAATATTAAAATTCAAAGACCGAAACTTTTCAAACCTGGTGCCGCCGAATAATTGATAAGAGAGCTTTGGCCAAAAGTACCGCTTCTGTCTCGGAAACCTGAAATTTAGGAATTATTGACTTTGACGAACTCTCCTTCTTACCAACTGCCCCAAAATCATCATCATCCAAAAAGTCCAAATCTCCTGAATTCTGATCAACTTCTTTTTGTTTTTCCGCAGCGGCCGCGTTCCAACTTAAAGCGGCCGACAAAATTGACACATCTTCGGCAAGTGGAGAGAATTTTCTCATTAGATGTACAACGTATTCACTGCTACTGAAAAATGGCAAGCATTTTGCTTTAATTCAAATAAAAAGGAAGTTCACGAGAGTGTAAACGGAGGCGGTTCAGAGTCAGGAACATGTTTGAAACGAACAGGAAACTCAAAGTTATCACAAAATATCTTTGAAAAATCCAAAATTGAGTTTTAATTAGGTTTTAACATTCAAAAAAACTTCAATTTATATTCATCGCTTTCACAACCTTTCTCTTCTCTCTCTCTCTTTAAAAAAATAATTACCTCGGCGGGCTAAAGTGAACCGATTATAACTAAGAAAAATCAGAAAAAATTCACAAAAATCAGGCGTGGCGTTTTTGCAATTGTACGCTACGGTTTCACAAACGCATAACAAAACCTGACGCAATATTGTAATTCGCAGCGAAAAAAATTAGGTTAGGAAATACTTTTCATTTTTTAATGCTTGTTCCCGTTAAAATACCATTCGTAAATTTTTTGAATTTTCGCGTGTATGAAATTTGTCGTAACGTTGTTCGTTAAATATGACGATTTCCGTTCACTTTATCCAACCGTGCTTACTGTTTTAAATGATAACTGTCAAATGGAAACATGTCCTCAAATGGCTTTTGAGCTTGTTCGATTGGTATAACGTGGTTGCAATAAACCAACTGAAGCGATCTCGAAATCGTCGAAAAGCATAAAGCCACCGGTCGTGATACATATTTCAGTGGCTCCAATTGCGAGTGTACAACCCGTCCGACACCCCATCTTCTAATACTTTCCATCATCTCATGATTTTTCACGAAATCTCGGTAACGGAACGCGAATACGACAAAGAATGATTGGGCGACTGCGTAAAATGTTCCATGCCTCTGAAGACCGGCAAGAATTTGTGATGAGCCTGAACCAAACTGATCAACATAACGACGAAGCCACTCGAACATTTCTTCGAGCCATTGGAATGCTTTGCTGAAATTAAAAAAATGAACTTTAAATGACACTACTATAAAATCTACCCTTTCTTAACATATTTCGCT
This sequence comes from Caenorhabditis virilis, assembly GCA_964036255.1. Taxonomy (NCBI): domain Eukaryota; kingdom Metazoa; phylum Nematoda; class Chromadorea; order Rhabditida; family Rhabditidae; genus Caenorhabditis; species Caenorhabditis virilis. Next base: position 254,385 of record OZ038417.1, on the reverse strand, counting down.
CTTGCAACAAAGGCGGCCAAAAATGCAGCAGCTCCTTGGCTTTTTCTTGAATCCGCAGGTACACGTGGCATTCTGCATGTGATTTGCCATAATCTATCCAGCATATCCGTCTCATATTTCTGAAATTTAAACATGAATTCAGAAACTTGGGGAACTTGGGGAAGTATCACCTCTCTCAACGAACAAAAGAATAGCCAAATAAATGAAATGTGCCTAACATGTGTGGCAGTCAACATAACCGTCTCTAAGCAATTTGAGAACACTTCGAAAATTTCGTCGACATTTATTTGAGGATCTTCCGCGTATTTGAACTTTTTGAGCCAAGAATCTGAAAAATAGAATTTTATGAACTTATTCTGATTTGAAAAACCTTTTTTAAAAATTATAATAAAAAATTAATTGAATAATTGAACCAGATCCATGTGCATATGTTTACAGAAAAATTGTATACTTGAATTTCAATTGTATTTGTTTTTTTAAAACCCAATTACAAATAGTTAAATAAATATGCCCGATTTTACATACCTTGTACCGCATTTTCATTGTTCTCCTCGAATCCATGAACATGACAAATATAGGTGATAATATCCGTGCAAGCTGTATCCAGATATTCCATCAATTGTTCTTGTTGCTTTCCAACTACCTTCTCGTCGTTTTCAACGTCATCGAGCAGAATAATATCATCCTGAAAAGCTGTACTGTTCGACAAGCCGAAGCGATTTCAATAATTACCATTGCGAAAAGAGCAGGACTGCCACTTGTTTCTACATCGTTTAGATCGCATTTCCAGCTATGAGCCTTAAAAAATAGTGATAAAAATTCGAATTTTAAATTAAAAAAAAACTTACATCATCTTTCGCTAATCGTTCAAAAACAGTATCCCAGACCTCTTTTCGGATAATTTTTGGAGAATATTTTTGAAAAAGTATCAAGTTTTTCATGTAAGCTGCTACTTTTGCTGCTGGCTGAGTGAAATGTGGCATATTCTTGCGAATACATTTGAGAACAGCTTTTGCGGACCTGTAACTTCATTTTCATTTGGAGGATATTTGCTAAATATTTACATAGGAAAACATTTCAAAACATTGAAGACGATATAATGAGCTATATCATAATGCTCATTTTGAACTTCTTCATCCAGTGTCATTTTGAATTTCCCGCTTTCTTCAATTATTTCCATCTGTGGCACAAATCTCGAAACAACACTTTCCAGAACAATTTCTGTGTAACAAATTTTGCGGACAGCTAATTCACACAAAAAGTTGCGGAATCGATCAAGAACTTGGCTCGGGATTTTATTCCACTTCAATTTCAACAAATTGCTTACTAGTCCATCGGTTCTTGCTTCCATAGCGTCAGCGATTGGCAGAAATTGCTCGAGAAGCTGCAACTTTGGAATATCCGACTCCCAACTTTCAAATGTCTCTAATGCATTGCAGATTTTCCGATAAGTCACTGCGGCTGTAACATCTCCATTCAAATATTTTTCGATGATTTCTTTTCCGGTTGGTGGTTGAGATTTCACCTCAAGCTTTGGCTTTTTAATTTCAGTTTCTTTGAAATTCTCGTTTTCAGCAATGGCCACAATTTTTTCGACTGATCCCGCTCTCTTCATGATTGATTATTGAGTCTTAACTTTTTGGAATTTTTAACTGTAAATTTTTTTTTTTGAAAAATATAAGATACGTAAACTTACCAAGAATAACAGTAACAAAACAGACCTATTCACAAGCTTTAAAAACAACAAAACGCTTTCCTTTAAATGGAAGCGGGTTTCTTTATCACTTATGCTGTCATTTCAAGCCCAAGTTCCTGAAAATTATGAAATATTGCACAATTATTGAAAATAATTAACATTTAAAAACCTTGATTTTTTGTTGATAGATTATTGAAAACTAACTTCGCTCTATCGAAACTACTGTATATAGGATATAACAACTTTCTAAGTAATTATTTCAAAAAAATATTGAAATGATAAAATTATAACGTAACATAAATGTTTAGAGAAAATGCAATCTAAACCTGCAATGCACTACTTATTTGTCATATTTTCTTTGAGTAGTACGCATATCCTTTTAAAAAACTTTGACAAAGCTGCGACGTATTTTGACAATGAAAACTTAACATTCTCGCGAAAAAATCTAAATCATCTCTATAGAGCGCGTTTTATGTCATGTATTCACATATGAACATTTAAAAACATTGTTCTGAACTCAAAAATGATAGAAAAATGACTTATTTTTCGAAAATTAATGGAAAGTTGACAATTTTTCACTTTTTGCGTTTTGACCATTATTTCCGAATGGTCAAGTAATTAACGCCTTCAAATTAATGTTCAAAAATGATCAATTTTCCTTGTCAAAATACGTCGCAGTTTTGACAGAGGGCAGCTTCCTTCTGGATACTAATCTTATAATATATAAGAAAGATCTCTCATAGGTTATAAAAATAAACAAAAAATAAATTATTATTGAAAAGCTCAATTTCAGGAAAAAGAGTTTAAATTTTCGAAAAATCAATACTATTCTGATTGTACACACAACGTGCGCCTACTTAATTTTTTACTGACGCATTTATCATCAGGGCAGTTGCGCCTTCTCGGTGCACCAAAATGGCGTGCTCTTGGTGTGTGCCTCTGCTTTTTTCTTCACACTTTTCTATTTCTTCTTGTTTTCAGGCTTTTATCCAGATTATTTATGCGTTTTTAAAAATTTCCGCTGATACCAAACATTTTTTAAAATTATTTTTTCTTTCGTCTATTTTTTCACGAATCTTCGCATACTATATAAGAAATGCATAGCAATTAATTCTCATTCTAACACAACTAGCCATTTATCTCGCTTCGTCGACAAATTTGTAGGACAACACAAAAAATGTGAAATTGGCGCAAAATTGTGCACTTTCGTCTAAACAACGCTCATTTTTTCCGCATCTCTAAAAAATTCGCTCTTTTTTCTCGCCGATAATAATGCTGAGTTATTCAAAATTATTGGATACCACCCATAGTCCGGAGTATTTTTTTCGAAATATTACTATTTAAATTCTAATTAGATAAATTCCTTTTATTTTGTTCAATCTCTTCTTTACTTTTGAAATTTGAAGTAGGAATATTTTAGTTGATATCCGTTTGTTCATCGTTAAAGGGAAATGTTCTTATTTGGCTCTTGGAGTGAACCCCCTTCAAAGATAACCTTTTCACATATCATAGGGTACATTAGAACCGTGTATATAATAGTCATATTTTCAATTACTCCTTTCCTGATAAAATGCATTACCTAGCAAATTTTTACGGTAAGTACTTGCAAGTTCAATTACGTAACACTATTTCATTTTTCTATGTTCTGTGTGTTATTTCTCAAATTGAATAGGGTTGTTGGTGATGATGATATCCCGTTCACTTTTTCTCATCAATCAACTCTTGAGACCTTCACTTCTTTTTATTTTCTTCATCCACAAAACATCGCTCTTTATATTTCCACAAGACTCTTTTAAATTTAAAAACAAGCTTATTACCTCCAGATAATTTATGGAAAAGCGATGAAAGGACGGATCGGTCAAATTTCTTCAGTGTTTGTCATTTTTTTGCTTCTGCGAATATCAAATGGTGAGTTCAGTATTTTTTCAATTCTTTTTGTTAACAGTAGTTTTAAGAACAAAATATTGATCTTGCTGAAGAACGGATACCTGAAGCACTTCGATATGACGAGCCGGAGACTAATGGTCCAAAAGAAGATGGTTTTATTCCGCTTTTGCCTGTCAGGAAAGTGAAAAGGGCAGCAGTAGCTCCTGCCAAAGATTCAAATGAAGAAATTGATCCAGCTACCGCTACATTACCTTCTGATGTTGTTGTAAAAAATGATTCGGTAAGGTATTATCAGGGATTTTATTCAGGTTTTAAAGACAATGTGTCAGTTATTACAATCAAAGTTTGATCTGACAAATAGTACGTATAATATTGACTATTAATGAAGAATCACTCATAGAAACAACTATTATGTTTTAATAAAAATGCGTAAATGTACACTGTTACGGCAGCGCAACGAGACCCGAACACGGAAATTTGCTACTTTGAACACGTTTTCGAACTTTGGACGCAGCGTAACCCGCCAACTTCCACGTTATGAAACTCAATCTTAAATTTTTTTTGCCACCTGTAGAAAAGTGATTGCTTAAAAAACGAAAATGAATTGAATATAGGTTTGGTAAAGGAAATCGGTTATTTTGAAAGAGAAGTGAGGTAAAAATAAGTGGAACACAGTTTTAAAGTGTCGCGATATAAATGTTTATTGAATTTCAAATCAACAACTCATAGGTGGGATTAGGTCATTTCGAAATCTCAAAGTTAAGCTCGTTACAAAAAAATTTTGTTTTAAGTTAAGGCGACTATAAACCGTAAAAAGCATCAAAAACGCTGGAAAAAACACTTTAAAAAACGAATATCCGAAAGTGCGTCAAGGCAAACGTCTATTTTTGGATACTCATTAAAAAAGTTAAGGTCGTTACACCTTGTCAAGTGAAAAAAAGTTAAGCTCGTTACTAGGCTAAATCCGCGGTATCCCACCTATGTCAACAACACTTAAAACCGGCGTTAAGTTTTTATTTAATGTTCTTAAATTTAATAATTTGTCTTTCATTTTAGGTTGACCATGACTATTATGTTCTTGAAACGAATATTGAGAAACCGGAGATTTTAAAGAAATACTGGGTGAATATTGACGGAATGCTTGAAAAGCCAGGAGTTGTTGGAAACAAAAGTCACCCATTGTTGAGTAATTCGTATCGGCGAGCTGTTGGTTCAAAAATATCATTCAAATTTCCATTTTATGGGCATAAAATGTCGAACTTGACGATAGCAACCGGTGGATTCATTTATATTGGTGATCAAACCCATAATTGGTTGGCGGCGACGCAGTATATTGCTCCGTTAATGGCGAATTTCCATACTTTTACAAATATTTCAAATATCATCTATGCGGATGATGGGCATGTGTTTGTTGTTGAATGGAGAAATGTTCAATTGAGAGAAGATAGAGAAAACAGTTAGTTTAAAACCTTAAGGTTTCGTAACCTTATGAATAATTTCAGATACCTTCTCGTTTCAAGCAATTTTACATAAAAATGGCGATATTGTATTTGCTTATAAAGACATTCCGTTAGATATCGCAAACATTAGCGATACAAATCATCCAGTTAAACTTGGAATCTCTGATGCTTATCTTTTCAATCATAACTTGGATCAAGCATCAAATAAGAATCAGCCAAAAAGAGTGATTTATGAATACCATCGAATCGAGATTTCATCATCGAAGGTTAAGCAAAACACTGTTGTTTTACTGAAAGCGCAACCAAGTTAGTTTCGCATTTAGACGTCGAGGAAACATGAAAATCGTGAATTTCAGCGTGTATACAATTTGAAACATGTGAAGCTTGCTCAAACGCGACGCTGAAAAATTTCAATTGCCGCTGGTGCCATTCGAAAAAGAAACATGGTGGTCCTTTCTGTACTGATGAATCTGGAATGAATCGAAGACGTCAACATTGGGTTGAAGGAAATTGTCACAATAAGAGCAAAAGTTTGTATTGTGATGGAAAAGATGAAGAGGAACTGTATGACGATGATGAATACGAGAAAGCTGGATCGCATGAGAGAAAAGATGATTCGAAGAGTCCAGATAGTGTTGTGCCATTGAGTGGTTCGACGGGAAGTGATACAGTTAAAGGGAATAAGATTGATTCTACCGGTGGTAAGTTCGGAAGTTTTTCGGAAAGGGCAGAATGAGAATTTCAGGTGCCAGTTTCGCCACAATGTCATTTCTCGTTGGAACAGCTCTATGCATTGTAGCATGGATTGCTTATGCATATTACAATCCACATACAACAAGCGGACAGCTTCTAATTAAGGTATCCTACTTATAAACTTTTCTTTCAATATATGCCACTTTCAGTACCGTCCGTCTCGCTGGCATGTTCCAAATAGCCATGTCCGATATAGTGCTTCTGTTCACATGTAATAACAAAATCATAATGTTTTTTTTCTTCGAACACGAGTTTTGAACTGGTGACTAATAATTTATATATTTTCAAAAAAAAAAGCTAAAAAGTCCTAATTCTTTCAAATTTAAACTTCATTGCATATTGTTTTGTTTTGTACAACACATAATCTAAATATCAGATCTCTTGGTATCAGTTTTCCGCACTCGGTTCAAGCTTGACCGGCTTTCGGTTCCGAATACCCGGTCCTACGTTTCCGAAAAGCGCTGCGGATATTCAAAAACGTGTTTTGTCTGAAAATGCCCATATTTCTGAAAATATTTTCTGCATGAATATTTAATTCGCTAGCATTTTTTTATTATGAACTCACAGAAACAATGCCAAAATAAGAATCGCATTCAAATTTTCGAAAAACAACGAAATGCGGTTTTTTTTGGAGTTTTTGTGCCACAAATGGCCACCCGAAGGCGAATTAAAGGTTCATGCTGAAAATATTTCCAGAAATATGGACATTTTCAGTCAAAATCGTTTTGAACTTCCAGCGCTTCTCGGAAATCGTTGGACCGAACCGGATCCAGGACCGTTGCGAAACACTGCATGGTATTATCTTTATAATTGTATGTTTCATGCTTCTCTGTTTTATTTTTTTAATTCTAAAAACGAGCTTCTCTTAAAACTGTGCATTTCGTATAAAGTCCATAATAAATATTGGTTACTGGATAGAGAAACAAATGTTTCTGATTACCACTGTTAATTAAATAATTATTTATTTAATTATTTATAAGATAAAATACATATTGATTAATTAATCACTTTCCGATCCGGAATAAGAACGACTGAAAAATATAAACATGGATGCGGTAAATTCAAAAAAATCTTACCGTCTTATAGTTGGTGGCATTCCTTTTTCTTTCACGCGCGGAACTCTTGGTTGTTGACGCTCCCTAAATTTAAGTATTGCTTAAAATATCACAAGAGTTCCGGCATTTTATGTGGTTTTTCAAGTGGACAACAGCTAATATACATATGTGAATCTTTCAAAAAATATTGTGAAAACTGTATTTTCTATCCCATTTTGGTAGAAATTTAACAAACATTTGTGTCTAAATCTTATTTTTGAAAAAAAAATAGAACTTTCTGTAATTTTTTCAAGACTACACAGAATTCCAATAAATAAATAAATTCTAAAACTGCAAAAGTCGTCAAAATTGCTAATCTTAAATATAAACTTTCTAAAATATTGTAAGTTCAAAAAAACGTACTGCATTTTCACATTATCGATTTTGTTGGTCATACGGCAGAACCCCGGTCTTCCTCTCACCCCACCTTCTTCTAACTCTGAAAATTTGAAATTATTAACGTTTTTTGAAAAAATTTCGATCTCACCTCTTTGATTTGGCTTCATGTCCACGCTATCAACATGTTCACGTCTACCACTCCAATTTCTATCGCTCTCCGAATCCCTTCTTTTCTTTGCGGGAACTTCATTGTTTCCAAAATGTTTCTCAATTTGATATGAGCGATTGTGTTGAGCCGGTGTTGTAACATTGCTTCGAATTTCATTTGGGCGATTGTGTTGCCGAGTTTTATTAAAATCCTGTTCCTCATGAGACGGTGTATTACTACTCATTTCAGTTCTTGGCATTTGTGCTGCATGTGGCCGAGTGTGTTGAGGAGTTTGACAGAACGCTAGTTGATCTTGTGTGTTACGAGATTGTGGACGCACAGAATGGTAAGAATTTAGAAAGGCTGGAAGTTCGTGATTCAGTTGCGGTGGCACCGGCGGTTGTTGCTGTATTGGTGGCGGAGGTTTGAGCCAACTATTTATTTGTGGATTTGCATTCGTCCTATTAAAATTGAACTGTTGATTGAAGAATTGCGGCGTTGGTCCCGAAGGATGACTATTAGGATGCGGTTGATACGGCGGAGGATTTTGAAGAGAAGGTCGGATATTCGAATTCCAGCCTTGTTGATATGGCATGTAATGATTATGGGAAGGTGGCGGTACTGGTGGTGGCGGTAATAAGGTTTGTGGTACCGACGGCACTGGAACACCCAATGGAGGGGTATTTGGAAGTGGCGCGAAACTTAGAGCACTTTCTATATCACCACCATTTCTGAATTCTTGTTGAGTTTTCTTTCTAATTTCCTGCACGCGCTCGTCATTTTTTTTCAAAACTTCCCTCCTCGATGGAGGCTGTTTTTGTACTTCTTTTGTCAAAATGGCTTGTCGATTTTGACTTGGCGGAACTTTAGATGTACTCCGCGATTCGGCAACAGTTGAATTTTTAATCGCTCTGATCTCTGAAAAATGTTTTTGTTTTACGTAGTTAAACAATAATCGACATCCCCTTACCGTGAAGCTCATTAGGATCATTTTCATATCCTGGACTCTTGCTTCCGGCATATTCATTTTCAGTATGCTATAATCAAAATATTAGGTAAAATAAAAATAGTTTAGGAACAAACCTTGTACATAACACCTGACCTCCGTTCGTTCTGATACGTTTTTGGTATATCAGTTTTTGGCCTATTCAGGCTTTCAACTGGTACCCTAAAACAAATATAGTAAAAATGAAATAAAAACAAAATCGCTTACTTGGATATGGTCCTTTTTCGCCGTTTCCTATCTTCTATTGAATCGTTTTCATAAGAATCAGTTGACCTGAAAAATACTCACTTTTAAAGGAAATTAAATTTTACTGTTGGTATATGAACTCGTATTGTTCATCGTTCGAACAAATTTTGTAATCTGAGTATATTCCCGCTTTAAAGAAGATATTTACTTTATGGACCTATTCAGTTTGAAAAAAAATACAAAAAATGTCGAGAAATTCAATGCAGAAATTGCAGAGAAATGTCGAGAAATGCAGAGAAATTGCAATTTCTCTGCATTTCTCGGCATGTCATTTTTTTCGACCGAGACAGTCTTTTTCGGTCTAAATCAGATATGTTGGGCCTCTAAGGGCCATTGGGACTCACTACTAATTTTTTGGTAAAATTTCCACAACCATAGGCACAAAAACAACCATTTTTCATTAAATTGTTTAAAGGGACACAGATTAAATCGTTTGGGTCTTGAAGAAAATCAGTTCAAAAAATGCAGAGAAATTGAAATTTCACTGCATTTCTCGACATTTCTCTGCAATTTCTGCATTGAATTTCTCGACATTTTTTGTATTTTTTTTTCAAACTGAATAGGTCCATTACAGTTTTCTAGTACAGTTAGATCGATTCGTAGGTGGGATAGTGCTCTTTTTCGGTAGTATTGTCAACTCAATTATTCTTGATCATTGCGTTCGAAAGGCTGCTCAACGTCACAACCGCTCCGCACGCACGCGTCGCGGTGACCTCCCGCTCAACACTGAAATATTGGCGGGAAAATTAATTTTTAAAATTTTTCCAGTGTGTTTAGTGTCGGCAGCCGCGTCGCGTGAGCGCGGAGCGGCTGTGAGGTTGATCAGCCTTCCGAACGCAATGATCAAGAATAATTGAATTGACAATACCCCCCTTAGCTTTTCTCAGAAAAGCCTTTGATTCGAACCAAAAACCATTTTTGTTCAAGAAATATCCGCTGAAAACGTGTACCCCCGTTAACTTTTTTCAAATTTTAAGGTTTTGTCCCCTTAACTCTGAATTTTTGAAAAAACACTATCCCTACGGATTGATTTCAATTATTTCCACTTTGTTTCAGTAAATAAAATTTATTTTTTTTAATTCAACAACACTTAGCATGTGTAAAGTGCCTTCAACGGAAATCCAAATCATTTTCTTTTGGCAAATTTGTTCATTGAAGAATTCAATACTTCGAACGCAACATGGAAATAAATCTAACATCTAATTTTACTGGATGAGTCTATTTCTTTAAAGGTTTACTTAACAACTCCTGATTTCCTACCAATTCAACTCTTATTGACCAACCAACACAACCTTACAACAAAAAAATCAGAAAAGGTTTAAGAGTCGATGTCTCAGAAAGTCGAACATACTGTGGCACAGTTGCACCAACGTGAAGCTAGGATCTTGATATTTTGCATGGAGGGTACCTAGGCCCCCCTTAGAAAAAAAATACATAATTTATTTGGCCACGCCCCCTTTGACCTAGTGAAAAAAATCCGGGTGGTCCCAAAATCGAAATTTTTAGTTTTAAAGATAAAGTCAAAATCTCTTCGGGAATGGATTACTCGCACATTTTTGAGTATTTTTTATGTTGACACCTAATTTCGAGCTTGTCGGCATCATGCCGAAAATTTGATTTTTCTCAAAAAGTGGTCCAAATTTTCCAGTTTTTCCCATTTTTCGATATGATGAAGTACTTGGCCCCGAATGGAAATATGGGAATTTTTAATCCTTATGAAGTTTGTCATCAAATACCATGTTGATTTAGCGGAATCGCTGTAACCTTTTTGGGGTTTCAGGGCAAAATAGGCGAGATTTTAGCAAAATTCCAAAGGGTCCCCCCCCATGGAATAAAAAATCGAAAATTTTAAAATTTCCCCATATTATCAGAGGGACTCTTACTAATAAATATCTACTTCTTCCCAAAATATTAGCCATCATGTGGACCTATGGGTCGCGTGGCAACAGCTCAAAGAACCTTCAGTGCGGCAACAGTTTTCTGTGTACGGGACTGAAGGTATTTGAGCTGTTGCTACATCGCCCATAAGTCCATAAGATGGCTCATATTTTGGGAAACACTAAATATTTATTAGTAAGACTCCCTCTGATAATATGGGCAAATTTAAAAATTTAAAAAAATTTTTGCAAAATTTTTCCATAGGGGGGACCCTTTGGAATTTTTCTAAAATCTCGCCTATTTTGCCCTGAAACCCCAAAAAGGTTACAGCGATTCCGCTAAATCAACATGGCATTTGATGACAAACTTCATAAGGATTAAAAATTCCCATATTTCCATTCGGGGCCAAGTACTTCATCATATTGAAAAATGGGAAAAACTGGAAAATTTGGACCACTTTTTGAGAAAAATCAAATTTTCGGCATGATGCCGACAAGCTCGAAATTAGGTGTCAACATAAAAAATACTCAAAAATGTGCGAGTAATCCATTCCCGAAGAGATTTTGACTTTATCTTTAAAACTAAAAATTTCGATTTTGGGACCACCCGGATTTTTTTCACTAGGTCAAAGGGGGCGTGGCCAAATAAATTATGTATTTTTTTTCTAAGGGGGGCCTAGGTACCCTCCATGCAAAATATCAAGATCCTAGCTTCACGTTGGTGCAAGTGTGACATAGCCAATAGGCCTGATGTCGAGAATATCAGACATCGACTATTAAATTACAGATAAAGTGAAAAAAACATCGAAAAAATTCAGAAACAATGGATAATTATCTTTCCTTTTATTGGCTTTTTTTGTAACTTGCACTAGTTTTTAAAAAAATTGTTGTAAGAATGCGTTGGTATGGTCAAAAATAATCGATTTAACAAGACAAGGACAGTTAATAAGACCATTAATAAATATGATAGTTCTTTTCTCTAAAATTTCATGAAGTGTTTCCTTTAAAGGAGGGTATTACGGATCTAATGAATGAAACTGGGATGAAAATAGACCTCATACTCATTCCCAATCTGTTTTTAAATGTTTCTAAAACCACATAACAGCCGAGAAAGCGCGCTCAAAAACAATAGCCAAGGAAAAGTTTCCACCAGCGAAAACTAGTCCGCGGGCACTATAACGTGAAGAATGCAGAAAAAAGAACAATGGACTAATATAAGTATTCTAGATAAATATTTATTAACGAAACACGAAAACAGCTTATAGAAAAAAGTTCGGCCAATTGGAACTTTTTCTAAGTCATTTTTTAAAGCGCGTTTTCTCGACTTCTACGTGGTGTTAGAAAATTTTAGAAACAGATTTGGAATGAGAATGAAGTCTATTTTCATCACTGTTTCATTCGGCAGCTCAGTAATGCGCTTCTTTGAGCTACTAAAATACTTACGTTCTTGGAAGTATTGGCGGTGGTTTCGTCTTCGAATGATCTTCTTGATTCAAATAAGAACTCTGCGGAACATTCTCATAAACGGGAGTCTGAAACCCATCGTAAAGAGGGGTTTGTCTTGGTGTGCTGGAACCAGTTCCTGAATATCTCGAACTTCTATTTGGATTGTAATTTCCAGAATATTCGGGCGTTTTCGATCTTGAATAGTTTCGATCCGTATAACTTGGGGTTCTACTTCCAGGAGTTCTGTATCCAGGCGTTCTATTTTCAGGTGTTCTGTTTCCAGGCGTTTCGTAACCTGGCGTTCTTCTTCCAGGAGTTCTGCTTCCATCATACAAAGGAGTGTGAACTTGATTTGGAGTCGAACACGAAGCATCATCATAATCTGCCATTTCGGGTGGCCATAATACTTCGCCCCTATCACTTGTAGCGACAGCATTAGAATTTATATACGATCGGAAATCGATGAGCCATTCCCACGGATATTTTGAGTCAAGCCGAACAACGTGTCCAGCATTAGCCTGTAAGAAATAATTTATTTCATTTTCATGCCAACATCGCCGACTATCATATCTTTGTTCGACTCATTCATTATTTTTCTTATTCTACATCTATCATATTGACTTCTACGTAAAAATGTATAACTCATTAAAACAGTGCGAATGATTTTTTTAATTTTATTTTATTTCTCTGAATTTTTTGAATTTTGCACCTTTACAACATCGTACGAATGCTTAAAGGATTTCTTAAATGCGCTTTTCTTCATTTCATTAATATATTCAGAACCACAATATCCAAAGTACAAAAATGATTTGTGAATGTCTCATTTTCAAAACACCTACACGTTTTCCATGATGACGTTCGAAGTGCTCTTTGAATAATGCCAAATCCATGGCCTTCCATTCGCAATCTGGACATTTATATCTGAAAGCAAGCTTTTGTAACTTGTGGTGTTCTTCGCTGAAAAGAATGACATTTTACGTCGGATTCTAAAAAGGGTATGGGAAATTACAAATGACGAGCAGTATGTTCTTCAAACATTCGCAGTGAGAACAGCTTCTTATCTTTCTTCTCTACTAGACACTTTCCGCAGATCAGTGTGACCCGATCCTGAAAACAGTTAACAGGTCTAACGGTATACTCTTTCCACTTACTTTCATTTTTCTTTCCATTTATCTTCTGAAGCACAAAATTCAGTTGTGTCGGTTTGTCTGTAAAATGTAAATGTTAGATAGCAAACAAATACGTTGCGGCAGAGTTATTTTATTTTTATAAATTATAGAATTGTTCAAGGAGTAGGTAGATAATAACTTTTTTTTTTAATTTTTATGTGTAGGAAAAGTAACTGGTAAACCTAAAAATGGCACGGAAAATCTGAATATTTTAAAACTATTCAAAGATTGCCTTTTCCTCTAGATTACCCTCAATTTGTAATCCAGCAAAAAGCTGTTTCTTATGATATTGAGAGAAAAGAGCTGGAAAATGTCTGCAACATGAGGAATGAAAAACATGCGAACGAGAGACAGAGAGAGTGAAAAAAAAACAGTAATAACGCTGCAACAATCGAGACGAATATGAAAAAATTTCAGTCTGTGAGTTACACAATTCGTCGCGAGAATACGCAATAGAGGAAAAGCGAATATTTGAAAAAAAACCACGATCACTTCGAGGTTAACACAACGTTATTTACGAACTATTTGCGAATAACAATTTTTCATATTACCACTGATTTAAGTTTAAAAGAACATTGGAAAAAGATCATTTCAAAGGCAAACTCTTCTATTTTTACAATTTTCAAAACATTCTAAAATAAAAATCCTAAGTTATACCCCGCTTTTTTCAAATCACATATTCGCTCACTTCTAGAGTATGGTATACCAGTTACAAACTCAATTTGTTTTCCATTCAAAAGGTTCGGTCGCGTTCTGTATTTAATATTATTTACAATATTCCCCAATTTTTTGACTAAAATCAGAAGTTTGTCTGCAAAGAATATCCAAAAATTATATGGTGCTATTACCGAGAATGAAAATCACTAATAACACTATTGAATTAATCTGGCAGTTTCTTCACGGTTTAAAAAAAAAGAACTCGTTAATTCTTGCCTTATCTTGCCCCGCCCCGACGCAGTGCAACACTTTTTATGTAATTTTTTAATTTCTAAATGTATTTAAATGTTTTCAATCATTCTTTCTCTTTTCTTGGAATCTTCATTATAAGATTTTTAAATACTTATGTCACATTGAACGTTAAGTACGTAAATAAATTAAATTTAAAAAAAAACAAAAACTTTGACATAGAAAAAGATTCATTTTTATTATTTGATTTGAAAAAAGTCTAAATTTTGAGGTCCGTTAGGAAAAAATAGCCAAGCAAAAGCAATAAATTTGTTTTCATTGAAAGGTCTATTAATTTCGTGAGAAAAAGACAATCCATGTGTATAATGAAAACTTTCAAAATTGATGATTGGAACACGGATCCAACGTTTTTTTCGTCTTTCTCACATATTTCTCGATTCAATAAGAAAATCAGCAGAAATTCTTTTCTCAGAAACTCATGTTTATTTGGTTGTCTTATTTTTTGATTCGTGGTTATAGCAAAAGTATTGTTAAATTACTTCCCCTTTTAGAAAAATGTATACAAAAACGCCCAGTCCAACTAAATCAATTCACTTTGAATGAAATTCTTCCTACCAGTTCTCATCGAACAGGAAACTATAACAATTCAGTAACCCTTTTTTCCTCGATCATCTTACACTGCTTTCAATAATCAAATCAATTTGTATTAAATACAGTTAGTTGTCAACACGAAACGCAGTTACCACTCTGCTGCCACCCGGGCCCAGTTGTCTTATAGATCATTTAACGGAAAAGAGACGCAGATATCGGACGACTTTGCGTTCAACGCACACATACACAATCCATTCATTCGGCATTCATCAGTTTGGTATGAGGCTTTCCCCCTTCACTATATTTCAATTTATTGAAGAAGTACTAGGAGTTGTCCTTTATTAAAAAGGAAATTGTAAAGTTTTGTTAAGGAATTGTTCTGAAGACAAAAAATTCATATTTGCATTTTTCTGGTCAACAATGTAATTTTCTTGGTATTACTTTTATTTTTTTAAACCCAAAAGTTGATCGTTAAGCTTTTTAAACTTTAAATCCCTGATACACATTTTAAGAAAAGTTTTCTAAACAGAAATGCAATGCAATTTAAACACTGATCGTTTCCGGAAACTGTCATTTTTCTAAATTTCTTATCGTTTATTTGCCTATTTTTTATTTTGAAAATTAGTCATATTTGTGACACTTTAAAGAAAATCAATGCTAAATTCAAATATTCCTGAAAAGATGCCTATAAATTTATCCGAAAAACTTTTGTAATCACCAGTCAATTTGCCGAAATTTGTCCGATGACCTCGATTGATTAGCAGAAATTGTTATTTATTTTCAACGACCTTCTTCATTTTTCTCTTAATAGTTGCTGTCTTTCAGAATTATGAGTTCTTTTAGTTTAAATATGAGAAGAAAACAGATATTTTTTACTTGGCTTTTTTCTACCGGAAACTCAGCTGTTTGAAAGAATCTGTGTAGCGACGTATTTTGTTTTTGAATTGAATGACACTTTTTTGCTTTACTTGTTCGTTTTTCATTATGGATCTTCTCAGAAACTAAAAACGACGCAAATATTCAATGCAGAAACGTGAAAAAATTAATTTAAACACATGGTAAGCACCCGAGCAAACAATTATTTTTTTTTCTATTGTTTTCACGTTTCTGCGCTGAATTTTTTGCGTAGTTTTTCGTTTCTGGGTAGGTCCATTAGCTGTTTCATTCTAGAAAATAATGAGAATCGAAATTCGAAAAAATAACTCACAGTATTTCAAACTCAAATTCATTTTAATTCCATCGATAAATATTTTCTAGAGAAAAACGCAAACACTTTTTACAACATCGTGACACTTTTATTTTAAAATAGTTAAAATATAAAAAATAAATTATGATTTGCTAAGTAGAAAAAAGTGAAACTATTTTACGTGGCATTGTGCAAGGTCACGATGGGCTAAAGTGAACCGATAATAACTAAGAAACTTCAGTTCATATGTGCCAATTGTGGTAACGGTGCACAAAACGTTGTTCGTGATGACGATTTCGGTTCAGTTTATCCCACTGTTAAGACGTGGAAAACTACTGTCACTTTAAATCCTTCCTTTAAAGGTGTCCCTTTAAAAAAACAATACGGTATTTCGATGGAGCGCAATAGCGTTATGTTAGAAATGGTATGTAATTTTCCCATTTACTACCTGTCTTTTACCTGTCTTTTATATATATATATTGGTTCCGCACGAGTCCAAAACCATGCATAGCGAATAAAATCGAAACAGCTGATGTTATTCTATTTTCGATATAATTAAGATACTTCTTATTTATGAAGAAATTATAGATTTTCGTTGACTGTTCGTCGAAACAACAAAATGAACCCTTCTTCGACTATCATATATTGTTAATTTATTCGAATTAAACTCGATTCAATATTTTCACACCAATTTCTAATGTTATAGAATCTAAAATGAACTCTCGAATGTCAAAACTCCGCAGAAGCATTTCGAGAAGTGTATTTCAATTGAATCACTCATTAAGTCGCCAAAACAGTCTCAATGGCCTTGTTGATTTGCCAACAATGTCAAACACAACTCTTGTGGACAAATTTGCGGTATGACCAATACTTTAACTTCATGATTAACAACTCATGTTACCCATTTTTTTCGAACTCAAGATCTAAAAGATATTTCACATACTCAATAAACAAAAAAACGAGCAAACAATGTTTAAACATCGAGCAAGTGTCGGTGCCTACAAGTCTATTGAAAAAAAACAAGTTGGTCAGGAATAAGAATATAATACTACCTTGTTAAAGACTCCGGGTAACTTCCGCCAACTCAGGGACTTGGTCAAAAATAATAATGAAATTCTTGGAGAAGTTGTGGAAGCATTTGAGGAGAAAGCTGCGCTCGATTTTCATTATTCAAAGACGTTGAAGAAAATTTCGATAAAACTGCAAAAACTGACGCAGAATGTTGAATCGTAAGACTGTGTCCTTGGTGTGCGAAATATCTTATTTTTTCAGAGGGATTGATAAAGGATGGACAAATGTAGCAGAACAATTCGATATTCACGCAACGATACATAGCAATCTTGGATCAGCACTGACTGAAGACATAATCCAGCCATTGAGATCAGTTCAAAGTACGCAACAGAAAACCGTAAGAACTGCAGACAATTTTGTGGAAAGGGAAATTCGAAAATTAAAAGACAAGAAGGATGAAACTATGAAAATGAAACGAAGCCTATACGTATTGAGCAAAGAATTGGAAAAAACAGAAAACGCGGCAGAAAATGAAAAAAATAACCCGGAAAAATTTACTTTGAGGAAGAAAAAGTATAAGGAGCAGGTTATTCGTAATGAGGATGAGTATATTTGGCAAGCTGTTGATTTGGAAAAGCAGAGAAGGTATGTTCTCTAGGAACGCTAAAAAATATCACGTGGAAAATAATTTCTACATAATCCTCCATATCTAAAACCGCTTAAATCCTATTTAGTGTTATCCGTAACAATAAAAAGAAAATTTAAATTAAATATTTCAGAGTAACCGAAAATGTTCTTCGAAAAGGAGTTGAAAGCATGGAGGCAGTAGAACGACAACGACTCGCTCATTGTCAAACTGCTCTCGGTAGATATAAGAGGAAAATTGAGAACTTAGGGCCAAATTTACAAACTGTAAGTTTTCCAACAAACTACCTTGGATATTTCAAAGACCATATTATGTATTGAACATTGAATTTACTAGATTTTTTTTATAATGGAGAAATTATAATCTCCAAATTATAAAAAACATTCGCCCAACGAAATTCCATTTTTTAACATTCATTTAAAGATGTTTGAACGTCATTCAAACAATTTGGAGCTTGCTGTTGATTCTTTACCGGAAGAATACATTCAAACTATTCAACCATCCACATCAGCCGTCAATCATATCACTTTGATTGATCTTCATGTATGTTTTTTCTTAGAGTGTATTAACTGTTCTTAATAAACGCAAAGGGATGTTTATCCGATACGCCTGAGACACCTTTGCGTTCGAAATGACCTTGAATATAATGAATGAATAACAATTATGAAAAATTTCCACGGAATAAAAAGGAGAAATAGCGAATTTCAGGCAGAGAATTTCGCCGAAGTTGTAAGTTCAACACGCCGTCGCCAAAATTTGGATCGAGTGTCGGGGGTGCTTGATACCGAACTAAAAAGGTTATATAACAATCAATCAGCAGATGTGATGGTTTCGAATTCGAAACAAATGGTCTGATTAGATTTAAACAATTTAAAAAATCTTTAATCTTTCCTTGCAGACAATAATTGAATTTATCGAATACCTCTACTACAAAATTAATGATGCAATGAATATTGTCGACGGCGGTCAAAATCGCGGATTTCATCGTCTTTCGAGATTTCAGCATAAAATAAAAGATAAAGCAGTAAGAATTGCATTTTTCAACTAAAAGTTCAAGTTGAAAAATATTTAAAGGGACTTCCAATGACCATTCTAACTATTCCTTTGTCCGGTGAAAATAATTCGCTCCCGCCGCCAAGCTTATCATTGAATGCGTCGATTTACAAGGGATCGTCCAAATGTTCATCGAGAGGAAGTGAAGATTATGAAGAATACGAAAAGGTATACTTTATTTTGTTGTTATTTTCATTTGCCATCTATAAATTTAACAGATTTCCGATGATGGTTTCTATTCGACTACAACAAATTCTTCATCTGGAACCCGTCATACGACCGCATTAAATGAACAGTCTTCACACACAACAATTTGTCGAGTATTATATGATTTTGATCCAAAACATTCTGATGAGATCCCAGTAATTATACCTTTTCGTTCCATTTTATGTGATAATTCATTTTAGGTCCGCGAAGGACAATGTGTATTGGTTGAAGACCGAATAGGTACCGATTGGTTGATTGGCCATGTCATAAGTCAACCAAACAATCAACCGATGGCACCTCCAAAAACTGGCCGTTTTCCAACTACATATGTCTCTTTTCTAGGAAATAATTAATAAAGTACTTTTCAACGGTTTTTTCACACAATTTTTGTTCATAAAAATCAGAAAACTGGTAGTTAAAAATTTACTGCGATAGAGAATACGAAAAACAGAAAATAAATTAGTTCGTGTGCTCACTTTTAAAAAACAACGATGTTGAAATTAAGCGCGAAATAAACAAATAAAGGAGAATAAATAGATCATTGCTCGGATTCATAAGTTTCCCCGGCTTCTCCTTCAGCATATCCGTCTACGTCGTCCTCGGCGGTTGCTTCTTGGTATTGTTGGTATTCAGAGATTAAATCGTTCATGTTGCTTTCAGCTTCAGTGAATTCCATCTCGTCCATTCCTTCTCCTGTGTACCAATGAAGGAAGGCTTTGCGGCGGAACATAGCTGAAAAACAGACAAATCTTAACTGTTCGGAAACATATTTATTTACCTGTGAATTGCTCAGAAATACGCTTGAACAACTCTTGAATAGCGGTGGAGTTTCCAACGAATGTGGCAGCCATCTTGAGTCCTCTTGGTGGAATGTCACAAACGGCGGTTTTAACGTTGTTCGGAATCCATTCAACGAAGTATGACGAGTTCTTGTTTTGAACGTTGAGCATCTGTTCGTCAACTTCCTACAAAAAGTTAATTTAATTTGTTTTTTTAATAATTTCAAAACTTACTCTCATGGACATTCTTCCTCTGAACATAGCGGCAACGGTAAGATATCTTCCGTGTCTTGGATCGCAAGCAGCCATCATGTTCTTGGCGTCGAACATTTGTTGAGTGAGCTCAGCCACAGTCAATGCACGGTAAGCTTGTGTTCCCTTGGCGGAAAGTGGAGCGAAACCTGGCATGAAGAAGTGAAGACGTGGGAATGGCACCATGTTAACAGCGAGCTTGCGAAGATCAGCATTCAATTGTCCTGGGAATCTGAGGCAGGTGGTAACTCCGGACATGGTCAATGATACGAGATGGTTCAAATCTCCGTAGGTTGGGTTGACGAGCTTGAGAGTTCTATAGCAGATCTCATATAAAGCTTCATTATCAATGCAGTATGTTTCATCGGTGTTTTCAACCAGTTGATGGACGGACAAAGTAGCATTGTATGGTTCGACAACAGTGTCTGAAACCTTTGGAGATGGTACAACCGAGAATGAGCTCATGATTCTGTCTGGGTACTCCTCGCGGATTTTTGAGATGAGAAGGGTTCCCATTCCAGAACCAGTTCCTCCTCCAAGTGAGTGAGTCAATTGAAATCCTTGAAGACAATCACATCCTTCAGCTTCTTTGCGAATGACATCGAGAACGTTGTCAACGAGTTCAGCTCCTTCGGTGTAATGTCCCTTGGCCCAATTGTTTCCAGCTCCGGATTGTCCAAAAACGAAGTTGTCTGGGCGGAAAAGTTGCCCGAATGGTCCAGCACGGACAGAATCCATGGTTCCTGGCTCAAGATCAACCAATACTGCACGTGGAACATATTTCCCATCTGGTAAATTAGATTTTTACACTAGAAATTCTAATAAAATTCTTACTATTGGCTTCGTTATAGTAGACATCAATTCTTTCCAATTGAAGATCGTTTTCTCCTTTGAAAGTTCCGTCTGGTTGGATTCCGTGTTCGTCCGAGATGACTTCCCAGAATTTTGATCCAATTTGGTTACCGCATTGTCCGGCTTGAACGTGGACGATTTCTCTCATGATGCTGCAAAAAAGTTAAAATGGAAATCGTGGGTAAGCAAAAAACGAGTAAAGAGAAGGAAAACGTTGGGTGGTAAAGATAAGTGACGAACGTATATATGAAGAAAACAAGAAATATTGATGACCGCCACTTTTATACACTGCAGTCTTTTTAGTTTATCGAAGTGCATAAGAGAACGGATTCAAATTCTTCTCACGTTTAATTTATGACGAAAAATACAGGAATTGAAAAAAGAAACCAATTACAGTTTTTTAAAATCTAAAATATATCTGTTTTCTTCTCAACACGATTTAAAAAAATAACTAGCGCGTGAAATTTCGTTTTCTCTAGCTTTGAAGCAACACCGAGAAAGGAAACATTCGAATTGAGAACAAAAAGACGCAGCAGTCGTCGACACCGCTCCCTAAGCAGTCGCTGACCAACAACTATTTTAGTGTGTGCACTTGGATCGATAGCAGCGACGACGAAGAGGAACGCGCGCAGCAGCAAAAAAAACCACCACCATCAACATCAGACCAAAGAGAAAGGGTTGCGAAATATGTGGCTGGATATGGGTATTACGAAACAACATTCAATTGGACAATATCTGGTAATCCATTTGTTTTATATACGACTAATGATTATATGAATTATTTAATACCAATACCTATTCTGGATTTAAGATTAAAATTAAAACGACTATTTACAATTATGCCGAAATTGTTTAAAAGCAATCAAAAAATATACTATTCGTCAGATTTTTTAAAAAATTTAAAGTATTTCGAAGTTCCAATATTCGAAAAATTGAATCATTTAAAATATTTAATTTATGCCAAGAAACATTGTAAAAAACAAGTCTGATAAGAATAGAAGATAAAATAATTGGAATTCGAAGGACAACATGGTTTATGAACAAAGTTAACTTATTTATTTGAAGTAAATACGGCTAACATCAAAACGAAATAGAAGAAACGAAACAGAATCTCATGCCACTCAAATTCAAAATATTGGCGGGAAGGAGTAACGAACCAAAATGCATTCCTCTCGCTTTCCCACTGTGTGTGCATAGAAAGAAAAGGGGGAGAAAAGAGATGGACAACCTCCCCCAAAAAAATGAAGGCGCGCTGCTGCAGCCGCCGTCCAAACGGAAAGAAAGTGAGGTTTTCGAAAAACGCAAAGGCTCGCTTGGGTCCCCTATTGGTTGACACATTATACCAATGACATAGACAACATAGCACAGACGGGTTGTGTGCTAGCAGAGATCGACCTTGACCATGATGGTGAAATAGAAAAGATTGAAGTGAGATGGATTGACGATTCCGCGACGATTCAAAAGTTTTTTTGTCGATAATTTTATTGTTTGTTTGACTTGTTTGAAATGTATATCTAAAGAATGGAAAATATGTGGTATTATAATACTTCGAAAACTGATAATGGAGAACATTGGACTTTAATGAATGAGAAAGGCATGAAATTTTTGCTTGTGTAAAAACGAACATTTGGTTATTTTTAAAAAAACCAATCTGCAAACACCATTTCTAATGCGCACAATTTTTCGCGCAAATGCACCGAAAGAAAAGATGAATCGAAAAGCATAAAAAGAACCAATTCAATCGGAAAATGAAAAAAAAACACGTCATTTTTAACAGTAAATGCACAGGGGCACGAAGTCTAACTATAGAACGTACAAGATTATGATATTGTGAACTTCGGAATAGAATTATAAGAAAATACAGGGAGGATTTTATGTATGTGTGCATGAAAAAAAATCAGTTACTTTTGAATAAATAAGCGAATCGCCTTAAAACTTGCTAAAAAATCGAACAATATATTGCGAATGATAAATAATTAACTACAAGTTCCTAATAATTTATAAACACCTTTTCATGGCGCTCTCCAGACTAGGTTGAATTTTATCTACTCTGGCACTCAACCTCCAATCTCGTACAGAATGTCACATGAAACATAAATTTAATAATTGAAAAAATCCAATTAATTTGTCTTTTCAAATATATTTTTCACATTCTTGGTAAGTTTCACAATAATTAAACAGTTCATTGAAAAGTTATAGCATTATTTTGACACACAAATACATCAAAGCCACTCAGTACATTAGTGATATAACTATATGACATACACCAAAAAGAAAATCTAACTGACATAACGAACTATATCTGGTGACCTCGTCAAATTCTTTACTGGATTAATCATGTCCGGTTGATCGGAATCAATGACACTGTACAGACTTATTTATAAGTTCATAGCATTTTCACCTTCACAACCTTAGACAAACAGAAAATTATAGAAAACCCCCAATAAAATCATCATATTTTCTTTCGGATTAAAATTAGTAATTGATTTTAAATGTGTATTCGGCGGTGGAAATTATATGGAAATTATGACGTGTCACCATTTATATATTTTTCTTTACAAAAAAATAAACCAAATTTTAAAATATACGCTAAAATCAACAGATAAAGATACTAAAAATGTTTTTTAAAAGGTGAAAAAGAAAATAGAAAAAAAAATTACAGAAAGCGGCCTAAAAATCAACAAATTCCCGCGTTGCGCGGGCAACTTTCAAAACGAAGGTTCAAATGTGCGTCGTGGTGTTTGCAGAATTTAGTCAACCGTACTACCGCGTTTAAAAAGTAAAAATTACTTGTTGGGTATACTTTCTTAAAAGATATTTAAAATCTGATCATTGTTTTATTTTCTGTATGTTTTGATGGACTCACGATTAAATGCCGACGATCAATGGTTTGTATCTCCACTTATTGATTTAAAAAATTTTCGAGACGAAGCACTGAGTACGAGAGATGAAGCCGAAGGTAATTATTTTAAAAATAACCTTACCTTTCAAAATTCTCGGCATTATTTTTACTACCGTTAACATATTCACGTGGGGATACATCTTTTTAAACATTTTTCAACTTTTTTTTTCACCTTTGTTTTCAGCATTTTCAGCTAAACTTGAGTTTTTTTTTCTGAAACCTTCTCTTGGAGCTCAATACAGGAAGACATAGGTGGGATAGTGTTATTTCAAAAATTCAGAGTTAAGGGGGCAAAACCTTAAAATTTGAAAAAAGTTAAGGGGGATACTACCGAAAAAGAGCACTATCCCACCTATGCAGGAAGAAAATCTAAATGATAAAATTTCATCATGATTCGAGCAGTGTGGAAAATTTTATTTAGTTCCAAGTTTGGTCAAAATTTATGTTGAAAAAAGCTGCGTTTTGCTTCTGGTGAATTTATTTCATCCATAATTCTCGGAAATCGAAATGTGCTCTCTCAGACTAGTGTTAATTCAAAAATTCAGAGTTAAAGGGTGTACAACCGGTTCTATATACCGAAAAAGAGATCCTACATATGCTCTCATAGTTATTGAGAATTGAATAAGGAACATTTTCCAACCTAAATCATATTTTTTGGTTCAGAATTCAAAAAGTTATTTAGCAACACTAACATCTAAAAATTTCGAATGCGTAAAAAAGATGTATCCAGTTTTTGTAGTAAAAACAATGCTGTGAAATGTTACTTTCTAGCTTCGATTGGCGGTGAAATTATAAATGATGATAACCTGATTAATGTTCTTACTCTCAAAACTGGTCGGCCTATTGAAGAAGTAAAACAGATTTATGAAGATCTGAGGTGCGTTAAAAATCAATAGAACTAAGTTTCCTGAAAACAATTTTCACAGGATTTCCAACTTTGTTGACAATTCAAACGATATTGTCAAATATTATGAAGATTTTAAAAATAATAAGGAGATTTTAACTCATAGCCAGCTTCAAGCCCACAAGGAGCTTTTGAAATTGAACGAATTCACTGATTCAAGTCGACAAAGAAAATCGGCATATATAACGTCTCTGAAATATGATAAATATTCGTCGGAGCAGGGCTCAGTAAGTCAAAAAAATTTACCAACATTTAGAAACCTTTTTGATTCTATAGATGAGCAGAAAACAAGTAGCATCAGATGATGATTGTGCGGATGATATTGTGTTGGTTGTAGACGCCCTGAGTCCATACAATAGAATTTTAACTCCTACTGAATTAAGAACTACAAGATTGGTAATCATCATTTGTTTTATTTCCAAAAGTGTTTTTTTTTCCAGCTTCGTCCTCAATCAAAGTTTTTAATTAGGGGTGATTTGCCGCTCTTTGAACTCCGAAAGAAACTGGTAAATCTTTTGTTTTTAAAAGTGTTCTTGCTTCAAAACATTTCAGGTCTGTTTTTGTGATGTTGTCATACCATTAGAAGATGGAAAAGAACTCGAGGTTCCCGATTTCGCAAATTCAACCGCTGAACTCTTCCCATCTTCTTTTATTTTTGTTCACGACACTTTTTACGTTGATTTTTCGAACAAATATTCTACTGACATTTCAGAGTTAGTTTAATTTTTTTTTCTTTTGATTCGAACGAAAAACGTTGTTTTGCGTAAGAAATAGGCACTGAAAATTTTCACCTTCCTTCAATTCATCATTTCAACATTTTTGCAGACCCATCCGCGAGTATATGTCGAAAAAGAAGATATTTGAACCCGTCGAATCAGCTGATATGAGCAGTATTAAAATTATCGATTTAAAATTGAGGTATACATTTTCACTATTTCTTTTCTACTATCTAAAAGTTGAATATAGACTTGGTCAACCTTATGTTTTTCAACACTCAGGAACATGTGAGCATTTATTAATTTTTCACGATTTAAGGTTGATGCATCCAACGGATCCTCAGGTTTGATCAAAAAAGAAACAATTTTTTATCGAAACTTTATTATTTCTCTTCAGAACTTGAAAGACTACCCATTATCAATCTACGAAAAGTCTGCAGAGAAGAAATGTGAGAGTTGTCATCGTAATAATGCTAGATATGTGGTCGAGAAGAATGAATATTTACCTACTACCTATGCTTTCTTTTGTGAAGATTGTTTCGCTGATTTTAATTTTTCAAACAAAACTAAAATTTGCTCATTTAGAGCTTGGCCATATTTTGAATTGGTTCGCTTAAAACAAGGGGAATAAATGCAGATTTTTGTTCTTTGTTCAATGTTTTTTTGTTCGGTCTTATCCGATTTTATAATTACCGTAAGATTCTTTAAAAAATCCATCTTATTTCGAATCTAGATGTTCGATTTTCTTATGCAACCACCAGAAGAAGAGCCCAAGCAGCTTGTCCTTGTCAAATATCCGGGTGTCGTCAAAAATTTAGATAAAGTCGGTTAATATTCGTTTTTATAAAAGTTAACAAGTAAAATGGAATTTTCAGGCATTGGACACACTTGGTGGTCTTACACAAATCACTTCAAATCATTTCAATAATCATGCATTAGAACTGAGCCACACTCCAACTAATCCATATACCAGTCGAATAATGTCGGAGCGAAAAAATGAGGAACAGGTACGATTTTTATTAAGAACGATTCTGGCTTGGAATTCGAGCTTCATTCGAAGCTATTTCGAAAAAAGAGCCCAGTGTTCAAAAAAAAAGGATTTTTTTTAAATCACAGGTATCTTCTGGAACTCTACACTTGGTTGTTAAAATAAGAAGAAAAAAATCTAAGCCAAATGTGGTGCAGTCGACATTTCTTGGATTAGTACGCTTTATTTTTATTTTTCCAATTATGAATAGTTCCACGGAAGCATGCATTTTCTTCAGGTGAATTCGGTGTATACATTTGACGCAATGTGCGATTTTCAATACTTGCCTTTGAAAAAACGAAAACAATCACCACATTTCGACGATTTGATTCCAACTCTTATTCCAACTGATATTGCATCCTCCTTGAACTGGTGGACAAGATGCGAGCCAGTACCAACAAGTCTATTCTTGCCACCGTATCAATTCAGTAGATATTTGCAACCTTCATCGAAAATTTTGGCAAGGGAGACTGATTTCAGTTTGGAGAAGACGCGAAGAGCAACAAAAATGGGATTTGGGCAAAGTAAAGCGAACTTTTAAAAGAAAATAAATCAATGTTTTCAGATTTGAGGGTTGAAAGAAGGGCATTGTCAGTGAATGTACAAGCTTGTGAAGAATTTCCGAGAGAGCCTTCGTATGAAGCAATTCAAGATGCTGATTTTAGGTAAAAGAAAGATGCGGAAAAATAACAGAAGATAATTTTTTAAAGATGTAAACACGAGGAACCGCATAGACTTATTCGTGAACTTTTCGAAGAACGTCCAATGTGGACGAGAGTAGGAGTTTCTTATCGAACAGGACTTGATGAACACCTTCTAAGGTTACATTTTAATTTAATTTTCAAAATCGTATGAATTTCCAGATATCTCCTTCAAAAGTATGCATTTTACATTCAGTCCGGACCATGGGGAAGGCTATGGTGTCGGTTTGGCTATGATCCTAGGACTAATCTCGATGCTGGTCAATATCAAACACTTATGGTTTCTTTTAGGTTTTGATTTCACCATTTCTATGAAAAAACTGATTATTCTTATTCAGACAACACGGCCGAATTCCCGAGAGACAACGTTTGAAGGTTTCAACGGAAAGAACCCAACTTTCTGGAAATGCATTGGATACTGTCGATGAACCAATTAATTATATTTATGAAGAAGGTATCTATTTTTTCAAAAAGCTTATGGATTTATAAAATGTTCATTTTAAGGTAAATTGCCAAGAGTCCGGCAAATGTGGTATTGTTTGTGTGATGTTCATGTACCAGAAGCGCAAAATATTCTCTCAACGATTGGAGATTATGAACCGATTAATATTCCAATGAATGGATGGATTCCGCCGGTATTATGAAGATCGAATTAGCGTTTCTAAAAGTAATTTTCAGGCAATCGTTGAACAAGTTCGAGATGTGATAAAAGACGATGTTAGCAAAACTTCAGAGCACATCGAAGAAGTTCTGAATGATTCGATTGTTGACGAAGAATTTTAAAGTAACATTTTTATCTTTATAACTTTTCTCAGAATTTACTGTATATATTAAATATCTTTGTTCTTCTAAAACATTTCCCAATTGATAAACATTCAAAATCTTCGGGGCAATCTTCGAGCAATTGACAATCCATATTTATAGTTTCTAAATAATTACATTTTTTCGAAATCCGTAGAATGTTTACCTCTATGTCGTTCCATGATTTGTTGAAAAAGATGTGCAAATTTGTTCGTTTCGTCTTCGAATGATTTTAAGAATTGTTCTTTGGTTAATTTTTCACCTGAAATCTTACGGTCAGAATTTGCAAATTTGTAAATTTTTATTTTTATTTTCTTTCAAAAATAATAAAATAAAATCTTACCGTTTTCTTGAGCATCTGGTGACGTTCGCTTAATGGTAGGAGTGGTGCTGACGAAAAGAAATAATGAAAAAATTACAGCACAACTGAGCAACGACTGCATTATTAGTTAACTCCTCACTAGTGCAACATTTTCATGTCTTTATATTGAAAAGCTCCGCCTTTGAGTAGGCGGAGGCTGTTACAAGATCATAAGGACAATGAATTAAAATGTGTATTATAAAATATTTAGCACAAGATTATTGACTAGGAAATGGCGAATAAAATACATAGGAAATGTAACCGTTTACATACTGGCATATTTTTAACGTTAATTAATGAGCATTACAAGGATTCAATAGAATATTTAAAAGAAAAAGTTTAAGCTACTCTAGCAGTCATCTGATGACAAATCAAATCGACATCATTTCCATTTTTCTTGAAAACCGGGGGCACTGAAACATTTTCCGAGTCCAAAACTCGAATGGTTCGTGTTTTTCCTCCAAGGGTACAAATCACATTGGACTGTATCAAAATTGGAGGCCGGCGCATTTTTATTCTGAAAAAAAATTGTGTTTAATTCGAAAGCAATCAATTGCGGGTTCGAGACTCACTTATCATAATGTGCCAATAATGTTCCAATCATTTCACCGACTCGCTCTTCATTAGAGGGGTTTTTTAAACAGCCGACAATATCATTGTCCCCAACGTGAATTACGAAAAGACCATTTGCTTCTGCGCTTACAGAAATTCGAGAAATCTAAAAAAAGTCAATAAACTTATTTCAAAAATTTGGTAAGTTGGAGGACTTTACAGATTATTGTTGTGATAAAATGGGACTCGTACTCAATCTGACACAATTTTTAAAGGCAACGGAGAAACGGAGAAAACGCATCAAAACAGTTGCTTAGAAAAAGTTTCCACCGACGACAACTAGTCCGCAGTTGACAATACGCAAAAAGCTCTTGGGAAAAACCTCGCCCCAGTGGAAACTTTTTCTAGGTCACTATTTTGTAGGATGTTTTCTCGGCTTCTACCTGGCAAATTTTAACAGGTTAGGATCGAGTACGAGCTATATTTTTGTCAAAACTACGTTATTTCGCTTTGTAAATCCCTCCTTTAACAGCCTACCGATTGTAATGGGATTGGTTCTTTGAGTACTTTGAATTTCTTATTATCCAGTTTAGCAACAAATCGATCTGTTATCACCAGGACTCGGAGAGAACTTTTGTTAAATTTGTTGAACTTCTGAATTAATTTACTGTTCAAAAATAATCTGATTACGGTTTAACTTGAACATAAGTGCTGAACAAAACTTTTCCAAATGGATGTCCTTGCCGTAACAATTGAATTCCATCATGATAAACTGAAACAGACGCAGGGTGCTCAAGCTCTTCTTGAATATTCAAATAATCTCCTTTCCATACTCTTGGATATCCCCAATTATCCTTCTTTCCATTGAACACTTCAAATGCCGATATTTTCTGTGGAAGGCTAGCTCTTAAATGTGCTGGAATTCTGGAAAGAATCACTGACGCCCTCCATCTTTGATGCATTATCCGAAGACGGCTAACGAATTGTGCTAGCACCAATGGTGGTGCTGGCCATCGGATGGATTTTCCTAGGTCTGGTGAACGACGAATATCGCGGAATGTTCGGATTAATGTGAGAATATATGATTTGAGTTTGTATCGACGGTATGCACCAATTATCGCACGGACAGCTAAAGTTTGACGGTATCGTTCACGTGCTTGGTATCCTCGAACCATCTGGAAGAATTTAAGATTTGAATCGCCAGCATAAAATTTTCACGTGCTGGGTTACCTAGAAATTCGTATTTTTGAAATACGGAAATTAAAAATTTCGCATGTCTTGTCTTCGCGAAATATTTGTTTTTTTGAAGAATCTCAGGGAATTATCGGCAATTCGGCACGAAAGCCGGAAAGCTCTGAAACGGCACCGGTGCCGCAAAATCGGTTCGTAAACGGCACGCGTGCCACCCAACGGCACCCAACGGCACCTCGAAGCACGCGTGCAGTTTTACCGCGGCACGAGAGCCGTTTAAAAGCCGTAATTACTCTGAGATTTTTTTAAAAGAATCACGAAATTCAGTTATTTTGTTAAAATGTTGCATTGCGTTGAAGACTACCTATTTTTCGGAAATTAGAACGACTTGTAATTCAGGGAAAATCTATTGTTTACCTAATAAAAGTTTTTGGAGCCGGAGTTGAGAGTACAAGTTTTAAAATAAAAAATTTTGAACGCTATCAAAAAAAGATTCAAGCTCCTGAAAAATGAAATCATTCTTTTCTTGTAAATTACTAGTTATAAAGTAATTTTTCGAATAATTAAGTACTTACTGGGTATTATGAAAGCTGTAACTATAAATTATCTTATAATATTAATTTTTTTGGTTGTTAAAATTCTGTTATTTTCTATTTTTCGGGTCAGCAATTTGTCAGCTTGAAATCAAAAACCTGCACTATTGAGCATAAAACATGAAATATTCAATGAATGTGTCAAAAACAGAAATTATAACACATTTCAAAAATTCTTTCCGGAAAATTAATTAAAAATCCAAAAAAAACACTTACTTTTTGTAAGAAGGTGACAACTTGAGGCAAAGCATTAGTCCGAAGCTCTTCTAGTCTGAAGACAGTCTGCGGACTTCGGATGAAAATTTTAGTACGACCTTGGACACAATCTTCGGCTAAGTGTACGTGATTCAGAATTTGAAGACAAGCTCCATTTGCATTGACTCCGCGTTTTGGGTTTGGCCACGTTAATGGGCAAATCAGTTTGTATCTGGAAAAAGAAAAGTGTTAGAATTCAAATTTAAAAAAAAATTCTTAAAACTGTGAGTTCTCAGAATATTATTTTTTCCTGTGCAAGGCGGTCAAAAAATACAAAGAATGACTAAAAACTTCAATAACAAAACAAATTCACCTGTTCACAAAACGATCATACGGCATTCTATGTGCAAATCCTGCTCGACGTACTCTGATATTTTCCAAAAGTCCAAGATATAAAACCTGCAAAAAGCGAACTATGATTTTCTCGAGAGAAACAGAAGCTCAATATACCTGATGTTCAACTCTTTCTTTATCAAAAATTCCACTATTTTTCTCATCATTCGGCTTGATACATCGAATGTAATGCGGCTCTTTTTGTGCCAATTGTTTCACCAATTCAGTCATCGAATTCTGGAAGTAAATAAAATGGTTATCTAAAGGGTTTAATCAAAGTAGAACCTTGAACAAAAATCCAGCAGTTGGTGGACGTCGATTGACTTCCGATACCGATTTTGAACCATCTGGGAAAAGAGACGCAATCAAACGATTTTTGCTGAAAATACTAGTTTCGATGATCAGAAAGCATTAGATATAAAATTGAGATGAAGATATTGACGTGGAACTATGTCTTTAAGGTAATTAGGTTTGCCTACCTTTCCAAATCAGTGTTTTTTTTTCGAAAATCTGACTTACCTGTGATAGAGAAGACGTTTTAAATCTTGGAACAATGTATCTTTATTCTTGTCCATAAAACCAAGAGCCGAATACGTGACGCTTCCGGCGTAGTGAGTGATTCTGAAAGTAAATTGCTTTCAAAATTCGTTAAAAATAAGTGGCACACTGTCGTTCAATCGAATATCCACACTTCTCACCTGAATTCATCAAAGTTCATGGTTTTATCGGATTGTTTCAAAGATCTAGAAGTGTAATGTTTATGATTCTTAAGCTGTTTGTCAAGCTCCGATAAAAACACTTTATCAGTCACATTTCCAATTGATGAACATGCTTCATCAAGAATTGAAAATATTCCAGTTCGTGGAACTTCAACAAGATCACAAATTATCTGAAATTGTACTCATGAGAAAAAAAACCATGGAACAATTAAATACCTTATTATTAAAATAATCTATTTTCACCCATCTAATTCCCTCTCTTTCATATTCATCTTGCTCTTGTTTCAATACCAATTCAATGAATAATTGCTGGAGTTTTTCATTGCAATAATTGATGCACAACTGCTCGAAACTGAAAAAAAAACCATAATTTTCATTGAGGGACATTTTAAAACCAACCTATTAGTTCCAAATATTTCGAAACCATAAATATCCAAAACTCCAATAACATGCGATTTGCTATATTTAGACGAATTTTTAACATTTATTGCTTCATTCACTTTAGAAACCACCCAACAGAATAACCGCTCATAAAGGGCTTTAGCAAGGGCATCTCGAGTATAGTATGCTGCATTTACGTCGTGTTGTTTTTTAACAATATCTCCATGGGCGGCCACAATCTGAAAATCACAGGCTGAAATAAAATAAACTCTACGCTCATTGCTTTTAAATTCTTGTATTCGCATACGTCGGGAAAATGGGTAAAAATGATTTAAATTTTTTTTCTTAAGTTTCTTAATTTTTATTACTGTACCTGTGAAGACAACGACTTTGCCAATGCATCACTAGTTACGTCTAAGCACTTGGCCGCAGCTTGAAGTGATTGCTTTTCGGAAACCAGAACAGATCCTACAGAATTATTTGCGTCTACGAATCGGATATTTCCCAAGTGGATTAGACCAGCAATAACAGACCACATCTGAAAATTCAACAGTTAATATAATGTTTCTATTGAAAGACTTACACTTTCAACATCTGGTTTTTCAAAAGTATCAATAGATCTCAACGCGGTTTGAACTTCGGCAAAATCTCGAGAATCATTGATAGAGTTAACCTTTAATTAAATTGTTAAATTTTGTCCCAAACCTTGAAAAACCTTTTCCGAATTGCCTTGTTTCAAGAAGAAATATTTCTTCGCATCTTTAACAATTCCAAACTTTTGCAGCATCGCATTATCACCTCCATTAACCAATTGATAGAAAACATGGAAATTTCTTTCTCCCGTTTGTTGGCGAACAACTCGAGACTGGAAATTATATAATTATGATTTCAAACATGGGAAAATTAAAAAAAACCTTTTCTAACAAATAATTTGAAATATTTCCACCAACCGGGTCACCTTCATAATCAAAGTTAATGTGCATATATTTTCCAAATCTTGATGAATTATCATTTCTGTTCGTTTTTGCGCATCCAAATGCTTCGAGAATACAGTTAGATCGGAGAAGAACGTTTTTCACACTGAAAGGTATTTTTTTATTTTTTTTTAAAAAGAAACTAACTAACCGTTCGATTTCTCCTTGTTGTTGCATATTGGTAATTGCTGCCAAGTATCGCATGATTATTTTACTGGTTTCTGTTTTTCCGGCGCCGGATTCACCTTAAATTGATAAGGAATCGAAATAAATACGAAATAAGAAAACAAACCAGAAATTACGATACATGAATCTCTACCGAATCTTTTCATCGATCGATACGCCGCATCGGCAATGGCAAATACATGAGGTGCTCTTTCATATATTTCTCGACCCTGAAAATGATGTTTAGAATTAAAAGATAGAGTGTCATCTTTTTTTTTTTAAGTATTACCTGTTTTAGAAAAGTTGGAGAAGAAAAATTTAATAGCTTTATTTATTCACAGGAACATAAATAAAACTCTATTGAAAAAAGTAAAAAATGTAGTAGTTGCTAAACGTCTTATTTCTTTCATCGGAATTAACTCGTAAATTTTTGTTCAAACAATTGCAAAAAAAAATAATCCCAAACCTTATACGTATCAACCGTATTTTTCTCATAAATATTCAATTGTCTATATGGGTTGACAGCAATCAAAACTTCACCAATATATGTGTAGATTCTTCCTTTTTGAAACCTGAAAACTTGAGTTATTTTTTGTTCTGAATTATTATTTTTTGGCTCAATTAATTCATGAATTTTCCTTCCATTTCTACCAAACCCTGAACATCTGCTCAATGGCTCATTAGTTCTAACATGTCCCGTTCGTTGGTCTTTTGGGGATTTTTCCTTGTCTCCTTCCCCCTATTCACAATTCT
The DNA here is from genome assembly GCA_964036255.1 of Caenorhabditis virilis. Taxonomy (NCBI): domain Eukaryota; kingdom Metazoa; phylum Nematoda; class Chromadorea; order Rhabditida; family Rhabditidae; genus Caenorhabditis; species Caenorhabditis virilis. The sequence goes on along the minus strand of OZ038417.1, from coordinate 220,453 downwards.
CTTATTTCATTTGACAAATCGACTCATCAAAATCGAAACATCTTTCACTATTCCCCCCCCCTTTTGGCACTTTTGCCGAATCTCGAAAGAACGAACGGATGACGACAAACGAATTATTTCGAAATTGCGTGCTCATCAAACATCCTTCTTTTTCAGGACTCCAAAGAAGGTTTCAAATTTCGCAATGGATTTATGGTGTATACCGAAGATTTTAATCATTTCTTCTTCGAAGCGGAATAGCAAAAATTTTTCGAAACAAATCAGTAGTACTCAAAATTTTTTAAAGTTTACTATGAAAATTATACGGTTTACTAGTTTTATTAAACGAAATTTTGTGTTAATAAAACAATTTTTAATTTTAAAGAAACATCATTTGAAAAATATTTTTCCATAAAGTCAAAAAAGTGAAACTTTTTTCAACATTGAAATATCGCAACATCTGTTTTAACCATCATTATGTGGCCGTAAAAAATTGAATTCCGTTTTTCGGAAACTCTCCTTCTCTTCCTCATTTGAAATGAGGCACCCCCCCCCTCTCCCCTCCTAAATTCGGGATATAAATGAGGCGAATATGTAGAAAAAGTCATCATAATAACAATTGGAATTGGTTCAAACTAACCTCAATTTCAAATTTGAAACAACATTATTCAAATCGATTGTTGAAAGAAGAACCAGGTCTTCAACTCCATATTCTTTTGGATCGTGGCCTGCTAGTGCCATACTGAAATGATTCGATGACTGAGGGAAAAAGGTCATTAATTTTTCAAGAAATAAAAAAATCTAGGGAAATAAATTTCAGGTATCTGACCGACAGCGTGTGTCGGTAGCGCCTTGAACCAGTTTCCTTGAACCAGTTTCCTTGAAAAAGTAACTCGTTAGGATTTCTAATAAGTTTAGACGAAATTAATAGGCTTTTCGCAATTTGTGGCAGATTTTACCGAATCGAATAACCTTTATTTGCGGGGGATGTCGTTTAAAAGGGTTTCATTTTTAATGAAGAAATCAACCAATTTTCAAGGTATTAGGATATCCAAATAAGAGAATTCGATTAGAATGATTAGGAAAAAACTCAGAGAAATCAACAAAAAACGAAGATGAGCAGCTCTCGGGGGAAATCGGGACCTAAAATTCTAAAAATATTCTTGCTAAAAATTATATAAATTTGTTGAAAAAAATTTCAGAATTTTCTAAAACCTTTTAGAAATCTAAATATTTTTGAACTATCACAATGTATTAAAATTAACAGAAAGCTGAAAAATATTGAAAATAAAAATTATTCAAATGAAAATTGCTGTTTTTTTGTATATCTCAGGTGACCTGACAAATCAAGGTTCGAATAAAGAAAACAATTGAGCGTAAAAATTCATAGAAACATTTCATGGAAATATTCATAAGATTTTGAAGCGTTCTCTTTGAAAAGATTTTAAGAAGAAACATTTAAAAGCCACTCGAAAACCGATATAATTTTCAATTTTCAATAGTGTGCCATCATCATCATCATTTCACTTCAAAAGTGTTTATGGAAAGAGAGAGGGAAATAAAGAGGACGAATGATTTCTTGCAAGCGGAAGAACAGAATACACACCGAATTAGATAGTCTTTCCGCGCACTAAACAACGGAAAAAAGGCGAAAAAAACAACAACAAACAACGGTTCTCTTTTCGTCATTTTGGGTGCTTAATGTGCGTCGACGGAGGGAAATGAGGTATAAGCGGCGCCATCAATTTCTCCGATGAATGGATAAAATGACCGGTAGAATTGAGTAGTTACCCAAAACCCAAAAGCCTCTTAGAAATGAATTTACGAACAAAAAAAAATAAGGAGGGACATGTTGTTCAGCGTTGGCGATGTGAAGAGAACGGGGTGGGGAGGTTGGTGTTTCCGAAATCTGTTTGTTATTCATTCATTCAATCGCAAAAAGCAAACGCGCAACAAAAAAAATTAAAGGCAGAAAAGCGTAAGTGTATCTGCGTATCCTTTTGGTTTTTTAAAAGGAATATTCGATCTACATCAAAATGTTGATAAGTAAATATCTGATTTCTTAAAGAAACTGCGAAGTGGGATACTGTCTTTAAATAAGGGTTGTTTAAGAACACACCGAATTGTCCTTAAAATAAAAAATGGAAATTTAATATTTTTTCGTGTACAAAAAATGATGACCAGCCGCATTACAAGGCGCTAATTATGAAGTCTCAAAGGGCGAAAAAACCTTGAATTTTTCAACTGTGAATGTTCATATTCGTCATCCACGGCAAAGTCGATTAGACGGCTTGCAAGTGTGCTCTACCGCACATATGGTCTCGTCACCGCGGAGAGTAGAGCATGTGGCGACAGAGGAAAACAACAGCCAATGAAAGTTTTTCAAAATTCCCAAATTTTAAAACATCATGCGTATAAATTCCATTTAGAGCATTTAAACAATTTTCAACGCATTTTGCTGAAATTTCGCACAATATGAAATATGAAATCTATAAAACTTTCATTGCCTTTTGTTGTGTTTGAGCAAAGTTATGAACTTTTACAGTTGAAAAATTGGCTCTTTCAGATGTCACAACTGACACCCAGGGGTCCATCGTCAAAAAAAGAGTAAGAAATTGAAAATAGCCATCAAACTGATTTCTTTCCAATGAGCAAGGTCTCGTCTCAAGTTATTGAGACGGTCTTCCCCTGTTAATTCATGTTTTTAATGTTTTTGGCGAAGATAAATTAAAAATTACGAGAAAACAGGAACAACCGGACTAATTTTCAAAAAATATTCGAAAAATTCAAGAAGTGATGTTTCATTAAATTTCGCTTCTTTCTCAGATTTTGGCTGTTCTCGATTTCATTTTTATTAGATTTGATTTTTACAGTTTCGAAAGTTTGATAAAAATCTACGAATGCCGTAATTTGAAAAAAAAATGAAGACAAAGCAGTCAACTGAATTCGAGTTTGAAAAGCTTGTTATTGTCAACTCAAATATTCTTGATCATGCAAGTTGGTTTTGACCTACCAAGAAAATCTAAGTCTCTCACAAATCCATGCTATTTTTACCTGCGAGCTGTTGCGCTGCGGTCTTTTAGTAGAAAATGGATGATCCAAAATTTTTAAGTTGACAATATTGGAAATTTAAAAGGCATAAATATAGATCAAAAACAATTTGGAAACGATTTCAGAGAATCGATAGCAAATAAACTATGTTTCCTCATTTATGAAATTGTGCCAAAATGAAACAAGACATGTTAGGGCACCGCCCCTTCCAAATGTTTGCGATTTGTCGAGGCTGAAGAGTAACAAGACGTAGAGAAATAAAATGGCTGGCAAAAATTTTTTAGAGGTAAACATTCACTTGTTCAAAATTCTGTTTTCCTAAAAAGATCATTTGAAACAAGTAGATTTTTAAACATGACTCATTTTAGTTTTTGTAAAGCTTTTTTGCCCGGAGAAAACTATGTATTTTTTCAATATGTGCCAAAAATGGGTAAAGGCAACTCATTGTTTACTGATAATTTTTGATCGGAATTCAAGCGAGAATTTGTTATAAAGAGAAAGAATATAGAAAACTAATGTAAATTGGAAGACCGATGCAACTCAAACAATCGTTATCACCAAAAATGACGAAGCCATTATTTGATGAAAGCAAAATGATAAAAAGTGTACATATAAGTATAAAAATTGTTATAAATTCAATTCTATTTGATTTTGGTGGGCGTCTGGTGTTGTTGTTGCCTCTTTTGACTTTCTTTGAGGGTGTCCAAATAAAGCGCCCTTGACGCATATTAGGCGGATAGACGAATGGTATTACGGGACATAAAAGGTAGGAAGAGGATGAAGATGGGGGGGGGGGGGGGGGGGGTTTAAAACCGAGGAAACCAATTGATGACTAAAAAACATGAAACAGGAGATAAATTTGACACATTTTCTTTCAGAGTACATGTTTGACATCAACTTCAAATCCTTGAAATTCTGTTCATGGCAATTGAACCATAACAGCATCAATATTCTCAAGCTTCTTCGGGTTTTTCATTTAAGTTGGTGGAATAAAAATTACTTCTCAAACCGATTTGAGGGAGAATTGTTAAACAGGATCACCTTTAGTTGACTGTGTTTCATTGTAGTCCACCCCAATTATTGATATTTTTGAACTGAGAGATTATATTTTAATTTGACGATAAATCAGTTTCCTAATGAGTAATATTCATTTTTAAAAGCTTTTGAGGTTCAGTTCCCGGTCCGCTGATTTCTAAAACAAACATCGAAAAAACAGAATTAGGCGTTCAAATAAAGAATTAGTTGACAAATCGCATCACGTAGTGTCGTTCTTCGCTTTTGAACAGAGATCGAAAGAACTTGCACTTGGGAACAGTTCACATTAAAAAGCTAAAAAACATGATTTATTTTCCAAAAAAAGAAAGAATTAGAATATAATATCATCGGATATCGAAGAAAATAAAAAAAAACAGTATCGATACATCGGTTTTTTTAAATGAAAAAGAATTTAAGTGTCTTGTAAGTAAACCTTAGTGCAATTATGTATCAATATCATATAGTAAAGAAAGCGAGTTAAGTTAGAAAAAGAGAAAATCAGAATGGCCATTTTTCTATGGATAAAAAAAATTAATTTAAGCGTGCGCGCTTGAAGACCTCCGTTGGATGCGGGCACGCCATTAGCCCCCATTTTTTCTCTGAGTTGGGCTGACACGAAAAGTGGGCTGTCGTAGGAAAAAAAATTAAATATCGTTGGATGTTCATATTTGAGTTCGGGAATTCTCAGACTCAAAAAATTGAACAAAACTATATAACGACCACTCTCAATGAGAGACATATTTAGAAAAAATAGAATACAAATGCATTGAAGTTAAATTTAAAATTATTCACAACAACACGACATATCCAAATTTTGCAATGGTATTGATGATTCTACCAAAGCAAAAGAAATTAGAAGACGTGTAAACATTGTTGTTTTCTCAACCTGGAAAATGCTAATTTTGTTAAAATATTACCTTGGGAAAACTAATGAAGTGTCAATTAAATAAAATTGTAGTAAGTGTTTTCCGTTTTGTCCTCCCACAGTTCTTTTTGAGAAATTCATTTCTGGGAAATATGCTGAACGTCAGTCATTTTCATCTTGTTTGTGTGGGTTTTCGAAATATTTAATCTACTTGATTATTAGAGTATTGAGCTTTTTATGTTCCAATGAGTCAGTAACATGTTTACCGTTTCATCCGCCAGTAAAAACGTTTGTCGGACATTGAAAACGAGCATGGTTTCTGTTAAATAAAAAACCATAAAAATCTATTTTTAAGCATGATAAAACTTTATATTTAATGATGGAAAAAATAGTGAAATCATTGTATTTAAAATAATAATAATAATATTACAAAATTTCTAAATTGAGTATAAATGAATGACAATAATTATGACATATTCAAATCAAAGCAGAAGCTTTTATAAATCCGTTCTGCTCAACTGCCGTATTGCCAATCTCAATTTTTTTCAACTCCTTGCTCAATTTCCTAATCTCGCTAACCTTATGCGAGCACTTATTCCTATAAATCACGTCACTTTTCGCACTGCTGAAAATCGCCCATTCCAGTTTAACAGCACCCAGATTTGGCGAAATTGCTTCGTCGGGCCACCCATCAATCCAATTGGTTTCCAACGCTTTCGTAAAATGTCTTGCCCATTGTTCTCGAGTGTCCAATGTTACGTTCTTCACCAGTTTCTGATCGTGATGCATTACTTGTATATCTTCTGACGGTTTTTCAATTCTTGTTCGTTTTTTCGGTGGTGATGGATTGTTAGACCTTCTTTTCGCAAATTCACGATGAATTAAAGACGCAACTCGCCTTCCTTCATCTTCTTGTACTCTTTCCATAACATCTTTTGAACTTGACGGCATCGAACACGTCTCATCATCAGCCAATCCCCTGTAAGGTTTTAATAGTCGATGTCTGAGATTCTCGACATCAGGCATATTGGCTATGGCACAGTTGCACCAACGTGAAGCTAGGATCTTGATATTTTGCATAGAGGGTACCTAGGTCCCTCTTAGAAAAAAAATACATAATTTATTTGACCACGCCCCCTTTGACCTAGTGAAAAAAATCCGGGTGGTCCCAAAATCGAAATTTTTAGTTTTCAAGATATAGTCAAAATCTCTTCGGGAATGGATTACACGCACATTTTTGAGTATTTTTCATGTTGACACCTAATTTTCAGCTCATCGGCATCATGCCGAAAATTTGATTTTTCTGAAAAAATGGTCAAAATTTTCCAGTTTTTCCCATTTTTCGATATGACGAAGTACTTGGCCCCGACGGGAAATATGGATATTATTAATCCTTATGATGTTTTTCATCAAATTCCATGTTGTTTCAGCGGAATCGCTGTAACCTTTTTGGGGTTTCATGGCAAAATAGGCGAGTTTTTAACAAAATTCCAAAGGGTCCCCCCCATGAAAAATTTTTGACATAAAAATTGAAAATTTTAAAATCTCCCCATATTATCAGAGTGACTCTTACTAATAAATATTTAGTGTTTCCCAAAATATGAGCCATCTTGTGGACCTATGTGCCGCGTGGCAACAGCTCAAATACCTTCAGTCCCATACACAGAAAACTGTTGCCTGTATCGAAAATTGCGATATTGAATGAAGGTTTTTTGAGCTGTTGCCACGCGGCCCATAGGTCCACAAGATGGCTCATATTTTGGGAAACGCTAAATATTTATTAGTAAGAGTCACTCTGATAATATGGGGACATTTTAATATTTTCAATTTTTATGTCAAAAATTTTCCATGGGGGGGACCCTTTGGAAATTTGTTAAAATCTCCCCTATTTTGCCCTGAAACCCCAAAAAGGTTACAGAGATTCCGCTAAATCAACATCGTATTTGATGAAAAACTTCATAAGGATTAATAATATCCATATTTCCCGTCGGGGCCAAGTACTTCATCATATCGAAAAATGGGAAAAACTGGAAAAATTGGACCACTTTTTCAAAAAAATCAAATTTTCAGCATGATGCCGACTAGCTCGAAATTAGGTGCCAACATGAAAAATACTCAAAAATGTGTGTGGAATCCATTCCCGAAGAGATTTTGACTTTATCTTTAAAACTAAAAATTTCGATTTTGGGACCACCCGGATTTTTTTCACTAGGTCAAAGGGGGCGTGGCGAAATAAATTATGTATTTTTTTCTAAGGGGGGCCTAGGTACCCTCCATGCAAAATATCAAGATCCTAGCTTCACGTTGGTGCAACTGTGCCACAGTATGTTCGAATTTCTGAGACATCGACTCTTAAAATGTAGTTTCTGTTGTATAAATAAAATTATTCACTTTTTACCACCACCATACAAATCCCCATCATCAGCAGCTCCTTTTCCCCGCTTCTTGAAGTTTCGTCCAGCACTTGTTGGCTCCGAACATTGGAACGTTTCCAAATTTCTAGACGTCGCTTTTGGATCTTTGCAATAATCGCAATTCGTCCTACACGGTCGACAATCATCGTCATCAAAAAATTTTGCAATTGAAACATGACGACACTGTATACTTTCACAATATTCCAACATTTTCGCCAGGCCATTTTCTAATGACTTGATTTGAAGTTTAGCTTTTTCAGCTTCCGGTCCATTTTTTTGGGCCTACAAAATCTTTGTTGGGCGGTTTACACTTCTCACTAACCTTTTTCTTCAATTTGCTCAGTTCTCCGCCAACGAAAAAATTCAGGGCTCCTTTATCGCTTTTCGAATAATAAATTCGACAGTAACTCCGTTTTCCATCTCTACCAGCACGGCCGGCTTCTTGATAATAACCCGCCAAATTTTGAGACGGCGCCCAATGAACAACTAAACGAACATCTGGTTTGTCGATACCCATACCGAATGCAATTGTTGCCGTTACAACTGCCACTTCATTTGACATCCATTTATCCTGAACATCATTACGATCCTTTTTTCCTAATCCTGCATGATAGGCCAATGCTTTGATACCAGCAAGTTTGAGAGTTTTTGCCATTTGATCACATTCATTTCTCGATCTACAGTAGACAATTGCACTTCCTTCTAACTTTTTCGAATTCTGTGCTCGTCTTGCTTTGTCTTCTGTTGTCAATTTTGATGGTGTTGATTTGACAGTAGCAGTCGGTATTAAACATTTCACAATATATGAAGCCAAATGATTTTCTGGTGCCGTTGACAAATGATCTCTCATAATAACATCATAGAATAAATTATCGCGATATGTTCCAGCTTTGAAACTTTCGACGTTTTTCATTTTTAGCTGGCTAACAATGTCTTCCTGTGTTTTCGCGTTGGCGGTAGCAGTTAGAGCAACCCACGGAACACCAGAACAAACGTCACGAAGATTTCCAAGCGTAAGGTAGTCTGGTCTGAAAAGCGGTTTTTAGAAATAATTATCTAAGAATAAAAAATAAAAAAAAAACCTAAAGTCGTGTCCCCATTGAGAGACACAATGAGCTTCATCGACAACAATATATCTCAAAAGTTTTCGACTGTTCAGTGAACTCAGAATCTTTTTGATTGATTCTGTCGCTGCTCCCTCAGCAGTGATATAGAGCAATCTAAGCTTCGGCTGACTTTTATACAATTCTGACATTGTACTTGATCGTTCATCTTGTGATAATGATGAATTAAGAGTTGCACATGGAATTCCTTTCTTCCTCAGTGCTCCGATTTGGTCTTTCATCAATGCAATCAATGGTGAGAGAACAATTGTTATTCCACCATGAACTACTGCTGGAAGTTGATAACATAAAGATTTTCCGGCACCTGTAGGAAGTGAAACATATACATCACATTGTCCTGGAAATTTCAAACATTTTAAAATCAGCAAACAATTAAGCATACGTTTTAAGATACAGTTAATTGCTCTCATTTGAAGCTTACTTCTGTACTTCTTGTGCTTAAACACTTCTAGAAATACGTTGTCCCTTCTTTCGATAATTTCTGATGCCTTAACTAAGGCCTGCCCCGTTCCAATAGCTAGATCATTTGCTAAAAGACTTCGAAAAATTTCGAAACAGGATTTCGCAATAAAAATTACCAACAAAGTCGGAGGCATCCTGTGAATCTTGAGAATTTGAAGATTCTTCACATTGTGGAGGTGGCGGTGGTGTTTGCGCTTTAACAGCAGATTTTAGTTTTGGTTTTTCAGTTTTATACGAGTTTTTCGTTGTAAAGCCCCAGGGGGTACAACCTGTTATTCCAGTTTCTCTCTCTCTCTCTCTTTATTGCAACATCATTAATCATTTAATATACATTCTTATCTATCTTCTCATCTCTTTAGAGAGGAGAATCTAGATAACGCCCCTTATAATATCATGTACATTTCACTCTTGGTGGTAGACAGCCATTAAGATCGGTTGTCTGAGGAAGTCTCTAATAAAGAACTTGTGAGATTTCCTTGTTCACACAATACAACACCCCAACGAAGTAGAGGTCTTGGACTGGCGATCCAAGCCTTCAAATGGAGGTTCCACCAGTAGGTGGCCAGTCTTTCGCCTAGGAAAAAGGGCTGGTCCGCCGCGAACTGCCGAGCGTCAAAGGATTCTGCTACAACATCTATATTTCCTGAATCTTCCGCTACACCAGGAAATCGTCAGATTCTGTTATTCTGCTGATATTCGCTTCTAGTCAACAGAATTTTCGTTCGTTTGTTCATGTTGATTCCGTGTGGGGAAAATCAATTCGACAGTTCAACATCAATTTGGAAAGACACAGTTTCAAGGATTAAAAGAGTAAATTTTCTAGTTTCACGGCGTTTCGTTTGATTGTAATTTTGGTTGAAAATGTTAAATATGTCCTGCGATGAAAATTTAGAAAAAAAAGAAGAAAAATATTTTGAAGCAAAAAAGTGCTATGAATTTTGGTCCCGATGAATTATGAAGTGAAAAAAAATTGATAAAATTGAAATATATCCCGGCTGGCGGAGAAGGACGGAGGAGAACGGCCGATGAGGGAATTATAATGTGAAATATTTTTATTGAATTGAATTGTATTTTTTCATTCAATCATTTTGAATTTTTGACAATGCTTGATTGTTGCTTGAGTAGAAAATATTAATCCTTATCCAAATTAAAAATGTTAATTTCTATTGTTAAGGTTTTGAAACTCTTCTGATTTGATTGCTCCCCTCATTAGAATTGAGATTTGATCTTAAAAAGCCCGTGAAACAAGTTTAGCGCCCAATAAGTAATTTTAGGGTTGATAGTGAATGCTGAACGTCAATTAAGAAATTTTCATCTGTCGAATTGATTTTGTTGTATTGCCTTAAGATCTTAGAACACCCCAGAGTCCTCATAAGTTCAGAAACATCGTTTATTATTGTAATTCCTTTCAACAATGTTAGTCTAATTGAAGCCCAATACCATCTTACAAAACATCTTATCATGCTTCAAGGGACGAAGCAGCTGTTGAAGGGGTGGGATGTAAAGCCCCAGGGGGTACAACCTGTTATTCCAGTTTCTCTCTCTCTCTCTCTTTATTGCAACATCATTAATCATTTAATATACATTCTTATCTATCTTCTCATCTCTTTAGAGAGGAGAATCTAGATAACGCCCCTTATAATATCATGTACATTTCACTCTTGGTGGTAGACAGCCATTAAGATCGGTTGTCTGAGGAAGTCTCTAATAAAGAACTTGTGAGATTTCCTTGTTCACACAATACAACACCCCAACGAAGTAGAGGTCTTGGACTGGCGATCCAAGCCTTCAAATCGTTTCTTTTTTCACATCCACTGCTGGTTTCTGAAATATGTTTATAATTGATGAAAATGTTTTTGGTGACAATTTTTGAAACTTATAACTCCCTTTATTTAAAAAAAATTACCTTTTTAAAAATATCGGACCATTGCGGATTTTTTACAGAACTTGGTTTTTCTTTCTTTTTTTCCTCTTCATCTGTGTCCGAAATCACAATTTCTTCTATTTCCCCATTGCTTGAGGGCATGGATAAATCTATAAACAAAATCTTTATCAAATTCATTCGTTTTCCCAATTTTAAAAGAAAAATATTTTTAAAATGAAGAGAGGAAAACTCGAGGACTAGAAATGCTAGCGGACTAGTTTTGTATTTTTCTAGGCCATATTCCAACTGAGATAAATTTCCTGTCAAATTGTCCTATTTTAGTATTTTTTATCAGTTTTAGCTCGATTTTCGAAATTTTTTCAATTCGGGAAATATGCTCATATATTATTTTTTTAAGGGTAAAAAAGATTAAGACTGAAAAATGTCTAAAGTCGTAAAAGAAAGGAAGAAGGTTGCGCAACTTCTTGAAATCGAAAAAAACATTCAAGAGCTGTGGGATAGCCATAATGCTTTTGAAGCGGACGCTGCTGATGAGTGAGTTTCTTATTCCTTATCTAAAAAAATAAATTAATAATTTTTCAGCGGTCAGCCAAAATATCTGGTCACATTTCCGTTTCCTTATATGAATGGTCGTCTTCATTTGGGACACACTTTCACAGCTTCAAAATGCGAGGTAATACCTCAAAATGTTATTTTTTAATTAAAAGATGCGTTCTAGTTTGCCGCTGGTTACAATCGCATCAAGGGGCGTCGAGTTCTTTTCCCGTTTGGCTTCCATTGTACTGGAATGCCGATCAAAGCATGCGCCGATAAGTTGAAAAGAGAGATGCAAGATTTTGGATTCCCACCAAAGTAAGAAAAAATCATAAATCTCGTATAAAACTATAAAACAAATAATTTGCAGCTTTCCCGAAGACGTGGAAGTCGAGGTAAAAGAGGAAGTATCAGCGATTGATGAAATCATCAAAGACAAATCAAAAGGAAAGAAAAGTAAAGCTGCGGCGAAAGCGGGAACCGCCAAATACCAATGGCAAATTATGCAATCCTTGGGTCTTTCTGATGAAGAAATCCGCCAATTTGCCGATCCAAACCACTGGTTGTACTACTTCCCACCGCATTGTATCAACGATTTGAAGAAAATGGGACTGAAAGCTGACTGGAGAAGAAGTTTCATCACAACTGATGTTAATCCATATTTTGACTCTTTCGTTAGATGGCAATTCAATAAGTTGAGGGCTGCCAAAAAGATTGACTTCGGAAAGAGGTGAGAATTTATTGCAAAGATTGCATTTTAATTTTAATTATTAAGATATACGATCTACTCTCCAAAAGATGGGCAACCATGCATGGATCACGATCGTGCTTCTGGTGAAGGTGTCGGTCCACAAGAATATACTTTGATCAAGCTTCAAGTAGTCGATCCAAAACCATCGGTTTTGAGCAAGATCACGGTTCCTATTTATTTTGTTGCTGCCACGTTGAGACCGGAAACAATGTATGGCCAAACGAATTGTTATTTACATCCGGACATTCAATATTCTGCTTTCTATGCAACTGAAAATGAGGATCAAGTTTTTATTGCAACGGCAAGATCTGCAAGAATCATGTCCTATCAAGGTTTGACGAAGGAGAATGGGAAAGTTCGATATGTGGAAGGATTAGAGAAGGCTTGTTTTTTAATTAAACATCTAAATAATCGAGCAGTTATAGGTTTCCGGAGCTCAACTACTGGGATCTGGTCTCGTTGGCCCATTGTCGCATTATGAAAAGATTTATGCTCTTCCAATGCTTACAATCAAGGATGACAAAGGAACCGGTGTTGTTACGTCAGTTCCATCCGATTCTCCCGATGATTTTGCGGCTCTTTCGGATTTGAAAAAGAAAAAGCCATTGCGTGAGAAGTACGGCCTAACTGACGAGATGGTTCTACCGTTTGAACCTGTTCCAATCATTGAAATCGAGGGACTAGGTAACTTGGCGGCTGTTGAAATGTGTAAAAGGCTAAAGATTGAATCGCAAAATGAGAAGGATAAATTAGAGGAAGCGAAGAAAGAAGTTTATTTGAAAGGATTTTATGATGGAGTAATGCAAGTTGGGAAATATAAGGGACAAAAGACGGCTGATGTGAAGAAGAGTATTCAGGAAGATTTGATCAAAGAAGGTCTCGCCACGAAATATAATGAACCGGAAAAGAAGGTTATTAGTAGAAGTGGAGATGAATGTGTTGTTGCTCTTTGTGATCAATGGTTAACAAAAACATTGTCTTTAAAATCTTGATATCATACTTTCAGGTATCTCAATTACGGAGATGAAGCTTGGAAAACTGAAGCAAAAAAATCACTTGTGCAAGTGAATACATTCAATGATGAAACTAGAAGAGGATTTGAGTTCACAATTTCTTGGTTGCATGAATATGCCTGCTCTAGGTCTTATGGACTAGGTACCAAATTACCATGGGATCCACAATATTTGATTGAATCATTGTCTGACTCAACCATTTACAATGCGTACTACACAGTTGCTCATTTGTTGCAACAAGGTTCATTGGATGGAAGTGTCGTTGGGCCAGCAGGAATTACGTTAGTTGTGATAACTATTATTTTCAAAAAAAGAAAAACTAGCTCTTTCACAAATGTTTCTTTTCAGTGCTGACCAGATGACCGACGCATCATGGAACTACGTGTTCATAGGCGACAAATATGATTCCAAAACCATGCCAATTTCTGAGGAAAAATTAGCGAAATTGAGGAAAGAATTCTTGTATTGGTATCCAATTGATATGAGAGCATCGGGAAAGGATTTGGTTCAGAATCATTTGACATACCTTCTTTATAACCATTGTGCAATTTGGCCAACCGATGAGACGAAATGGCCGAAAGGTATTCGTGCTAATGGTCATTTGTTGTTGAATAATGAAAAGGTTTTATTAAAAAGCGTTTTTTGAAATTATTGTATGTTTTTAGATGTCTAAGTCGACTGGAAATTTCATGACTTTGGAGGAAGCAATTGAAACTTTCTCAGCTGATGGAATGAGATTGTCATTGGCAGACGCTGGGGATGGTCTTGAAGACGCCAACTTTGTGTTCAGTATGGCTGATGCTGGAATTTTGAGACTTTTCAATTTGATTGAGTGGGTCAAGGAAATGATCGAGCAGAGAGACGCTGGTGCTTTGAGAAAAGGTATCCAAAGTGACTAGGAAAAATTAAAACTTGTGTTCCAGATTCTTCTCCGTTTGCTGACCGGGTCTTCGAAAATGAGATGAATGTGCTCATTCGCGCAACCGAAAAGCATTACGAAGCTACAAATTACAAAGATGCTCTGAAAACTGGTTTCTTCGAGTATCAAGCAATCAGAGATACTTACAGAGAGCTTTGTACTGGAATTGATTCTCCAATGAGTGAAAAGCTTATTTTCCGCTTCATTGAAACTCAAATGATTATTCTGGCGCCGATTTGTTCTCACGTTGCTGAATACGTTTGGCAGTTGTTGAAAAAGGTGTTCTTTTCTTTGGTTGTTTGAAGTATTCATTCTCTTTGCGTTCAGGATGGTTTAATCATCAACGCCGCTTGGCCAAAAACTGAAGAAGTTGACGAAGAACTTGTAATCGCTGCCAAATTTATAAATGATTCCATCGCTGACTTCAGAGCAAGATTGAAAGTCTTTTTGGCGCCAAAAAAGAAAACCAAGGTGAATTATACTTCTCAAATACCGTTTAGTACCAATTCCATGTTTTTTTAGGAAGTTGCGCCAGTCCCGACGGAAGCTGTGATCTTCGTCGCGAAGGAATATCCACCATGGCAAAAAACTATTTTGAACATTTTGGAAGCTCAAGCGAAGGTTTTTTTTTTCGAAATTCAAAAAATATCAATGATGTTCAATTTCTAGGCCAACAACGGAACTCTTCCAGACAACAAGACAATTAGCGTGCTAATTGCAAAAGAAGAGTCGTTGAAAAAATTCGTGAAAAAAGCAATGCCTTTTGTGCAAATGGTAAAGGAAAATTATGAGCAAAGGGGAGCTTCGGCATTGGTCTCGGCTAGTCCCATCAATCAGACTGAAATTTTGAATGAGAATTTGGATTATATTTTGAATTCTTTGGATTTGGATCGTGTTTCTATCCGGCACACTGATGAATCAGATGTTGATGCGAATATTGTTGAAACAACTGTTCCATTGGTTCCACTTATGCAGTTTTTGAGTAATCGGGTTAGTGTTTTGCTTCGTATTTTGAAAATTATTCATTTTCAGACATCTGTTGACATTACCGCAAGAAATGTAAACATTTGCAATGGACTCTTTGACGTTGTTCTTCCGATTGTTGACGGTGACACTGTTGCAATGTTGGTCAGAAAATTGAGAAGAATTAGTAAAGCTGTCAAGCGTAATTATTTTTCTAAAAGTTTCCTCTCAAAATAGCTTATGGTTACAGCAAAATTCGAGGTGTCATTCTATCGGTACACAGACCCTGTATGCGGAGATAGAAGAACCATTTCAGTGGAGAAGCCATTGGAACTAAATGATAAATTGTCGGAAAACGGTAAAACTAATATATTAATAGCGGGTTTAAAACTTTTAATTTAAAGATATTTTCCATCTGAATGAGATGAAAGTTACTGTAACCCTGAGTCCATGTGGAACGACACACGATATTGGTGAAACTTTGGTCTATGTGGCAGCGGTACCAGAAAATTGATAAATATTGAATATCGTCTTGGCATAGGATTTTTTCTCTTGGTTGTTTTGTTATCTTTTGCTTTATTTGTTTCCGGTTATTGCCAATAAAAAGATTGTTAATAGAAATAGTCACAACTTTCTTCTTTTATCCATTTTGGTTAATTACCATTATTATTGTAATTCATTTTTTTTTCTTCTTAAATACGAGGCTTTAACATTTGCAAAGCAAATTTCAGATTATAGAATTTTAGATGACATCAAAATGTGAAGGAGCGGCACGACCGAATTGCTCGAAATGTGGTAAGCCAATATATCTGAAGTATTTTAAATTTTTTTAAAATTTTCCAGTCGAGACCAAACTAGTTTGTTGTAACAAGGGAGGGCCGGTTAATGTGTGGCAGCAGATTTCAGCGAGTTGTTCTGGTGCGATTGTCACATCACTTTTCAGTAACTTTTCTTCAAAAAATTTGAATGTTCTGATTTTTTAAGTGACACCGTTGGATGTTGTGAAAATTCGATTGCAGCAACAACATCGTCCATTTCCGAAGGTATTTTCAAGCTCCTGTGGAGGTTCATTCTGGGAGAAATTATTTGAATAGTGTACTTTAGGGCGAATGTTTCTATTATCACAATGGTCTAATGGAATACGCTTGCACCGCGTGCGAAATTCATAAACCGTGCGAATGGTACCAAAGACCGGGGAACTTTTCGGGAACTGCTGATGCGTTTGTCAAAATAGCGAAACACGAAGGGATTCGTTCGTTATGGAGTGGTTTGGCCCCTACGATGTCAGTTTTGATTCCTATCAACAAACAAACCAATTTTATATCTTCAGGGTGATGGCGTTACCAGCTACAGTGTTTTATTTCACAACGTATGATAATCTGTCAGCATATTTCAAAAGAAAGTGAGTTTTGATTCTCGAATATTTAAAAAAATGAAAAAAATTGTTGCAGAATGTGCTGTCGTCGCAAACTCAGTCCGCATAAATGGACTCCACCTGATTGGATGGCAGCTGCAGTGGCTGGAACAACAGCTAGAACTATTGCGGTTACTGTTGTCAGCCCGATTGAAATGATTCGAACAAAGATGCAAAGTCAACAGCTTAGTTATAAGGGTTTGTTTTTTTTTAATTTTAAACCATGTAGGGTTTATCAAAATAAATAGGATTGCAAAACATTTAGAATAGAAGTAGGTTTTTTTTGCTATTTACAATTCAAAAAATCATTATTAAATCTATTTTTAGTACTTTGGGTCTCTAAATTACCGATGTCAAATCTCGAATTTAATAAAAATTTTCAAACAGATGTTGGAACATTGGTCCGTTCTTCATTGGCATCAAAAGGAATTTCAAGTTTTTATCTCGGTTGGACACCAACAATGCTCCGAGATATCCCATTTTCTGGAATCTATTGGGCTGGTTATGATTTTATCAAAACTCGAATGCTGAAAAATCACAAAAATCCCGAAGAGACGAATTTTTATGTTAGTTTTGTCAGTGGTGCAGCTTCGGCCTGCGTTGCATCAGTTTTCACTCATCCGTTTGATGTTGTGAGTTTTTATTTTAATTGGAAATAATTGAGTAATCGTTTTTCAGATCAAAACCAATAGCCAAGTCCGAATTGGTGGCGACGTTCAAGAAATGAACAAATCCATATTTAGAGTAGCAAAAGAAATGTATAAGACACGTGGTTTATCGGGTTTTTCAGCCGGTAAAGTTATTTTTTAATTCTATAAACATCGAAACTTTCAGGTCTCGTTCCTCGGCTCATGAAAGTTTCACCAGCGTGCGCTATCATGATCAGTTTCTATGAGTATTTCAAACTTTTGTTCCAGAAAAGAAATAGCCAAGTTTAAGATTTCAGTATAGTTGTTTTTTAATTTCCGGTATTTATTCCCTTTTCCGATGAATTGTAATTCCCGGGTAATGTTATGAATATTGCTTGTTCTAGGATTTTTCGTGTTGAATGTGTCAAAATCACCTTTTTCACCTATTATCATAGGTGTTACGAATAAAAATAATAACTTTTACTATTCTTTATTTCAATTGTCTCCAAAGGTTAAATATCCTTGAATATACCTATATTGTGTGTATTACGTTTTCTATTATAAATATTGCCAATATTTTAAGATGTCTTCTCTGGTTAGTATTAGTAAAAAATTGTCCGGACAACGGCAACACAGAGAAAGGGCGCAACCAGAATCGAGGCAAAAATTTGGGTTACTGGAGAAGAAAAAGGATTATAAGTTGAGAGCTAGAGATTACCAGGTAAGCTTTACTTAGAAAATTGTTACATGTGGACAATCAAAAATATATATTTCAGAACAAACGCGATACACTCAAAAAACTTAGAAAATCAGCATTGGACAAGAATCACGATGAGTATCATCATCACATGATTAACAGTGAAACGAGGGTGAGTAATTGAGGGTTTTGTTAGTTTCGAGACGAACGGGAGCTCCCAAAGTGTTTGAGTTGACAATATTCCTGATCATACAAGTTGGTTTTGACCTACACAGAAAATCGAATCTCTCACACAGTCGTGCTATTTTTAAATGCCAGCGGTTGCGCTGCGGTCTTTTAGTAGAAAATGGATGATCCAAAATGTTTAACTTGACAATAGGAAAATGCAATTGGAGAAGACATTAAACATTAGAAAATGTTATTTGTGAGATCAAGTTAAATTGAGCTCTAGCAGTCATAAAATATTTGTCTCACTATTAATGAGCTATGAATGAAAAAAATGATAACTACAACTGAAAATTCCAACTTTCAGGATGATGGTCGCCATTTTGATAAACGCAATGAAGCAGAGGAAGAAGAAACGAAAGTTCAGAAAAAACTTGGAAGCTTGAAAGACTTGCAATATGTGAAATATAAGTTAAACGAAGAAAAAAGGGTTGGATATAAATCATCTGTGAAATTATAAAAATCTTTTTTTTTAGAAAATCGATGAAATGAAGGGTGAATTGCATTTTGCTGATTCTTCATGCATGCCGAAACAAAATAAGCACACGATTTTTGTGGATAGCGAAAAAGAAGGTAATTTAAAAATTTATATTTTTTTCGGGAAAAAATTAAAGAAATACTTACTTAGCGGAATATTTCAATCCAACCAAATATTTCAACACGACGAGCTCAATGTTGGGAAGAAAATTCAATCGACTGAAAACTGAAGATTTGAAAGAAAAGACGATTGTTGGAGCTGCGAAAAAGGAGGATGTCAAGGTGATTATTGGGAAAAAAATAAAGTTTTGATAGAAATTCCGTTCCAGAAAGCTGACAAAATTCGTCGAATTCGATACAATGAACTTTTGAAACGGATGAACCGTGCGAAGGAATTAGAAGTGGTTGTTAGTAAATTGGAATTGAAAAAGAATTTGGCCGACTCACAAAGCTCGGAACTTCGACCGAAAAGAGTTAAAAAGGCGAAACCAATGAAAGCAGCTGTTTACAAATGGACTTATGAGCGCAAAAAGTAATATATTTATTACCAAAATATGTTTCGTTTTTGATTTTCGGTTTGTAAGATTTTTGTTGATTTGTTATTCATTTTTTCTTTATGAAGATGTATTTTCTGGTTTATTTTATCAAAATTCTACTATTTCTTCCATCGGCAAATCTACAGTTGAAATTAAGATCGGGGTGAGCGTTTCGCGCTTAAAATAGATCAATGTTTTTTAAAAAACCCTTTGAGTACCTGAGCATAAATAAGAGTGACACAATTGTCAGTCTTACAGCAACATTCTCGCTCTTGAAACAGAATGTAATGCTGCATGAATATTGTCCTCAATTCACATTCTGACTTCTGATCATCCGTACATTTTTGAACTGGTGGGAATGGATGAGACATTACAAAGCTAGACGTCATTCGCGAAGAAGCGAATTTCTCTCCTCGAGCACTACAACCACTGAATATTCGATCGGGAAGAATGCCAACAACATCGCCCAATTGTGTTTTGTTGTTCGAAGCACACGGATAGTTCTAAAATTGCAAATGACATATTAAAAGACGAAAAATGTTTTTTACCGATCGATTATTCAAAAATATTACAGCTTGTTGTTTGTGGGAGAACAAGATCTCAACATCGGAAAGTGGTCTGATTTGTGGCCTACGATAGATATAAGCGAGCCCGCATAGGAATTTTGGGAAATGGGGTGGCAGAGTGTCATTTAAACAGAATTTCACTAAATCTGGCATGTTTTCCGATGACTGAAATAATATCGAAATTTTTTTTGCTTTATTGAATGAAATTATACAAATCTTTTCGAGGATACAAAGAAATGAAATATTTGACTAAAAAGGCCGAGTAATACCAAAAAGAAAACACGAAACATTTAAAGTTTTTGGCCCGAAGGAAGTTAATCCTCCCATTTGGTTTTCTAGGCCAGTTTGAAAAGGAAAAAAAAAACAAAAAAATGTGCGAGAAACAACCAGACCTGGCCAGGTATGATGTCTAACTTTCTTGGGCCAAAGCATTTTTCGGCCATTTATGGTCACAATTTAGTAAATACCAGTATTCAATAAAACACTTTAATTTTCTTTCGTCCAAAATTAACTTATCCAGCAGCAGCGCTTCCCCAGATTGAGTACAAATATAATTTCAAGATTCTGCGGTAGCACTCACTATTCCCTAAACTCTGAAAAAAAGAATGCCGGAAAAACCTACTTTTTTTGGTCTAGCAGTCGGATTCTCATCATTTAGATCTAGCAACAAATGCGAAACAGGCTCATCTTCCTTAGGATTCAACAAAAAATCTGGAAGTTTTGGAATCTCCGAAGATTTCTGAAGTTCTATCGGATCCATTCCGAAACATCTCTGCATATTTTTTTTACTGGTAAAACTGAATATTCTTAGAACCTGGATTAAAAAAGCGACGATGTAAAAAATGAAGTAAAAACGCATTTTCAAAATGAAAATGAAGAATACAACGTTTATTAAGAAAACATGAATTTGAACAAAAACAAATAAAGATGAAAACGTGTTTAATTGTAAAACTTGATAAATTAAATACCAAAAAGTAATTTGGAGATCAGGGTTGATCAAATTGGCAATGTTCCAAAGGGCTTCATTAACGAATCGGACTGCGCTGACGGCGATCGAAATCACGATCATTTCGACCAGAGAAACGTCGTTGAGCTCCTGGCATTGTGATAGCCACGTCGATATAATCGCCAACTTCGAATTTGCTTTGTTGAAGCTGAAAATTGAATATTAAGAAAAACTAAAAGGTTAGTTACCGTTTTGTTGTCGTCTATTCCTCTAGTTCCGTTCATTGTATTTCCGATATCACGAAGCAAATATCTTGGAGAATTGCGATCCGGTGTGACTATAAATCGAATTTTAGACAATTTCTAAACTCAAAACAAAAACTTTTACCAATTGCAAAATCAAACGTGGTTCCTTTTCTTCTGGCATCTGGATTAACTTCCTTTATCAAACTAGTCAATTCTCTGAGTGAGCAATCCATCCACGTGTACATTTGAAGCTCATTTGTTGGGACTGAACCACCATTTCGGTTGTTATATTCGGACAGTGGATGGTGACGTGTGTTGGCGCAGAATACTCGGAGAAGCATTGGACACAGTTTCTCACGATCCAACGGTTTTTCGTGACTGACCGAGACTTGTGATGCGACTAATCCATTACTCATTTTCTTCGAACTGTGTATAGATATTTTTAATATTTTCTGGATTAAAAAGTACATAGAGGCAAAACGCAAAATAAATTAAAATTAAGATTTCTGAGAGCATATTTTTTAAAAGGCTATCAAAGTAGAGGACGCGTTCAATGTTGTATAAAGAAATTATTTTTTGTTCAATTGAATTCAATTTTAAAAAGCAAATTCAATGAAAAATAATAAAAAACATACAAATCTTCATCATAAATCGAAAAAAAACGAATGTAAAGCCCATTTTCAATCTGAAATGTGGTATTTCTGTTTAACGATTCGTCAACGTTTGAAATAAAACAAAAACATTTATGGGCGCGGCCCATCTAGCATTTCGCAACAGCCGTCCAACACATTTTGCAATATCGGCGCACGCTTTTTCGATTTTTGGTATTTTCTGTTAGTATGGTGACGTATCATCGACTTTAATTGAAAAATTAAGGCAAAATAATTACAAATTGTGAGTTTAATCAATTAATTGTTTTTAGGCATTTACTTATTTATGATATCTTCGCCTGTTCTATTTTTTTGGAATTCTCAAATTTCTAATTTCCCCCTATTCGAACACGTTTTGAAAAATCAATAATTTATATTTTTCTACAGAAATTGTCTCAAACTTGGCAAAATGGAACAACATGGAGCTGTAGTGTTACAGAATGAAGTTGTGCCAAATGAAGTTAGTTGCGAATATTTTTTGAATCGTTTATAAATATGAACGTTTATCACGTTCT
Source organism: Caenorhabditis virilis (assembly GCA_964036255.1). Classification (NCBI taxonomy): domain Eukaryota; kingdom Metazoa; phylum Nematoda; class Chromadorea; order Rhabditida; family Rhabditidae; genus Caenorhabditis; species Caenorhabditis virilis. The sequence goes on along the minus strand of OZ038417.1, from coordinate 198,558 downwards.
TTGTATATTTTGCGAAATTAATTTCAGGTCCGACAATTAACCGAAGAAGAAGAATGGCAACTAGAACATCAAAGAATGCATGAAAAACATAGAGGGCACGAATCTATGCACCTAGAAATGATGCTTATTTTAATTTTATCCTTAGTAGTTGGGCAGATTTTTCTAGTTCAGTGGAAACGAAGGCATTTCAAATCATATCAGGTATTCGTAAATTAAAAACAACATTTAATCTTCTCACAGTTTTGCACACTTATTGGGATGTGGCTGATCCCTGTTTATGTTTGTGGAAGCCGATCATGGTACAGATTTTTAATAACTTGGGTTATTTTCACAATTGCTTCATTTTTTGTTTGGATGAAAGCAAGTTCTCCACACATTTCTGGAACAACACCAAGGTAACGTTTAGTAAATATTCAGTGCCATAAAATGTGGTGTGTGTTGCAGATTTGTCTATAGATGGTTTCTGTTTTTACATAAATTAAGCTATGTGCTAGGAATTGCCGGGTACCTTGTCATGATGTTTGCGCTTCTTGGTTTGAGTATGATCTTCAATATTAAACAAAATAGCTGCATGGATTTTGGTAAGAAATTCTTGTTTACTTTTGTTTTAACATTGCATTTTTTCAGGAATTTTATTAATGTTCTACGGGTTATATTATGGTGTTCTTGGACGTGATTTTGCTCATATTTGTACTGATCGAATTGCTGCAAAAATTGGGGTAAGATTATTATAACATAGATTATGAATGAGTAGGTGTTATAAATTTAAAAAGTCGGAAACAGGTGAAAATACTAGCTATTTTTCGAACAGATTTATTGACGTTTGATAGGTAGGTCGTCTAAAACCTTACGGAAAAGACTAGAACCTAAATTTTTCAACAGTTTGCGAGATTTGAAAAAATTTATTGAAAAAATCCTTTACTTGCAGTACTACACAGAGGATGGATTGCCAAAGAAGCACCTAGAAGACGGAGTTTGTGCAGTTTGTGGAAATCACGTCGGGTCTGAAATTGAACATCATCATCATGAAAATTCCAACGGTGCTCTTTTGCAACAAACAAGCTTTGATGAGATGGAAAATTCGGATGAAAAGGCATACAAGTAAGCCGATTGAAAAAAAATCATTAAAATAACATATTTTAGACTTGCATGTGGTCACGTGTTCCACGAGTTTTGCATCAGAGGATGGGTTGTTGTTGGAAAATTGCAAACTTGTCCGTATTGCAAAGAGAAAGTGGATTTGCAAAGAATGTTCAAAAATCCGTAAGTTCTTTCAAACGTGAAAAATATTAAAAACAAATTCCAGATGGGAAAAACCACATCTCTTCTACGGAAAATTGTTAGATTGGATTCGATATTTGGTTTGTTGGCAGCCATTAATTGTAACGGCGGTTCAAGGAATCAATACAATGTTAGGATTAGAATAACGTTTGTTTTTTATTCTTTGTTGCATTTTCGTATAGTAATTTAACTTATTTTATACTGGGAGCCGGGTTCCGTTTTATAATCGCCCTACTAATTGATTTCCTATTGTTACCAAAAACTTTTATTAGCATGCTATTTTTCTTGTCCAAACAGTAATAATAAATATCAAATTTTCGGTATTTTTGTTTCTTTAAAACGTATAAGTCGTGTTTTTACCTGGATCACATTCAAAAAAAAATTCTTCGGAAATCGGACACTATTCCAGGCTGTTGAATAAAGATATTGACAATGGATGCTGCGAAAAAGTGAGTTTTCTCGTATAAAATTTGAAAAAAACGTATTTATTTTAGAAAATATGGACTAGTTTTGAAAAAGAAGGAAGAAACCCAGTTTGAGAAACGCTTGCCTCCGAAAGCCTCGATTTTTGGTGATGATGATGAAGATGATTTTTCTGAGGTGAGTTTTGAAATGTGTTTGAAATCTTTCGTAATTCTTGTTTTTTTGAAAAGATGAACAATTTTAATCAACACTTAAAATGCAATCCGTCAGATTATTGTGCATAATATGTACCAATGGTCCGCAATTTATGTACACACGTGTGATAGAAAATATATATTTAAAAAGAAACACATTTTCCGTACCCAATTATAAATGTAATAATAATAAAACGTGTTTTTATTATTAATAATTATGCAAAATTAAATACCAAAATGCACCATGGATACTCGCAATCGGTACCAACATTGAAGTGCGCAGCTTGAGTCTCAAAAAATTAAAATAAGTTAAAGGGCCCATGTCTTAATTAATTTTTCCAGCCGCCAACTTCTTCAAATGCAGCGTCTGCTTCTGTGATTCGAGTACAAAAAGCGGCAGAAAGGGAGCATCAAAAAGCGGAAGCAGAAGATCCCACAATTTTTGATTACGATGGGAATTATGACGAGATTCAGGCGATTAAAAATGAAAAGGTTCTGAACATATTCTGATTTTTAAATTTAAAAAAAAACACTGTTTTTAGAAAGAAGAAGCGAGAAAAGCTGATCGGTCAAGAGAATCGAAATATACGGATAGCATTTTTAAGGTTTATTAATAAAAAATTTCACAAATTCAGAAGTTTTTCAGGCGCACAAACTTCGCCAGTTAGAACAATTTAGTCGGGAGGAAAGGCAGCAAATGAAGGAAAGGCAAAAAGAAGGGGAAGAATTTGCCGATAAAGAAGTAATTTTATTAATTAATTTACAAAATAGCGAAAAAGCAACGTGAAAAAAATCGTAATACACGAAAAAAAAGTCAAAAAATAGGAAAATTTACAAGGGATAAATTATATGTTTAAAAAGTGATAATAATATTAAAAAATATTTACAATTTTAATGAAAACCGCGAATAATTTCAGGTTTTCGTGACAGGAGCATATCGAAAACAACAAGAGGAAGTCAAAAAGTATAGAGAAGAAGAAGCAGAAGAAGCGCAGTTCAATGGTAAACTAGTTTTTCTTTTAGTTTTTTTTTAAATAAAAGTGTTCAAAAACAGATTTGACAAGTGTTCACAAACAAAAAATGTGGGAACTGGGAATCGGACGCACACTTCTTAATGACATTGCAAGAGATCCGACAGCTCTTATAAAAAGACGTGAAAAACAACAAAAACATGTGAGAACTCGTCTGGAAACGTCACAGAGTCCAACCCGAGGTGATGAGAAAAAAGAGGAAGATATTGTCGAAAAAGAAGTTAAAAAGAAATCGATTTATTCGGATGACGAAGGGGATGAAAAGCAGGTGGATTTACCGAAAAAGAATTTTGAAGGAGCATTAAAGCCAGGTCTGAATAAGGTAATTAATAAATACTATTCTAAATATTAAGAAAAAATATGAAAATTTGGTTTTCAGGTGACGAAAAAAGCAACGACACACGCAGAACGAATTAGGCAAAGGAATTTTACACCAACTCCTGAGTCTTCAGATAATGAAGAAGAACGGAATGAAGGAAGCGATAGAAGAGGGCGTAGAAGGAGCAGAGGTCGAGAAAAGTATGTTTCAGCTAAAATTTAAGAAAATTTGAAAACATAGAGCTTTTACAATTCATAAAATTGAAAATGAAATAACCAATCTGTGCAGAAACTACAAAAATTAAAAAAAAACACGATTTTTTCGGTAGTTTCTGCATTGAATTAATTTTTGAAAGTTGAGGCTTCAGTTTGATACAATTTGCTTATAAAATTAGTAAAATACTATTTAAAAAAAATTCATTTCAGCGATAAAAAATCATTGAGAAATGTTAAAAAGGAGGATCCAGATGATGAACAACTTGATGTTAAGCCTGAAATCAAGAAGATGTCGTTGAAAGATAAACTTAACATTAAAAAAATTGACAAAGTTGCAAGATTGAAAGGGCTTAAGGAAATTTTGCAGCAGAGAAACGGACCGAAAGAAATTGAAGAAATGAGGTTAGCTAGAATTTTTCATATGTTGAAAAAAAAAAAAATTTTTCCAGACAAAGATATCTCGAAAGAAAGGAGTCTGGAATTGTTGTTCCGCCACTTTAATTAATTATATAATTGTTGTTTTCGTTATGAGTATTTAAGATTTGTTTAATTTGTGTGGTTGATAACAAGTGTACTCTATTTTTTTCAAATAAACATTTTTTGTTTTTTGAACATTTTATTAATTGTAGCGAAGGTTCCTGTGTCCTTTGAAGAAATATTTTTTTTACTTCACAATGTTATTTATTTTAATTGTGATTTCCAGATGAGCGCTGAAAATCCGCAAGAAAAGACGCCAAGTGGTGGACCGAGCAGTTCGAGTAACGATAAAAAGGAAGACGATTCTATGTAATCAGCTATTTTTATAAATTTGAAATTAATCTTTTAATTTTGAAGGTTTGAATGTAACATTTGCCTGGATACAGCAAAAGATGCAGTTGTTTCAATGTGCGGCCACCTTTTTTGCTGGCCGTGTCTGAGTCAGTGGCTGGAAACAAGACCGTCGAATTCAGTATGTCCGGTTTGTAAAAGTGCAATTGATAGTACGAAGGTGAGACATTTGAATAACGAAAATAATTTTCCTGAAAAATTAAATACGCAAACAATTCTTTTTCTCTATTGTTTTTACGTTCCTGCATTGAATTTTTTGCTGTTTTTTAATGTCGTTTTTAGTAACTGTATAGGCCCATGATAAAAGAGTGTTGTATTCATTTCGGTGCATTTTACCACAAAATAAGGGGTGTTAGAATTATAAAAAATATGTAGATTATTAACTTATTTCTAATTTAACTATTAAAGACAATATTGCAGTATGAAAATTAAATGTCAAATGATTACGTTGAAAATAGTCAGAAGTATATAAATTTACGCTGAGAAGATGTTCCTGTTACTTTGTTTTTGTACAATACTTAAAAAAAACAAACAAGTTTCCGAAAAGTTCATGAAAACCCATAAGATCATTAAAAATGTACTCAAATACACCGCTCCACACAATGATATGCTCACCAGCATGGGTTCCCCTGCATTATTTTTATTTCGACATTCTTAAGTGATTAGTTAATTATTGCAAATTTCCATCGAAAGTTTTGAAAAATATGAAATTAATACTTAAAAATCATGTAATTTAATTGAAAATTGTTTTCGGCTTATTTCTCAAACAATACATTTTTCCAGGTTGTACCGATTTATGGCAGAGGTGGCAATTCCACAGACCCTCGACAAAAAGTTCCGCCACGCCCAAAAGGGCATCGAACTGAAGCTCAATCGGTAAAACTTTGATAAACATTACTTTTTAGTTGATGTTTCTATTCAGAACTCATTTCCCGGTTTTCATTGGGGCGGAGTTGATGGCGCTGGAAATGTCGGAGGAAATGTTCAGTTTTCATTTGGAATTGGAATATTTCCGTTATCGTTTGTTGCTTCATTGTTTAATACTATTCCATTTGGAGGGGATGGTGGGAATGGAGGACAGCAGCAGCAGCAGCAGCAGCAGCAACAATATAGAACAGCTTCAAGTGGGAGTCGAAGATCAGAAGAAGAAGAATTTTTGAAAGATATATTTAAATATATTGGAATTCTTATGCTCGTTTGGTTGATATTTCTGTAGCTTGTTGAGATTCATTTGAGAAACTTGGTCAATGCTTTTTTTCAATATTTTCCGAACTCTCCTGTCTCAGTTTATTCATGTGATCGAACTATTAGAAATCTGTAACTATCCCCCTGTAATTGTCGTTTTTGAAAACCCATCTCGGTATAATTAATTAGAAAATATTTTAAACACATTCCATATCTTTTTTTAAATGTTCCATTATCTTGAATGGCTACTTATAATGTAAAATTGGGGGGGGGGGTCTTTTTTGTTGGAAAATTCATTTTGTTTCTGATAAATTTGTACTCTTTGAGTTGGAGTATGAACGCTTTCTTAAAACAAAATGTTGTTGCATAGAATTTACGAAATAACCAACAATTTATTTATTCTCTGTCGCCCTGGCGACTTTTCGGACCACATAGCAACGAATCCACCAAGCAGTGCACAATTTTCTTTTGCTTCACTACTTTTTCCTCTGAAAATTGTATGTTTTATTTTCCTGCTGTGTTTTTCGAACCTTTAGAAAAACGTTCAAATTTATACAATTTAATTTTTCTTTAGAAAATAGGCAGTTCTCAAAGTTTTAATTTTGAGGGCGCGCTTAATTCGCGCTCGAGTTCGCGTTTAACAATTTTACACCGAATATTGGTAAATTCTAGCGACATTTAGCAGACGTTGTACTTCACGAGTTTCAGATTTCGTGCTTTTTTTCAGAAATGGGAAAAGGAGATTCAATCGTAGTGGCCGTTCGTGTGCGGCCGTTTAACGATCGTGAAAAAGCTAGAAAATGTAAAGTTGTTATTGAAATGCCAGATGAGCAGACGACAGTAATCAGGCATTAATTTTTCTCGAAAATCATGAAATCTAAAAGAAAATTCCAGAGATCCTAAAACCAACGAAGAAAAAAGATTTACCTATGATCATTCATACTGGTCGCATGATGGATTTGAAGAGGAGAAAAATGGATATTTTTCACCAAAAAATTCACATTATGCTGATCAGAAACGGGTGTTTGAAGATCTAGGAAGAGGTGTTCTTCAAAATGCATGGGCTGGTTACAATTGCTCACTTTTTGCTTATGGACAGACGGGGAGTGGGAAGAGTTATTCGATTGTTGGATTTAAGAATAACAAAGGTTTTAATTTTAAATAAGAACTGAATAAGAAGCTCTTTTTTACATTAAACAATTAAATTTAGCATTGTTTTGCAGGCTTTAAAACCTTTAAAATATTTTTAAATTTCAGGAATTGTTCCAATAGTATGTGAGGAGCTTTTCAAACAAATTAGTGAGAGTAAAAAGAAATCGGCACAATTTGAAGTTTTTGTCTCAATGATGGAAATTTATTGTGAAAAAGTGAGAGATCTTCTGACCACTACATCTCCTCCGAAAGGCGGACTTAAAGTTCGGGAACATCCGAAAAATGGATTTTATGGTATGCTTTTAATTCAGAAAAAAGAATTTAGAAATGCGAGATAAATTTCTTTATTTTGTCGACTTTTGTAACAAGTCAAATTAATTAATTAAACGTTTGTTCTCGATCCGATGTTGCGTTTTTTCTTCATTTCTGAAATTTAAAATTTCAGTTGAAAATCTGACAAGTGTCCCCGTGAACTCGTTCAAAGAAATTGAAGCGAAAATTGATGAAGGAACAAAGAATCGAACTATCGCTGCCACGAATATGAATGCAACAAGCAGCCGGTAAGAAAATACTAAAATATTCAAAATTGAAGATTTTTGAAGCGCGCACACTATCGTGAAACTAACGTTCAATCAGAAGTTCAGTAAACAAAGTGGTGGAAATTCTATGAAAAAAAGCGAAATTAACTTGGTGGATTTAGCGGGAAGGTATTCAAAATGAAATTTTCAAAATATATATGATAAAAATTCTCAGTGAACGGCAATCAGCCGCTGGAACAGAAGGTGACCGATTAAAGGAAGGAATTGTGATAAATCAATCATTGACAACACTCGGAAGAGTCATAAAAGCGTTGCATGATTCTCAAAAGGCCAAAAACTCGAAAAAAGTTCAGGTAACTATAATAAAAGAAGTATGGAACGTACAGTAAAAGATTTTTTGAGATACCGTACCGGGATTCTGTACTCACATGCCTTCTAAAAAACGCGCTTGGAGGGAATAGTAAGACTATAATGGTTGGTTTTTAGTTCTCAATACATGGATTATGTTTAAAAACGGGGAGCCCCCGCAAATGAAGAACCATAAAGATACTATGATTATATTATTATATTTCACATAAAAAGTTTTTTAAAAAATTATTTTGAAATGTCAACCTAGGAATTTCAAAATTATAATTCAAAACTTTTCAAAACATTTTACTTGCGTTCTTATAGATTGCTGCCATTTCGCCAGCAGATATAAATTATGAAGAGTCTCTTTCAACGTTAAGGTAAAAAATATGGTTCTTAATTTTGCCAACATTTTTTTTCATTCCAGATTTGCGGACCGAGCGAAATCCATCAAAACGAATGCGGTGGTAAACGAAAACCAAACAGAAAGGGCACTTCGAGAACTTCGCGAGGAAAATCTTCGGCTTCAGGGGCAAATTCAAGGAGGCAGTGGCGGAAATCAAGAAGAGATTGAGAAATTGCGGCAACAGTTGGCTGAGAATCAGAAAGAGATGGAAAATATGGAGAAGAGTTGGCAGCAGAAAATTGCCGAAGAGGCGGCCAAGGTATTTTTCTTTGGAAACAGTGAAGACACTTATTTCATTAACTTGTGTGCTGTCGTTGGTATATTAAAATGTCATATTGATTAAAAATTCTTTTTTTTTGTCAAAGGTTTTATGAGAAAGTTATTTTTGAAAAAGTGATAATTTCGACAGCTCAAACTTATTCAACTTTGAAAATAAATTTCAGCACGCCGGCGGTGCAACGGAAAAGGCGGAAATCGAAGCAAAGAAGAAGAAAATGTGCCATTTATGGAATTTGAATGAAGATCCAGCTTTGACAAATGTGATTGTTCATTTCATTCCAATTGGCGAAGTGATTGTTGGAAACAAGCCATCAACATCAGGGACGTTTATTCAAATGAGCGGACTTTCAATTCTACCGCAACACGTTATTTTGAAGAATGACAACAATACTAGTATAACTTTAACACCATGTTCAGAGGATATTGACATTCTGATAAATGGAAAGCAAATCAATCGGGAGACGCAACTTCAACAAAATGATCGAGTGTTTTTTGGCGGAAATCATTTATATGTTTTTAACAACCCGACGAAAAAGGGTATCAAAACGGATATTACATACGATATGGCACAGGCAGAAATTGCACAAAATCATGCGATGGTTTTGGGACAAAATGGGCTTGGTAATGGATCGAAAAGAGATATGATATTAGAGGAAGAGCTGATGTCGATCTTACCTTTAGTACAGAGGGCAAATGCTATGTCTACTGAGTTAGGGTATGTTTTAATAAATAATATTTCAGTTTCTCTAAACAACAATTTTTTTATTTTTTCAGAAGAAATGTGAAATTCGAAATAGTTTTGGTTTCACCAGAAATGCGAGGTTTAACTACTGGCTTGACTGAGGTAAATTTGATTTTTATGATTGTGCAGGTATAATAAATAAGCTCTTGAAGACAACGTGTCGCTTATTTCATCTCTAAATTCGATTTAATTCTAACAGCATCTTACGGAGTTTGTTTTAATGATCAAAGTGAACCATTCGAATTTTTGAAGATGTTTAAAAAAATTAAATTAGTTACATTACAGATTTGGATAAAAGTACACAACCTCGCCGAAGATACTTATTTTCTCTGGGAAAAATCACGATTCATGAATCGATATTACGGAATGCAAGAAATGTATGAGTCGAAAATGGACGGTTCAGAAGATTGGAATATGCCAAAAGAACGTGATCCTTTCTATGAACCGCCAGATTCGCCGGTTTTCATAGCATCTGCTGTAGTCTTCCTACAATCCTTAGCTTATTTAATAGATGTTGAAGAACAATTCCCTATTGTTGATTTATCAGGACAAGAAATTGGTTTACTAACAGTTGGCTTATCACCATGTTCAACAAATGGGAAAGAGTTGCGAGGAGAATATGTTGAAAACCCATCACAATTAATTGGCAAAAACATCGCATTTAAAGTTAAAATTCTATCGGCTGTCGGACTACCTCGAAGAATCATAAAATCAAATTGTAAATATCGATTTTTTGGGGCTAAAAAAATGACAACGACGCCGACGGTTTTGGGAAGTAGTCCCGCGTATGGACATGAAGAAACTTTTCCATTCAAGCCGGTTACTAAGGAATTGGCAGATTACTTAAGTAACTCGAATTTGTATATCACCTTTTGGGGAACACAACGACCTAGATCTTTGAGCCGCAAAGGAAGTGCTGCGACGATTCCGACGAATTCTGGAATCAAAGTTGGACCGAACAAGGCGGTAAAATTTTAAAAATTGTCAAGATAAGATGCCTGTGTAGTATTTCGAAGCTATGCGCTTGCACTTCGGGACCGCAACTCACCTGACAGAATTTATATAAAAATCCAAAAAAAAAATCTACACAGAAATATATATTATTCCAATTTTTTTCCAGAAACGCATAGAAAAAATGATACAGAGCGCCAAAAACTCTGAAAATCGGAATATTTCGGTGAAAGCATTAGAAACTACACTTAGCGGAAATGAAGAATCTGAAAACCGGTAATTTTTTAAAATTAAAACTTATTTAAACAATATTTATTGACATACACTTTAATCGTTCTGAATATTTTTTTCAGGAAACCCCGGAAAAAAGCAGCTGGTTCGGCGGGAAAAAGTCGAAGCGCATCCCGGAAAAAGAAATCAGCACCATAAGATTCTTTTTGTATCTTCGTTTTCATTTTTGTGATTCAGATACCGGTTGTTTTGGTCGTTTCCTTCATCACAGGCAAAATCATCCAATCAAATTTGCATAAATAAACAGAATTTGTTGAAAAAATCGTATCCTTCATTTTTAGTTTGTGTTTGTCATTGAGGAAAACGAGCACCGTGTCACCTTTTTATTTACTTTTTTTTCATTGAAAATCATAAGAAAAGTTCGATCGAGGTTCAATTGTTTTTTGAGAGCTGTTAAAAGTAAATAGTTTTTGAAATATAAACTAAAGAAAAAGGCTTCCAGAGACTTTCAACTGTCGGAAAAATGAGCCCAAAACTGTGGATTTTGGCTATTTTCTTAGTATCATTTTCTCATGGATATGTAAAAAATTACTACTCAATTGGTGGCGGAATTTCACCTGGAAATAGCGGTGGATATTCTCCTGGTAATAATGGTGGATCGATAAATACTAATGGTGGAATTGGTGGAGGTGTACAGGTATGATTTTCGCTATTTCAGAATCTCTCCTTTCAAACAACGAAACACTAAAGAAAATAGCTTTAAAAAACCTCTTTTAATTAATTTTTCGATTTATTAACATTCTGAAGAGTTTAATAATAAAAATGTGTTCCAAGTTTTCAGCCGAATGGATACAATAACAATCAACAAAAAAGTGCTGGAAGCTATTGTAATTTCGATGCTGAGTGCAGTCCTGGTCTCTCTTGTACCGCATCCGTGAATGGCGTCAAAATATGTTTGGCTTCCAATTACAACCCATCACCAAGTACGGGAAGTGGAACATGCCAAACCTCTTCAAATTGTGCTTCTAATTCCATTTGTGTCGTGAGCAACGGAGTTGGAAATTGCCAAATTCAAGTCGGTGGAAACATTCGACAGGGTATAGTTCGATATCCTTCATCATCGAATCTTGTCGTTGGTTGAACTTGTCTATGTATTAAATGTTAACTGTCCTTGTATCTATTATATACAGTTCACTTTGTATAAATTAATTTGAAGAATTTTATTTTTTGGTTCAGAAATGGAAGATTTCAAATTGACACCAAAGCCCGGATGCTTGAATAGCGAATGTGATCGAGATTCTGATTGTAATCCTGGTCTTTTCTGTACTTTATATTTCGGTGAACTGATGTGCCGAGAATCGTTGAAGCCGCTCTTACCTCTTCGTTGTGAGACCCAATCCGACTGCCCATCTACTGAATATCTTTGCGTTTTTAGTACTGCAATGCAAGACAGGGTTTGCTACAAATATGGAGGTAAAACTTAGCATGGTAATCTACGTGAAGATACATGAGATCTCCCGCAATTTTTCCAAGAATCAAAATCTGAAAAAAAACTTAAATATACCATGCCCCGGGAGAACACGAAATTGAGTTTTGTAAAACAGACAACATCCGTTTTGCAAGTTTAATGAAATACATTTCTTTTAGACACTGTCACCGACGGTTATGTAATCCCAATCCAGCATAAACTAACTCTTGAAAACTTGAAAACCACATCGGCAACACCACCGCCAAAAACAACAACTACAACTTACCCGTCTTCAACCGAAATATTCGAAGAATCACATGCGATTTTCCCTTCAGAACTAACGTCTTCAGCGTTAGGTAAGGATACTATTAGAGTCTTCTTGACGATTGCGTAGCATCTCCAATCGAATAAAAGTTCAAAACTCAAAAAAAACTCTATATTTGATAGCCGGGAAAAATCAGTGACACATTAAGAACTGAAAACAATAAAAAAACCCTATTACAGAAAAACGTGAGAATTTGGAAAGTGGTCCAACGCCGCCAAAATACATGAGAATGTCGGATGACAAAGTGATACAAATCTCAGCCAGCAATGACGATACAACAGTGAAAACAACAAATATAGTAATAGACGAAGAAAATGCTCCTGACGATTTTGAACATAACGAACCGATTGATCCAGCGGCAATTGTTTGCGAATTTGATTATCATGTAGGATTGGAATTTAAAAATTGTTTAGTAACCATCTTTCCAGTGTCGAATGGGCGAAAGTTGTTCGGGAAATGTAAGATTTGTTGATAAAAATGTTAAAGTGTGCCGGTATGATATTATGAAAAAGAATCGACAATGCATTTTTCATTCGGATTGTTTATCGGGTCAAGTATGAAAATTTATTTTATTTAAATTGATATCATATGTAGTCAATTTTCAATATTTCATTCGAAAGACATATAACAAATTTTAGTCCCTGCTCATTCCAAACAGTCGTTCTTACAGAGATGCGTAACAACCAGCAACAATACAGCAACTTGTCAGACTGATATTTCTGCAACCCTTGGTGAAATTTCATGTTTTTATGATTATCAATGTTCGGGTGGTGAGAAATGCACGCGAATCAATATAAAAAACGAGGAAAAATTTGTTTGTCGTCCATCACAAACATCCGACCCGAGGAATAATCAACTATGCACTTCGAATGCCGAATGTCCATTTCAACAAGTAGGTTTGAGATCTATTGCAGCACTTTCGCTGCATTCAAAACCCAAAAACAGGTGATGGCACCGCCCGCTTTCCACTGCCATCCCTGTTTTCGGCACTTTTGGGGTGCCATATGGGAGTCCGAAAACATTTTTTTGTTAAATTAATTAATATTTGTGATTCAGAGTAAATTTAAACAAAATTTAAAATCCGTAAGCAAACACTTTAATACTTGGGAGCATTTCAGGTATGCCGCCGAAGTTCTGGAATCGCAATGTGCATCGATCTGGCGATGTCGAAAAATCCCTCACTTGTACAGCAACGCGTGATTCAGTTCTTCCGTACTTTTATATTTTGATAATATTTGTTTTCTGGATTTTTTGACTAATTTATAATTCGTTATATTCCCAGTTTCTTATTTTTGATGATGAACTTTTCAAAATTAATAAAATAACAAATAAAACAACCCTAATTAAAATTTGATAATTACAATCAAACTCGGATATGTGCTGGTTTTTTGTGATATTCCCAAAAAATTTTCTATACAAATGACCTAGATAAGACCCAGTTTCAGGAATTCAGTTTGAATATCCTTATTTTCGAGTTTTTTCCTAAATTTTCATCGCCATGAATAGAAACCGGAAAGGCATAATCTTAATAATGTTACAATTCCTTATTAAAACATTCGAAGCCAAATAAAAGATGCGTTTTATCATCCGAACAATATGGGCGGTACATTCATCCTAAAAAAAAGAGGCGGAGTCTGAGCAGAAACAACGCCTTTGCTCGTCTCTTCTTTTCAATTGAAATCCGGCGAAATTATTCATTTTACAGCCAGAAGCAGCGGTTAGAAGTCAGGAAAAATAAACATGTCAACTCAAGTGGTAATGCTGGTTCTACTGATGGTTTATTCGGTGATGGCTGTTATAGAACATTCAAACGAAAACGGTGTTGCTGCTCAGAAGTTACAGTATGCTCCGATTGAAATACCGATGGCGGTATGTTTTTTTCATTGTACTTTCCGGAATTTTTCATTAGGAAATAGCAAATTCTCAATTTTTCCTAATTTCAACTTGCGTCGCACATGAAAACTCTCATTTAAGTTTTTCGAAAAATAAAGATTTTTCGAATAACTATCGAAAAATTTTAGCTTGTTTTATCAAATTCTAGTGATTCACAACGACAAGGAATATAAAAATTAAATAACTGCGATTCTTGAAAATTCCGACTGCGAATAACGAATATTAATGGTCAAACTTTCGCAACAAAATAATAGTAGGGTATAATTAAGTGATATACTGTCTTTAAGATGTGGAAGTTGATGAAACCACGAAAAACTACTATCAGAAAAAGAATGGCATTTTACCTATCAAAACGCAAATATCTCGAATTTCGCATCAAACCCGTCAGTTTTCGGCTTTTTGGAAACATTTGTAACTTGAAACTTTTGAAGGTCAATAATGACATAAAGGAGACGTAGAAAAATTAAAGATTCAATCACGAATGACAAAAAGTGAAGAAATAACCTAACCTAGTTTTCTTTATAGGCTATTATTTTTTGAATTAGTAAGTCGGTAAAAACATTTGGAAATCCATAGGAAATTGTTTTCTCTAATTTGACAAAAAAATTTAAAAAAGTCTTAATGACGCATATTTAATTTTGGTGCCCATTTTTGTCAGCATTCCATTTAAAGAACTTTTCAAAATGATATTCTAGCTTCATTTTCCATATTTTTCAACATTTCAGGCCGTCAAAAGATTCTATTCGTGGGAAGACACAAAACGTGCAGCATCACTGGAATCAGACGAATTGAGAGCCAAACGAAAACAGTAGGTTTTAAAACTGAATTATTTCTTTCCAAAGTGTACTATTTTGAAAAAATTTGAACTTTAACCAGGAAGCCAAATTGAATTATTCTTTTTTAATTAAACTCTGGATGAAAAAATAGGACGAGAAATTTATGTGCCCAATTTGTCAAGCTTTTCGTCTTCACAAATCGAAATTGTCCCCATCATTCCCTTTAAATGCATTCTTCTTTTGTTTTTAATTCAAACAACGAAAAAAAAAAACTTTTAGATTCTACGCGTGGGCCGGCAAGCGATCTGACGATGGATTTGACACAGTCCATCCAGCATTCGAAAAAAGAAAACAATTCTATGCATGGGCTGGAAGAAAGTAAATCAAAACCCCATTTTATTGGATAGTTTCGTCTCAACTTCATCCGGCTCTCTATTTTATCATCAATTTTCATTATTTCTCCCTTATAACATTCCGATGAAATCATCAAAAAATAAAGATCTTGTGTCGTTATTCTATTCTTTCATTGATTACCTTACAAAATTACGAAAAGAAAATGAAATTGGAAAATCCTTTTGTTAATAGCTTCCTGGATTTAGAATAAGATGGAACACATTTCGAAAGGATTATTCATTCGCTTTCATGTTTCTTGAGTGGCTTACTGAGCAAGGATACTACAAATTTCTATGGTAAGGTGAACAATACAAAATATGCGTGAATTTGTTTTGGTCTTAATAGAACGACATGTTATTAAGTAAATGATCCAACAAAAAATCACTTTAAACGTTTTTCAACAAAATACTTCAAAAACAATGGCCATGGGAGGTCCAGCAAAAATTTAATTTTTTGGAATAAATCGTAAATAACCAATAAAAGACTCCGAATTTCGTTCTCGCACCGGAGATTTGGAGAAACACATGTTTAATCAGTTACTCCTTTTCTGTCATATATTTATTTCGTTGGCATATCGCCAACCCGAGTTACTTTTTCAAACTTTATTTAAGTATTATATATATTTTTTAAAAATACGCCTGCTTTATACACCAAAATCTGGTCATTCATCCATGAAATTTGAAAGTTGTTGGATTTTATTCTCCTTGCAACATTTCAATCATGAAATGCTCAATTTCTTTTTATTTAAAAGAAGTCGAATCGCGTTTATTACAAAAACAAAATGAATTGGAGCATAGTCTTCAAAAATCGGAAAAAGTTCGTCAACACTCTGAAACGATTTCTCAATTTGTTGGAAAGTGAGTTAGTTTATTCTTTTTTTTCATTAAAATACCGTATACTTACATGTTTTTTGAAAACAAAACAACAAATTCTCCGAAAAAATAACAAACCAATTTTCTGGGCCATCAACTTTTGGCGAATGGGCGTTTGTTAGAATAATTGATTGAGTGTTGCTATAAAGGTAAAAAAATGTTCAAAAATTTCGCTAATTTTTACAGATGGGACAATTTCGAGGTGAGAGTGAAAGATTTTCAAAACGAAATCAGCAGAATGGATGAGGATATTGAGAAGAAAAGTCATGAAATTGAAAATAATCGTACGTTTTCTAGGAGAGGAGAGTGAGTTGATTTTCAAAATATCGGGAGCAGTGGAAAGTTGAAAACAGAACCTTCTCTGAAAAAAAGCACTCGATATTGAAATAGCGAAATTGAGGCTGAATATTTATAGAGCGGAAATAACAAAACTATTTGAAAAACTGGAGAAATTGACAGAGGAACGAAAAGAGAAAGAAAACATTTTGATGAAGTTGATCGAAAAGAAGAAGTTGAAAGAGGCATTAATTAATTAATTTAAAAACTGTTAATTTTGAATAAATTTACACAATTAAGTTGTTAATATTACCACTTACACAGTTAAGTTGGTAATATTACATTTTTGTTTCAATGAATTGCTGAATTAATGTTTTAAACCAATATGTCAGAGGTCTCCGAAGAAAATATTTGATTATTTTTATTTCAATGAAATTATCACTTGTACAAATAGCAAAAAAGGTTTACCTGTACTTTTTTCAATTTTTTTAAATTATCAAGTTTTGTAAAAACAATAACGACACACTACAGTGTAGCGAACATCTACAAACCTTCTTATTCCATTTCTTCGCGTCACAAATGACTGATAACGCACCAATAAACACTTATTTTCGTTCTTTTCTACCTTCTAGTCTTTTATTTTAAAAAGGTATAATTTATAGGTTTTTATTTTAAAAGAAGCATGAAGCCACACTCGATGGAAATTCCAATTTTGCTCATTTCCAATGGAGTTTTGCTTCCCGGTGCAAGTTTGAAAATTCCAATCAAATCGAGGAATAAGTAAAACGTCATCCTAAACAAATAAGGTTTAAAAAATATATATTTAGCATCAACACGGTAGAAAAATATCTTACCAAACGGACTGGAATACAGCGGGATTATGTAGCTATTGCTTACAAGCTTACATCGGATAAAGTTTACGAAATTGCGACAATTGCATACGTTGAGAAAATTTTTGGATTTAATTTTAATAATTTGGTTCAGGTTTAATTCTTTTGGAACACCGATAGCTTAAATTTTTCAATTGTTTTAGTATTCCATTCATGTTGTTGGTTTGCATAGAGCAACTATTGAAAAATTGAACTTCCCGATGTGTAT
Source organism: Caenorhabditis virilis (assembly GCA_964036255.1). Classification (NCBI taxonomy): domain Eukaryota; kingdom Metazoa; phylum Nematoda; class Chromadorea; order Rhabditida; family Rhabditidae; genus Caenorhabditis; species Caenorhabditis virilis. The sequence continues at coordinate 181,333 of OZ038417.1, read as the reverse complement.
GGTTACCAAGATTGAGGAGAAGGAAGGTATTAAAAATGTTAATCGAAATTCGTCTTTGTTAAATTTTAAAGCTTTTAACATTGGGCATACCAGCTTGTCTTGATGATCACTTGAATTAACGTAAATACATTTTCAGGTGTTTATAATATACATTCAATCGAAAAACTACTTTCAAACGCGAAAATTCTGTCAAATCAGTCATCCGCCGAAAATGTTGATATTCAGAATCTGATTGAAGAAAAGAACTACGGAAAACTCGTTGATCTTTGGTATTTTTTGTTTAAAGTCCCTTCCAAAATTGAAAATTTTAGTGTTTCACAATTGACACATCTAGGATATGCACAACTTATGGAATACCTTTCAACAATCGAACTATCGAAAAGAATCGAAATTTTTGAGAAATGGATAAGCACAAAAGAGGAAAAAAGTTTGAATTTGAAGAGTATAAATCAGAACGGAACGGATAATCAGAGAAATATTAATAGAAAAAGAAATGTGAATTCGAAAACTAGTTTGGAAAAGTTGGAGGAAAAATTAAACGCTATTGAGTTTTCGGATGATGTTTCTGAGAGCGTATGGTTGGAAATGACAAGGTTGAAAGGGCTTAATGCGTCACAAAGCGAATATAATGTGGTTTTCGGATGGTTGGAATTGGTTTCCTCGCTTCCTTGGAATAATTCGTCAGATGATGAGATAGAAATTAGTAAGGTAAATGCGGTTTCCACAAACAGATGATTCAAAAGAACGACTTTCTAAATACTTTCTTGTTATATTTTGAGGTAGGGTATTTGTGGAATGACAATCCACTATAAAGTTTAGTCTCAAAAATATGCGTTATTTTTGTATATAATTTTATTGATAAACGACTGAGAACACACTAATGAAATACTTGAAAACTTTAGAATTAAATATGATGAATAATGCGCATAGAAAGGAAAGGGTAAAAACAAAAGAACGTAAAATTCTGCCTCAAAAAGAAACAACAGAACAAGTCTGCAAAAGCTCGTCACTCGCCAGCAACTCGGGGTGTGCAAACTCCATCGGTTACCGTAGACGCCGTTAGCGTTGACGCTGACTGTTCGAAAAAAATTTCTTCATCACAACATCTTTAAATATGCGCATTTATCCAGTGAAAAAGGAACGAAGTTTAGTTGAGCATTCTTTATCAAGTTGCAGCGAAATTTGTAATAACAACAACTAATAAGGCAGGCATTGTCGCCTTTGGAATACGATTATCTATATCATTGTTACCGATATCTAATGCCCAAAGAATTTTCCTATTAGTAAATTTTATATATATCATTTATTCAATTGAACAAAATTAAGAAACAGAACAACTTTTCCGTTATTTCAAAAAGAGACTATTAAATTATTTTAAAAAGAGACTATTAGTTCGAGATTTTTATTCTTATAGGCAAGAGCATATTTGGATGAATCACACGACGCAATGGATGATGTAAAACAACGAGTTCTCGAACATTTAGCAGTTTGTAAGATGAATCAATCGGTTCAAGGAATGATCTTATGTTTCACGGGTCCACCGGGAATCGGAAAAACAAGTATCGCAAAAGCAATAGCACAAAGTATGGGAAGAAAATTTGAAAGAATTTCCCTTGGTGGCATTCGCGATGAAAGTGATATACGTGGCCATCGACGGACTTATGTCGCTGCGATGCCTGGAAGAATTATTGAAGCGCTCAAGCATTGCAAAACGAATAATCCAGTGTTTTTGTTGGACGAAATTGATAAATTATATTCCGGAAATCAGGGTAGCCCTTCCGCTGCTCTTTTGGAATTGTTAGATCCGGAACAGAACAGTAGTTTTCATGATCAGTGAGGGTTTAATTTAGTAATTTGGAATATTAGTTTTTCTTTAGCTATTTGAATATTCCATTTGATGCTTCTAAAATCATGTTCATTGCAACTTCAAACGACTTGAGTAAAATTGAACCGGCACTTAGAGATCGTTTGGAAATCATCGAAATGAGCGGATATTCACAAAAGGAGAAACTAAACATTTGCCAAAACCATCTTCTTCCACGTCAATTATCAAAACATTGCATTTCACCAGACTATGTGCAATTGGATAGGAACGCCATTTTAACAATGAGTAAGATTTTTAGTGCAACTTTTAATTATCGAAATTCCAGTTGAGGAGTACACAATGGAAGCTGGAGTTCGACAATTGGAACGTAACGTGGCAGCGATATGCAGGAACGTTGCGTTAAAGTTGGCGGAAGCTATAAATTCTGACACTGGTGCGGATGTTCTGCCAGAAATTAAACTGCCAATTCAAATTTCACATCAAGACGTTTATTCAATTCTGAAGGTTCTTTGTTGTTTTCGTCTAATTGTTTTCAATATTTCATTCCCATTTTACGTTTTACGATTTAGTTACAGCTTCTCATATATCAAGTTCAGTTAATATCCCCCTCTCCAAAAAATTCCACTTTTTTGAGAAGAGGGTTTAATTTTGAAGATTTTGCAGACGAAATTGATGAAAAGAACGAAAATTGTGGAAAAAATGAAGCCAATAAAACCTGGAGTTTGCTTCGGGTTAAGTGTGACATCACATGGTGGAAGAGTGATGCCAATTGAAGCATCGAAATCCGAAGGAAATGGTGAAATTGTAATGACGGGACACTTGGGAAAAGTGTTGAATGAAAGTATATTGGTGGCTAAGGGATGGTTGGCCGCAAATGCAAAACGATTGAACTTGGACAGTTTGAAAGACTCCAATGTTCATGTTCATTTACCGTCCGGAAGTATCAGTAAAGACGGGCCTTCGGCAGGCGTAGGCTTAGCGTGTTCGCTTGTTAGTTTGGCGATGAATGTACCTTTGAGAAGTGATACGGCGGTTACAGGAGAGATTTCTTTAACCGGGCACGTTTTGCCGGTAAGTGTTTGTTTTATTTCATGAGGGGGTTTTTTAAAACATATTATTATGTTTTTCAAATTGGTGATGGTTTTCAGAATCAGAATTTTGTTTTATATATTAATAAAGGTATATTTTTGAGCTTCGAATTTTCATTAATCATGAAAGTAGTCCATGTTTTCATTTCCAGGTTTTTGTAAAAAATTTGTTTTAAATTTTTAGATCGGGGGAGTGAAAGAAAAAGTTCTTGCGGCGCAACGTGAAGGGCTTCGACGAGTTGTATTGCCGAAAGCAAATCAAGAAGAGTATGAACGACTTGACGCGGATATTAAGGTTTGTAAAAGTTTATTTTTGCATTTGTTACATTTGTTACTCGTACATCGTCTTTTTGAATTTATCTAACATACAAATTTACAGGTTGAAATGGATATTGTTCTTGTCGATACAATTGAAGAAGTGATTAATTCAATGGTCGAAAAAGCACCAGTATTGGCGAAACTTTGAATTTATTCCTTCTTATTTTAGAATTTTTGTAAATAAAGCATATGGTACAAATGAAATGATAAAAGCTCAACACACATTGAAGAGATCCGTATTCTGGGATTTTTTGACTATAACAGAAAGAACAAATTATCTTTTGAGCAAGTTGAAACGGGTTAAATTATTGAAGGAGGATTGAAAAGAAAACAAATTACTAGGGAAAAGAAAACGGGGAAATCTATTGAAAAATAAATCGTAGAATTTTGAAGTAGAAGATGTTGTGATTTGTTAGAAGGTACGCTGATACATTTTGATTTGACAAATGAACGGATTGAACGAAATGATGCGGCTGTGCTGCAGAAATTGATGTCGGACATTTCCTAAAAATATTTTTTGTTTTTGCCGCACATGTTCTAGAGCTGTAAGGGTAATTCTTCATATGAAGCTAAGTTTTTTTAACTGACCTTTTTTTTGCTGCGTTTAATTTTTTTTAGTCTATAGGCCTTCCTTTTTATAGCTTAATCAAATAAACAATCTAGAGGAAGTATAGAACACCAATGTGATTCATCAAATTTCTTCAAAGTCTTCAATTCAATGAACAATGAAGTTATGCTATAACTTTTAGCATCTAAATTTTAGTTCTAAAAATGACTTGTTCAAAAGTGAAAAAAAACTCTTTTCGAAATCATCAATTAATCAAAAGGATATCCAACAAGTTCAAATAAAAAATTACCTCAACACTTGTCATCCATTTCATTGCACAATTACATTCCAATGTGTTCTCTTCAACTCTTGTTTTTAATGCTCTGGACATGACAGATTCAGAGGTGTCCAAGTCACTAATAGTGTTTCGAACAATCTTCAATTCTCCCAAATTTTCAACGTTGGCAAATGCTCTTGCCGATATTGTTCCTAATTGATTTGCATGTAGTTCGATCACTTGAATTGTATTCAAACCCGTGAATGCATCTGGTGCAATTGAGCGTATGCGACTTTGTTCGATTAAGAACTTAAAATATTTTTTGTGTTCGAGTTTCGTTCGGTTTTTTTTGTCAAATATTGGAATTTCGCTCCATTTTACAGCCGCCTTTAGCACGAGTGCAAAACGGAATATTTTGTTTTTTTTTTCGAAGAAAAGTCGAAGAAAATTGATAGTTTTTTCATAAAAAGAATCATAATTATCTTGAGGAAATAAAATAATACCAGATGTTTTGATTTTATTCGGTAGGAATGGTTTTGGACTCATTCCAGAGGCGGCTATCCAGTGGATTTTGAATATTTTTTTTCGAATAATAACAGAAAACCATGTGAGCACTCGATAATGAAAAAGTTACAACTCCATAATGATTGTACGATTAAAACCAAAAATGATTCCAAAAACCGTAATGTTCACAAAATAATACAATCATTGGATAACACTTACATGCGAAGTATGTGACAGTGAAGAAAAAGCATTCGGTGGCAAGTCAAAATTCGAATTTTTAACATGAATCACATGAAACCGAGTGGAATTTGTAAAAATCTCGGGCTCTATCAACACTACTCCCGAAACTGTCAAAAAATCAAGCTGATGAATATTTGAGAAGCAGTGTCTAGAAAGTGCGAGCTCCTCTCCAGATATCGTCAACTCTCTAATATTCTGAGCATTCCGGAAAGCGTGAGCATCAATTCGATGAATTGGCGTTTTCTCGAATATGATTTTCAAGCCGAGTTGATTCTGAATTCCAGAAAATGCATTCTTCTCAAGTTCTGTTAGGCTTGTGCATTTTTTGAATTTTATTACTCTGAAATTGGAAACGTGATTTAACCTCATTTGAATAAATTTTATCACAATATACCTGATCTTTTTCAATCCTTTGAACGCTAATTTTTCAATTGTGCTCAAATGTGGATTGTTTTCAAATTCAATTGTGGAAAGTTTCTCCATTTTTCGAAACGAATTTTTTTCAATAGCCCTTATTGATGTATTTCGAACTATGAGAGTTTCAAATCCCGGCGGTAATTTGTCAGGAAGAGTGATTATTTGAATTCCATAGCATGTTACCTGAAAAAAGAGATACGTTTTTGAGAAAAAAGAAACGCACTTCGGAATTTTTTAAGAGTGGTAAAGATTTCCGATTTACAGAAAACCCGTGTATAGAATTGCGCTGATAATTGTGAGACTTTATTCCAAATAGAAAACTGTAGAAACAAACAGATTCCAAACACGCTCCACTGACAAAACTAGGGTTTTTCAAGGTATCGATACTCGGACAAAAAAATAATTTTTCATAATTGGTCCAATAGGTACAAAAAATGCATTTATGAACCAAAAATAATATTTTCAATGCGGACACGTACATGCCATGCAAACTTGCGAAAACAGTGGTGCGCGTTTGGAATAGAATTGAACGAACAGTATTTAGTTCAATAGTAAATACTCGATTGTAAACCATTAAGGAATTCTGTTTGAATATCCATTGAAATCCGATGGTATACTAGCTTAAAAAACAAATAGTAAGTTCGCCCAAGTGGACACTTTTCCTAGGCCATTATTTTGACGCGAGTTTTCACAGCTTCAACGTGGATTTAGAATATATTAAAGCTGATTGAAATTACGAGTTGTATTTTCATCGCAGGCGCATTTTTTGGCTCTGTACAATCCATCTTTAAATGTATAACAGTTAAAAGATGTATATTTCTAAAATAAAAATTTTCTAATTTCGTTTCTTCATAGCCATTATAAAATTCAATTTAAAACGAACAGAACAAATTGAAACCAGAAAAGCTTTTTTTGCAATTTGTCATCAAGTACTCACCTGATTTGATGGTTCATCACACGAACAACCAATCGGACAAGTGTCACGAATTGTCAACGATCCGCTGCCACATGTTGAAAGAAAAATAAAAAGGTGAAGAATAATGTAGAGTCGACGAAAAGAAACGGTGCGATGAATGACGTTATTTCTCTGCACATTTATTGGCATGTCATTCCAGTTCGAAACTCTATAAAAATAAAGAATAGCCTTGAAAAAATGGATGTGTTTATGTGTAAAAACTACAACGAAAAATATACAACATTGATGTAAAAACAGCACATCTGGTGAAGTTAGTGAAAATGAAAAATTGAAAAAATGAACAAAAGCCAGTTTGTCACTTTCATTACTTTTCAGATGTGAGCATTCATTTTAAAAAGATAAATAATTTTTCTGGAATTATGAGTGACTAAAAAAACTTGATGCGATTATGATTATATTTGTCATGAAAAACTAATAAAAAAATATTTTCAAGATGTTTTAATATCTTTGATAATTATTGTAGATTGAACAAGTTCTGAGGGATGCTCGCGCAAATCTATTTTTGCTAAAAAAAACAACACGTTTTTATGAAAAAGAAATTGCGTTTTTACAAAAATTCAAAAAAAGGTAACTTTTGTGAAATATTAAACTCGTTTTCTCAAAAATGACTGAAGATTCCAATTTTTTTGAATTTTGTATCGCCTGAAGCGCTCTACTATTTTTTTTATTGACGAGGAAGATCCACACAGTTTGGGAGCTCGTGCTGCATTTCAGTAAAATTAAAATATATTTCGAGAATTGACAATGGTGTTAAGTTTTCAAAAATTTCTATTGCGTTTATAAACAACATAAACAAACAAGCAAACTACACATAATAAATATGTTGAAGCATAAACACCGACAAAAACTGACAAAATGTGATTCGCAGCCGTTGGCGGAGCGGTGAAAAGTGAGAATGAATTGAGAAAGGGAAAGAGTGTAAAGTATGATGATGATGATATCTGAAGAAGCATCAACAGAACTCTTGTTTCCTTCACGCTCTCTCATTCCCTCTGGCGATATTTTAATTTTAGGGTGAGATGGATGTATCGGATTTCGGTGAAAAACGAAAGGGTATACATATAACATTGAATTGAGTTACAAGCATCTAATACTAGTTAGTGACAAAATGTCTCAGAGATTGTTTTATAATATTTTATTGTAACACATTTGGAAAGGTTAAATAGGGAAATATTAAATTTTTATAAGTCAGGGAATTTTTCGCGGATCCTTTCTCCGTCTTTAAATTTTTATGTACTTAATAGCCGGTGCAAAAATTGATATCGGTAAGATTTAACTTAGAATTAGATACTGTGTGCCTTCTAACTAAAATTTAAATCTATTACTACCAACACAAATATTCTTGATCATTGCATTTTGAATCAACCGCACTGACGTTCAACACGCAAGCGACGCCGTTGTCGACACTCGGCCCACTGGATTATTTGAAAAGTCATTTTCCCGCGAATGAAAACATATTTCTTTAAGGTCAGAGTAAAAAATTATATGATAACTTTGAAAGTTCAAAAATCGAACAATTCTTTTCTCGTATTCCTGAAATGTTCAGATTGCCTTAGACAGTTTTCGTTTTGTCTTTTTTGTGTTTCCATCTCTTCTTTCAAATGTTAGCTAATAAATTCAATAAAGAATATATTTATTAAATTAATGAGTTATTTACACAAATTAGTGTCGTGTCACAACAATCGAGGGAGAGAGAGTGAGAGAGAAAAAGAACATAGATGAGAATGAAAAAATATCAGGAATATAACAATTCAAAAAGGCACAACAAATGAAATTCATCAGCATAAAGCGAACCTATGAAAATTATTAAATAATGAATAAATATTACGAAAATTTTCAGGAGAAAATTTTTTAATTGCACATTTTGGGGGAGGGGGTCTGTAGGATTTCCCTGATAGAAAGAAGTTTAAAAAGCAGAAGCTTAGGGCGCCTAAAAGAACAAAAATATGACAAAAAATAAGACGAAGAACTCAATCACAGTTTCAAATATGGTTTACGCTTTATATAAAAATTCTAAATTTGTCTTAAAAGGGTATAAAATTCTAATAAAAAGGCCGAAAAAATATTTTTTAAAAAATGGTGCGAAAGTTGGGCACATCTTCTTTTCTTCTGCTCAATGCTTCCTAACTAGTTGTTGTAATGCGTGCTCCGTCATCCGCTTCACCAAAATACTCATGAAAGAACTTTAATGATGAAAATTCAAAAAAAAAAGTTGTAAAAAATCAGTTTTTAAGGCACGCAATTTTTTTTTAAACTTGAAAATTATCTTATTAAAAGTTATAGAAATAATTATATTATAGCTTTCAAAGAAATCTATAATAACTCTTTTTTTTTCGTTTCTACACATTCTACAAAAAATATCAAATGAAAACTTCTGTGCGGATTTTTTTCGAACACACGCTTTGCAACCACTTCATATAACTGAGGTTTGGCTTCGAATAAACTTAGCGTATTCAGTTTTCAGTCGTTACGATGCGAAGTGTAACGAAAAGTCCACCTGAAATTTCACATGTCGATAATTAAAAAAAAATCATCACCAATGGCAGTAAAAAAAACTCGGACGAGAAGAATAGTGAAACTACCCGTTTTTCAAGCGTAAACAGTCAAAAGAAAAGTTTAATGAAGTGAAAACCACCTTGTTTTCACAGCAATAAACAAAAATTCAAAACTGCTTAGATCAATAAATTCAGCGTTTCTAAGATATTATGGTTCAAGATTTCATAGTTTTCACAGAGGCTGCAAAACAACCGCGTTTTTCATATCAGGAGCATAGCTAGGTGGAATGAACGGATCACGACTGTGCTCAAATTCGTCTAAACTATATTTCGTTGGATAAAAATCGACAGCTGGTCCATTTGGTGTGGGTCCACCATACGTTGGAATTAAATATGGAATATCAAGCCCGCCGTGTTGTGGGATATTATGTGAATTCGGTGTCAATTGTACTTGAATTTGTTGCGTTGATGCTATCGATACTAGCGGCGGTTGTTGGGGTAGAGCAACTTGTTGTTGTTGCTGTTGCTGCTGTTGTTGTTGTTGTTGTTGTTGTTGTTGCTGTTGTTGTTGTTGCGGTTGTTGTGGTTGTTGAGATGGCTGCTGTTGTTGCTGCTGTTGTTGTTGAATTGGTTGAGGGTGCTGCTGGTTTTGAACTTGAACTTGCACTTGTTGTGGTTGTGGCGGTGGTGGTGCCATGCGAGGCTGATGCATTTGTTGATTCATATCTGGATATTATAATAGTGAATTTTTGGTGTCCTTGTTTTTGGTTTTTTTGGTGTTCTTTTTAATGTTCATCTTATTTGAAGCATTTGAATACCTATACAAGAAAACCGTTTTTTTTTCGAAATTTCGTTTTTTTAATTCATTCATTAAACATTCATCTATGAAGTTTTTTAGTCATATTTTTGGTTATCAGTGGATAATTTTAAAATTTCACTTACCGGTATATGTTCCATTTTGATAAATCATTCTTTGTTGTTGATGTTGTTGTTCTTCAACAGCATTCTGAATGTTCTGAGCTTGTGTCGAAACGTGACCATTTCTTGGCGGAGATGGGCCTGATGATGCGTTGGCTACAAGAAAAGAAAACAATTTTTTCGAGAATATTAAATAATTAATTACAATTTGGTCTCTGTTGGTGTTGTTGTTGCATAACCTGTGGCGGGGGGGCCATCATCTGTGGTGGTCCCATATACTGCATTCTTTTCATATCAAAATGCATCTGCTGCGGCGGTGGAGCCATTTGCTCGTAACTACGTTTTTGTGCTCGCTGATTTTGAAACTCCTGCTGTTGTTGGTTCATTTGCGATTGTGGTAAGCAGTCCAGACTGTGAGCGCTGTTACATCTTTTCTTAGCGCACATTGCACCACGCATGTAGCGATTTTCAAAGAAGCGTTTATCCAAACAGACCAGACAAATTTGACAGTCTGGTGTTCGGCAATCTTCGCATTGATTACAGCCAACTCTGGCTTTAAATGTTGGCGCATCTCGTTGAAGTCGGTTCTCAAGTACGCGAAGGCATCGCCGTTCAATACAGCTCTGTTTTTTTACACCGGGGCCGCCAAACTGGGGAGAATCTTGACAGTAGGTACATTGACCGCACGGTTTACATTGGCATCCTCGACAAACGCCGCACCTGAAGAAAATGTTTTTATTATTTACTTAATTTTGATATTAATCATAAAACTGAAAAGGAAGGTTGTACAAGCATAGTGGAAGTACGTTTTATTTCCTACACGAGCTGTAACATGAGCTCACAATGCAATCATGAATAGTTTCTACCTATTGTCAAGATGAAAATTCCTGGCGTTTTACGGAGTGTCGTTGAGAATTTCCTCGCAACGCGACCGCAATGCGCAAGACCCACTGAGAAATTTGAATTCCCAACGACACTCCGCAAAATGAGCTGCCAGAAATTTTTATCTTGACAATACCACAAGAGGATTTGAGTCGTTATGAGCTTCTAAATATTACTTTTTTTAATCCAAATATTTTGTAAAAATTAAAGAGTTTAATCAGATAGGATAAAATGCTTCAGTGAAGTACAACACTTTTTTTATAAGGGTCTCATTTTAATTATTTTGAAACAATCAATATTAGTTTGGCGCAGAAGGAAGAGTAGTCATGCCTTCTAGATTCACAGTTAATCATAGGATTTCAAAAGTTTAAAGTGCTGCACATGATTTTTAGCTTCGCACACGCGAGCGCCCGAAAGAAATACAATTATGTATATGAATACATCTCGTTGGTACCAATCGTTTGTCTTTCTGAGTTAGTCTGCGTTCGAATTCTAAATTATTTATTCAATATTTAGTGATATTGACTGGCACGCTTCCTTTTTTTATACTTTGTATATAATTTTTGTTAGATGAATAATTGAAAGTACCACTAATTCAACATTCACAATCATTTTAATATTTACCTCTGTGATCGATTCATACTACTAGTGACAGGAGGAGCTGCCGCTGGTTGCTGCTGTTGCTGCTGATGTTGCTGTACTGGCATCATGGGATGTTGTGAAGCATGAGGAAATGGCAAATGATGCATCTGCATTGGCATCGAACCAGGCGGTGGGCCACCACCACCGCCACCCATTGGTCCAATTTGCATCATGTTCATAATTGTTGTTTCCGCACCCTGGAAAAAAATTAAATTGATTTTTCTTTGAAATATAAAAAAACGAAATAAGCAAAAAAGAGCAAAAAGGTAAAAAGAAGTATGTGAGTGTGTATGGGAAGATAATCAGATTGAAATGTAATCATATTTTATACACAAGTGTATGTATGCCCCCCCCCCGTTTTTAACGGAATTTTGAACCTGAAGAATATACAAAATATATTATTTACGGAAAAGAAAAGTGTCGTCCGAAGCTATAAAAAGCGTACACGGACGGTAGGAAAAATATGAATGTGGAAAAGACATACAGAAGGCAAAGAAAGACAGATTTTTATTACAAAATAACCATTATGCATTATTTTTGCTGTCATTCGGGGGCGAAGGGTTTTCCGCTATTTCACCACTATTTTTTATTAATATATGGGAAACAATCTGGAAAATGTTCGCGGTTTTTCTTTTGGAGAGTTGCATTGGATATACATTTTATTTGGATGCAGGAAAAAATTAACGTTCTCAGAACTATGATGAAATTGTTCACAAGGTTCTATTTTACTACATAATTGCTTAAAATGTACTTGATCCGGGGATAGAGAATGATAAGCTATGTTAGTTTTGTGATGGAATCGTTGTTATTTCTAAATACCCATAGAAGCCAGTTGCCCAGAAAATTTAGTTACTCGAACGGGATAGATCGAACCTAAAGTGCATAATGACCCTGCGAGAAAACCCCGAAAAACGTCTGAAACCACGGAGTTTTTCAACCGAACTTTTGAAAAAAAGAAGAAGTGCTAAAATTAAGAAATTTGCGAGAGAAAGAAAAATAAAACGAAAGCACCGAAAAACGAGAACGAAATGTCAACCAATCAATGAAAATGATTGCACAAACAGTGCAAAATGCACATTCCCGCACAAAGATATCTCACTGTTTCTTCTCCTCCATTTGCTACCAAAACGGTCTCAAAATAGAGCTGTTGTTTTTGCTTTTGCTCAAGATGGATGCTTTCTCTCTTTGAGAAATGTGTGCTCATTTTGAGGGAAAAGAGAAATAGACGAATTTGGGAATTGGGGCTACGGTAAGAGTAGGAGGGAGGCAATAAGAATGAGAAAAAAACTTTTTTTTTGTTTTTAATGATGATGTTGAATGTTCAATTGTTTCTCGAAGAAGAAGAAAAATTTGACAAGTCATTTTAGTGAGCCGAAGTGACACTTTTCTGAAAATGTTTTATATTATTTTTTCGGTTTCCCTCTTCTTTTTTGATTGATGATGGCAATTTTCTTTTAAGAAAAAATAAAAGGTATACGGTAAGTTTTTCTAAAAGAAAGATGATGATGATCTTGATATGAAATAGAAACGACAAAACGAATGCGAGCATTTATATTTTGAGATTCCTATTTCGACAGGAAAGCTTTAGGTCCTAAATCTTCACATATCGGTATGACAAAAATTAATAAATTGCAGTATCTGGGTAGGAAACACTTTTGAATGCTAAATGTTTGTAATTCCATTGCACCTTGCAGCCCCGGAACATAATGGATATCTAATTTGAAGATTATTAATTATTTCCCTAGTAAAAAATATGAAAGAAAGCGTTTTGATAGCCCTGAAAAATGAATACCGTAGCAAATAGCAAAATGAGCAGCAATAACAAAAGGAGAAGAAGGAGGAATAAGAGCATAAATGAGTCACAATTGAAAGAGCCCACTCGCAAATTAACACGTTTTGTCCTATTCAACAGTCGGTCATCTGTCTAATAGGATTTATGTTTCTATAACTAACAGGATTGGAGGAGAACTACCATCCAATTCTTTTTCATAGAAAGAAGTTTTGTTTGACATTTTTGTTATTGGTTTGTCCACTTGACCTGAGAAGGGCACTTTCTGACAAAAATAGTTGATTTTTTTTTGAAGTTGTGAGGGTTGCAAAACTTAATGAAACTAAAAATTATGTTCTGTGTGAGAAATTAAACTTCACATGTCGAAGTACATTGTTAAAAAATACAAGATTGTCCAAAAAAAGCAGCAGTTTCTTCAAAAAACTATGATTCGTTAGATCTTAACCTTTCTCAGTGAAAAATCTTGTAATGATCTTATCTACTTAACAGCTCGAAGCGGCGCTAAAGATGAAAAAAAGATAAAATTGTATAAAACTTCGATCTTTTTCGACAGAAAAGAACATTGTTTGTTCAAAAGGTTAAAAATTGAACGTCTGGTACTAATGAATTAATTTGTATCGTAAATCAATAAGAAAATGCTCCAAAATGTTACTCAAGAAAAACTTTTGCTCATAATCATCATCATATATCTCGGTTATAATGAATGCGTGATGGGAAAATGAATCTGAATAATAGAAGTTCGGGTAATTCGACAACAGATGAATATCTTTTGATGTAAATTTTTGGAATAAAACATTCGAAATCTATATACTGACAAAATTTTATGAATAAAGAAAATGGGACGTTGACACTTTTTATGAATGTGTTGTCTCTCCTTCCTGGATTTTTTGAATAATTAAAATTTTTTGGGGCTTTGTGAAAAGTGCTTTTGGCTCATTGTGAAACATGGAAGACTAAAAAAATGAGAATATATTTTCCTGCTGAATTCTTGATTTGAATTTATTATTTTTATAGTTTTGTTTTTAAACTAACAGGATGGATATGATAAGTTCATTGACAACATGGCCGTGACATCATGGAGAAAAAAAACGAATATCATTAGAAAAAGTGATACTTATTTTCATTAGTGACACCGTACTATTTTTTAATTGTTTATTTTTATTGAGAAGAACCATATAAATATATGAATTTAGGAGAAAACATATTTCTTAATTTAGAGATGAACCATGTTCGCGTGAAAATGAAATGTTATTGCTCGAATTAACCGCCGCTTTAAAAGAAATTTTTTAAAATCTCGCACGAAAACTTAAGAAACTTATAGTTTTGTAGTTTTTCGTAACATTAAAATTGATTTCATTCACTTAAAAACGCTCAATAAATCTGGGTCTCCGGTCCACATTAAGAATGCAAAAAAGAAAAGATAAATTAGATTTGTGTTCAGTTTTTGCTTGGAAAACCACCCATATAATAATGAACTCTAAAAAATTACGAAAAATGCAGTTTTTGATTGATTGAAAAGCAAAAATGTAGCAAAAACGAGAGGTTAGATTCAAGAAAGATAGTGGAAATGAGAGCCAAGAAAGAAGAAAAAAAGGTCGACTATAATGATCTAAAAAAGATCTCAAGGACAAATAAGGAGAGAAGATTGAAAAGAAAGCACAGGTAGTCAGTAGATCTGAATTAGATTCCGATATATACAAATGTTGTATAATAAATGAGTAATATATATATTTATATATTGTATAATTAAAAATGACCGAAAACTGTAGAGAAAGATGGCTATAAATATTAGAACACAAGGCTGGTTGTAAATCATACGAGGTTAACGAGATATGGAGAAGGAGGAGAGAGAACGTTTAGAATCTTTCCTCGAAGAGTCGGATAACCTTGAGGATCAAAAAATAAGACAAAAATAAATTTAAGCGTTGAATTTTCGTTTAATGATCTCACTTTTAGGAAAGAAACTTCAATTAATTTCTTCGCTTATGAAAAACTGAAATTATTGTTATACAATTCCTTTGAAGTTATTCAAAAGTTACTTAGTTTTTAAAAACTTCTCTAAATAAAAACATGAAAAACTATTTTTGAATTTCTTGCGTTTAAACAATCATTAAAATAATTTTACCAAAACTTCTTCTACGCTGAGATAGATGCTCCTTTTTGCCTAATATTACTTTTTTGAATAAGAATAACATCCAAGTTCGGGAATTGAGCAGCACTACGCTCTTAACTTATGAACCTTTAAAATTTCACATTTTCAATGAACGCCAGTGTGAACACTGGTAGGAAACAAAATAAATTTTCAAAAACATTGTATCCTGTTTTCAAATTAAAACGGAATTCGAGCTTTTTTGTATCTACAATAAATTATTTTTTAAGAAATCCTTTTTTTCTAGATAAATGGCCAAAAATGGGACGTTCTCGTTGATCATTTTTCACAGTCAGGAAAAAATTAAGTATGTATCCAATATAAATAGAATGAATATTAGGAAAATACGAAAACGAAATGAAATGGTAGTAAGTGAGTGAAAAAATGTAAAATTTGTAAATTGAATTGCATAATTTTTGGTGATAACGAGTGGGAGTACATAAAGAAAGCTTTTCCTAAAATGAGAAAAAAGAGTGGCACAAACCGCACAACTTAGAAATTATTTTATTTGATTTTCTTGTGACATACTAATGTAAGGACACATTGTTTTTGGAATGATATAAACATGTTTTATTGGATTGCTTTTTGAAAGCGAGAAAAGTTTGTGATATGATGTCGAGTTTTGAAAAAAAAACAACGTAATCGAGAAGTAAATTTTTTCAGTGTGTTTAAAATCTTAGTACAAATTTGATTTCTATATAGAGTTTTCAGAAAAACAAAGTAAAACATTTATCTGCAGGAATAAAAAAATCGTCAGTGAGTATTTAATTTCCACAGCGAGGAACAAATTTCTACAACATTTGAAAACTTTCAAAAGTCAATTTTTTGAACACCATTTTTAGTGGTCATGTTAGATTTGGAAAAATACAAAAATATTGATTTAAAGGGACGGATTCCCGATTTTGAGAATTCTTGGTTAGATATAAATCAAGAAAAAAAAGCAGCAAAGATATGAAAAGTAGTTTTGTGGCTGACTTGAAGAAGGGGAATTGGCTTTGGATGCCCTAATGACCTCGATATAATGTAATGTGTAAGTATCTAATACATATAGATTGTATTTATGTATCTAACAACAATAAACAAAAAAGAAAAGAATTCATAAATTTATACTATTTCTATTTGATAAAAATATTTGGTCAGTAAAACATTTGGGTTTTGAATTCAAATGAGTCTTATCAAAAATAAGAATACAATGAAAATTAATTTTTTTTCAGTTAGAAATGATAAAAAATAAATTTTTATGTATTTTAGAATAGTGAATTGTCGAATACGAAGTGGAAAAATTCTGTAATTTACTGCGATCTGTTTTCTCAAAAAACTTCCAGCAAAAAAAAAGAAAACGGAAAAAAAGCTACGAAAAGGATTAAGGAAAATAAATGTATATTTTGAGTTGTCGTCTTGAAATTTTACTGATTACATTAAGTACCACACGATCTATGAGAACTATATGTTTCTTCAAAGCTGCCAGCTTGAGAAACAGCACGACATTGAGAAACAGCACGAAATAAAGAAGTAAAGAATTAGAAAAATAAAAAAGTTCCGAATAGTTTGTTTCATTTCTATCTCTGCTCTTCTCATTTTTCGCCCTTTCAAAATGTAATACATCAATCTATTGCGCATCTCTCTTCTATCTACCGTACACCAAGTTCACCTTTACTATTTCGCGGTGGTCAACACAATACATGAATATACTCGAAATAATGTCTCTTTTCCGCACCTCTTTTTTCCTATTACTATGAAACTCTTCTAAAGATGAGACTGTCACGTAGATAGGCAGAAACAAACGAAATAAAACAAAGATTAGGCATCAAAAAGAGAAAAACAAGAAGAGGATCCGAGGGAATGTCCAAAAAAGAATGGAACGACACCAATGAATGAGTTCAGGGTCATTTTATATAGGTGTGAGGGCAAAACTTATGTAGAAACTTAGAGAACTAGAAACGTACCATTTATACTTTTTGATTGATCTTTTGACGAGATTAAAAGACAAAAAGAAGTGAACTTAGAATTCTTAATTGTTGAGAAATATGGGGAATGACAAATAATAGCATTTAAAAAGTTCTAAATTCCGTAAACTTTTGAAATCTTATCAGTTCGATGGAGATCTCTTTTTTAAAAATAAAAATTTTATGACTACTTCACAATATTTAAATTTCGAAAAATCAACAGTCTATTCAGAAGGCTGAAATTTTACAGATACATTCGACTTTTTCTATACTTCTTTCAAAATCAGATTTTCAAATGGTTTTTTAATTAAAAAATTATAAATTACCCAAGAAAAATGGTATATTAAGTTTTATTGGGATTCAAGTTAGAATCGGAATTTAGTTTTTTTTACTTCATAAATTAGTTTACTTCATAAATTTTCAAGATATCAACGCGCTAATTTCCAGAAACATAGAAAATTTTAAAAATAAACTGTTTTTATATGAATGTGCATTCAATAGTTTCTCTATATATTTATGCGTTTCGATTCATCATTATTTAATCGTTTCTATGTGAACTTGCAGAATAATACATACATATGTTTGGGAAACAGCCACTAACAGCATCCTCATTCTTTCTGTCACATTTACATTTTTGTTTTCCAGACGAATTATTTTTGGAAGTGAATCTGATACTAAAAGTATTTTTTCGGAAAGTTAAGCGTCGAAGCTGAGAAGTAATGTCTGTTGTTAAGAATTTGGTGCTTATAACGTTCCACATAACGAATTTAAAAAATTTCAGCAGAGTGTCAAAGCTTTAACAAAATATAAGGATTAACCTGATCAGACTGAAAATAAGTAAAGTTTAAAATTAAAATTTGTGACACGATAAAAGACAAGTTATAAATTTTACAGTCGCGAAAAACTCCTATTTTTAAAGGTCTCTTTCGTCATATTTAATAGATTTCATGGTCCGAAAATTTCGGAATATCTTAAGTTGCCTCGTAAATTTGAAGAAAATAGATTCTGAATATCAAAAACTCACCTAGGATTTGTATCTTTTGAATAAAATTGAGACTAAAGGACAAGAATTGCTTTCATAAGGAGGTGAAAACTAACAATTCACAGGCTCCGGATTTTAGTTCATTTAAAGATACTAGCACTTCGAAAATCAATGACTCACGCCAAAAGATGACGGGTCCCAGCGCTTAAAAAAAACTTTTCACACAGATTCTCTCTCTCCCAAAAAATAGGGAGGCGGAAATGAAAAAACCGCTGACTGATTTGAATAATCGAACTTTTTTTGGTTCGGACTTTTTTTGAGAAAAAAAGAAAAAAATGAAGTAGCGGCAAAGCAATTCGAAATATGCACAATATGCAAGTAGAACGAGGAAAAAGTAAGGAACGAAAAATTTGAAAGAGAAAACGAAAGTCAGAAAACCTTTGGTACATATGTACACACATATGGTCCTCATTTTTGCATTTAAACCCGCAAATGATTGGGCGAAAGAGATCTAAAAGATCTGAATGAAAAAGAACAAAAAACAATAATATGAAGTAGTTATAAATGAGGAAATAAGGCGGTGAATTCTTTTGATATTTTCTTGGAGTTTTTTGGAACATATTGATGTATTTATTTATTTTTTGACTCCGTAAGTTAGAATATCAAAAAATCTGTTGTAAGATTGTATTTTTAGTTTTTTTTTAAGTTCATAGGAAACTTTTTATAATTCAAGATGTTAAAGACAGTGGATCAGTTAATTTGATCCTACCAGATTTCAGATTTAATTTGAATGAGGCTACATGGTATTGTTCTTTGGACCAACTGGGCTCCCATTCGAATTTTGATTTTTCGCCTTGAATTTGGATCGTGTTAACTGACCACCTGCCTTTAATACACCTTAAAAACCTTAAAACGTTAGACAAGTGGTTTATATTTTAAATAGTAAAATTTCAAAACGCAATAAATTTGTAAATTTTCAAAATATTTTTGAGCTTCCAAAAATCGAATCTTTAACGCTCTTTTTGAAGTATCCTGAAATTTCATTTTTGAACAGGAAATAAAAAAGAATTAACGGAGGAAATGTATATAAATTCAACAAAGCAAACTTTTCTATCAAAAACTGTAAAAAAATCCCTTCAATAATATGAAATTTAAAACAAAAATGATGAACTATGAGTATAAAGTACATAAACAAAATCTTAGATTATTTTCATTTGTTTTAATCCATTTTTATGGGGCCTATTCTGAGGGAAACCGAATGTTGTATTCCCATTTTACAAGCTGAAAGATTATTAGAGAAATAAGGGGTAAATGTGTCCTGAGTGACCTAGTTTTTGGAAATGAAAAGAATGAAGAAGATGGCAAACGGTTGGAAGGAATGAAGATTTGGTAGAGGCAAGGGTATGCTGACCCTATGATGATCCGGCCTTGAACCAAAAACCGTGCCACCTTTCATGCAAGAAAATTTTGTTCCTGGAAAAAATATTTTGGTAGTTCCTTTATAAAAAAAATATTCTGGTGTCACCGTGAAGAGAAATAAATTTGGGGAAAGTGATGTGTAAAAAAAAAGTGAGGCAAAAGTTAAAAGCCTTGGAACTTGGTGCGAACTCAAAAAATCCAAACACAGATAGATTGTTTCCATGTTGTTTTTTGTGCTAAGTCCGTTCAAAATTTGCCCTTGCACAACGTGAAATAGTCTTACTTACAATAAATTGTTTCGGAAAATCATCCTTAACTGGTGGTTTTGAAGCGATAGTATTCGCATATACAATGTTAAATTTTAACATTCTGAAAAAAGCAATATTTTAGAGTCACATAAATCGGAACAGTTTTCTCATCGTGTGAAAATTGCAAGTTCGTTAGTGCGTTGAAATAATTAAAACAACTGATAGTATGTCTAACAAAAACATTTTGAAAAAAATATAGTGAATGGTCATAGTGTGGTCATTGGATACTTCTTCTTCTTTCTTTCTTCTTTTTTTCTTCCTTTCGGGTTGCTTTACCTCTCAAAATCTCTAAACTAAACATACTATTTGTCCCATATTTTGCATTTGCTCTTTGCATCCCGCTTTCATCTTTAGTGTAGATGTATGTGTCCTGTGTGGGAATGGGAATAAAAGATGGGGGAACACACTCTAGCTCCTTTTTCTTATTGTGTATTTATGTGTACTCAACTCATTTTTCTTCTTCTATGGTTTTTCCGACATCTCACCGTAAAGTTTTTGGCTTTAAAAAAAAGCTGAATTAGATTAAAAATAATAAACAGTAACGGAAATGGACTGCAGAACCCAGATATAAGGGGTTTTTATTTTTTATGGGATTTTCATTATTTTTTGCAATACTTTATCAATGATTAATGGGGTTTTCGTTAAAGATGTTACGATCTGAAAATATTGAAAGTCCTTTAAAAATTAGATCCAGTTGGGAAAATTAGCGGTTGAAAAGTATTCGAAAAATAATAGTAAAGTACAGTATTGAAGACGAAAACGAAGAAGAATAAGTGGAGAAAGAGAATAAGAAAGGTTGTAAATATTGAAGCTGGGTAAATCAATTGAGTAAATAAAGGATGAAAGGAATATTATTATAAGAATTTATGAATTGATCAGAAAGAAAATTGTAGAGGAAATAGTCCTTCTTTTACACATACTAGCTTAAAGTTTCAATAAAACTGGTAGATATAAGAAAATAATATATTTACACTCACAGGAAGGAATTGTAAACTCAAGAACATATTTTCCAGGTTAACAGATTATTAATTTTAGCAGCTAATATGCATAAGCTAGGAAACAAGTTTTTGAATCTCAAAGTCCGAAATTTTAAAAAATTAACCTTTAAGCTTTAACATAGTCCAATCACATATTGGTCCTATTTTCCATCAATTTGAGGAATTTTACTTTGTTTAAAAACGTCTTTTTTAGACAGAGGTCTCATGTAAACGCTTGCCCTGAGTTTGCACACCTCTCTGACAGGAAATGGTTTTGGCAAAAATTAAATGTTTAAATTGATGCAGGTAACCGACGATAGAGTATAAGATTTTTAAAAATTGAAAAAAAAAAGGAAATTGATTTGCTTTGTGAATTTCTATTGAAAACGCTACTACAAACCGTACCGTGCACCTACAGTGTCTTTCAACTGTGCCTTGTTGTTGAGCCACTATTCTTTTCCTTCTTATTCCACCACTTTTCTTCCTTTTTTCTGTCCATTCCATTCCACCACTCATTTTCACTCACTAACTCTCGAGCCGACCGATTGACTCTTTGCCTTCGTTTCTCCCCATTTGTAAATATCCGATCACATATATACACAAAACAGTGACTGAATATGACAGTGGATGATGAAGGTGGGGGTAAAGGGAGGGGGGGGGGGGGGGTGCCTGGTAGGTGAACGAAACAATAGGGCAAACGTTTTGAGCACTTTTCTTTCCAACCAACCCTCACTCGGTCAGATACACACAGTTTCCACTCTTTTTGAGTTATTTACAATGAAATCTTTTTACGGTTAAAAGAAGGGACTAATCACATTCGATGTTTTTAGTGAACACAACTTTCTGAAAACACACTATGTCTTTAAATATTTTTGGATGGAGAAATAAAATTTACCAAACAATATTTATGCGCAACAGAACAAGAACTTTGGTAGCCCTGAGCCGGCCCTCATGCAACCGCCTTCCACAGGGCCATCCATCGGCCCTAGGGCCGGCCGGGCCGAACTTTCTTCGCGACAAGTCTGAAGGAGACTATATGCGGGCAAACCTCTGTCCAAGCAACACACTGTGGCAGAAGAGGAAATCCTACCTTTATGCCGCCGTTTGCGAGAGGACAATTAAATTAGTGTATTTCTTTAATGTTTCAAATTCATTCAGTGCTAGACGCATCAGCCATATACTGAAAAACTAGGCATCTCGTGTTTTTAGTTGCTATAGTCCACGTTCGCTATAATCTCATTTTCGCGAAATTTTGAGTTCAAACAGTTTTTCGATCAAGAAATCGTTCCCCCGATGCCGTTTTGGAAAACTTTTTTTTCTGAATAGCGAGTTTTCACGGCTCCTACAAAATAAAATATGTTTTTTTGCTCACCCATCGGTCAATTTATTGGGGTCAAATATTTCCCATTACGGTACATCTTCGCTTGCACTTTTCGAGGACAAACAATTTTTGTTCTCCTTAGTTTATAGGGATGTCGACAAAGTAGCTCCGAAGTTTAAAGATGGACTCGATCTCAATGAAGGGTTTTCCCCAATTTAATTTTAGTTTTTTTGTACATAGTCGGGATTTAAGATCTTGTTTAGTGAACTTTATTTTAAACAGAAACGTTTTATTTTTTAATTAAAAATTCGGAAGACAAAAAACTAAATTTCTAAAATTCTCTACTCCAAAGAAATCATTTCAATAAGAAATTTAAAAAAAAATTAACGTGGACATTTAGAAAGTTTTTTCCAACACACTTACATTTATGATTGTTCAACATTTAAACATTTTAGATTTGAAATATTCTACAGTTTGACAGGACGTTAACTTTATTCAAATTTTCTAGTCGGGGAAAAGTGAGTAACATTTAGTTTCTCTACAACACGACAATTAGTATTCCTTTTTGTAAAAAAAAAATGAAAAATGTGTACAAAAAAGCGACATCAGCAGGCGGCTCATTTGTTTCGTAAAGACAACAGAATACACAAAATATTTTTTAAATGGAATGAGAACAAGTGGAAGAAACATACAAATGACGAGCAATGACAAATTTGACATTTTTGACTCCGTTTTTATTTTCAAAAAAAATTTCGCTTTATTATTTAAAAATCAAATTTGAAATTAGGGACTTTATTTATTTCGGGTTTTCGGTAGACATCATTTGTACATATGAATACAATTGTAGAGATGCGACTACGACGCTCCACCGCTACGCGTTGTCGCTAGATATAAACAACGACCTTGTGTTTTTTTGCACTGAATTCGTTATTTTGGGGCTTTTTTTATTTTCTCAAAAACTCTCTTTCATAACATAAGGAAACTTTCTGGAATAATACTTGTCATCTTGCACATCTTTTGAGACCACTATCATTATCCTTGAAAGTCTTTAAACTAACGATTTGATGGTTTTAAGGCATTTTAGAGGTTTTGTTCTAAAAAAAGTTTTTCCTAATGGACCTCTCCAGAAACTAAAAACAACGCAAAAAATAGCAAGAAATTCAATGCAGAAACGTGGAAACAATTGCAAAAAATAGCTGTCGTTTAAATTAAATGTTTTTTCACGTTTCTGCATTGAATTTCTTGATATTTTTACGTCGTTTTTAGTTTCTGGGTAGGTCCATAAAAAACTCTTTCATAACTTACAAGGGAAGTGCGCGAAGTCACCATCGCCAATCGAGTTGAAACCTACACCATTCGATAGAGCTTTAAAGCTAGGTCTAGAATCCGTTTTAAAAGTCTGCCGGTTCGACCTGTGAGCCGGTGAAACATGGGCTCAAAGTTCCTTGAGTTGAAAAAGAGGCGAGTATATAAGCGCACCTGAACCCATCTACTCCATGTGGCTGCGTGGTCAAGTGGGTTAAGCACTTGCCTATGAAAATATTTTCCAAAAGTTCGATTCCAACCGGTTGGTAATTGTTTTGCATACTTTTTTATTTTTGTTTTTTTTGTTTAAAAACGTTTTAATAAAACAATTTTGAATGAAAATAGTAATATAAAGATTTTGATTATTGACAACGGTGAACATTTACAAATTACCAAAATTACAATTGACAAATGAATAACGATGAAAAATGATTAAAATGGGCAAACTTGTAAATTGTTTTATTAATACGTTTTTAAACAAAATAAAACAAAAAGAAAAAAGTATGCAAAACAATTACCAACCGTTTGGAATCGAACTTTTGGAAAATATTTTCATAGGCAAGTGCTTAACCCACTTGACCACGCAGCCACATGGGGTAGAAGGGTTCAGGTGCGCTTATATACTCACCTCTTTTCCAAGGAACTTTGAGCCCATGTTTCACCGGCTCACAGGTCGAACCGGCAGACTTTTAAAACGGATTCTAGACCTAGCTTTAAAGCTCTATCGAATGGTATAGGTCTCAACTCGATTGGCGATGGTGACTTCGCGCACTTCCCTTGTTAATAAAACTTTCCAAAGAAATATTCGCCGAGAAAGAAATATTCGCCGATTTTAAACTAAAATGTGATGGTTTTAACGCAAGTTTTGGATTTTTGTGTCTAATGGGCCTATCCAGAAACCAAAAATTCTACAAAAAATCGCAAACAAATGCAAAAAATTCAATGCAGAAACTTGCAAAAAATTGGAAGAAATGACGAAATTTCAATATTTTGCACCCGATTTACGAGAAATCTACGGTAATCGTTGATATAACGCGTTCTTACTATAACATTAAATGTTCGATTTTTTAGGATTTTTAGTTTCTGGATAGGTCCATAAAAAATTACTCTGATGTTGTTAAACTTCTGAATGAGTTTAAGAGGCAGTGGGGGGTTCGAACCCCGGTGTCAGAAATCAAACGAGAGATACGAGGGGACGAAACGAGACACAAAAGCGCGTGAATGACACAGAGAAAGGTTAGAGGTTGCTAATTTTAATTTTTTCGCGTTAAATCGGTTCGCCTTTTTCGCTCTAAATCGGTGGCGATTACAAGATAATGGACTGCCTAATCATAAAAATAAGTGTTTTTATGGATCATTGAAAGGTATTCCTCCCAATAGTAGTGCACTCTCCTTTCACAAGGGAAGTATACGAGCAAATGTTAATTGTTTTGAATGGGAGATAGCTCATTGGAAAGATCATATTCTTGTCTACAAGGTAGCGTTTTCATTTTTTGCCGATGGACTCCTAGGAGCTTTTTATGGTCCCTCAAAGTTTTTGCCCAAATTTACTTCATTTTTCGCTCTAACATATATTTGGTAAATCACATGTAGTTTTCAACCGACGTGGTGGTGCAGCGCCAGTGTGTTTGACTGATAAGCATGAGGTCGAGGGTTCGAACCTAGCCTATTTTTGGTTTTGTTTTTTTTGCTGCTTTTGTGAAGTTTCAAGAGTGTTAAATTCCTGTTTTCAAATTTTTCGAAGCGGCGAAATTCTGTATTTGCGTTGAAATCCCATCAAACCTTTTTGGGGCTTCAGGACAACATAGGCGAAATTTTACAGTGCGTCGCAAAATTCCAAAGGGTCCCCCCCATGGAAAAATTATGAAAAAAATTTTTTTAATTTAAAATCTCCCCATATTATCAGAGGGAGTCTTACTAATGAATATTTCGTGTTTCCCAAAATATTAGCCATCTTGTGGACCTATGGGCCACGTAGCAATAGTTCAAAAACCTTCAGTCCCATACACAGCAAACTGTTTCCTGTATTGGAAAGCGCGATAGGCTAAATATTTATTAGTAAGACTCCCTCTGATAATATGGGGAGATTTTAAATTTAAAAAACATTTTCAAAATTTTTCCATGGGGGGGGACCCTTTGGAATTTTGCGACGCACTGTTAAATTTCGCCTATGTTGCCCTGAAGCCCCAAAAAGGTTTTATGGGATTTCAACGCAAATACAGAATTTTGCGCTTCGAAAAATTTGAAAACAGGAATATAACACTCTTGAAATTTCGCAAAAGCAGCAAAAAAAAACAAAACCAAAAATAGGCTAGGTTCGAACCCTCGACCTCATGCTTATCAGTCAAACACACTGGCGCTGCACCACCACGTCGGTTGAAAACTACATGTGATTTACCAAATATATGTTAGAGCGAAAAATGAAGTAAATTTGGGCAAAAATTTTGAGGGACCATAAAAAGCTCCTAGGAGTCCATCGGCAAAAAATGAAAACGGTTCCTTGTAGGCAAGAATATGCTCTTCCCAATGAGCTATCTCACATTCAAAACAATTAACATTTGCTCGTATACTTCCCTTGTCAAGCAAGACCTTGTCCACGATCTCTCGCCAAAATTTCTCAGTCCGAGGCGAAAGCGTATGCACGCTCTAACATACCGTGCGTTTTTCAAAAAAATATCCTCATTTTTACAGTATAAATAGTCCTGAATTTATTCCATTGAAATATTTCTAAAAATGACAAAACACTCGAAATACATGTGTTATAGATAAAAGAATGTTAAGGCAGTTATTGTCAATTCAAATATTCTTGATCATTGCGTTTTGAGGGCTGCTCAACCGCACCGGCGATTTGAGTTGACACATATCATCATAATGTCAATTTTACCATTATAAAACAATCAGAAAATCCTGATGAGTACCCAAGTCACCCTTATTCTTTTCTTTGTCCTATTACAACCGAGGTTATACTGCTCCACAACGAACGCGAAAACTGGTCTGTGACGAAAAATGTCAACACAGCGAACAAAAAAATATTTTGAAAGAAGTGCAAAATGCATGAAAAAAGTTCAATAGAAAAGTTTATTTTTTAATTCTTATTCATAATTTGGAGAATTTAACTATTTATGTTAATGTTATATTTCTTTTTCCTTCCCCCAAGTTGCAAATTTTGAAAGAAGTGCAAAGGGCATGAAAAAAGTTCAATAGGAAAGTTTATTTTTTAATTCTTATTCATAATTTGGAGAATTTAACTATTTATGTTAATGTTATATTTCTTTTTCCTTCCCCCAAGTTGCAAACTTTGAAAGATATCGACACGTTTTTGATCCAGATCATATACTCGAAGTATTGTCAAGATAAAAATTGCTGGCCGCTCGTTTTGCGGAGTGTCGTTGGGAATTTCCTCCCAACGCGCAAGACCAATTGAGAAATTTGAATTTGAGCGCGTTGCGAGGAAATTCCCAACGACACTCCGCAAAGTCCAGAAATTTTTATCTTGACAATACTAATGTACTCTGAAAAGGTAATGTTCTGGACTGCGACCTGTTTCGACAAGAAAAACTGAGCATTCTTGGGAAAAACGTCGAAATGATTTCTATAGAGCGCGTTTTCTCTCATATATTGAGTTCGAAATATTATAAAACATTGTTCTGAACTCAATCGTGATTGAAAACTGACTTCTTTTCTGAAAAATTTCGGAAAAGTGACAGTTTTTCACTTTTTGTGTTTATTTCTTCTTTTTGGTCATCATTTCCGAATGGAAAAGCAATTAATGGCTTCTGAAATACTCAATGAATATCAATGACGGTTCTAAGTGGTCGCACATCAGAAAAAGAATCAACTACAGGTGTAATTTCAAATTAAATTTCAAAAATGTTCAATTTTTCATACGTCGCAGTATGTTCTTGTTTGTTTATACATGGACTTAGTTGATTTTAGTCCAAAACAGAAAAACAACAATCTTTGACAATCTATTCATGTTGGGACATTCAGCCGCTGTTGCTCATCGAAATTTGTGCGATGCGACGGCACGGTCACCCTCAAATACGAAATGGTGAACTTGATGGTTCCATCGCTTCAAAGAAGGTGACTACGATCTCTCGAACAAGCCAGGATCCGACCGCCATCAGCTTGAAATCGACGAGCGTTTCCAGAAGGAGCTGGAGGAAGAGCCCAGATCAAGTGTTCGTGAAGTGTCGTCGGCTACACAAAACAACAATACACCACCACCTCCGAGCAAGTGGAATGGAGCCAAGTTTGGTCAATTCGTTATCTGAACATCTTCCAGAGCGAGCCACTGTCACGTCGGATATATAGTAAGGACTTTGTCCCAACTGATTATCATTTGTTCCGCTCACTTCAAAACTCTCAAAGATTTGAAGTTCGACGACCGAGCGCACCTGGAATCGTGCCTTGATGACTTTTTCGCCTGTCAGCCCTCGGAATTCTACGCAAAGGGAATAACTTCCGCTGCGGTGGCACGAGGTCATCCAACAACATGGTCAATATATCCTCATTGATAATTTAATAAATTTTTGTTTGAAAAATAAATTTTTATTTTTTAAAAAATCTCGGGACACCCTAATAAATCCACGGATTAATCTAATAACACCACACCAGACAGTATAATTCTTGTGGTGGTACAGATACACGCTTTAGTGCCAGTGTGTATTCGACAAGAATTGCTGAGAAAAGCAGTAGCAAATAGTTCGAAATTGTAGAGTGTCCCAGTATCGAAACACTGCTGATCATTGGTCTGTGTCTCGTTTATGTAACACCCAATTTTCCTCACTTTTTGCATCTATCTTTCTCTGTTCCCTCTTAGCCGACAGCACGTTCTTTTTACGTTTCTTTCCTCTTTTCCTTCGGTCGTGGCGGCAGTCAAAGCAAGACCAAGGAGAAAAATGTTGTGGTTTTGTGCGTTTTCAATTTTATTTCGTCTCTGCTTTTATTTCAATCCCACAGTTATATTCAGTTATCTGAGTTATTTTACTTTATTTGTAAATATCCATTGAAAAATTAGAATTATTAGATTGAAAATTCCATGAAATTATCTAGAAAAAATCGATATTTCACTTATGAAATGTATCTCAATTATTCTTGCGAAAATGTTTTCCCTTTCAATTTTTTAGAATTCGGAGTTTTTTGTGGACAACGAGAAAAGTGTTTCTTTAATTAGAAGAGTGATTGTAATTGAATGCATATGAATGGAAATCGATAATAGTTTCAAGCTACTTTTCTTTGTTTCAATAAAGAAAACCGGTTGTTAAATGAACTTCGAACTTTCTGATAATTTTTTAAAAATTTATAAAGTTTCTACAACGATATTTTTACAGATTGGTGGCTACATTAATTTCAATGGCGAAAAATAATAAAAAATGTGCAGATTTTCCGAACTTTGGGGATTTTTCGAACTTTTACAAGATGTGAGTTTTTATTTCAAATTTCTCCATCGAACGAAGCTGGATCGATTGATAAGTTAATTTTATATCAAAACAATGACACAAAAATATGACAACCGTAATATAACTTTCAACCCGCACTACATGCTTTAAATTTAAATACCTGCGACATTTTTATTAGATAAACTTAAAATCCAAATCGATTTAAATACACTTCAAACCTGCAAAGATTATTCTCAAAAATATCACTTTAGTCGATCAAAATGGGATATTCCTATCATTGATATTCTGTCAAATGTTTATGAATGGTCGTCAAATCTTGAACCGTCGAGTGATAATCTTCCGTTACCGTTTGTTTCTCAAAATGAAGAGGTTATTTGGTCATATCTGAAGCATCAGAACAAACATTTGGAAGGATTTCATAGAAAGAATAGAGTAAGTTAAAATACGATTGTTTCGAAATATTAGAACATTTTTAAAGGGTATTCTTAATGAATTGATCGGCAAGGATTTTATCGCTATTAATGAGAAGAAAAAAGTGATCTCAAATGGCGACGAGGAAGAAAACGATCATTTTGACGAGGATAACATTGAATTTGACGATGAAGAGGATATTGAGGATGAAGAAGAGGAAGAAGATGTTGATTTGTTGAACTTGAGGTAATATTTTTAATAATTATAAATTAACATTATTAATTCCAGAGCTGAAGACTTGAAAGATTTGGAGCGAGAACTAGAGGAAATGGAAAATGAAGAAGATAAAAATGAAAAGTCAGACCCAACGGCGAAAAAATATCGGAAATCAGTGGTTGACGATGAATTTTTCTGGTAAGCAAAGAATACATTTCGTTTTCGATCATTTAAAAAGTATATATTTGTTCGCCTTTCAGTCTGGAAGAAATGCACGAATATATCAAGAAAGCAGAGAGAAATGGAGGAAAAGTTGCAGAAGATTTAATGTTCGAGGATGATGATAACTGGGACGGAAAGACAAACTATATATACGAAGACTTTTTTGGTGTAAAAGAGGAAATTGTTGGAAAAAAGAAAAGAAAGGTGGCTGATGATGAGGAAGAGGAACATAAGTACGTTATAAGGTCGGAATTTAAGCAGAAAACAGTTTTCAGGAAAGCTAAGAAAAAAGTTCGTTTTGCGGATGAAGAGGAAAAGGAAGATGAAGAAGAGGAGTTGGAAATTGAAGATGAAATGGATGACGAACAAGAAAATAACATCGAAGAGCCAGTATTACTTGGGGCAAATGTAGAAGATGAAAAAGAGATGTCAGCATACGGAAAACGACAAAGTCTGTTGAAGGAAAAGATTGCAAAACTGGAGGAAGAGAACTTAAAACCTAGAACTTGGGAGCTGAGTGGTGAGGTTGCTGCGGAACAACGAGAAACCAATACATTATTAGAGCAGCATGTAGATTTTGACCATGGTACTAAGCGAGGTAATATTTTCATAATAAATGTTCTGATAGATTATGATATTAATGATTGTGTTCAAAACAAAAACATCCCGCCAAAATTTCCTTTTTCAGCTCCCGAAGTTACTGAAGAATTCACCGATAAAATTGAAGAGATGATCAAGCAGCGAATTCGCGACAAAACCTTTGACGATGTTGTACGAGTGAAAAAAATTGAACAAAGTGGACCGAAATTCGAATCTCAAGCTTTAGAAGATATTTACAATAAAAAGACGTCATTAGCGGAAGTGTATGAGAAGGAATATCAACACAGCATAGGAGTGAGCAATTTATATTTCATAAAAAGTTTTAAAGAATACAATTTCTGCAGGCTGAATCTGGAGAAAAAACTGCGAAAAATGAAGCGCATGAACTAATCAAAACAAAAATGAGTGATTTGTTCAAATTCATTGATTCATTGACCCACTTTGAATACAAACCAGCAGAAGCGCGAGAAGATGTGAAGATTGTTTCGAATATGGCATCTTTGAGAGTTGAAGAAGTTGGTGCAATGGCATCGAGTGAGGCACAGTTGATGGCACCAGAAGAAGTAAAGAAGAAGGTGCGAGGAGATGTTAAAGGAGAGGAAGAGAGAGATAAGACTGATAAATTGAGAGAGAGAAGAAAGAAGAAGTCTAAACAGAGGTATAAAATAGTGCACTTTTAAAAAATATAAACAAGAAACATTTACATTTTAGGGCTATGGTTTCAAAGTTCGGAGAGGATAAAGTATTTTCGGAAAGAAAGGCTGAGAAGTTAAAAAAGAAGAATGCGTCAGAAAATGGAAATGAGACGACAGTCAAGTTGAAATCGAGCAACTTTTTCTCGAAATTGCAAGATACTGTTCAACAGGTTATTTTAAAAAAGTATTATTAAGTTGTACAAAATTCTTGGAAAAAGTGATTTTTTTGAAAGAGAAAACGCAAAAATTCAAAATTATTCGATTCGAAAAATTGGGCTGATGACGAACTCGTCTTGATGGACCCTTGGTTTTAGTAGCACAATTGAAATAAAATCTTTATTTTCCAACGTTTTGGTTTATAAAGCCATCATCAGGGAAATTGGTATAATCACCTATAATACAGAGTATTGAAAATTGGAAAAATTGAAAAAAATTGTAGAAAAAGTTAAAGCTTGTTTCGAAAAATATAAAATGTGATATCAGCAAGGTTTTCGAATTGTCAGTTAAACAATGATTTATAAATGCTTTATCATAATTCTTCATCGAAATTTGCAGAATTAAAGCGTCTTGTTTTTTGAAATTTATGAAATTTCTTTGTTCTTCAACCCAAAATTTTTAATATCTTTCAGGAAAAGAAAGCCATTGCCAAAAAGAAAGTGATCAAACGCCTGAAGACCGACAAAAACAGTGTTGCAATCAAACTTTGAAACCTTTGTTTTTTGTGTAGATGTTTTTGTTGATCATTGTTTTTTATTGTTATTGTTTTTGTTATAATTCGTTTTTTTACTTAAATTGAAAAAATATGTTAAACCTCGTAATTTTCACAATATCCCTCGAAGCTGGGTTTAATTATCCCGTCATTACTTTTAAAATCTATAAAACCATAAAAATAGTTTTTTCAGGGTTTTAACCAAACGTTAGATTTTCAGTAAAACATGAATTATGGAATGCCTGGTGGTCCATCTGGAGTTGGACCACCGCCGCCAGGTTCATCACAACAGTTACAACATCAGATGAGCAGCATCGCGGTATTTGTTTTTTTCTTCGCATTCGTTCAGAAATTTACAAATATTAGGCTGCGCGGACCCAAAAATTTCAACAATGCAACATGATGCTTCAAAATGGTCAATTAAGTCAACAAGAATATCAACAAACGATACAAACTGGTAATTGTTTTCCGTTTAAAACAAAACAATATTTTTTGTATTGTCAAGATAATAATTTCTGGCCGCTCGTTTTGCGGAGTGTCGTTGGGAATTTCCTCGCAGCGCGACCGCAACGCGCTAAAATTCAAATTTCTCAGTTGGTCTTGCGTGTAGCGGTCGCGTTGCGAGTAAATTCCCAACGACACTCCGCAAAACGAGCGGCCAGAAATTTTCATCTTGACAATAATAATGGCAAAAAAAATTAAATGCATAAATGGCAGAGAAATTCGAGAGAAAATCTATTCGGGAGACGACAATTAGGGAGAAATTTTGATTTCCGGAGGATGAAAGTGGCAACTAGAAAGAATGAATAAATGCCTTGAAATTATTGAATTGATTCAAATTCAATAACCAAACGATTAAATGTGTGTCACTTTAAAGGGATTCTTTACTGTTTTTGGGTTTCTATTTCATTTTCATCTTCTTCTTGATATTTGAAAACCTATACAAGAAAAATAAGTTTGCGAAATTTCCTTTTCTGGTACATGAAAAAGCACATTTACAGGATAAGGCGGCGAATGGCCGAAAAAATTTCAAAAACTCACATTCGCGTGCTCTCTCGCTCGCGGCCGGGCGGTTAGGCCATTCGCCGCCTTACCCGGTAAATGTGCTTTTTAGTGTACTAGAAACGGAAATTTCGATAAATTTTTTTGCTTCTACAGGTTTTCAAATACTGTGAAGAAGATGAAAATGGAATTGAAACCCAAATTCAGTAAAGAGTCCCTTTAAATAATTTTATGGAAAACATTTGTTTGTGTCTATCTCTGCCGAAAACGGTCAGGAAAACAACCCAAACGAACCCACGAGGTCCGAAAAGCCCGAAATAACCCAATAGCCGATTTAGGGCGAAAAATGAAAAAAAAACTTGCAAAGTGTTATTTTTGAACAGAAAGTCTTTTTGTGCCTCTACGAGTCATTTGGACTCACTACTGATTTATTGGTAAAAGTTCCACAACGATAGACACAAAAACACATTTTTTCCATAAAATTATATATATTTACTTGTTTCGTATTGCAAAAAAAACTGCAGTTCAAAAAATACCGAGAAATTGCAGTTTCTCGGTATTTCTCTGCCATTTCTGCAGTGAATTTCTCGATATTTTTTGAATTTTTTTTTAAACTGAATAGGTCCATAAAATTCAGTTGTATAAAAAATTGGGAAGCATTTTCGTTGGATTAATTAAGATACTAAGCCGAACTTTAATCTGATATAACGAAAACGTTAATCAGTTCAGAAACTATAAAGGACTTGAAAAATATTTAATTTTTTCAGTCAATGCACAATACAGTAATTTAATGGCACAGGCTCAGAGCGCATAGTAAGACATTTCCTTTAATTATTTGCTTTTATTAATCACGGGTTTTAGTAGTCAAAAATATGGTTTACAAGAGGGTTGGAGGCCTGGAATGCAGCCGGCTGGGAAAGAAATGACGACAGCGGAAAAGAAGAAGTATATGCAAGAAATGCAGAAAAGGACTACAGCGGCATCGGTACAACAGCAACGATTTCCACCGATGGGGTATAGGCCAGGAATGGGCATACCACAATCAAGTTCTGCACAAGGACAACAACAAGCAGCAATGATGCCACAGTTCGTTTCCTTTTTAAAATCTCAAACTACCTAATTTTTCTCAAGATATAATCGTAATTTTTAGCCGAATTGGAATGGGACCCTCACAGATTTCTCAAAATGGTCAGAACACACTAATGCCTGGAGGACACATGATGCCTCACTATCCACAATCTTCACAACCAGGAGCAACATCGAATATGACGGGAGCATCGCCAAGAATGGGACAGAACTTCCAACCGCCAACGCCTCGTTAGTCGTTTTAATAATTTCTTTCACACATTATTAATTTTTTACAAAATATTTCAGAGCAACCAGGTGGGCCGCCTTCAGTCCCGAACCCTGGGAGTGTTCAAGCTCCGGGAAGTGTTCAGTCGGTTCAAGAAGAGCAAGAATATATGAGAGTGTTGAAAGACATGAAGAATTCGTTTTTGGATAAATGTCGAGCACTTGAAGAACGGTGTCGGAGAGAGAAAAGGGAGAAACAGAAAGGATTTACACAAATGTTGGAGATTTTAGAAGATAAACGGTTAATTTTTTTTGTGGTATTATTTCTTATCGTATTTTCAGGAAAGTTCCACTTGCCAGGCTCGAAAAATTGAAGCCATCATTGGTTGTACTTGTTAATCGTGAATGTGTAACTTATCCTCTATTAGAAGAAATTCGTAAAATGAAGTCTGGATTTAATAAAGCTGATTTGGAAGCGCTGGAAAACGCCGCGACGAGCTTGAGCGGAGTTAAATCGGAAAACCAAGAAGAACGTCAAGAGAATAACGAAGAATTTGTTACTGATCCATGGAACGAAGTCAAAGATTTGGAAATTCGAGTTCCTGAGTTTGTTAGGAACTTGCTCAAGAACGGCATAGATCGGAAGAGAAAACCTGAAGATAATAATGAAGAAACAGCGGCTAAACGGATGAAACTCGAAACGGGCGTCGTTGAACAAGTACCTGTTAAGATAACTAATCAGCAATATCGGGTTAGATTTGTAAAAAAACATATTTCTAAAATGAGAATTTCATTTTTAGGTGAACTGTGTATTTGACAATAGACGTCCTTGGGAAATACCCGAAGAAGCACAAGAAGAGCTGCAACGCATAGTAGGATGGTCAGTTGATAATCAATGCTTACCGACTTGTTCATCGAGTCCTGTTGTTGTAATTTGTCTCACTTCGCAAATGGTAATACACCGGTGGTAATAAATCATGAAAGATTAAATTTAGTTACATTGTCCACCACTTCGTGTTGCGATTCCTTTGAGATACCCACATGAACCGGCCGTGGTTCAATTTGATCGTAGTTTTCCGCAAAATACAATGTTGGGTATGCAACTTCAGAAGGTATTTCTTCACATATTTTATACAATTTGAACCATAAAAATCAATTATTCTAATGGTATAATCATGTCTTTGAGATAGAACAGAACATTTTACAACTAATTTAAAAAACAATTTTTTGTTTACTGTTTGTGTAAAAATACTACTACTTGTATTTCATAGGGAGTACGATATTTCGGAGTTCAAACTCTAAAAAATGCAATTATTCTATTTTTGTTACTAATTTGGAAAAAAAATTGAAGTTTCTTCTTCGTTCTATTTCTAATCGACCAAGAAACATTTTAAATTAAATAAAAGATAGCCCTTCAAAATAAATGTTCATTTTTTAATGACCAATTATTAGTTTACAATATATAATTTCTGTTATAGATGTTCGAAAAATGGGTCGGAGTTCGTACTTCGGCTAGAACCATCACGGATTTTAATGATGCTTTCCAATCTGCTTGTAACGAATTTTTATGCTATCACAATTCAGCGCCAATGATACACGGTATGTTCATTTTTGATTTTGAAACTTAATATTTTTACAAATCCTTGTTTCGAAATACAAATATTTTGAAAATTTGAAAGGAAATCTTCAAATGTTTTAGGTGTGCCAAATCAAATCGCAGCTCCAGAATACGACGCAGTTGTGGTAACTGCTAATAAAACGAGTAAAATTGCACATAAGGGTATGGTTGCATGAATCGAATCATGATAACTTATAAACGATGAACAAATTGATGAGTTCTAATTTAATTATCCAAAAGTTTCTCAGTCATGTAAGCACTTGAATTCACTTCAATAATGTTCTCTTTTTTTAATGTTGGCTTGTTAATTTTATGTAATATTTCTGAAAATGCTATCACTTTTTCCT
Source organism: Caenorhabditis virilis (assembly GCA_964036255.1). Classification (NCBI taxonomy): domain Eukaryota; kingdom Metazoa; phylum Nematoda; class Chromadorea; order Rhabditida; family Rhabditidae; genus Caenorhabditis; species Caenorhabditis virilis. The sequence goes on along the minus strand of OZ038417.1, from coordinate 145,493 downwards.
TCTTAACCTGCCGGATTGGTTCTTCATGCAATTCCCACCCAACTTTGTAATCTTTGTGAATAAATGTGATAGATTCTTGAAACACAAAAATGTATTGTCGACGTTTTTTTCTTTTATTTCTAGTCGAAGAATTTTTTTCTGTTAATTGCATAATTTTCTCTGTTTGGATGTGCCTAGAAATTGGTAGTAGGATATTTTTATTTGTTTTCAATTGTAGGATTTCTTGCCCTTTTTGAAAAAATATTTTAAAATTTAGGAGTTTTCTATGAAAAGCCTAATGGAAAAAAATCCCCACTTCTATTCTCATTCTATTTTTGCTTTCATTACTCGCATCGGCAGAAAATAGTAGGATAGGTTTTTGTCAAAAAAAAAGTATTCAGATAGTCATGACAATTAAATATGCTCAAGAAATGGTTTCAATATGAATTTCTTAGTTCACAAGTTGCCTTTTTTTTTCTCAAACTCTTCTGTTCGTTCCCAGTATTCTCGTCATTGCCTTTTTATTTCGAAATTTCTTCGTGTTTTTTTTTAATTCAAAATTATCTCATTTGACACCCCGTTTTTAAATAAAATTTTGTAGAATAAATTTTCAGTTATAATGTAATTATTTTATTAAAGTAAATGCAAAGTGCGACAAATGAAAATGAATATACAATACAAGAAAAGAAAAAACTCGTTTTTGTTTACCCATGTTTAGATTTATTGAAATTAACAAAGTTTTTTTTCTTACAACGGAACAAATTTCAAAGCTTCAGCGAGACTGCAATACTGTAGTTTTGCCAATGACATTGTGACATCTTCACCGGTTACGCATTTTCCCACACTTTGGTTGAAAAGTTTCCCGGCTCTCTGAAATAAATAAACTTACTTAAAGTGTTTGTTTACTGATTTTCAATTTTTGTTTTAATCGACTCAGAATCACCTATTATTAACGGAATCAACAAAAAAAATCAGTTCAAAAGCTTAATTTTGAGCAAAACGGTCCCTCAAAAACCCAAAAACGGGTGGTGGCACCTCCCGCTTTGCACTGCCACCGCCTGTTTTCCGCACTTTTTCGAGAGCTGTTTTGGACCCACGGTCGCCCGAAAAATTTTTTTTTGACAAATTCATTAATAATAGGCGTTTCTGAATAGATTAAAACAAAAATTGAAAATCAATAAACAAACACTTTAACGGAGAACTACTTGTTAAAATATATTATTTAAAGAAGGGCTGCAGATTATAAATGTTGCTTATTCGAGCCGAAATTCAATTTTATATATTATCAAGATGAAAATTCCTGGCCGCTCAGCATCGTAGGGAAATTCCTCGCAACGCGCAAGACCAACTGAGAAATTTGAATTTGGGCGCGTTGCACGGAAGTTACCAACGATGCAAAACCAGCGGCCAGGAATTTTCATCTTGACAAAAAAAACCGAAACGATAGTGAAAAAATTTGCAAAAAAGTAGAAATGCGAAAATAATGACATCCGGAATTGAACCTTGGTCACAAAACGTACAAGTGGCAGCCAAGTTCGATTCTGGGTGCTCTTTTTTTGCATTGCTGGATTTTTGCAATTTTTTCACTATTGTTTATATAAATTTAAATTCTGAATCGATTGAATGGGATTTACAATTTGCGTGCATCCCTCCTTTAAATTATACACTTTAAAAAGTAGTTCTCGTTATCCAAAATTCAAAAACTAACAGAAATCTGCCATTTTTGATGTGCTCCTTGGTTATGGCATAAAATTACGTTAACACCGCGTAGTGAGTCGAGACACATTCGAGATGAGCCCATTGGTCGAAATTCATTCTGCAAAATTTTAAGTTTGAATCAAATTTGGTTTGGTTTTTCCTTCACCATTTCTCTAAAAAAAACACATTAAACTTTTTTTTTGAAATTAATGAGAAATAATATCAGGGAATTGAAATTATTGAAATTCTCGTAAGAAAATTAATTGTTTGTTGTGCCACAGTAGGATATTCTTCCTGCTGTATTTATTGTTACACAGGCATGATTTTTGTTACACAGGCATGATTTTAGAGACTCAAAAAATGTGAGGCTTCCTCTCTTCAAACTTACGGTCATTGTATATTTCCATTGCTGTTCCCTATCTGTATATTTACATTTCCTCAATTCTACTCGATTTCCATTCGTAATTCTTCCATTATTCATTTCCGCCGAAAGACAGTGAGAACCATTTGCTAATTTTATCTTGAAAAATATTTAGTTTTCAAAATTAATTTAGTGAGTAAAGTTTACCAAATACTTTTTACCAGGAACCAATGCGTTTTTGACCAATGAATTTGGAGTATTGTCAGGTAATAGTTGAGGATAAATATTTTCTAGATACCATTTGAATGGTTTACATTGAAGTTGTTTTCTCAATTCAATTCGATCGGAAAGATCTCCGTAGTCCAAAAATGTTCGATATGATGGCCGAGCTTCGAAGAACTTTTCAAGATATTCGTCAAGCCAAACACGTGCGACGCGCACTGAATTTTTGCCCATTGAGTCCTTATTCAGACCGTATGGACGCTGACGTCTGGAAATTTGTAGATAAGAATGAATTAGTTTAAAAACGTTGCCTGAAAATATGACCAACTCTGCTGCATGGAACGATAAGCAATTCTCCACCACATGTCCAAATCTGGAATAAAATTTTCTTTATGTTTTCTAAACATTTCACAAAATTAGAATGTTGTTATTGTCAAAATAAACATTTTGTATCACACAACATGGTTTTGATCTACCCAGAAAATCTAATTCTCGAGCAGTTGTTCAAGAGAAAATTAATTCGGGAGAAAGACAATTCGGGAGACGTCAATTCGGGAGAAATTTTGACTTCCGGAGGACAAAAAATGGCAACTAGAAAGAATGAAAAAATGCCTTGAAAAAAAATTGTTTTTTTGATTCAAATTTAAAATTAACGTCGTTTTTTTTGCAAAAAATTTACCCCCAGGTTGTTTTTTTCGCTCTTAAACTTTTTAAATTTTCTGCCGAATTGACGTCTCCCGAATTGTCTTTCTCCCGAATTAATTTTCTCTCGAATTGTCACCCCCTGCTTAACTTGGACAATAGTGGATAGTATGAAATTTCAATTGAGGAGTCGTCAAAGGAATGTGATACTTTAACCGGAATTTCGAATTAGATTACTAGTACACCTTTAATTAATTTCTTATTTTAAAACACTCACCCGGAACGAAATCTCAACATTTTCAGCTCCCCACACATCCATTCCTTCGTCATACGAACCGATCTCGAAGAAATATTTACGATCAATTGCGAACAATCCCCCAGCCATGGTTGGCGATCTGGAACTTATTTTTTGTGGCCGAGGAGTTCCCACCAATTCAGAAAAAAACTCACTGCAAAGGCCTTACAAAATTCTGTTTATCTTCAAAGTACGATCTATGTGGATAATCCCACTTAAAAGTCATCGCCCAATTGACACCGCCTGTACAAACCGGCGATTCAATATATTTCATCGTGATAGCATCGATTATGTCAATAATTGGACATACGACTCTAAGAAATCGAAATTCTTTAAATTTCAGGAAAAAAGTCGATACCTTTCCCTTTTTTCTTTAATCTGCTGCAAAAGAGGTGGAAGCCAAAGCTCGTTTACTTCACAATGACTGTCTAAGAATACTAAAACTTCACCGGCTGCTTGTTTTGCTCCAAAGATTTTTGCTCTAATAAGCCCTTCGTTTTTGTCAGTCTTCAAAAACTTCACATTTTTCCATTGCGGATGTGACCTCTTGTATTCCATCGCTTCATTAGTTGCATTATCCCATTCACTTGAATCATCTACGAGAAGAATTTCTTCAATCAGTTCTGGACTGGTCCGATCGAATATTGAATTTACCATGCGTATTAAGACCTTACAATTAAATAATACAATATATATCTTGTTAAAAGTGGTATTTTACCGATGGAGATTCGTTAAAATAGCAAACGATGATCGATGCTGACGGTAATTGTTCCGAATAATCTATTGAATTACATCTCGCGTTTCGGGAATCATTGATTTTTCGACGACTTCCTATTTTGTCACTCAGAAGGCCGTTGAATTGATACTTTTTGTAGCCTATGACTTGAAGGTTCTTTAAAAAAATTAATGAAAACAAGGTAAATATTACATCCAAAAATCAACCACTATTGAGAGAAAGCATTAATAATTTTAACCATTGATATTGAAACTAGAATTATGTTTTAGAAATAAACTGGCATTATAAAATTTCTATAAAACTATTTTTTTCCGTTCTTTTTGCACATTTCAAAGTACATCGTGTCGTCTTTAAAGTTATGCGAAGTGTTTACTTGGTTCTACAGTAATCAGTTACTGTACTGAACTTGAATGGAATATTCAGTTTAAATGTCTCACATCAATCAATAATGGGATTAAAGGCAGCTTGTCAGTTAAAGACAGCTGTTCAGTTAATTTGACCCTACCTGTTCTTAGTTTCAAAAAATAGAGCGTGTTCTCATTAGTACAATGCAATTTATGCGAAATCACACCGATAAGTACGCGCGTCATAGCAGCCGTCCAAAGTTGCAAAAATAAAATTTTGAATTGCCGCGTGTCCGTGCGACGCGGTCAGTGTCCGTGCAACGCGGTCGGAATTGGCGCGAAACACAATTATTTGAATGTGGATACACGTTGGTATTGTTCTTTGGACCACCTGCGCTCCCTTTCCAATTTTGATTTTTTGCCTTGAATTTGGATCGTGTTAACTGACAAGCTGCCTTTAACACGATCAAATTAATTGAAAAGCTGTATTTAATTTTGAAAAATAAAAAGGAAAATTCTGAAAAACAGGCAAAATACCTTTGTATTTTACTTTTTTCCAAATCTCAAGCATAGTATAAACCTTTTGAAGAAATACATTACGGAACTAATTAATGTAACTAGTATCAAAATAGACCTCATAATCATTCAATTCCTGCTTTTTGAAATTTCTGAAACCACGTAAAGTCGAGAAAACGGGCTTCAAAAATCATCTAGAAAAGGTTTTAACATTGCAGAACTTTTTCCTGTGAGCTTTTTGCGTTTTTAGCTTGATGAACTTTTATGGAAAATGCTTAATTAAGTTTTTCAAACTTTTTTTGTTGATTTTTTTTAAAGGAATTCTTAACATAATATTACACGGGGACTAGTTTTCGTCGGTGGAAACCTTTTCTAGACCATTGTTTTGAAGTTCCCTTTATCGACTTATATGCGTTTTTAGATAATTCTAAAAACATATTTAGAATGATTATGATGTCTATTTTCAACACAGCATTCAAAAGCTCCGTAAATCCCCCCCCCCCCCCCCCCCCACTTTAGTTGACGTAAAAATGTTGTAAAGATTTTATTACCTCTTCCTCCTTGTCCTTAATCTTTGATAGTTCATCCAAATCTAACTCTATTTCCTTTGAATGATCCACAAAGGACAATAAACTCTGTAATAAACAAAAAAAAATGCTGGACCAAAGTCTAAATAAAACCTGACCTGGTCTTCTTCTTCCCGATTATCATTATCTCCAACTTTCGCCTTTGTTTCCGAATTATATGGAAGGTTTGACTTTTCAGACGGTGAAGGATACAAGGAAATGTATAAATAAACAGTAAACACAAGTGAAAAAGTGCATAATAGACCTATGGTTTTTCGCCGCCAGAAAAATAACATAGTGTATTATAGCAATAAGATTTAAAAAAAAATAAAATGATATATGTCTATTCTGTATGGGAGTAGTGTAGTGATGGTCTCTGGCGAAGAGAGAAAGGAAAATGTGAACAAAAAGTTTATACGGCCTTGTTAGATTGTGATGACACAGCTGCCGTAAATCGGAGACTTTAGAGATGAAAACAGTGGTCAGAGGGAGTGAATGGGAGGAGGAATCTCGATGATCATCGTCAAAATCTTTCAATTGTTTGGTTTTTACAAGAAGTGCAGTTAGTGAAAAGTTGGCTTGTTTAAACAGAGTGGTGTTGTCTATGTGTGAAATAAGGAACTTTTATTTTTTATTTTTCAGTTTTTATGACAGATTCTATCTTGAAGCTTGTTTGGTGGAAATTTGTAATTATCTGATTGTAATAAAATATTTTAACATTTTTGACATATCGTATTGAAAGACAAGAAGCGGTGTTTGAAGCGTCTGTTTCATTTTCAATTTTGGTTTTGGTTTTAATAGACTCAGAATAACCTATTATTCATGAAATCGTATTTTAAAAGCTTTATTTTGAGCAAAACGGTCCTTCAAAAACCCAAAAGCGGGTGGTGGCACCACTGCCCGTTTTCGGCACTTTTGCGGAGTTGTTTCGGGTTGATAGGAGTGCGAAAATTTTTGACACTTGGACTAAAATTGTAGGTTTCCTTTATAAAATTTTTGTTGTTGTGTAATGTGCCAGATATATTTAAAAATGACAAATCTTTAAAATAATACTAAATGTGGCACCATATCTCTAGAATCAGATTGGGTGTTGTTTCAAAAATTCCAACACGCTAAATATGAAGTTATGTACTTAATTTGCTATCCTCGAAAATACGTTCATCTAAGATTTCAATTGAATTTTAGGTTGCGTCACGCTTCACTGAGCGGAACATATAGATTTTCAAAAATCATTAATGGTGTACTGTTTTTGATTTCTACCAAACACTGAATGCAGAAATTTGCGAATGACAAAAGCATATTTGAGCACCTTTGTTTATTTTTGGACATAATCCACATATTAATTCAAGAGCTATTTTTCTTCTCATTTCTCAATTTCAAATAACAATACCAAAATTTATTCTCTAGCCGATATAATTACAAAAAATAGAAAAAAAATCATAAATATTAATAATTGAGATAGAACACCAAACAATTTTATTTAGAAAACGAGCGGATGAAACCTGTTGGTGTCGAATGGCATGCAAATGTATCGGTCATTAATGTTTTGGCATATAACGTCCTCGTCGGAGCCTGGAAAATGGCGTATTTAGAATAAAGTCGGAATTGAAATATGCGGTTTTATAGCTAGGACAAGAGCAACAGGAAATATAATTAATAATCCCTTTTGCTCATTTGTTTCAAAAAAAAATCGAAACGTACGGGACCGCAGCAAAAAAATAATGTTCGTCTTTAATTGTTTAGAGTACCTAGATCTTGTGCTTCAATTCCCATCGATCGTTTTCCATAACGTGGCAAAACAGCTCGACCATAACGAGAAAGCAACGCCGGACGTTTCTCAGGCTTATCCTGCTGTTGACACTGAGCCAAAATCATTGAAATACTCAACACGATAAGAATGCTGAGCTGGACCCTCGTGAGCATTTTTGCGGCAAAAAACTGAAAAAATAAAAATATTTCATGAGAATTAAGGCCGGGCTGGAAATTAAGATTTTATGGTGCAGAAATGAAGCAAAGATTGTGAAAAAAGATACCGAATCATGTAATGTCCATCAATTTAAGGGGTTTGTAAATGGGAGGAGATTTTAGTTGCTATATTTGCTGAGAAGACTTGAAATCAAAATCCTTGACATTTTGAATTAAAATGAAATACAGTATTTGTGGGAAAATTCAAATGTCCATTTGCCACAGAAAAAATACTTAATATGTGTCGAATTACAAAAAAAAGATTTGTTCATCGTTCTGCTTTTATTGACGCTTAACAGGCGTGTAGGTGGTTGAAATTTGAGTAATGGACCTATCCAGAAACTAAAAACGACGAAAAAAATTCAATGCAGAAACGTGAAAACAATAGCAAAAAATAATTTTTTTGAATTTTTTTCACGTTTCTGCATTGAGTTTCTTGCTATTCGTCATTTTTAGTTTCGTCATTTTTAGTTTCTGGGTAGGTCCATAAGGAATATGCTTTCTGAATATTATTTGGCGGTGAACAGGGAAGAAGGGATCTTAATGAAATTTTATTGTTTTGACATTTTCTTGGGAATTTTTGTTTACATGGCTCTGGAGCACGCAATGGATTTTTATTTGATTGTTTGGTTCGTACTGACATATTGAAAAATCAGGAAAAATATTGCGAAAACGCATTTTCTGGAAAGAAATAATGAAGGGAATTGATGTTTTTTCCATGATCACTAATGTAATCCCGGTAACTATTGCTTATAACATTTTTATAAAATAATTTTCACGATTTTGGAATCATAGAAGAAGGTGTAAGGTGTAAGGTGAAAAGAAAAATGAAGAAAAAATTTGTAGGGCGCAACAAATTTTTTCATGGGTGTATTTATAAAATTAGAATCTATAATTTCGGCAAAAATTAGAAAATTGAAATAAGCAAAAAACATTTTTTAAAGTGTTTTATTGCAGAGATTTTTTCCACGTCCACGAGTCTAAATTTTTATTTACTGAATCAGAGGCAAATAAATCAGTTAAAATGGGACTGTGCTAGAGATTTGGAAAAAGGTATTTAAATAGTTTCTGATTTTGAAATCAGTTTTTTAAAAAATTTTCGGGGATTTAGGGTTTCTCGGGGTTGTAACCAATTTTTCATTTTTCCCAAAAGAGGTATATACGTATATATATATATCCTAGAAAGTGAGTTTTGTTATTGATAACCTGGATACATTTGGAAGGGACGAAAAATCCTAGTGATGTTTCTTCAGAGTTAGAGAAGAGATTCATTCTCAACTTTAAAATCGACAAAAACGAAAGCTTGATATTTTTACTGAAAAAGCGATACAACGCAACAGTCTTAAAAATAATTTTTATATTGGTGTCCTTAAGAAAAAACCTGAATTTTGTTGTTTTTGATTGGTGACTTCATACTTCTTGTATTTCCTTTAAAAGCACGATAAAGAACCATGCTCTATATTCCCGAAAACCAACGAAATTTCGGAAAATTGAAAAGAAAAGCTGTGTGGCCGAATTTTAATGACCGAACTTTTCTCACCGTCTCCCATCTTCTAACACTCTTTTCCCTTGTCAATAAAAATTTTATTTTTCCATGTTTTTAAATCAATTTATTATTTTTTGTTAATTTTTCAGGTTTTAAGACCGATTTTAGCGACTAAATGCGTGATATCGAGGATTTCATATTCACTAACAAGCAATGCACAGCAATCTGTCTGGCTAAAGTAATATTTTACATTAAATTTAATAAATGAAAAACCCTAATTTTTCGATTGCAGTCTGAAAATTCAACATTGTCGCAAATCAGACAACTTCTTTGTATAAATGATGAGAAGGAGAATTTTGAAACTGAACCATTGAGTCATAATGTGCGATCTTCGTTGATAGCAGTAGCAAATTTTTTATTGCATAGCAATGGGAAATTTGCAGATGAATTGGTGCCGATGCTCTTGAGAGCAATTAACTCACTTTTACATATGAAATGGATTGATGATGGGCTTATTAATAAAAACGATAGTAATATTTTCAGCAGAATGTTTCTAATCGTTGGATATTCTTTTTCAGAGATTCCCATACAAGAGCAGTTTTCATTTTGCTTCAATACAACATTATCTGATTTGGCTGTCAGACTCCCTAATTTTCGCGAAAGGATTGTCAGCGCTCAAGCTGATGCTCTTGCTTGTGCTGTTTCTTCAGTTCAAGAAGTTCTTGACGATCAAGAGAACCTGGAACATAATAAAACGCATGTTATTAAGCTTGTATGTTATATTCTTGGACTTGTACGGAGTCTCGGAAGGTTTTCACCAGATTATGACAAGCCACTCATTTCACTGATTTTTCCGTTACCTGTGGAAAATCCACATAAGAAGAATTTTGCCACAAGCCCTGTTAAACGGTCAGTTTTTTAAAAGAGTGCTTATCTAATTAAACTCAGAAATTTACAGGCATTCCCCCAGGATAAGTAGCGATGAATTGATTGAAGATGAAACTGAAGATAAAACTGATCAAAATTTCAATGACACAACCAGGTTTATAAAAATTTACAATAAACACGGAACGTCTTTCATTGTTCAAAACTATACCGGAGGATTGAAATTGTTAATGAGTTCTCACGATTTGGAAAAATTATTCGACACAGTCCAAAGATTGATGAATTCGAAGTTTCTGTTGACTATTGATGCAATTTCAGCAGATGTTTTCACAGTAGTTTAGAAGTTTCAGAAATGTTTCGAAGATTTAAAATCTTGCAGGCATCAACTGTGAAACGATATCCTTACAAATCGATAACAGAAACGATGACATTATCTTGTTTATGCCTTCTTCGAGACGTTTTATCACCATATAATGTGTCATCGAATGAACCAAATTCCCCAGTTTCTGAAGCATTTGCTAAGGAAGTAAATTCGTTTGCAACAAATGCGCTTCAGAAATTAGATGTTGTTCGCGCGAGTGGAGTGTCTGAAGGAACAATAACGATAAATGAGGAAAATTGCGTATCAAGATCAAGAATGAATGTTCAAGCGGCAACGGTCGCATTGCAATTGATTGCGTGGGCAGCAGTGGATGATATTGGTAAGATTAACAAACCTTTTATGTTGGAGACGCTTGTTTACAGATTCCGATACGATTTGTTCCACCTTGTCGCCACGACTATTTGTAAACTCTACTCAACGAGCTCTCGTCGCCCAATTACCAATCTCAATTCAAGCAATCTCTTCACTTGCACAATTAGCAGAAAAGTTCCCGTCTGTAGCGACGGCCACAGTAATTCCGACATTATCAAGATTTCTGCTAGAACCATCGCCAATTCTAACAAAGCTTGCTTCGGATTCAACAATTGAACGAGGGAAATCGTCGAGCGAATTGAAAAATGAAAGAAAAGGGGACGATGCTATTTCAAAAAGGAAGAACGCGTTAGATCTTTTGAGAAACGGTGCGATTAAGGCAATATGTAGGCAAGTTGTTTTTCTTTTATATGTCCTACAAAAGAACATTTTTAAGAGCTTTGAAATCCGCATTAAAAGTTGAAGCGAATTGCGTCGAAGCTTGTCTTGCCAGTTTGTCATCAAAACTATTTGTGTGCTCAAATGCGAATAATTTGTGAGTTTCTTCTTTGATTCCGGAAGGAAGAAGATATTTCTTTAATTAAAAAGTTTAGAACAGTCCACCCTGATTTCAGGTAGCTTTATCTAGCATGTGTGTAAATTATGTTTATATCTAAGTGTTCGAGAAACATGTGAACCGCTTAAAAATGTTGTAGTAAATATAAACTTACGTAGTTTTTTGGTAAATGAAATATAACAAAAGTTGTATGGGTTTTAAGGTTGGCTAATATAAAGTGTGCCAGTTCGGAATTGAATGTTTACTTCATTTTGCATGCTTCTGCGCTTGCGCAATACTGGAATCTACAGAAATGAATTTAATTTTTAGTGTCGTTTCATTGGTATGTCAAAATGCGATCCAAACGCTTGGAGGAATTGGAGTTGGATTAGTTGATTCAACAGTTGTTAATGTACCTGAAATGGTCTTACAAATTTATTTACAAAGGTTTCTAAAAAATATTTTTAATTCGATTTAAAACCTTTTTTTTCTTAGATTCGCGAATCCACCGTCTCAACTGGATGTCTCAATGGTGAAATGTTTGGCTGATATGTGGAACGCCGGAGCTCGATCAATTAATGACATGGTTTGGAAACTTTTCACACAGATTTGCATTGAATCTTCGAATCGGGTTTATTCGCAAGATCATAATGATGCTCATGATCAGAGATATACGTTGGTTCACATATGTATATAATGTTTATTATAATTTTTTTTAAAGTCATGTTTCATTGGCAGTTGACATGGCGTTGAGCAGAATGGCGGAAGGAGTTAAAAATGAAGATGATAAAATGACATTATTGGTGAGGTAAATGAATTTTTTGATCAAAATAAAATATAATGCCAGTGGATTTTAAAAATATTACAGACTTCTAGAGCTTTTTGTACAACTTGGAATTGAAGGACGTCGTGTTGGGGAGAAAGTTTCGAAAAGCACAGTCAAGGTATTTTAGCTTCTTAAAAATATATATGCGTCGTCCTATGTTAAACCTGAAATAATTGAGTTCACTTTGTTGATTTATCCATTGTATTTTAAAACAAATCGATATTGGATTTCATTTTCAGCTAACCATTGTGGCGTTGTCCACATCGGTGAACTCGGTTAAGGTGTGTCGTTTTAATGTTACTGTTTCTGTCACTTGTCAATTATTTCAAAGGAGGGCATTACGGAGATAATGAATGCAACTGGGATGAATATAGAACTCTTTCTCATTCCCGCTGTGTTTAAAATTTTCTAAAACCATTTAGAAACCGTGAAAACGCTCCTCAAAACAATAGCCAAGAAAACGTTTCCACCAGCGAAAACTAGTCTGCGGGTATTATTACACGTAGAATCCAAAAAAATACATAAACAAAAACGGATTAATATAAGTAAATATTATTCCATAAATATTTATTATTGTCAAGATAAAAATTTCTTCTAAGTTGTTTTAGAAAATTTTAAAAACATATGAGAATGAGGTTTATTTTCATCACCGTTTCATTCGGCAGCTCCTTTAAAAGTATTCTCCTTTCACTGCATGTGTAACACTTTTTATTCGGAATCTTTGGTAAGCTGTAGTATTGTGTTTATAATTGAAAACATGCAAACTTCAAATAAAGAGTAAAAGGTCTTTTTCAGATGTCCACGTCGGCTGGAAATCTTGGAGTATTGATATCAAAAATTGCGGCATTGTTAAAAAGAATGCAGCCGATTTCAAGTCCTTCAAACCGTCTAAAATCGCTATTTCGTGATTTCTGGTTTTATTGTACGGTTTTGGGATTTGATGTTGAGTCATCAAGTATGATTATTATTATTTTACAAATGTAGAAAATTAAAATTTTAGGTCTTTGGCCGGAAGATTGGTACAATGCAGTTTGTGAAACGGCTACAAAAACGCCAGTATTGATTGCGAATGAGAACTTGAGATCGGAGTTAATTGATAATGCGGCAATAAGGAATGATGCACTTTCACCTGTTAGATTTTCAAATTTTTTTCCCGAGCAGCACAGACCATATTTTGTAGCAAGAACTTCAAGAAATGCGGAACACAGTATTAGCAGAACTTAAGCATCCACCAGAAGTTGTTCCATTAGTGAATCGTTGGGATTTTGCAAATTGTACATACCTCTTGTCGGTTACTAGAATGGAAACCATGAGAGTTGTACATTCAACACATATTGATGTCTTCAATTTTTATTTCAAATATTTGGAAGACAAGTACGGTTATATGTATATTTTTTCAATTTAAAACTTTTAGAACCGTTCGAAAGGATAAATCGGGTATCTGGACATGCCTTTTGTCAGCGGCACCGAACATTTTTAATGAATTTATTGGAGTTCAAAAACGAGTACCCGATTTATTTTAAATTTAACAGATGGAAATATTTTCAGAGAAGAGATAGTGATGAATCAACAGAAGATGCATTAGTATATCATGCACAATTTCTTCTTTTTAAATTCAATCATCATTTGAGAGAAGTTCGGAAATGTGCTGATGTTTGTTTGAGTCAATTGGTTGAAAGATTTCCATATTTGTTATGGAATTCGACTGTTTTGACGACGATGCTGAGATTACTGCAAGTAAGTTTTTTTTTTAAAGAAAAGAAATGTGAACATCAGTTCGGTCATTTTTCAGGCTCTTCAAAATAATCTGCAATCAGATGCAACTTGTAAAGAGCCACAATTTTCACTGAAAGGATTTGCGTGGACGATTCAGTTACAAGATTCGATTGAAGGAAGACGTTCGGTTGTGAAAGATTATTCAATGAGAGTGAAACAAATTTTGAAAGAAGCGATTAAATGGGCGCCTGCTAGTACTCATAGTAATTTATTGGTTTGTTTTACATATATCCAGTGTTATCTTAAGAAACAAAAATGTTTTTCAGGAATATGTATCGACTTATGGTTCTACAAGTGACGCGTCGATGCAGTTAGCAATGGATGCGGCTAATGAGGGCAGTGGGACAAGTGGGTCATATATGCATTCTCTTTATAAGAGAAGTTTGTACTTAGGACAGGTAAAACATTTCAAGTTATAATAAAAATAGACGGCTCCTGAAGAAAATTTACATTTTTCTTTCTCAAACCGTATTTCTAGGTAAAAGGAATGCTTGCCACTAAACTTGCCGGTGATTGTGACGAAGCAAGTGCAGAAAACTCACTAATCGATAAACTTGTATCTGATTTTCAAAGAGCTTGTCGAAGTGGTAATGATGACGAAATGGAGCAAGCGGTTCTTTTAATGACTGCGCTGTTTGTTTCATTGAAAGGTTTGATTGTTAGTTTTAAACCAATGTAGACAAATACATTGTTACAGCTCAAAATGATAAGATTTTATCGGTTCTTGTGCGAACCCCACTTAATAATTTCACCGAATCAACAGTGGAGCTGTGCACAATGAGCTGGAATTGGTTACTGTCTGCTAGACCTGAAGTTCATAATACGGTTTGTCTGAGCTCATGTGGATTCTTTTCGAAAACTTCTATTCTTTTAGTTCCTTCACGAATTCGCACGTGCGTTTGCCGACTCATCTCGTTTTGGTCTTGGAGTTTTTGAAAAGGAATCGGAAGAGTTTCAGAATTCGCCGCTCTGTAAACAGCTTGAAAGACCTGCAATAGCTCCAAATTTCAAACCACATAGAGCCTGGATCGAGTTCATTGGCGAAAGATGTGATGTCGCTTCATACAGTTCGAGAGAACAGTTAGATGTGTTAGAAATGATGTTTGCACAATCGTTGTCGACTGTTGTTGGAACAGGAGTTGTGGGTGCTTTGGATGAAGGAGCTGGAGCGGTTGTTACCGGTGCAACGAAGAAAGACTGTCAAAGTACCACCGAATTTCGTCAATAGAGAATGAAACGTAATTCTTTCAGATCAGCTAACTAGATGTGTCGAAGCGGTTGGTACACGCTTCCGTCTCCTATCGTGTGTATTAGGACTGATACAAGGAGAAGCATGCCTTTCTAGACCTTCGAATGTGTTGATAAGACAACGAGTTTATGCATCAGCTTTTCATTATTTCACGTGTGGAAAACATTTTATCTAAAGAACTGTTTCAAATTATAAAATTTCAGCCTGCCACCACAAGGTCCAACTCAATCAGAGGAAGATCTGCGAAATGATATACGACTTTTGATCTCATTTTGGAATGCAGTATTTTCGGATGGAAAATATATAAAAAAAGAGGTGTCCGCGCTGACAAGTTTGTTTTTTAAATCTGCATTGACGGTATTTTTCGAATTTCAGACAAAGAATTGATACTTTCCAATACTTTGGCACAAGTTCAGACTGTTTTTGATAGAAATGTTGCAAATGACGCATTTGCTTCAGTGTGAGTGAACAAAGCTTCTCGAGCTTCCGATCTTGATGTGTTTCAGAAAAATTGGCACCAGTCCATCATGGACAAGTTTCAACGCAAATGCACTCATGTTACCGCCATCGACGAATTATGCAAATACCTTGACACTTTCACAAAAATCAGTGGCAGCTTCAACTCTTCGAGGAGGTATTATTAATATTTTTTTGAGTAAATGTTTCGTATCATATGTTTTTAGTAAAAAGCGAGAACAAGTTGTCAGAAGAAGGAGAGAAAAGAGTGCGGAAGTTTTTAAAACAACGCCATTTAATGCTTTTATTGGTTGGGAATGAAATCGAACGGCTTTGTGCATGGTTACATCCATTGGCCTTGGGACAAGAGGAAGGTGCTGTTAGTGTTGAGCAATGGATGAAAAGTACATTGAGCGGTATGAATATTTTATTTGAAATTTTTTTAAAAATATGTTTCAGATGTTCGAACTGAATCGAAAATCCTTCGTGAACAAGCACGGTTAGCATGGGAAATTTCATCGGAACTTGCAATTTATTTGCCATCTAGGTAAGATTCTTAAAGCAAATATGTTACTCTTCGCAAAATATTCTTCACAGGTTCCGTTCATGTGAATCACTTCGCATCGCGGTTCAACAATTAACGCGTTGCCAACCAGAAGCTGTTTCTCATATTCCGGACGCATTGCCACTTTTCTTAGGAGATAACACTGTTTTTGAAACATCTGATGTTTGTTATTGTTTTAAAAATTCAAACGATTGTTGATTTTTTTTAGATGTCACATGTTCTGACTTGGGCTAGATGCTCGCCAGTGATGGCGCTTTCACTGTTAACTCCTCGTCAATATCCGCAACATCCTATTACTGTACAATATGCGGTTAGAGTTCTTCGAAGTTATCCCGCGGATGCACTATTGATTTATATTCCACAAATTGTTCAAGCTATTAGACATGATAGTGTATGTTTGCGTTCAATGAGCTCCAAAAATAAATTCTTAATTTTTTGGAAAATTATCTGTTTTTTTTCAGATGGGATACATTTCCGAGTTGATAATCTGGCTGGCCGGACATTCGCAACTCCTAGCTCATCAATTGATTTGGAATATGCAAACGAATATGTACACAGACGAGGATAGTAAAAACAAAGATCCGGTACTTTTCGAGGCGTTAAATGATATTACTCAAAAGGTTTTTTAACTACAGAAGTTTTAATAGATATAACTTATTTTAAGATTATTTCACAACTGGAAGGGGCGGCTCGTCGCTTCCACGAGTCAGAATTTACGCTTTTCCATAAATTGACTGCAATTTCTGGAACTATTAAGCCGTACCCGAAAGGCGAAGCAAGAAAAAAAGCGTGTTTGAAAGCATTGGCTGATGTAATTTTCAAAATTTTTAAAAGATAAACTAAATTCTATGCTTTTCAGGTAAAAATTGAAACGATAACTTATCTACCATCAAATCCCGAAGCTGTTCTTTTGGATATTGATTATTCAAGTGGAACACCGATGCAAAGTGCAGCAAAAGCGCCGTTTCTGACAAGGTTTAGAGTGAAAAGATGTGGAGTTCGAGAGCTGGAAAGAATTGGATTAATGGTATGGTTTTCTGAGAAAATTAGCAAGAAGTAAAATTCTGTTTGAGTAAAATTGGAACGAATAAAAATTATAAAATATTTTAAAGGCTCAATCCGAAAATAAAAAGTCGCCAGAATGCGACCTAGAAGAGTTGAAAAAAGCCCAAGATTCACGAGTATGCTGGCAAGCTGCGATTTTCAAAGTTGGTGATGATGTTCGACAAGACATGCTTGCTCTTCAGCTAATGCAATTGATGAAGAATGTTTGGGCTGGGCTTGGTCTTCCGGTTCGAGTCTTTCCGTATCGAGTTGTTGCCACGTCACCTGGTTGTGGAGTAATTGAATGTGTACCTAATTCAAAGAGTCGTGATCAGTTGGGAAGACAGACGGATTTTGGGTTGTATGAGTATTTTAAAACACAATATGGAGATGAAAGCAGTGAAAGTTTTCAGGTTTCATGGCTGTAAATTGAGACACAAAAATAATTATTGTTTAGGAAGCACGTCGGAATTTTGTTCGAAGTATGGCAGCATATTCGGTGTTCAGCTTCTTATTGCAAATTAAAGACAGACATAATGGAAATATTATGATTGATTTAGATGGTCATATTATTCATATTGGTAAACATTTTTCATTGAGTAATACTATGCGAGAACTTTATTCAGACTTCGGATTCATGTTCGAGAGTAGCCCTGGTGGAAATCTTGGGTTTGAGCCAGATTTTAAATTGAGTGAAGAAATGGTAGCAATAATGGGCGGGAAAATGGAAGCAACCGCATTCCGGCAATTTGCAAGTCTTTGTGTTCATGGTTATCTCGCTGTCAGACCGTATCACAAGGCATTTGTTTCATTGGTTTCGTTGATGTTGGACACTGGATTACCATGTTTCCGCGGAAAGACAATTCAACAACTGAGAGCTCGTTTCGCTCCTGAAATGAGCGAGAAGGATGCTGCGAAGTTGGTTTTTCCAGGGGCTTTTTAAAATGAAAATTTTCAGATACATGCATTCGGTTATCACAAATTGTTTCTTAAACATCCGCTCAAAAATGTATGATCAACTGCAATATATACAAAATGAGATTCCGTATTAGATTAACATGTTTTATTTTAGTGCAATAATTTATTTTTTTTGTTTGAAATGTATTTTTAATATTTTTGATGTCAATAAAATTTTAGATCCCTTAGCTAATTGTTGATGAATAATTTATTGGTTTCTGTCATAATACTTCTGGTCCGTTTAACAAGATAAACCTCCAGAGAGTTCTTAAAAATCATTCTTCTTTTATTTTTAAAATTTCCTGAAAATGAAAGATCACGCCTTTTTTTGTGTAAAATGTCGTGAAATGAGATGTTTGCAGATGCGCGGTAAACAAAGAGATTTAAAACATACTTTTTCACATTCTTTTTTACACTCCCGTATTGCTTGTTTTCGTTAATTTACTGAAGTTTTCAGAATGAATGTCCTCGTCCAAGGAGCAGTGAACGCATTAGGATATTTGGAAAATGGAGTATATCAAAGAGAACCTGATTGCTTTGGTTTTAAAATAATATAATAATGATTTTCAAATTGAGTGTTCGTAAATTTCAGAAACTATTCGCGATATTATTCGATATTTGCGGAATGATACACCAGAATTTTCGGCGAGAATTGAATGTGGAACACATAACGTTATTGAGCATGACCTTGTACCTTTAGTGAAGTCGGAAAATTTAAGTGAAGAAATGTTTGATATTACGATTCGGTAAAAGAATGTTTTTTTAATTCATCAACTTTTCGCATTTGTGCAGGCTTCTTGTTAACCTGTGTCAGCCAGCGATCGCTAGCATGCACGGAAAAGCTCCAGAGGATCGTGACCAGTGGAAAATCTATTGGGAACTGGAAGAGAACTTACGACGAGCCAAATCCGCGTTTATTGATACTGATTTTTTCAAAGTTCTGAAAAGGAATATGGATAATTATTTTCTTGAAACGGTAAAAAATTGTGAAAAAAAGTTAGAAAAAGAAATCGTTTCAGGATTTTGACGATAGAGATGAAAATTCACGTCTGATTATGGAGAGAATTGTTCTCTTGCTAAGATATATTTTTTCTATCAGTCAAGACAACATAGAGAATAAGGTTAGTTTTGTATATTTGGCACAAATTAAGTAAATAAATTTAAGAGAACTGCTGTTGAAGACAATTGCAATGATAAAGTTATTTTGGCATTTTTAAATTCTGGTCTTGACAAAACATTGATGCACATTTCGAACCAACCAAAAGAAAAGGAATTCCACGTTACAATTCTCAATATTTTCGCATTGCTGATTAAAGAACATGTAATTTTTCAACAATAGAAAATATTCAAGGCGGATGAATTGTTCAGGAACCAGAAAATATCGCTCTCTCAAGCTCTTCTGAAATTGGATTGGAGGAAAAGAAAAGAACTGATGAAGATTTTAAGAAAATTTTGGAAAACCATGCTGTAAAAGAATCGCAAAGGCGAAAATCGTTTCATAGGTTCCTAACATCATTTCTAACTTTTTTCAAATATTTCTTTAGATTTGGTGGATCTTATGTGGTAAAAGGGATGAAAGCAATGTCATCAGAACGAGATATGGTAGTTTTCAAGTGAGGAAAAAATAGTTTTGGCTTTTTTCTTATTTTCATTTTTTGCAGGCCTGTTCAAAATATGTCCCAAATAAACTTCGGCGATGAAAGAAAAGCGAAAAAAAGAATAGCAAGAAATCGAAGACCATTCGAAGTTCAGCAAAAAACGCATAATTCATCGGAAGAAGTTAGAGAAAAGCTCAAAAGTATGCTCATATGTTTAGTGGACACATGTTTCAATAGGTTGATGAAATCATCTCGTCAAATCGTTTTTGAGCAAAAACATGTTCTTCAACGAACTTCACAGGCGAATTATTTTTTCATGGTTTCGTTTATTCTCCGATTCGTTCGATTGTCTAAGATTCCATTGGATCGAGTATCACAATGTACTGGTGTTGAAGCATTCCATGAGAATAATGTTCAATTGATTGAATATGTCGAAAATGCATGCACACTGAAAGGAGTTGAAGCGAAATCTTATGGATTGAAAGCGCAGTTTGCACTTGGCGCGTTTAATGAACTTGTGTTATTGTAAGTTCTCAATATATGTTAGAAAACTTTTCTTCAAATTTTTAGACACCAATATGCGTTTGAAAAAGGAACCGAATCGGAAAAAGAAATGGCTCGAAAAGCGCTTGATCATATTTTGAAAGTGGAAGAATACCGTGATCTTTGTGCTGGATTGATCAAAAAATTCTCAGTAATGTTTAATAGAAATTATTCGCAAATCAACAGAAGACATTTAGCCAGCTGTACTTTCAACCAATTTCCTTCGAGAACTCGCGCTTACAACTCACAATTACTTGAAACTTTTGGAAAAATTTGTGAAATCGGGGACGTTGAGAAAAGTTACAAAAAAGACAAAGCTGAAGAAGACGTCAAAGAAAGGTTTTTTTTGAAATTAAAAAATAATAATTTTTAAAAATTCAGCCAGAAAACAATTATTTGATGAAGATAATCGAGCACAGTTTGATACAATTTCTCAAGAAAATTTAGAAAAATTATGGGAGGAAACAAAGGAAAATGTTGAGAATGTTATTCGAGGTGTTGTTGCAGAAATTGAGGATATGAATCCGCTGAATTTGAGTTTGGAAGTTGATAAAGATGATGAACAGTATTTTTTATTTATATTAAAGCCCGATAGCTTTTAAAAATTAAATTACAGAAAATTTGCAATGCTTTCAATTCAACGTTCACTTCGAGCAAAATGCTTTCCGGCTGCTATTGGTCTCTACCGTGCTTCTAGAAAAATTTGGCCAAGTGATGGTATTTTCGGAAAGGATGGAATGACGAAAGATGAAGAAATTGAAGAACTGAAACAGATTTGTATGATGGATTTGAAGGATGTTGCGAAAATGTTGAAAGAAAAAGAGGACGAGGCGAATGCGAGGTTAGAAAGGGTGAACGATGTTGAAGATTTTGATGAGATGAATGACGAAAGTGAAGAAGAGAAGGAAGATGATGTTCCATGTTGGAAAGTTCAAGAAGTTGGTTTTTTTTTGCTCAGCAGCCAATACAAAATTTAAGAAAACCTTTTTTCTATTATTGCAGGTTGAGTTTGATTTCGCAATGTATGTTGGAAAATTCGCAAAAGTGGAAGTTCTCAAATGGTAAATTATCATTTCCTATAAACTTATCATATTCTTTTTTATTTTCAGGTACGTCTTCCTTATCAACGATTTCCAAAAGAATTCTACCGATTTGAACCACGCCATCGTCAAAATGCTTCATCGAATTGCCTTTGATCTAAAACTAACAACCCGACTGTATCAATTGTCACTGTTCCAAGTTTTTCTGAATGTTTCGGTACATTTCCAAAACATCCCGAAAGAGAAACACAAATCCAGCCCATTTTATGAGATTTATGAGTTTGGGTTTCATTTGCTGAAGAGGTTTCGTTTAAAAGTTCATTTTTTTAGTCGTAGTTATTCATCTTTCAGATTTTTTAAAAAATTGGACGAGTTTGGATCGGACTTGCTTGTTGAAGTATTGTTTTGGAAGAGTGCTAAAGAAGTTTATGAGATTGAAAATGGTTATGGATCCTATGAGTGAGTTGACTGTTTATGTTTAGAATGGAAAAAATTGTATTGATTTAGTAAAGCTAAAGATAGTGACAACAAAGTGTGGAATGAAGAATTGGAAACCGAGGTTCGAAATCTGTATGATGAATACAAATCACAGGATGAAAGACCAGAAGGTTTGGAAAATTTAGGTTTTGGAAATTTTAAATCACTTTTTTAAAGGAATTGATGTTCTGGATTTCATTGAGCACAATCTATCGAGAGCCAGAAATCGCCGTCAGATTTATAGAAAATTGAAAGAGTTTGGATTGGATTTGATGGGTTCGAAGATGGGAAAAGAGTAAGATTGTTTAATTGTTTCTTTTTTTGAATGTTTCATCTTTTAAGAGATGGAGGGATTGAGACAAATTTCCCGTTGGAAGAAATGAGAACGATTCATGAAGAGTGGAAGCACTTAGAAAATAATGAAGGTTGTTACTTCAGTTTTTACATCATTTGCCTAGAATAATCAAACCTGTTACAGTTGATCTGGTGGAAATGATAAGAGACAAATTGGCGGAATCGTTTGGTCCGGTATCAAGGAAAAAAGTGATCAAGCAATTGAATTTTGCTGATATTTTGTACCAGAAACCGAAAAAGGAAAGAAGGTTTGTGAAATGATGTGAAACTACTGAAAGAATTTTTGCAGCCTTCCGAAATGGGACGAAGAACTTGTGAAAGAGTTGGAACAGCTGAAAGCGCAATATGAAGAAATTCAAGATGCTGAAAACATTAGTGAGTTTAATTTTTTGCTCGGCGTGGTTTGAGAAAAATTTTCAGTGGGTGTTGATATCGTTCGGTATTCGATTAAACGACTGAGTGTCAAAAAACCATCTTCACAAATTGTGAGGTATTTGGTTTCGATGGGGGCAAAAGTTCCTGAAGAGGATACAGTTGAAACGAAGAATAAAAATAAACGCATGAAAAAGAAGGATGCATTCTTGAATGATGAAAGTGACGAAGAGGAACGTGAGGAAGAGGTTGAAGAAGGAATTGACAAAGATACTGACGAAGATGATGAAGTAAGAGTTACAGCATTTATTTTGAGCAAAGTGATTCTTTTTAGGAAAACATGGAGCACATTAATCATTTGATTAAGAAAAAGAAGAAAGTTGTGATCGATTCAGACGATGAAAACGAAGTGGATAATGAGAACCAGGGTTCGACTTCAGTTGAAATTTCAGTTAAAGTCCAGAAAGACAAGGATGAATCACCGAAAAAAACAACTGTATCGCTTATGGACAGGATTAAAAACCGTAAAAGAAAGTTTGCCCAGCTCTTCGATGATTCAGAATCGGATGAAGATGATTCACAGAATAGTACCAAAAAGGGGGAAGCAACCAATGTTTGGCATTTAGAACTTTTCTATAAATCAATGAAATATTTCAGATTAATCTTGCCGAAGAAATAGACTTTGTGACTTTTGGAACATTTGGACTAGAAGAGAAGAAAGGTGCTGATAATGAAGATGATGACGACCCGTTTACGAAAGTTATGAAATATAAGAAAAGAATTTTGATGGACGACGAGGACGACGAGGACGAGGAAGTTGACGATTTAAAATAATTGTAAATGCTTTAATTTTTATTTTGTCACGTTCTTAGTTTATAAATCTAATGGACTTATTTTGTAAAACTAATGGACGAGAAACTAAAACGACGCAAAAATGTAATGCAGAAACGTTTTTAAAAAATTATTTTTTAGCTATTGTGTTCACGTTTCTGCATCGAATTTTTTGCGCGGTGTTTAGTTTATGGGTACTAGAAATGAATGGTTTTAATTGTATGTTTAAAAATCTTTTTTTTAATCATAAAACATTTGCCACAATGCATCACAATTTATTGAAAAACCCGCAAATGACGCCTACAAGAAGATGAGATCATGTTTTTCTTTTTCTTTTATTTTTTATTTTTCCATACCTGGATGACTACGAGAAGACTACGCAACGAGAAAAACGAGAAGACAAAAACAAACGGGAAACAGAAAGATAAGAAAGGGAAAAACTTGAATATTTTCTGGATTTTTGCTTCATCTTTTTTTGTCCATCTACCTGACCAGATATTCGTGTTTCTTGTGACAATCAGCAGTATAAAATGAGGAGTTTGATGAAAATGGGAGAAAAGTTTGAAAAATGCATTTAGTCGTTAGTGTTGTTTTATTGGTCGCCTCGGTTCATGCTACGTTTTTCAATGGAGGTGAGCTTTTTTTTTTGTTATATAAGGTATTCTTGCTTTCAGTAACTATTAATTTTGAAATTTCATTATTTATCGACTTTAAAAATATGAAAGAAATCTAGGACTTTAGAAGATAACAAGATAACGTTTAGTTGTTCATGTAGTCTGATTGCAATCTAATTTTTTATTTTCTTCAATTGACGCAAGCTTGGAGATGTGCCAATACGAATTTAAGAGAAAGAAAACCGGAACTTAATTAGCGGCTCCTGGTATTTTTCCTATTCTTCATATTCTAGAGATAAGTACACGAAATAATATACGAAGTAGTTTGTCTAAAGGAATATACAGTACTCTAGTTTTTCACCATTGATTTTCGGGAATTGAAATGTAAAAAGACAAAGCCAATCAGGAAACAGCTTGCAAATTCCGAAAAATCGTGAATTTGTCTCGATAGATATTTTAAAATCATTACAGGATGTGGTTGTCAACCACCACCAATTTGTCTTCCACCACCACCACCAATGTGTATGACAACAATCCAATTCCCACCAATTCAAGTTCCAACAATTCAACTTCCAAGAATTGAGTTACCGCAACCATGCTGCCCAACATGTGCATGTGGAAGAAAGAAAAGAGGTTAGAAATTGGAAAAATGTTCTTTCTCCTCTTTAATTATTCATTTTCAGAAGTTGAAGAAGCTGAAGCGAGCACTAGCGACGTTGCATGTAATGACAGTCAACTTTTGACGATTATGAAGAAAGAAATGGTGACTGGAGAATCATCTAGAGTTAAAATCAATCTTGTGGAAGCTGCTGAAGCAGAAATTGGAGGAAAATTCACTGTTGTTTGCTCACAGGGAGCTTTTTCTTTTGTTACTTCGACAACTCATTATTGCTTGCATTCACAATCGGGATTGAACTGTTACCTGTTCAAAACACAATAGAACTTTTCAGCAGTTTGATAATCATGCTTTTTTAATAATTTGCATTTAATAAATATAATTATTTCTTTTCGATGTTTGTCGGGTGATTATGAAAAGAGGTCGAATTTAGAAGAAATGTGGAAATTTCCTTTCTACTTAATAAGCTTATGTCACAATCAAATTCTTAACACTATTCTGGAACAAGGTTCGAAATAAAAATAAAGTAGAAATTCATTGTTTTTCGAATTTTTAAAACTTTTCTGCATAGTTCCATGAGCAAGGGATAGCTTTTCAGAATTTGAATGTAGTTTCACCTTTTTCTGACTCGAGTTTTTTCTAAAGGTACTGTAATTGCAATAAAAAAAGAAAAAATACATATATAAAAGTAAGTTTTAATATCACAATGCAAGTGCGCTCCAGTGCGAACAGAAACAGCGTCGGCGGGAGTGCGAAATAACGTCGTTATTTAAAGTTTTGTGTATTCTTTGGTGTTCTTATTTTTCAGTGTTCTGTGTATTGAAGGTTATTAGATTTTTCAGAATGGCCCGAAATGAGAAGAAGGATAGTTTCTCTGTTTTCGAGGAGAGTTATGAAGATGAAATATTGAAAAAACCAGCATCTTTGGATATTGAATGCCAAACTGAAGAAACTTCGAGAGATGTAGAAAGTCAAACCGAAGAAACAATTAAAACAGCAGAAGGAGAAGAAAACGATGAAGAAAACGCATTAATCGAATACTGGACAAGAGTTCTGTCAGGTTGCACGGATCACATTGATCACATGAAAAAATTGAATGAAGAGGTAAATATTTAAGTTGAAATTCATTTATTTTTCGTTTTAGCTAGAGATTGAAATTGCCAGTGAAAGTGAAAAGCTGAAAAACAAAACGACTGAATATGACAATTTATTCGCTTTGGCTGCTTCGAAATTAGAAGACGTCGACGAAGTGGGAGAAGAAGAAGATTATTTAGAAGATTCTGTTGTTGTTATCACCCCATAAGTAGTAACATGATTTTTTTGTGTGATCTCTCGTAGTACGGGGCTGTATGAATTCTGTGAATAAATTTATTTTTGTTCAATAATTTGTCTTTTTTTAACAGTCTGAAACTGCTTAGAATATCTAAACTTTTTTATAAAATATGAATATTATTAATTTTTAATAAGTATAAGAGAAATGAGTACTCGATTCGGTCTTCAACAATTGTCAACATCCGCCAGGAACAGTCCATTCGGACAGGAAAAAACGGTTTTCGAAGGAAAACAAAGAGTAGAACCTATGAAGGTATCTAACATTTTCCGTATTTTTGCAAATGAAACAATTAAGATCGCGCATCTGAAACGGTATCAACCATTGATTCCGTCACCGCTAGCTACTTCGTCATTTTTTGCCGGCGAGGATAAGGAAAATGCCGAAACCCAAACGAACAACTCTCAGGTAACACATTTTGCTGGAAATCTTAGAAATTTAATTTGTGTGCTTTTAAAGACTAGTTCAATTGTTTCTCAAACAACAGTAACAATTCCACATATGGTGCCAAAACTCACCGCAGAAGACTTGAGTTCTGAAAAACCAACTGCTAACTATTTCCACGTAATGATTGATCAGATGAAAAAAAATATTGAAGAAGAAGAATATAAGAACATCTCGGTATTTTTTCATAAAATCTTCTAAACAACTAAAAACGTTTTTAGCTAAACACAAAATTATCAACTGTTCGCGAAGAAGTGAGAAACGTGGAAAATGATTTGGAAATTTTGAAGGAAGTTATTGGAGAAATTCGCAAAACACAGGTAGTTCACTATTTTTCCCGAATTGTTTAATTTTTTTGTTTTTCAGAGCAGCTCTATCCTTTCCCAAACCATTGTTTCCATTCCACATAAAGTTCCTAAAATCACGGAAGATGACTTGGTCTCAGAAAAACCCACTGCAAACTATTTTCATGTTTTGGTTGAAAGGATGAAAAGGGATATTGAAGACGAGGAGGCTAAAAATTTAGAGGTATTTTTGATGGTTATAAGGTTAAGTTTTTCTTTGAAACTATACTTTCAGCTTAACAGACAGTTGGCGGATGTTCGAGAAGAAGTAAACAAAGTAGATCGAGAGTTAGTAATTTTAAAGGAAGTCATTGAAGAAATTGAGGAGGATAAAGAAGTAAAACAAGAGGAAGGTTCGTCGCAGCTGTGACTTTGTTTCTTTTTTGAAATTCATTTTGTAAAGATAATACCCCTTATCATTTATCATCTCACAACAATATCTACGAGTCACCATATTTTGTTATTTATTGTGTATTTATTTTTGGATTGATATTTATGAAGAATTAACAAAAAAGAAACCCTTAAAGAACAACCAACATTTTAACCAGTGAAAATTGATGGACCCGATTTGTGCAGCAAACTCAGAAATATGATAGAAGAAACAGCGGAAAGTAAGAAAATAACATCGAACCAGCGATGATAGAAATTGAATTTTAAATCGCCCAGAATTCTTGTCAAAATTTGACGATATTGAAGTGGAACGTTCATTCTCATTAGAAGGACGCTTGAAACGAAATACATACCCTAAAAAATCAAATTAAAGGAAATGTTTAAAGCTTCTCCAAACCATGATTTGAGCCATTCCAAGTACTATAATATTCGATGAAGTGGCATTGCTAATAGAAACAAAAAATTTGGTCATTGTTATCAAGAGGCCTCTCACAGAAGTGACTGCAATAACACCGACCAGAAAAAATGAAATATATTGGGACCAAAATGAAATATCTAGCTCAATTCCCACATAATGGACTCCGATTTCGATTGTTTTTGTTACTGGGTCCACCTGAAACTTTTATTTCGTTCCAAAAATAAAATTGAAACATTACTTTTCCGACTCGATCGAAAACAATGTTGATGAATGAAATGAAAATTTTCCAAATGCAGTAAATAGAGAAAAAATGCCCAAGAACGTTGAAATACATTCCCATGAATGTCTTACTGAATTCTACGCGGTTGAGCATTTGTCTGAGCTCAACTAGATCTAGAAATAGAAACCGTGAAAGAGTTTCAAGTGGAACGATTTCATCTTTTATTCTCCTGAAGATGTTGTATTAATCGGTGTTTAAATTTTGGAAAATTACTCAATTTGTGACGCTAAAGTGGGTCCAGAGCTAGATTCCGAAAACGTTCCCCATAGTCGTTGGAGCAATGTTGGATCTCGCTTTTCTGACTTTTGCTCCAATAATAGTAACGGAAGATATTTACTTACCTTTATCCGCATTTAATTTTCTCAATTCTAACTCATATCTTGCAACTTTTCTTTTTTTCATTACAATCATTTCCATGGTATGAATCAATTTTTTTTCTGATTGGCAAATATGAATTTCCTCGACTGGCCTTGTAAAGAAAGTCATATAACAATAAGGAGCGTTTACAGCGCCAAAACCGGACAAAATTGCCATAATTGTGACACCAATCACACCAACTCTTGAAATAACTTGCTCAATTGTGAAGATTCCTAAATAAACGGGGGTGCTCGAAATTCAGAAAGGTGTTTGAGCTACCGTGTTGTGGACTCAGCATTGGGAATGGGTCTCCAATTTTCCAGAAGAAGTAGATAAATATAAGCCAACAAGTTAAAGAAAGTGGCAGATGAATATGTGGGCGAATAATGGAAATTCCTATCAAGAATTTAATTTGAAAATTTTCAAAATTGGGATTTACCTCGTACTGCTAGAAATGCCATATATATCGGAATAACCACCACAAGTGTCACTAAAATCATGGAAAGGCAAAACGTCCAACATCTTGAGCGAGACAGTGGTTCCATTACATCAGCAATTTCGAAGATAATTAGTTCGAATAAACTGCATGAAAGTGCGAAAGTTAGAGAGAAAATCACTTGAACAGTCCGATTATGCACCTGAAATATTTAGTACATGTTTTTGTATACTGACACTTTGTATCGAAACTCTATGAAATTAAAAAAAAACCTCATAATTTTTAAATAATTGTTTTGTATAAAATAACCATCCAGCAGCAAAGAAAAGAAGAATTGAACCCAACATAACGTTTGCATCTTTTGTATCAACATCCATTATGCTTTCAATACCCGAATTATTTCTTGAAATTAGAAAAACAAAAAAAAATCTGAAAAATATATAACTTACAGTGGAAATTTTGGGAACAAACGCAATTGCGCTCCACCGAACGTGTACTTTTTGGTTAGCGAAAAATGTTTGTGTTCATTTAAATTTTTCTAGAATTTAGACATTTTTCCTCGAAATAACCTTTTTTTCCAGAATGAAGTTTGCTCAGTTGGTAATGGGACCCGCCGGTAGCGGGAAGGTAAATTCTTGTTTTGAAAAAATGAAAAATAACCGACGTTTAGTCGACATATTGCTCCGTCATGTATAACCATTGTTTAAATATGAATCGGCAATTGAGAATGGTGAACCTGGATCCTGCTTGTGAAGTGTTCAATTATCCAGCAGTTGTTGGCAAGTTTTCTTTTAAATTTTTGAAATTATATTAAAAATTCTTATTTTTTCTAGATGTACGGGATTTAATCAGTGTGAATGACGTTCAAGAAGACGAAGAACTCATACTCGGCCCAAATGGTGCTCTAGTATTTTGTATGGAGTATTTGGTTCAAAATTTAGATTGGTTGCACGATGAACTCGATGAAGGAGAGGATGATTACTTTGTCATTGATTGTCCTGGTCAAATTGAATTATACAGTCATTTGCCAGTTATGCGGCAAATCGCAGACGCGTTAAGGTAAGTTTCTTCGTTTAATAGTTTTTTTTCCTCAAATTACAGTTATATCCAGATCTTGGGACTTTAACATCTGCTCCGTTTTCCTGATTGACACAAATTTTGTACTCGAAGCTGAAAAGTTCATCTCCGGTGCATTAACTGCGCTTTCAGCAATGGTTGCAATTGAAACTCCAGCTGTGAATGTACTGACTAAAATGGATTTATTATCGGAACGAAATAAACAACTGGTTGGCTGAAATTATATAACATTGAAGAGAAAAACAAGGATTTTCTTCAGGTCGACGAATTTCTAGAAACCGATACTCGCTCTATTGTTGATTCACATGAAAACGCTTGGAATCAGAGACACAGAAATTTGACAAGAACGATTGCACAAGTTCTAGAAGATTATTCAATTGTAAAATTCATTCCTCTCAATTGTGAAGATGAAGAAAGTATCGAACAACTTCTTCTCACAATCGACACAACCATTCAATATGGAGAAGATTTGGAGGTTAAAATTTTTTTAATTTCAGAAATTATTGTGTTCTTCAGGTTAAAGATCGATATCCAGATGAACTCGATCCAGAAGAAATGGCAAGTTCTTGAAAATGTTATCTATTTATTGCAAATTTTTGTTGAAATTCAGTTTTTTTTTCGCTTTTGTTTGTTACCCTTTTTAAATACCTCGAGAATGAATTTTGAAAATTGGTTTCTCTATGAACTGGCAATTTATGCAGAAAAACAAGTAATGTAATGATTTGATTAGACGATAGACCAAACTGAAAGTAGCAGAATTAAAAATCACTGAAAAATATGAAACACCTATTCCAGCGATAGCGAAACTTGCAGTTATCCCAATGATAGAATATTGTAATGCGACACGTTTCCAATGCATTTTTCGATGAATTTTTACAGCACATTTTACGTATTCACCGGATGCTGTTTCCAATCTTTCTGAAAAATGATATTTTAACGTTTAGAAAATTCTTGTAAATTTTAAAATCATACGAGCTCGATCGACCAAATCATCCAACTTCTCTTGTCTTTCCATTATTTTTTGCACATTTGCTTTCATTATACATTTTGCCTACAAATTTCACATTTTTAAATTATAATGTTTCTAAGAAAAAACGAACTTTGTCCAATTCAAATCTTGTTTGAATAATTTTTTGATCATTCCATCCAATTCTGCTCACTGGTGGATCCATTTTCCAAAAGTCTTTCAAAAATGTGAAAATTATTTGAATCCCCTGGAAATGAAAGTTAGGATCACGTTGACGTTTTGAAATTTTAAATACCTAGAAATTTCTTATCTTTAAAGGAGGACTTTACAGAGTCAATGAATGTACTTACCTGTGTTAAAAATGGAACTCGTACTAGATATTTAAAAGAAAATTATAAAGCCGTGAAAACGGGCTTCAAAATATATATATGGCCCTGTAAAAGTTTCCACTAACGAAAACATGTCCGAGGGCATTATTACGTGAAGAATTCATGAAAATGAAAAACACTAGTTAAAAAAACTCAATTTAGGCTTTTCCATAGCACTGAAAAAGCAAAAAGTTCGCCCAGTTAGAACTTTTATAGGCCATTGTTTTGAAGCTCCCTTTCCTTGTTTTTAGAAACATTTTAAAGTTTTCTCATTTTTCGAAAATTTTAAAAACGGATTGGGTTTGTAAAGTCTTCCTTTAGCATCATAATAGATTATTAGGTTTTTGTTTAAAGCATACTTATTGTTTGTGTGAACTGCGAAGACCCTTTTAATGGAAACATACATTCTTTAGAAATAGTTCTTTATTGTTTCCAAAATACACGGAATTCCAAATTTGCGAGAAAAAATGTGATGCTTTTTGACCCATAAAGCATACAAATGCTTCTAACGCCGCAAAGCCAAATGAAAAAACAAAACATTTGTATTTATGTGTTTGTGCATCGCGCCTGTTTTCTTTTGTATTGTTTCGAAAAGAAAACATGTAGAAGCCGATTGCTAACTCGCCTAATCTTCTTGCCTTTTTCTTCATTCTTGGCCATCACCATTTTTTCTCTCCGTTTTATTCAAAGTCACTTTGCGTTCTGAGTTCCTCAAGTCACAATGATTACTTGGCGATTATTTAATTTATTTTTAATATTTCGACTGGTGTTTGCAATTGATTTCCGTTCTAATAATTACCGACAAGTCTTCAATAATGTTATTCCGACAGTTGATCCAATAGTTTTGAAAAACCAGTTCAGTAATAATCCGTATTTTGATCTGTTCACAACACATACATCTAATTTATTCAATCCTTCTACGGCTCCATTTTTTCCAATGGCAAAAATTGAGAAAGCTTCAACAACTCAGTACTTTCCAACATCACAATTTTGGAGCACAGTAACACAGCCAAAGACTACCGTAACCTCGACTACAATAACCCCTACAACACCAACAATAACAACGACAAAAACCACAGAAACAGTATGGACCACAACAAAATCACCATTAAAACTGTCGAAAAATCTTAAACTCGGCAAAGTGGGACAGAAGAATGGAAAAACCTCATCGTCATTCGATTCGGCACAATTGTCGGTTTTGAGTCATCGACTCTTGAATGATGTTTTGATTATTCCATCATCAAGAAGATTGTATATTTTAGCCATTCTACCGATTCATCAAGCTTCTGAACAGGTTAATCAATTTATCTATTGTCTCAGCAATACTTAAAAAAAATTTTTTTTTAGAACTTTGAGTGCGGTGAAATTGATGTTAATGCCATTGTTCGACTTGCTGAATTTTTAGAAAGTCTAAAAAATATCAATGAATCAAATATGTTGAAAGAAATTGGTGCAGACATTGGAGCAATAATTATTGATTCATGTTCAGCTGATCTTCGATCAGTTGCAGATCTCTATGAACTTCTTTCTGGGACAAATATTCAGAAAAACGATCTGATTGCAATTGTTCGAGATGATTCTAGCTATATGCCAAATACTGAGCAAATTATGCAACAACTTAATCTACCAATTGTTAACACTTTTTTCAGCGCTGCTAGTTTGGTAGGACCTTTTAAGTGTTAAATAGAAACGCAAAATAATTATTTTTTTGAAGCCTCACACAACTGGAACATTGCCATCAATGACACTACCAATTCAAGCTATAATCTCATCATTAAAGCATTACCAAAGCTCATGTGTTAATTTGATTTTCGATGAAAAATATGAAAAAAGCGCAGCGGAGTTTCATCAATTTGCTCAAAATGAAGGAATTTGCATTGAAGCTTTTGTTTCAATCAAAAATGGAACAACCATGGTCGCAGAAGCAACAATTAGACGGTTATTATTGTCAGAAGCCAGGATTGTGGTAGTTTTACTGACGGAAGAGAACTGGATACAAATCACCAAAGCATTGAGATCAGAAATGGTTGGTTTGAAATTGCATTTTTTAAAGGATGTTAGAAAATATAAAATATTACAATTTCATGCTTTCAAAATAGTTTGATTTTCTCAGGGATTCAAGCGCAAAATACATTCGAATAGATCTGCAGATTTGACAACCGAACGCGGAAGTTTTGGGGGCTTGAGAACCTTTTATAGCTTGAGAAATTTAATATTTTTATTCTTAAATACTTATAATTTCGTAAAAAATTATTGATGTTGCTTTTCCAGGTGATTGCTGGCAGATTCGTTTTTATTGCGGTACAAGATCAACGTTGGACGACATCTCGCAAATTCGTCGAATCATGGCCAACATTTGAGCAACATTTAGTGTCAATAACCTCAAATTCCCCTGTCAATTCCCAAGAGGAAATCATGAAACTTACGGACACGATTCCAAAAATGACACTCCCAAACGCCTGGCTCAAACAATTTTGGGCGTCGGCGTTTAAATGCCACGTTGAAAATGAAGAGAGCGGTGGCAAAATGATGAGAAAATTTTCGAAAGAGTGCGCTAACTCACAAAATTTGAACATTTCAAGTATTACGCCTGACGTTGATGTTTCTTCAATCGCTATTGCAGGTTTGATTTTTTTTTAAATATCTCGAATTCTCATAAAAATGACGAACCATGTCACTTAGCAGCATGTGTCAGTCTGCTTGAAAATTGAAGAGGTATCTACTAAAAACAGGATGTTCTATTTTTCGGGTCCTCTAAAACGCCAAAGGAGGCATTCAAAAACCAACAGTTCTTATTAAAACCGAAATAATTCAGCAACCTCAATTGGAATTGCATTCCGAAAATTTGTGGATCGGGCATGCCCCGGAGCATTAGTAATCTCAATGCCAGACTGTGTCAATGAGCCATTTGATGAGTTTTTTCAATCGATTCTTGACTTGGATTTCGTACACCATTTATCAGACCTTCGTGAGTTTTTTTTCAAAATAGGAAATTTATTTATACAGAAGTTTTTTCAGCTGTGAACTTCAATTATTCAACTGGTTATCGAGACGTTTCTCTAGATATCAATCGCGTAATGTTTGAAGAAGATCGTCTGAAATATTCAAAACTTGGAACATGGGATACAATATTTGGATACAAGGATGCTTTAGATACGGATGACGCGGCGCATTCGTCAAAAGGAAGCTATGTTCTTATGTCTTCAAATTGTCCGAAATCCAGATGTGCGAAAGAAGTAGCAAAAAACACGGTTAAACAACAGTTGCCGTCAGTGTTCAAAGCTCTCACGGATTTGGACATTCTTGTGTTTGCCATATTTTCAGTGATTTCTTGTCTGACTTGTTTAATGTGCATGTACTTGAAAGTTATTTCGACTTGTGCGTATAGGAATTGTGCTGCAGTTTGTTTCTTAGGTAGATTTATTTATTCATACCTTCCTTCATATTTACAGAAGTCCTTGAGTGCACATTGCACAATGTTTTTATAATTGAATATTCAAAACTTGAGAAAAAAGTTCATAATTTCAGGGCTCGCGTTTCTCTCGTTAAGCTCACCGGCATTCATCATGCCACCGAATGCAATATCCTGTGCACTCCGTAAATTATTATTCCCAATCTCATTCTGCATTACAATTGCTCCAATATTTGTGAAAACCGTTCTTTTTTGGCGGTACAGAGACATCCAAGTTAAAGGATCAGTACTCATGACATTCTCAATTATCGTAATACAATCAGTGATTTCTGGAGAATGGATGATACTGTCAACTGATTTGCCAACCGAATTTGTTTCTTCAGTTCATGGAACCATGTGGAGATGCTCACCTGGCGATTCTTCGGAAACTACTATATTGGTTTCATGCTCTTTGTCTGCTGTTTTATCAGTACTTTCGTTCATTTTCGCGATCGCCGCTCTCGAAAATTCACAAAATGTACAACATTTGATTATTTCGGTAATTTTCCTCGATGGATTTTCTAAAAATGTCATTAATTTTTAAGATTCTTTCAATATTTTTTGAAATCGCTTTATATGTAGCTCTTCCTCTGCTACCTTACAAAAAAAGAGATATTATTATGGCAACAGGTTGGAAAATAATTAACGTTTTAGTAATAGTAAAGTATTCCAGCTATTTTAATATTTTCATTTGTAACACTTCTTGTCAGTCATTTGAATAGGCCAGCCAATGGTATCCTTGATAATGGATCAATTCAAGTGTCTACAGTAATCTTTAAAATTTTGTACATGTTACTACAGTTACCACTTTTTTTTCAGAAAAATGAGAGCTGGCTACAGCATGTTGTTATGTCGCCAGAGGACCAAGCAGCAATGATGCAAAATTATCACACGGCATCAACGAATCCACAATCCACCATCGAAAAAAATCATAATATAACCGATGAAACTGTTCACAGGAAATCAGATTTATATGGAAGTGAAGCTTATGGTATTCAGTTTTTTAAAGTCGAAATGGAAACACTTGAAACTTTTCCTGTTTGGATCATTGAAACATTTGAAAATTAGATCGAACTAGAATTCTGAATAAAGCAAAACCAAAGTTTCAATCCACATTAACTGGCTGGAATTTTAATTTAATTTTCTGGCCTGCAGGCTAGATGTTCATAACTTTTATCTAATTTGAGTTTGACTAGAAATTGTGCGCCAACCTCAAATTTGGATTTTGTGATTCCTAACTCACATCGAACTCTCTAGTTTTACTTTTCTATTTTTGGAATATATGTATATTTTTAATTTCAGAGTTTCACATAGGTTTGGGAGATAGCCAAAAATCGAAATCTTCATCAGACCGAATGATGCTGGTTCGACTCTTCACCAGACCGGAGTCGAACCAGCATCATTCGGTCTGATGAAGATAGATTTTTGCGAAGCTATTTCCCGAACCTATTGAATATTTCAATGCTTTTTAAGTGCGCCAATCGGCTATTAATTAAAAGGAAATCCTTATCTAAATTCTAAATTTCAGAGCTTCCTTCGACAACATATGCTTAGACAGAGGATCACAAATTTTCAGTACATTCCGTTTTTATTTATCAATTTTTGAGAGTTAGTAAATGCTCTTTTATTTATAAACACGCTTTTAAATATTTTCAACTAATTAAATTACCCAATTGAGAGGTCCATCAAAGCAATTTCGATAAAACGTTTTCTAAGGTAGAAAAGAAAAAAATTACTGGCAATTGTTTGTTTTTGTTGATAGCACTCGTTGGATATAGTAAAATGTATGTATAGAGTGGCGCGGGCTAGCAAAGGTACGAGTTTTTAAGTGGTTTTTGGAGAGTTTTTTGCTTCGCGATCTTTTTAATCGTTTTTAAAAATTGTTTCCATAATTTTTCAAATTATCTAAAAAGATTTTTCAGGATGGCAAAGAATATAAACGTTTTCGCCAGTGTACAGCGGGTTATATATATTTGAGTCTTGTTTGAAGTTACATTTTGTTCAGGCATTCAGATATCGATTGCTTCAAAAAATGTACCTTAAATGAAAATAGACTTCGTTCTCATTCCAAATCTGTTTTCAAAAATTTTCTAAAACCACCTAGAAGCCGAGAAAACGCGCCTCAAAACAATGGCCTAGAAAAAGGGGCCACTTGGCCGAACGTTTTCCTATGAGCTTTTTTCGTGTTTCATTAATAAATAGTTAGGCAGAATGCTTGTATTAGTCATTTTTTAATGTTTTTTCCTTTTTTTTTGATTTTTCATGCCTGCGGACTAGTTTTCGCCGGCGACCCCTTTTTCTAGGCCATTCTTTTGAAGCGTGTTTTCTCGGCTTCTAGGTGGTTTTAGAAAATTAAAAAAACAGATTTGGAATTAGTCTGAAGTCTTCTTTCATCCCAGACGCATTCATTAGCTCCGTAAAGCCCTCCTTTAAGCGCAAAACCTATAGTCAGAATAATCAAGGCGTTTGGAATAACCGTTGTCTATTAATTATCTTTGCTAATTTAAAATTCATTCTTTTGTTACTGCTTTTCCCGTAAGTAATCAAAATGGTTATGAATTCATTAAACAAAAAAACAAGGAGAACAAGGAAACCTCAAAAAAACCTCAATTTTTTTCTTGTTTCTCTCGTATTCGTTCAATAATTTCCACAAAACCGGTGTCTCACATCTGCTAGCTTTCTTCTCCTTTATTCTATCGATTTTTACTTTGGTGAGAAGAAGAGAAGGAAATGCTCCTGCTTAAAGGACGACGCAAAAAGATGTCGAGAGACGGAGACGGAGGAGAAGAAGCTGGCAAAACACCACCCTTTCAAATCGACGAGAGAAAAACTACATTCTCCGGAGACATTTGCAAAAAGATCCCTAGTTTTCCTTCCATTTTTGCCATTAGGTGAAAAATGAAAAAAAAACCTCTCGTTCTGTGTATTTTTTTTCGTTTATTTTTTAAAATCGAATTTATACATATTTCAAACAATGTAATGGTTTTTTTTTTCAATAACTTAGCTTCGACTTTTTTCTAAATTGAAATATGTTTTTTTCCAGTAAATATACGAATCCTTGAATTTAAAGTTGAAAATGACGAATTAGAGACTTCAATTCATTTTGTGCGGTTTTCTAAAAAAAATGAAAGTGGCTCAGATTCAAGCTCTGATAATTTTTACACTTAT
This sequence comes from Caenorhabditis virilis, assembly GCA_964036255.1. NCBI lineage: Eukaryota > Metazoa > Nematoda > Chromadorea > Rhabditida > Rhabditidae > Caenorhabditis > Caenorhabditis virilis. The sequence goes on along the minus strand of OZ038417.1, from coordinate 108,221 downwards.
AACGACACCATTTGCATTTAACAAAAAAAGGTAGTTCAGAAGGATTTTGAAGATTGAAGTTTATCAATTTTCAGCATAAAAGAATGTGCACAAGTGCTAAGTGAACGTATCAAAGAAAAATTTTCAAAAATATCACATGAATCGGCTTTGCGACAGAATTATGAGAAATTAGTGGAAGAGGAGCAATTTGATCCGAGGGCTACACTGAAAAAGAGTAAACATCGGATAGAGGATTATTTGAAAGTTAGGGCACAGTTTGCATATGTAAGTGTTAAGATTCAATTATACAAACATCATATTGTTTTCAGAAGGCAAAAATCTCACTGGAGGCAAGATCTGTGACAAATGACACAAAGGTTAATGATCAACATTCACAGAGTTTTATTCGTTTCATGTCTGCAAAACAAGGTTGAATTCTTTTTCTTTTGAATTTATATATTTTACTAGCTAATAAAAAATATTGTAGGCAACGACGGTACCACAATTTATGAAAGCAGTCACCTGGGCCGACGAGTTAAAGTGAATGCGACGAGATCATTCCATCTTCAACAAAATGCAAATTTTTATACGCTTCCAACAAGTTCAGTTTCATCAGCTGTTCACATTCCAACACCACTTTATGATCGAAGTACGGTATTCCGAAAAATTAAAAAAAAAAAGTGTTGAAATACTTTCTATCGAATCAGAATGTATAAACGATTCTGAAATGTATAATACTGATTTAGCATGAAAAAAAAGTTGAAGGTTGAAAACGTTTAGAGTAGTAAATTTTCGAAACTTTGCTTTGCCATAAATTTCCGCTTCAGAAATCTAAATTAATTGCAAAAGGGAAAAGAAATTATTTAATGGACCTATTCCGTTTTTTAAAAAATTCCGAGAAATAGCAATTTCTCGGTAAGTGGTTCGAGCTATATAATCTAAAAAACTATTTTAAAAGTGTATAGATTTATTTTAAAAGTGTATAGATTTTCGGAAGTAGAATCTTACAATATTTTATTCCAGACGAAGATCTTTTGCGAAAAATCGATTGGTCGGACATTGATCCAGTTTATCGAACGAATAGAGAAGAAACAAAAGATTTAGCTTTTCAATTATTTTGTTCTGAATCAGGATTCATGCGCTATTATCCAGCTGCTTCGTGGTTTTGGGACAATCAAGACGAACATTTGGATTTATTCGATTGCCGCAATACTGAATGGTATATAAATTCAGCAACGAATTCAAAAAATGTGCTGATAATGTTGGACATGTCTGGAAGTATGCTTGGACAAAGATACGAAGTGGCTAAGCAAACAACAGAAGCAATTTTGGAAACACTATCACATAACGATTATTTCAATATTATGACGGTAATTCAAAGGTTCTGCGAAAAAATTAGAAAGAGCGTTTTTAGTTTTCAAAAACTACATATCTTTTGGATACATGTAATGGAACAAACGGGTTACTTCAAGCAACAATGAGGAATAAAAAAGCCTTACGACGAAAAATGGACACGTATACTTCTGAAGGAAAAGCTGAATACGAAAAAGCGTTACCCTTAGCTTTTACAACTCTTCTAGAAGTGAGTTCTTTGATCCCGAATTACGGGCTGTTGCTTTTTGTTGCTTTTTGCGCTTTTAAGGCTTAACAACTTGTTGTGTCAAAACCATGAATAATCATTATTATTCTCTAAAAGCGTAAGTGTAGAAGCAAAGCCTAAAACTGTAAATGAGAGGCTTCATGCATGGCTTAAATTACTTTTAGTTGAAAGGATCCTATTCATTGCACACAAGGGAGGAAATGTCAATGATGTCGGCGAATTCAAGTGTCAAACATCCGTTTCATGTGGCTCTTCCTGAGCACGTTCTGACAGCTTCAAAGCAATATATAGATTCTGTAAGCTTATGTAATTATGCATGGCATTTTATTTTTTTTGTGCTTTTTCAATGCTTTGTGTGTATCTGTCCTTTTTCTGATTGCATCCTTTTTCTTTTTTCATATCTCCAATTTAATGTTTCCCTTTCACATGAGGTCATAAGATCTTTTGAGAATTCTCTGTTAAAAACCGCATGCAGTAAATCTTTTTTAGAGCTTATATTGCCTATATCCCAAACGTTGTATACTCCCCTCTCTCGCTGATTATAATTTGAAAGAAAATGAATAGATATTTTGTTGAAAACTTTTATTATGTATTTCCATATGTTCACTGCTTGTGTCTGCCTGATTTTTCTGAATGCAACAACGTCAGTTCATTCAAAATTTTAACGAATTTATTCAGATTAGTAACGGAGGAGGGGACAACAACCGCGGAGCTTGTGAAAATGTAATCATGTTAATAACCGATGGGGCACCAAGTTCATATCAGAAGATTTTCGAACTTTATAATGCCGATAAGAAGGTTTATTTTTCAATGCTATTTTATTCGTGAAATATTATTAAAGGTTCGAGTGTTTACATTTCTTGTTGGAGATGAAGCAATCGATTTCAACGAAGTTCGTGAAATGGCTTGCAATAATCGAGGATATATGGTGCATGTTGCAAACATGGCGGACGTTGATGAGAAAATTCAACATTATATTCGAAGAATGTCAAGAGTGGTTGGAAGGCATTATAAAGAGTCGGGACAACTTTCATGGTGGACTGGAGTATATAGAGAAAGATTGGTACTGTTAATCTGTACAGAAACGAAAAATACAATTTAATCACTAATTACTCTCAATTCTCATGCGCTTTTGAGATCCTTCCAATGTTTCGTGATTTTTTATGTAATTAAACAGTCTCAGTTTTTGAAACTTTTTGAAACATATGGAATGCGTAAGAATTTTTAGTTAGTTTAATGGTTTTCTTAACTCCGTGATTTCTTATTAAAGCGACTTTCTTTGACCATACTAACCCACTCTTACAGCAAAAAAACTCAAAAAATTGTTCAAGCTACAAATAAAAGTGCAAAAAGTGTAACTTTGGGAAGTTAGTCCCTCGAACGTAAAAACTTCTGTGGTTATCCAAATTTAACATTTTTCTATTTCTTGTGTTTTTTTCAGTAAGTGGTTCTCAGCGGGAGCCTTTTATATCCGAAGAAATAACTTTTGAGAATTTAGTCCCTCAGAAGCCGTCCGTTGTTTCGGAAATTTGCCTATTTGTTCTTTTTTTGTACCTTGGACATTCTTTTTTCTTTTAAGGTTTGGTTGGTATGCTAAAAAAGCATCGAATTGATTGGAAATCAGGATAAGTTAAGAAAACCATTTAATCCACTCAGAATGACGAATTAATGAATTCCACAAAAAATGATTTTAAAGCCTCTGTTTTGAGTAAAATGGTTCTTTTAAAGACAGTGTGTTAGAATTTGACCACAGTTGGTTTCAATTTCAAAAATTAGAGCTTTCTCTCATTATTAAACGGGCAATTAGGCGGACTGTTTTCATGGGTGTCTGAAAGAATTTTTTCTGTTGAATTCTAATTTTTTTCTGATGAAATAGCTGGAGATTCATTAAAACAATAATTGAAAACCAATAAAAAAATGGTTTCTTCATAAAAGCGTTAAATGTTTAGTATCTTCCTCGACCGGAAATCTATGCTGTTCCTGAAAGAGTTACTAACACTTCATTTACTGTTATGAACAAAATGGCTTCAAGACGAAAAATACGACTTCAAAGATCGGAAGCAAGAGGACGGATGTTTGTAACAACCGTTTCTTATCCGGTTATTGTTAATGAAACTTTCATGGGCGTGGCAGCTGTAAATATTCCACTGACTGAAATTGCACAAAAATCTCACACGTCTAATGTAATGGTTCACATTTTTTTTGTAAGAATTTAATCGTTCCAGATCGGCGCCAAGTCTTATTTTTTTATGTTGGATCAGAATGGCTTCGTGATGGTTCATCCTCAACTTCGACCGATTGTAAGGAAATCATAAATATATATATATTTATATATATATTTTTTATTTGTTCCAGGACCCAGAAACAAAGTTCCATAAACAAAACTATAATAATATGGATCTTCTGGAATTAGAAATCAGTCAAAATCATAATTTATACGCTTCGCAACAACCACAGTTTGTGTCGAAGCTAAATTGTGAAGGAGCAAACTACGCAGAGTGTGTAGAAGACGTTCGAAAAATTGTAGGTTTAATATCTTTGTTCTGAAATTTTGAAGATTTTCAGGTGAGAAAGAAGTCGATTGAATGCAATAACGCAGAAGTTCAGCAACTTGATATTCTTTACGCGACTGAAGCTTTAGATCGAGTTTATCCTCAAACGAATACTTATTATTCGGAATGTATTGATCATGCTAATTTCACGTAAGTTTTTAAAAAATTAATGGTGAATCAAGTGAAGGAAAAACACGGAAAACACATTTCAACTTTAATTTAATCAGTTTTTTTTGCACATCATCTAGCGAAAATGTTCGGATTTGGCTCTAAATACAGATAATAGTCATTAACAATAGGTACGAGTTTCGTGAAATTAGATTTGAAAACGACAACTCTAATTTTTTGTTTGAAGTTTTTCTGTTGCGCAAATTCGTGATTTTCAGTTTAAGACTGTTTGTTAAATTTTGGGACATAAATATTTTTATATGTTAATAACGAGAACGTGTTTTGTTGAAATATAATACTAATTCGTTCCAGGTTGGGTCTCGCTGTTGCGAAAGGAGACGACTATCGGATTGTGAAAAGACAGAAAAAATACGACTTCGGAAGAGTTAAAATGGAATGGATGTACGATAAAAGATGGAGACTGCATCCGCACTGGTAAATCTTAGACAAATGTTACTAAATTTTGAAAACTTGGTTATCTCAGGCGTTATTGCTTCCTAAATGACACGGACACTCACATGACCAAAGAAGAAGCTTTCGAGATTTATGCTCTTCAAATGACACAAACTGGAAAAGCACCACAACTTTGTGAATATCGTAGAAATTTGGTTGAAAAATTATTGCTTGATTTGGAAGCAACTAGCAACTTGATTAGTAGTTGGGAGAACTTGTTTAAAGACTTGTCAAACGATTTGATTCACTTGGCATTCTTCGCCACACCCTCTGGAATGATCCGATATTATAACATTTCGCTTCCTGACTACTCTTATATTGATAATCGGTGGCAAATTTGGGGACATATCGGAAAATTTTTAACGATTGACACTATTATCGATATGAATCAAGAGTCCTATAATAATTTTATAACGGATTTGAATAGAAAATCAGCCGATGATCGGTATTACAAGCGGGCAGTTCGAATGAAGGATACAATAATGTTTGATATTTCGAATAATTGTGAGTTTTGTTTAACCCTTCTCATATTTTTCGGAATCAATGGCTTTCAGCGAAAATTTGGTACGAACGCTCCGATGACTTGACTAGTTATGGTCTGAATGAAAATATGACCATATTAGGACAAGCATTCAAAGCAATATATTTGGAAAATGCTGTAATTGGTAAGTGTTACTGTCGAACTAAAAAATAATTCAATTTTTCTTTTAAAAAATTATACACAAAAAACTATTTTTTACTCAACGTTTCTTATCAAATGTTGGTTAATTCTACATAGCATGTCCCATGTTAAATCCCGAGAAAAAGAACGCGTTTTGTAGCATCGGTAGAAAGTTGAAAAAATACTGTAGAAACAAACCGATTCCAAACGCGCTCTACCGAACAAACTCGGTTTTTTGGCCTGTTCCGGTGCACGGACAAAACATTTTTTTTCGTAATTCATTTTTTAAGTGGAACATTTTTCTTTTCAGTAGAAAGAAAATGAATTAAGTGTCATATTAGAAGGTAGCTATCAGTTTCAAACTATTTTTGATGCAAATTTTATTTATAAAGCCGGAAATTATGAAAAATTGAGAAAAAACCAGAAAACTCAAAAATAAACAAAATTGTTAAAAAACGATAGACATTTTTAGAAATTTAATCGATCCATTTTTCGGAAATTTTTTTTGAGTCGGTGTTGAATTGCGTTGATATAATCTGTAAATTATTCGTTGGTTTTAAAAAATAATCACTAATCGAATACCTGTGCAATAAAAATTTAGTTGCGAAACGTACATCGATTTTATCAGCTTTTCTATCGAAATTTTCAATTCTATCGAAATTTTCATTTTTAGATCAGCATTAGGAAAATCAACGTTTTCCTTATGAAGGACCCGTTTAATTCCTGTAATAAAAATTAACACTTTAAAAAAATAATTAACGAAGTTAAGAAAAAGCTCAAATTCGGTCAGAAAAAAAAAGAAATAATTAAAAACAAAAAAAATTCAAAATTTTCAAATTTCCGCGCACACACCTAACTGTTGTTGAGCGTTTTTTGAACCTATAACTTCGATCGAAAACAGCAAATAATCCGATTTGGTTTGCTATAGTTTTACTGAAGTTTTGATTTTTTAAAGGCGTTGCTGGCTATGAATATGCATATGATCACATTGTTGATTTAATGATCGAACATGGATGCGCGCCTTCGGACGATCGGAAGTGGTGTGTTCTTTTAGATGAACACGGCTATGTTTTCTACAGTAACCAGAATGATATTTCATATGAGGATTATTTGAAGGTTTAAGATTCAATATTTGATATTAATAATTGTGATTTGTTTAAAATTCAGGGAGAAGGAAAACATTTGAGTCAATTCTTCGGAGGCATAAACCGCGTTGCTCAACGAGCAATGTCCCTTCTAGTAGAAAACAAATTTTACACCAACATCAGTTATACCGATAATCAAGCAATTTGCAAGTCGACAGAAGTTGTTGTTATGTCGTCAACACATATGAGACCATTTCTTGGGATTTTAAAATTTTTGATGCACACATTCAATTATTTCATGAGACTTTCATCGACTATTTTTGGAAATTTTATGATCTACCTGCCACAATTGCAATTTACTGACGCATATACAGCAAGTTTTCATGAAGGAAACGATGTTTACCCTTGTCCGAAAGTGTCCAGCTTTTATTTTACGAATAAAGATGGGAAGAATCGTCCAGTTGGCACTCATTTGGTTAATGGTAATCTATATGAAAGGCCATGTGATGAAAAGAAATGCTCTGTGTATGTTATGAAATTTTGTGATTAAAAAATCATATCTTTCAGAAAAATGGAAGCCGCATTTGTTGAAGGCACAAATTTGATAATGGTTTGGATAACACAAGATAAGGAATCTAAAAACTGTTATGACGAATCCCAATGTCAGTTAGAACATCCATCGAAAGTTCCGTTTGGTTTCGAAGAAATTAATAATGTCGAGTTTTGTGAGCAGACTGAACAAAGAAAATCGAAAGCGAATGATGTTTGTTACAGTATAGATGACGACGACTCCGAGGTGAATTTACATTGGGACGTATAACAGAAAATGTCGTAGTTCAAAAAATTGAAATTCGAATTTATGCTTTTTCACATAAAAATGAAGATATATAGTTTGAGACCCGATTAATTTAATTATTTAATCTTTCATCTTAAAAAAATAGTTTTTATTAAAAAAACAATTACAGAATGAGCGACGACCATGCTCATCAACACGGTTCATCTCATTCCACGTCACTATATTCTTCACAATTATATATTTTTTATGAATTGACTTCTGATAAGTGCCCTTTAAATATATAACAGTGATAATGTTCGATTCTCTTCTAAAATGTTCTTGAAAATAATTTTCGCGTGTCATTTACAAACTTCTATCGAACTAGAAAACAGATTTACCGAAAGTCTTTGAAGTCGAAGTTGCAAATGTGAAACTAATTTTCAGAATTAAGAAGTTTCCTCAGGCACGCGAAAGTATTTTCGTGGTGTGTTTTTGTATTTCAACGGGTTTTTGATACAGTCGTTAAATAAAGATTTACACAAATTTTGATTTCAGCATGGTGTCCAGAAACACAGGGCACGTCTTGTAAATAACAAAAAACCAAGGAAGGAAAAAATGTTCGCCCGAAAATTAGACGATTAACGGACAGAAATGGGCGTTTCAAGGAAAACGCAACTGTTGCAATTTTACAGTAAATAGCGTTCAGTGTGAAGAAATTGTTATCTGTTCTGTGCTTACGGACAATGCGCAACCAGCGCGCGCGAATGACACATGTTAATTTTTACAAATTAAAAAAAAACTTAAATTTCAGAATAAAAACAGAAACAATGGCATGATTAGTGTCGTTAAAAATGCCCGTAGCGAGTAGATTTTAAAAATGACAAAACATTTCAGATTTTCCAGAATTAAAGTAGCATTGTGCTCATTTGTCTGAAAATCACTAAAAAAATTGAAATTTCAGAATAAATAATTATATCCCATTTCCAGACTTGGTTTACGATATCTTCAAATGAAATTAAAAAAATTTTAAAATTAAGGAAATTTTAAAATAAAGGAATTGTTAAAAATATCTACATTTTAATACGAATCGATTGATACGAAAAGCATAAAAATCTTCTGCATCAATCTTGAGATATGATAATTCTACCCCATTTTACGGTATATTCAACTGAAATTTTAAATTGACCAAAACCCCTTTTGACCACACCGATTTTTGAAACTTTAATCGAGCATAACTACACGAAAAATTCACGAAATTTCAAAATTTCAAGTGTATTAGAATCTACTGGGAAAGCTCTATTGAATGATACCAAAATCATTAAAATCCTGTGTGTCATTCTTGAGATATGATTTATCAAACTTTAATGCTCAGCACTTTATAATGTCAACTTTTAAATTTTCAAATGTGCATAAAAATTGTTTAACTCGATGAAATTTCAAAATTTAAAATGTTTTTGATATCTACAAAAAATTTCCTATCCAGTCATACCAATATTTATGAGTTTCGTCCAAAATTGAGTATTTTTTTATTCTGAAAACCGTTTTTGACAACACCGATTTTTGAAACTTTAATCGAGCATAACTACACGAAAAATTCACGAAATTTCAAAATTTCAAGTGTATTAGAATCTACTGGGAAAGCTCTATTGAATGATACCAAAATCATTAAAATCCTGTGTGTCATTCTTGAGATATGATTTATCAAACTTTAATGCTCAGCACTTTATAATGTCAACTTTTAAATTTTCAAATGTGCATAAAAATTGTTTAACTCGATGAAATTTCAAAATTTAAAATGTTTTTGATATCTACAAAAAATTTCCTATCCAGTCATACCAATATTTATGAGTTTCGTCCAAAATTGAGTATTTTTTTATTCTGAAAACCGTTTTTGACAACACCGATTTTTGAAACTTTAATCGAGCATAACTACACGAAAAATTCACGAAATTTCAAAATTTCAAGTGTATTAGAATCTACTGGGAAAGCTCTATTGAATGATACCAAAATCATTAAAATCCTGTGTGTCATTCTTGAGATATGATTTATCAAACTTTAATGCTCAGCACTTTATAATGTCAACTTTTAAATTTTCAAATGTGCATAAAAATTGTTTAACTCGATGAAATTTCAAAATTTAAAATGTTTTTGATATCTACAAAAAATTTCCTATCCAGTCATACCAATATTTATGAGTTTCGTCCAAAATTGAGTATTTTTTTATTCTGAAAACCGTTTTTGACAACACCTATTTTTGAAACTTTAATCGAGCATAACTACACGAAAAATTCACGAAATTTCAAAATTTCAAGTGTATTAGAATCTACTGGGCAAGCTCTATCGAATGATACCAAAATCATTAAAATCCTGTGTGTCATTCTTGAGATATGATTTATCAAACTTTAATGCTCAGCACTTTATAATGTCAACTTTTAAATTTTCAAATGTGCATAAAAATTGTTTAACTCGATGAAATTTCAAAATTTAAAATGTTTTTGATATCTACAAAAAATTTCCTATCCAGTCATACCAATATTTATGAGTTTCGTCCAAAATTGAGTATTTTTTTATTCTGAAAACCGTTTTTGACAACACCGATTTTTGAAACTTTAATCGAGCATAACTACACGAAAAATTCACGAAATTTCAAAATTTCAAGTGTATTAGAATCTACTGGGCAAGCTCTATCGAATGATACCAAAATCATTAAAATCCTGTGTGTCATTCTTGAGATATGATTTATCAAACTTTAATGCTCAGCACTTTATAATGTCAACTTTTAAATTTTCAAATGTGCATAAAAATTGTTTAACTCGATGAAATTTCAAAATTTAAAATGTTTTTGATATCTACAAAAAATTTCCTATCCAGTCATACCAATATTTATGAGTTTCGTCCAAAATTGAGTATTTTTTTATTCTGAAAACCGTTTTTGACAACACCGATTTTTGAAACTTTAATCGAGCATAACTACACGAAAAATTCACGAAATTTCAAAATTTCAAGTGTATTAGAATCTACTGGGCAAGCTCTATCGAATGATACCAAAATCATTAAAATCCTGTGTGTCATTCTTGAGATATGATTTATCAAACTTTAATGCTCAGCACTTTATAATGTCAACTTTTAAATTTTCAAATGTGCATAAAAATTGTTTAACTCGATGAAATTTCAAAATTTAAAATGTTTTTGATATCTACAAAAAATTTCCTATCCAGTCATACCAATATTTATGAGTTTCGTCCAAAATTGAGTATTTTTTTATTCTGAAAACCGTTTTTGACAACACCGATTTTTGAAACTTTAATCGAGCATAACTACACGAAAAATTCACGAAATTTCAAAATTTCAAGTGTATTAGAATCTACTGGGCAAGCTCTATCGAATGATACCAAAATCATTAAAATCCTGTGTGTCATTCTTGAGATATGATTTATCAAACTTTAATGCTCAGCACTTTATAATGTCAACTTTTAAATTTTCAAATGTGCATAAAAATTGTTTAACTCGATGAAATTTCAAAATTTAAAATGTTTTTGATATCTACAAAAAATTTCCTATCCAGTCATACCAATATTTATGAGTTTCGTCCAAAATTGAGTATTTTTTTATTCTGAAAACCGTTTTTGACAACACCGATTTTTGAAACTTTAATCGAGCATAACTACACGAAAAATTCACGAAATTTCAAAATTTCAAGTGTATTAGAATCTACTGGGCAAGCTCTATCGAATGATACCAAAATCATTAAAATCCTGTGTGTCATTCTTGAGATATGATTTATCAAACTTTAATGCTCAGCACTTTATAATGTCAACTTTTAAATTTTCAAATGTGCATAAAAATTGTTTAACTCGATGAAATTTCAAAATTTAAAATGTTTTTGATATCTACAAAAAATTTCCTATCCAGTCATACCAATATTTATGAGTTTCGTCCAAAATTGAGTATTTTTTTATTCTGAAAACCGTTTTTGACAACACCGATTTTTGAAACTTTAATCGAGCATAACTACACGAAAAATTCAAGAAATTTCAAAATTTCAAGTGTATTAGAATCTACTGGGCAAGCTCTATCGAATGATACCAAAATCATTAAAATCCTGTGTGTCATTCTTGAGATATGATTTATCAAACTTTAATGCTCAGCACTTTATAATGTCAACTTTTAAATTTTCAAATGTGCATAAAAATTGTTTAACTCGATGAAATTTCAAAATTTAAAATGTTTTTGATATCTACAAAAAATTTCCTATCCAGTCATACCAATATTTATGAGTTTCGTCCAAAATTGAGTATTTTTTTATTCTGAAAACCGTTTTTGACAACACCGATTTTTGAAACTTTAATCGAGCATAACTACACGAAAAATTCACGAAATTTCAAAATTTCAAGTGTATTAGAATCTACTGGGCAAGCTCTATCGAATGATACCAAAATAATTAAAATCCTGTGTGTCATTCTTGAGATATGATTTATCAAACTTTAATGCTCAGCACTTTATAATGTCAACTTTTAAATTTTCAAATGTGCATAAAAATTGTTTAACTCGATGAAATTTCAAAATTTAAAATGTTTTTGATATCTACAAAAAATTTCCTATCCAGTCATACCAATATTTATGAGTTTCGTCCAAAATTGAGTATTTTTTTATTCTGAAAACCGTTTTTGACAACACCTATTTTTGAAACTTTAATCGAGCATAACTACACGAAAAATTCACGAAATTTCAAAATTTCAAGTGTATTAGAATCTACTGGGCAAGCTCTATCGAATGATACCAAAATCATTAAAATCCTGTGTGTCATTCTTGAGATATGATTTATCAAACTTTAATGCTCAGCACTTTATAATGTCAACTTTTAAATTTTCAAATGTGCATAAAAATTGTTTAACTCGATGAAATTTCAAAATTTAAAATGTTTTTGATATCTACAAAAAATTTCCTATCCAGTCATACCAATATTTATGAGTTTCGTCCAAAATTGAGTATTTTTTTATTCTGAAAACCGTTTTTGACAACACCGATTTTTGAAACTTTAATCGAGCATAACTACACGAAAAATTCACGAAATTTCAAAATTTCAAGTGTATTAGAATCTACTGGGCAAGCTCTATCGAATGATACCAAAATCATTAAAATCCTGTGTGTCATTCTTGAGATATGATTTATCAAACTTTAATGCTCAGCACTTTATAATGTCAACTTTTAAATTTTCAAATGTGCATAAAAATTGTTTAACTCGATGAAATTTCAAAATTTAAAATGTTTTTGATATCTACAAAAAATTTCCTATCCAGTCATACCAATATTTATGAGTTTCGTCCAAAATTGAGTATTTTTTTATTCTGAAAACCGTTTTTGACAACACCGATTTTTGAAACTTTAATCGAGCATAACTACACGAAAAATTCACGAAATTTCAAAATTTCAAGTGTATTAGAATCTACTGGGCAAGCTCTATCGAATGATACCAAAATCATTAAAATCCTGTGTGTCATTCTTGAGATATGATTTATCAAACTTTAATGCTCAGCACTTTATAATGTCAACTTTTAAATTTTCAAATGTGCATAAAAATTGTTTAACTCGATGAAATTTCAAAATTTAAAATGTTTTTGATATCTACAAAAAATTTCCTATCCAGTCATACCAATATTTATGAGTTTCGTCCAAAATTGAGTATTTTTTTATTCTGAAAACCGTTTTTGACAACACCGATTTTTGAAACTTTAATCGAGCATAACTACACGAAAAATTCACGAAATTTCAAAATTTCAAGTGTATTAGAATCTACTGGGCAAGCTCTATCGAATGATACCAAAATCATTAAAATCCTGTGTGTCATTCTTGAGATATGATTTATCAAACTTTAATGCTCAGCACTTTATAATGTCAACTTTTAAATTTTCAAATGTGCATAAAAATTGTTTAACTCGATGAAATTTCAAAATTTAAAATGTTTTTGATATCTACAAAAAATTTCCTATCCAGTCATACCAATATTTATGAGTTTCGTCCAAAATTGAGTATTTTTTTATTCTGAAAACCGTTTTTGACAACACCGATTTTTGAAACTTTAATCGAGCATAACTACACGAAAAATTCACGAAATTTCAAAATTTCAAGTGTATTAGAATCTACTGGGCAAGCTCTATCGAATGATACCAAAATCATTAAAATCCTGTGTGTCATTCTTGAGATATGATTTATCAAACTTTAATGCTCAGCACTTTATAATGTCAACTTTTAAATTTTCAAATGTGCATAAAAATTGTTTAACTCGATGAAATTTCAAAATTTAAAATGTTTTTGATATCTACAAAAAATTTCCTATCCAGTCATACCAATATTTATGAGTTTCGTCCAAAATTGAGTATTTTTTTATTCTGAAAACCGTTTTTGACAACACCGATTTTTGAAACTTTAATCGAGCATAACTACACGAAAAATTCACGAAATTTCAAAATTTCAAGTGTATTAGAATCTACTGGGCAAGCTCTATCGAATGATACCAAAATCATTAAAATCCTGTGTGTCATTCTTGAGATATGATTTATCAAACTTTAATGCTCAGCACTTTATAATGTCAACTTTTAAATTTTCAAATGTGCATAAAAATTGTTTAACTCGATGAAATTTCAAAATTTAAAATGTTTTTGATATCTACAAAAAATTTCCTATCCAGTCATACCAATATTTATGAGTTTCGTCCAAAATTGAGTATTTTTTTATTCTGAAAACCGTTTTTGACAACACCGATTTTTGAAACTTTAATCGAGCATAACTACACGAAAAATTCACGAAATTTCAAAATTTCAAGTGTATTAGAATCTACTGGGCAAGCTCTATCGAATGATACCAAAATCATTAAAATCCTGTGTGTCATTCTTGAGATATGATTTATCAAACTTTAATGCTCAGCACTTTATAATGTCAACTTTTAAATTTTCAAATGTGCATAAAAATTGTTTAACTCGATGAAATTTCAAAATTTAAAATGTTTTTGATATCTACAAAAAATTTCCTATCCAGTCATACCAATATTTATGAGTTTCGTCCAAAATTGAGTATTTTTTTATTCTGAAAACCGTTTTTGACAACACCGATTTTTGAAACTTTAATCGAGCATAACTACACGAAAAATTCACGAAATTTCAAAATTTCAAGTGTATTAGAATCTACTGGGCAAGCTCTATCGAATGATACCAAAATCATTAAAATCCTGTGTGTCATTCTTGAGATATGATTTATCAAACTTTAATGCTCAGCACTTTATAATGTCAACTTTTAAATTTTCAAATGTGCATAAAAATTGTTTAACTCGATGAAATTTCAAAATTTAAAATGTTTTTGATATCTACAAAAAATTTCCTATCCAGTCATACCAATATTTATGAGTTTCGTCCAAAATTGAGTATTTTTTTATTCTGAAAACCGTTTTTGACAACACCTATTTTTGAAACTTTAATCGAGCATAACTACACGAAAAATTCACGAAATTTCAAAATTTCAAGTGTATTAGAATCTACTGGGCAAGCTCTATCGAATGATACCAAAATCATTAAAATCCTGTGTGTCATTCTTGAGATATGATTTATCAAACTTTAATGCTCAGCACTTTATAATGTCAACTTTTAAATTTTCAAATGTGCATAAAAATTGTTTAACTCGATGAAATTTCAAAATTTAAAATGTTTTTGATATCTACAAAAAATTTCCTATCCAGTCATACCAATATTTATGAGTTTCGTCCAAAATTGAGTATTTTTTTATTCTGAAAACCGTTTTTGACAACACCGATTTTTGAAACTTTAATCGAGCATAACTACACGAAAAATTCACGAAATTTCAAAATTTCAAGTGTATTAGAATCTACTGGGCAAGCTCTATCGAATGATACCAAAATCATTAAAATCCTGTGTGTCATTCTTGAGATATGATTTATCAAACTTTAATGCTCAGCACTTTATAATGTCAACTTTTAAATTTTCAAATGTGCATAAAAATTGTTTAACTCGATGAAATTTCAAAATTTAAAATGTTTTTGATATCTACAAAAAATTTCCTATCCAGTCATACCAATATTTATGAGTTTCGTCCAAAATTGAGTATTTTTTTATTCTGAAAACCGTTTTTGACAACACCGATTTTTGAAACTTTAATCGAGCATAACTACACGAAAAATTCACGAAATTTCAAAATTTCAAGTGTATTAGAATCTACTGGGCAAGCTCTATCGAATGATACCAAAATCATTAAAATCCTGTGTGTCATTCTTGAGATATGATTTATCAAACTTTAATGCTCAGCACTTTATAATGTCAACTTTTAAATTTTCAAATGTGCATAAAAATTGTTTAACTCGATGAAATTTCAAAATTTAAAATGTTTTTGATATCTACAAAAAATTTCCTATCCAGTCATACCAATATTTATGAGTTTCGTCCAAAATTGAGTATTTTTTTATTCTGAAAACCGTTTTTGACAACACCGATTTTTGAAACTTTAATCGAGCATAACTACACGAAAAATTCACGAAATTTCAAAATTTCAAGTGTATTAGAATCTACTGGGCAAGCTCTATCGAATGATACCAAAATCATTAAAATCCTGTGTGTCATTCTTGAGATATGATTTATCAAACTTTAATGCTCAGCACTTTATAATGTCAACTTTTAAATTTTCAAATGTGCATAAAAATTGTTTAACTCGATGAAATTTCAAAATTTAAAATGTTTTTGATATCTACAAAAAATTTCCTATCCAGTCATACCAATATTTATGAGTTTCGTCCAAAATTGAGTATTTTTTTATTCTGAAAACCGTTTTTGACAACACCGATTTTTGAAACTTTAATCGAGCATAACTACACGAAAAATTCACGAAATTTCAAAATTTCAAGTGTATTAGAATCTACTGGGCAAGCTCTATCGAATGATACCAAAATCATTAAAATCCTGTGTGTCATTCTTGAGATATGATTTATCAAACTTTAATGCTCAGCACTTTATAATGTCAACTTTTAAATTTTCAAATGTGCATAAAAATTGTTTAACTCGATGAAATTTCAAAATTTAAAATGTTTTTGATATCTACAAAAAATTTCCTATCCAGTCATACCAATATTTATGAGTTTCGTCCAAAATTGAGTATTTTTTTATTCTGAAAACCGTTTTTGACAACACCGATTTTTGAAACTTTAATCGAGCATAACTACACGAAAAATTCACGAAATTTCAAAATTTCAAGTGTATTAGAATCTACTGGGCAAGCTCTATCGAATGATACCAAAATCATTAAAATCCTGTGTGTCATTCTTGAGATATGATTTATCAAACTTTAATGCTCAGCACTTTATAATGTCAACTTTTAAATTTTCAAATGTGCATAAAAATTGTTTAACTCGATGAAATTTCAAAATTTAAAATGTTTTTGATATCTACAAAAAATTTCCTATCCAGTCATACCAATATTTATGAGTTTCGTCCAAAATTGAGTATTTTTTTATTCTGAAAACCGTTTTTGACAACACCGATTTTTGAAACTTTAATCGAGCATAACTACACGAAAAATTCACGAAATTTCAAAATTTCAAGTGTATTAGAATCTACTGGGCAAGCTCTATCGAATGATACCAAAATCATTAAAATCCTGTGTGTCATTCTTGAGATATGATTTATCAAACTTTAATGCTCAGCACTTTATAATGTCAACTTTTAAATTTTCAAATGTGCATAAAAATTGTTTAACTCGATGAAATTTCAAAATTTAAAATGTTTTTGATATCTACAAAAAATTTCCTATCCAGTCATACCAATATTTATGAGTTTCGTCCAAAATTGAGTATTTTTTTATTCTGAAAACCGTTTTTGACAACACCGATTTTTGAAACTTTAATCGAGCATAACTACACGAAAAATTCACGAAATTTCAAAATTTCAAGTGTATTAGAATCTACTGGGCAAGCTCTATCGAATGATACCAAAATCATTAAAATCCTGTGTGTCATTCTTGAGATATGATTTATCAAACTTTAATGCTCAGCACTTTATAATGTCAACTTTTAAATTTTCAAATGTGCATAAAAATTGTTTAACTCGATGAAATTTCAAAATTTAAAATGTTTTTGATATCTACAAAAAATTTCCTATCCAGTCATACCAATATTTATGAGTTTCGTCCAAAATTGAGTATTTTTTTATTCTGAAAACCGTTTTTGACAACACCGATTTTTGAAACTTTAATCGAGCATAACTACACGAAAAATTCACGAAATTTCAAAATTTCAAGTGTATTAGAATCTACTGGGAAAGCTCTATTGAATGATACCAAAATCATTAAAATCCTGTGTGTCATTCTTGAGATATGATTTATCAAACTTTAATGCTCAGCACTTTATAATGTCAACTTTTAAATTTTCAAATGTGCATAAAAATTGTTTAACTCGATGAAATTTCAAAATTTAAAATGTTTTTGATATCTACAAAAAATTTCCTATCCAGTCATACCAATATTTATGAGTTTCGTCCAAAATTGAGTATTTTTTTATTCTGAAAACCGTTTTTGACAACACCGATTTTTGAAACTTTAATCGAGCATAACTACACGAAAAATTCACGAAATTTCAAAATTTCAAGTGTATTAGAATCTACTGGGAAAGCTCTATTGAATGATACCAAAATCATTAAAATCCTGTGTGTCATTCTTGAGATATGATTTATCAAACTTTAATGCTCAGCACTTTATAATGTCAACTTTTAAATTTTCAAATGTGCATAAAAATTGTTTAACTCGATGAAATTTCAAAATTTAAAATGTTTTTGATATCTACAAAAAATTTCCTATCCAGTCATACCAATATTTATGAGTTTCGTCCAAAATTGAGTATTTTTTTATTCTGAAAACCGTTTTTGACAACACCGATTTTTGAAACTTTAATCGAGCATAACTACACGAAAAATTCACGAAATTTCAAAATTTCAAGTGTATTAGAATCTACTGGGAAAGCTCTATTGAATGATACCAAAATCATTAAAATCCTGTGTGTCATTCTTGAGATATGATTTATCAAACTTTAATGCTCAGCACTTTATAATGTCAACTTTTAAATTTTCAAATGTGCATAAAAATTGTTTAACTCGATGAAATTTCAAAATTTAAAATGTTTTTGATATCTACAAAAAATTTCCTATCCAGTCATACCAATATTTATGAGTTTCGTCCAAAATTGAGTATTTTTTAATTCTGAAAACCGTTTTTGACAACACCGATTTTTGAAACTTTAATCGAGCATAACTACACGAAAAATTCACGAAATTTCAAAATTTCAAGTGTATTAGAATCTACTGGGCAAGCTCTATCGAATGATACCAAAATCATTAAAATCCTGTGTGTCATTCTTGAGATATGATTTATCAAACTTTAATGCTCAGCACTTTATAATGTCAACTTTTAAATTTTCAAATGTGCATAAAAATTGTTTAACTCGATGAAATTTCAAAATTTAAAATGTTTTTGATATCTACAAAAAATTTCCTATCCAGTCATACCAATATTTATGAGTTTCGTCCAAAATTGAGTATTTTTTTATTCTGAAAACCGTTTTTGACAACACCGATTTTTGAAACTTTAATCGAGCATAACTACACGAAAAATTCACGAAATTTCAAAATTTCAAGTGTATTAGAATCTACTGGGCAAGCTCTATCGAATGATACCAAAATCATTAAAATCCTGTGTGTCATTCTTGAGATATGATTTATCAAACTTTAATGCTCAGCACTTTATAATGTCAACTTTTAAATTTTCAAATGTGCATAAAAATTGTTTAACTCGATGAAATTTCAAAATTTAAAATGTTTTTGATATCTACAAAAAATTTCCTATCCAGTCATACCAATATTTATGAGTTTCGTCCAAAATTGAGTATTTTTTTATTCTGAAAACCGTTTTTGACAACACCGATTTTTGAAACTTTAATCGAGCATAACTACACGAAAAATTCACGAAATTTCAAAATTTCAAGTGTATTAGAATCTACTGGGCAAGCTCTATCGAATGATACCAAAATCATTAAAATCCTGTGTGTCATTCTTGAGATATGATTTATCAAACTTTAATGCTCAGCACTTTATAATGTCAACTTTTAAATTTTCAAATGTGCATAAAAATTGTTTAACTCGATGAAATTTCAAAATTTAAAATGTTTTTGATATCTACAAAAAATTTCCTATCCAGTCATACCAATATTTATGAGTTTCGTCCAAAATTGAGTATTTTTTTATTCTGAAAACCGTTTTTGACAACACCGATTTTTGAAACTTTAATCGAGCATAACTACACGAAAAATTCACGAAATTTCAAAATTTCAAGTGTATTAGAATCTACTGGGCAAGCTCTATCGAATGATACCAAAATCATTAAAATCCTGTGTGTCATTCTTGAGATATGATTTATCAAACTTTAATGCTCAGCACTTTATAATGTCAACTTTTAAATTTTCAAATGTGCATAAAAATTGTTTAACTCGATGAAATTTCAAAATTTAAAATGTTTTTGATATCTACAAAAAATTTCCTATCCAGTCATACCAATATTTATGAGTTTCGTCCAAAATTGAGTATTTTTTTATTCTGAAAACCGTTTTTGACAACACCGATTTTTGAAACTTTAATCGAGCATAACTACACGAAAAATTCACGAAATTTCAAAATTTCAAGTGTATTAGAATCTACTGGGCAAGCTCTATCGAATGATACCAAAATCATTAAAATCCTGTGTGTCATTCTTGAGATATGATTTATCAAACTTTAATGCTCAGCACTTTATAATGTCAACTTTTAAATTTTCAAATGTGCATAAAAATTGTTTAACTCGATGAAATTTCAAAATTTAAAATGTTTTTGATATCTACAAAAAATTTCCTATCCAGTCATACCAATATTTATGAGTTTCGTCCAAAATTGAGTATTTTTTTATTCTGAAAACCGTTTTTGACAACACCGATTTTTGAAACTTTAATCGAGCATAACTACACGAAAAATTCACGAAATTTCAAAATTTCAAGTGTATTAGAATCTACTGGGCAAGCTCTATCGAATGATACCAAAATCATTAAAATCCTGTGTGTCATTCTTGAGATATGATTTATCAAACTTTAATGCTCAGCACTTTATAATGTCAACTTTTAAATTTTCAAATGTGCATAAAAATTGTTTAACTCGATGAAATTTCAAAATTTAAAATGTTTTTGATATCTACAAAAAATTTCCTATCCAGTCATACCAATATTTATGAGTTTCGTCCAAAATTGAGTATTTTTTTATTCTGAAAACCGTTTTTGACAACACCGATTTTTGAAACTTTAATCGAGCATAACTACACGAAAAATTCACGAAATTTCAAAATTTCAAGTGTATTAGAATCTACTGGGAAAGCTCTATTGAATGATACCAAAATCATTAAAATCCTGTGTGTCATTCTTGAGATATGATTTATCAAACTTTAATGCTCAGCACTTTATAATGTCAACTTTTAAATTTTCAAATGTGCATAAAAATTGTTTAACTCGATGAAATTTCAAAATTTAAAATGTTTTTGATATCTACAAAAAATTTCCTATCCAGTCATACCAATATTTATGAGTTTCGTCCAAAATTGAGTATTTTTTTATTCTGAAAACCGTTTTTGACAACACCGATTTTTGAAACTTTAATCGAGCATAACTACACGAAAAATTCACGAAATTTCAAAATTTCAAGTGTATTAGAATCTACTGGGAAAGCTCTATTGAATGATACCAAAATCATTAAAATCCTGTGTGTCATTCTTGAGATATGATTTATCAAACTTTAATGCTCAGCACTTTATAATGTCAACTTTTAAATTTTCAAATGTGCATAAAAATTGTTTAACTCGATGAAATTTCAAAATTTAAAATGTTTTTGATATCTACAAAAAATTTCCTATCCAGTCATACCAATATTTATGAGTTTCGTCCAAAATTGAGTATTTTTTTATTCTGAAAACCGTTTTTGACAACACCGATTTTTGAAACTTTAATCGAGCATAACTACACGAAAAATTCACGAAATTTCAAAATTTCAAGTGTATTAGAATCTACTGGGCAAGCTCTATCGAATGATACCAAAATCATTAAAATCCTGTGTGTCATTCTTGAGATATGATTTATCAAACTTTAATGCTCAGCACTTTATAATGTCAACTTTTAAATTTTCAAATGTGCATAAAAATTGTTTAACTCGATGAAATTTCAAAATTTAAAATGTTTTTGATATCTACAAAAAATTTCCTATCCAGTCATACCAATATTTATGAGTTTCGTCCAAAATTGAGTATTTTTTTATTCTGAAAACCGTTTTTGACAACACCGATTTTTGAAACTTTAATCGAGCATAACTACACGAAAAATTCACGAAATTTCAAAATTTCAAGTGTATTAGAATCTACTGGGCAAGCTCTATCGAATGATACCAAAATCATTAAAATCCTGTGTGTCATTCTTGAGATATGATTTATCAAACTTTAATGCTCAGCACTTTATAATGTCAACTTTTAAATTTTCAAATGTGCATAAAAATTGTTTAACTCGATGAAATTTCAAAATTTAAAATGTTTTTGATATCTACAAAAAATTTCCTATCCAGTCATACCAATATTTATGAGTTTCGTCCAAAATTGAGTATTTTTTTATTCTGAAAACCGTTTTTGACAACACCGATTTTTGAAACTTTAATCGAGCATAACTACACGAAAAATTCACGAAATTTCAAAATTTCAAGTGTATTAGAATCTACTGGGCAAGCTCTATCGAATGATACCAAAATCATTAAAATCCTGTGTGTCATTCTTGAGATATGATTTATCAAACTTTAATGCTCAGCACTTTATAATGTCAACTTTTAAATTTTCAAATGTGCATAAAAATTGTTTAACTCGATGAAATTTCAAAATTTAAAATGTTTTTGATATCTACAAAAAATTTCCTATCCAGTCATACCAATATTTATGAGTTTCGTCCAAAATTGAGTATTTTTTTATTCTGAAAACCGTTTTTGACAACACCGATTTTTGAAACTTTAATCGAGCATAACTACACGAAAAATTCACGAAATTTCAAAATTTCAAGTGTATTAGAATCTACTGGGCAAGCTCTATCGAATGATACCAAAATCATTAAAATCCTGTGTGTCATTCTTGAGATATGATTTATCAAACTTTAATGCTCAGCACTTTATAATGTCAACTTTTAAATTTTCAAATGTGCATAAAAATTGTTTAACTCGATGAAATTTCAAAATTTAAAATGTTTTTGATATCTACAAAAAATTTCCTATCCAGTCATACCAATATTTATGAGTTTCGTCCAAAATTGAGTATTTTTTTATTCTGAAAACCGTTTTTGACAACACCGATTTTTGAAACTTTAATCGAGCATAACTACACGAAAAATTCACGAAATTTCAAAATTTCAAGTGTATTAGAATCTACTGGGCAAGCTCTATCGAATGATACCAAAATCATTAAAATCCTGTGTGTCATTCTTGAGATATGATTTATCAAACTTTAATGCTCAGCACTTTATAATGTCAACTTTTAAATTTTCAAATGTGCATAAAAATTGTTTAACTCGATGAAATTTCAAAATTTAAAATGTTTTTGATATCTACAAAAAATTTCCTATCCAGTCATACCAATATTTATGAGTTTCGTCCAAAATTGAGTATTTTTTTATTCTGAAAACCGTTTTTGACAACACCGATTTTTGAAACTTTAATCGAGCATAACTACACGAAAAATTCACGAAATTTCAAAATTTCAAGTGTATTAGAATCTACTGGGCAAGCTCTATCGAATGATACCAAAATCATTAAAATCCTGTGTGTCATTCTTGAGATATGATTTATCAAACTTTAATGCTCAGCACTTTATAATGTCAACTTTTAAATTTTCAAATGTGCATAAAAATTGTTTAACTCGATGAAATTTCAAAATTTAAAATGTTTTTGATATCTACAAAAAATTTCCTATCCAGTCATACCAATATTTATGAGTTTCGTCCAAAATTGAGTATTTTTTTATTCTGAAAACCGTTTTTGACAACACCGATTTTTGAAACTTTAATCGAGCATAACTACACGAAAAATTCACGAAATTTCAAAATTTCAAGTGTATTAGAATCTACTGGGCAAGCTCTATCGAATGATACCAAAATCATTAAAATCCTGTGTGTCATTCTTGAGATATGATTTATCAAACTTTAATGCTCAGCACTTTATAATGTCAACTTTTAAATTTTCAAATGTGCATAAAAATTGTTTAACTCGATGAAATTTCAAAATTTAAAATGTTTTTGATATCTACAAAAAATTTCCTATCCAGTCATACCAATATTTATGAGTTTCGTCCAAAATTGAGTATTTTTTTATTCTGAAAACCGTTTTTGACAACACCGATTTTTGAAACTTTAATCGAGCATAACTACACGAAAAATTCACGAAATTTCAAAATTTCAAGTGTATTAGAATCTACTGGGCAAGCTCTATCGAATGATACCAAAATCATTAAAATCCTGTGTGTCATTCTTGAGATATGATTTATCAAACTTTAATGCTCAGCACTTTATAATGTCAACTTTTAAATTTTCAAATGTGCATAAAAATTGTTTAACTCGATGAAATTTCAAAATTTAAAATGTTTTTGATATCTACAAAAAATTTCCTATCCAGTCATACCAATATTTATGAGTTTCGTCCAAAATTGAGTATTTTTTTATTCTGAAAACCGTTTTTGACAACACCGATTTTTGAAACTTTAATCGAGCATAACTACACGAAAAATTCACGAAATTTCAAAATTTCAAGTGTATTAGAATCTACTGGGCAAGCTCTATCGAATGATACCAAAATCATTAAAATCCTGTGTGTCATTCTTGAGATATGATTTATCAAACTTTAATGCTCAGCACTTTATAATGTCAACTTTTAAATTTTCAAATGTGCATAAAAATTGTTTAACTCGATGAAATTTCAAAATTTAAAATGTTTTTGATATCTACAAAAAATTTCCTATCCAGTCATACCAATATTTATGAGTTTCGTCCAAAATTGAGTATTTTTTTATTCTGAAAACCGTTTTTGACAACACCGATTTTTGAAACTTTAATCGAGCATAACTACACGAAAAATTCACGAAATTTCAAAATTTCAAGTGTATTAGAATCTACTGGGCAAGCTCTATCGAATGATACCAAAATCATTAAAATCCTGTGTGTCATTCTTGAGATATGATTTATCAAACTTTAATGCTCAGCACTTTATAATGTCAACTTTTAAATTTTCAAATGTGCATAAAAATTGTTTAACTCGATGAAATTTCAAAATTTAAAATGTTTTTGATATCTACAAAAAATTTCCTATCCAGTCATACCAATATTTATGAGTTTCGTCCAAAATTGAGTATTTTTTTATTCTGAAAACCGTTTTTGACAACACCGATTTTTGAAACTTTAATCGAGCATAACTACACGAAAAATTCACGAAATTTCAAAATTTCAAGTGTATTAGAATCTACTGGGCAAGCTCTATCGAATGATACCAAAATCATTAAAATCCTGTGTGTCATTCTTGAGATATGATTTATCAAACTTTAATGCTCAGCACTTTATAATGTCAACTTTTAAATTTTCAAATGTGCATAAAAATTGTTTAACTCGATGAAATTTCAAAATTTAAAATGTTTTTGATATCTACAAAAAATTTCCTATCCAGTCATACCAATATTTATGAGTTTCGTCCAAAATTGAGTATTTTTTTATTCTGAAAACCGTTTTTGACAACACCGATTTTTGAAACTTTAATCGAGCATAACTACACGAAAAATTCACGAAATTTCAAAATTTCAAGTGTATTAGAATCTACTGGGCAAGCTCTATCGAATGATACCAAAATCATTAAAATCCTGTGTGTCATTCTTGAGATATGATTTATCAAACTTTAATGCTCAGCACTTTATAATGTCAACTTTTAAATTTTCAAATGTGCATAAAAATTGTTTAACTCGATGAAATTTCAAAATTTAAAATGTTTTTGATATCTACAAAAAATTTCCTATCCAGTCATACCAATATTTATGAGTTTCGTCCAAAATTGAGTATTTTTTTATTCTGAAAACCGTTTTTGACAACACCGATTTTTGAAACTTTAATCGAGCATAACTACACGAAAAATTCACGAAATTTCAAAATTTCAAGTGTATTAGAATCTACTGGGCAAGCTCTATCGAATGATACCAAAATCATTAAAATCCTGTGTGTCATTCTTGAGATATGATTTATCAAACTTTAATGCTCAGCACTTTATAATGTCAACTTTTAAATTTTCAAATGTGCATAAAAATTGTTTAACTCGATGAAATTTCAAAATTTAAAATGTTTTTGATATCTACAAAAAATTTCCTATCCAGTCATACCAATATTTATGAGTTTCGTCCAAAATTGAGTATTTTTTTATTCTGAAAACCGTTTTTGACAACACCGATTTTTGAAACTTTAATCGAGCATAACTACACGAAAAATTCACGAAATTTCAAAATTTCAAGTGTATTAGAATCTACTGGGCAAGCTCTATCGAATGATACCAAAATCATTAAAATCCTGTGTGTCATTCTTGAGATATGATTTATCAAACTTTAATGCTCAGCACTTTATAATGTCAACTTTTAAATTTTCAAATGTGCATAAAAATTGTTTAACTCGATGAAATTTCAAAATTTAAAATGTTTTTGATATCTACAAAAAATTTCCTATCCAGTCATACCAATATTTATGAGTTTCGTCCAAAATTGAGTATTTTTTTATTCTGAAAACCGTTTTTGACAACACCGATTTTTGAAACTTTAATCGAGCATAACTACACGAAAAATTCACGAAATTTCAAAATTTCAAGTGTATTAGAATCTACTGGGCAAGCTCTATCGAATGATACCAAAATCATTAAAATCCTGTGTGTCATTCTTGAGATATGATTTATCAAACTTTAATGCTCAGCACTTTATAATGTCAACTTTTAAATTTTCAAATGTGCATAAAAATTGTTTAACTCGATGAAATTTCAAAATTTAAAATGTTTTTGATATCTACAAAAAATTTCCTATCCAGTCATACCAATATTTATGAGTTTCGTCCAAAATTGAGTATTTTTTTATTCTGAAAACCGTTTTTGACAACACCGATTTTTGAAACTTTAATCGAGCATAACTACACGAAAAATTCACGAAATTTCAAAATTTCAAGTGTATTAGAATCTACTGGGCAAGCTCTATCGAATGATACCAAAATCATTAAAATCCTGTGTGTCATTCTTGAGATATGATTTATCAAACTTTAATGCTCAGCACTTTATAATGTCAACTTTTAAATTTTCAAATGTGCATAAAAATTGTTTAACTCGATGAAATTTCAAAATTTAAAATGTTTTTGATATCTACAAAAAATTTCCTATCCAGTCATACCAATATTTATGAGTTTCGTCCAAAATTGAGTATTTTTTTATTCTGAAAACCGTTTTTGACAACACCGATTTTTGAAACTTTAATCGAGCATAACTACACGAAAAATTCACGAAATTTCAAAATTTCAAGTGTATTAGAATCTACTGGGCAAGCTCTATCGAATGATACCAAAATCATTAAAATCCTGTGTGTCATTCTTGAGATATGATTTATCAAACTTTAATGCTCAGCACTTTATAATGTCAACTTTTAAATTTTCAAATGTGCATAAAAATTGTTTAACTCGATGAAATTTCAAAATTTAAAATGTTTTTGATATCTACAAAAAATTTCCTATCCAGTCATACCAATATTTATGAGTTTCGTCCAAAATTGAGTATTTTTTTATTCTGAAAACCGTTTTTGACAACACCGATTTTTGAAACTTTAATCGAGCATAACTACACGAAAAATTCACGAAATTTCAAAATTTCAAGTGTATTAGAATCTACTGGGCAAGCTCTATCGAATGATACCAAAATCATTAAAATCCTGTGTGTCATTCTTGAGATATGATTTATCAAACTTTAATGCTCAGCACTTTATAATGTCAACTTTTAAATTTTCAAATGTGCATAAAAATTGTTTAACTCGATGAAATTTCAAAATTTAAAATGTTTTTGATATCTACAAAAAATTTCCTATCCAGTCATACCAATATTTATGAGTTTCGTCCAAAATTGAGTATTTTTTTATTCTGAAAACCGTTTTTGACAACACCGATTTTTGAAACTTTAATCGAGCATAACTACACGAAAAATTCACGAAATTTCAAAATTTCAAGTGTATTAGAATCTACTGGGCAAGCTCTATCGAATGATACCAAAATCATTAAAATCCTGTGTGTCATTCTTGAGATATGATTTATCAAACTTTAATGCTCAGCACTTTATAATGTCAACTTTTAAATTTTCAAATGTGCATAAAAATTGTTTAACTCGATGAAATTTCAAAATTTAAAATGTTTTTGATATCTACAAAAAATTTCCTATCCAGTCATACCAATATTTATGAGTTTCGTCCAAAATTGAGTATTTTTTTATTCTGAAAACCGTTTTTGACAACACCGATTTTTGAAACTTTAATCGAGCATAACTACACGAAAAATTCACGAAATTTCAAAATTTCAAGTGTATTAGAATCTACTGGGCAAGCTCTATCGAATGATACCAAAATCATTAAAATCCTGTGTGTCATTCTTGAGATATGATTTATCAAACTTTAATGCTCAGCACTTTATAATGTCAACTTTTAAATTTTCAAATGTGCATAAAAATTGTTTAACTCGATGAAATTTCAAAATTTAAAATGTTTTTGATATCTACAAAAAATTTCCTATCCAGTCATACCAATATTTATGAGTTTCGTCCAAAATTGAGTATTTTTTTATTCTGAAAACCGTTTTTGACAACACCGATTTTTGAAACTTTAATCGAGCATAACTACACGAAAAATTCACGAAATTTCAAAATTTCAAGTGTATTAGAATCTACTGGGCAAGCTCTATCGAATGATACCAAAATCATTAAAATCCTGTGTGTCATTCTTGAGATATGATTTATCAAACTTTAATGCTCAGCACTTTATAATGTCAACTTTTAAATTTTCAAATGTGCATAAAAATTGTTTAACTCGATGAAATTTCAAAATTTAAAATGTTTTTGATATCTACAAAAAATTTCCTATCCAGTCATACCAATATTTATGAGTTTCGTCCAAAATTGAGTATTTTTTTATTCTGAAAACCGTTTTTGACAACACCGATTTTTGAAACTTTAATCGAGCATAACTACACGAAAAATTCACGAAATTTCAAAATTTCAAGTGTATTAGAATCTACTGGGCAAGCTCTATCGAATGATACCAAAATCATTAAAATCCTGTGTGTCATTCTTGAGATATGATTTATCAAACTTTAATGCTCAGCACTTTATAATGTCAACTTTTAAATTTTCAAATGTGCATAAAAATTGTTTAACTCGATGAAATTTCAAAATTTAAAATGTTTTTGATATCTACAAAAAATTTCCTATCCAGTCATACCAATATTTATGAGTTTCGTCCAAAATTGAGTATTTTTTTATTCTGAAAACCGTTTTTGACAACACCGATTTTTGAAACTTTAATCGAGCATAACTACACGAAAAATTCACGAAATTTCAAAATTTCAAGTGTATTAGAATCTACTGGGCAAGCTCTATCGAATGATACCAAAATCATTAAAATCCTGTGTGTCATTCTTGAGATATGATTTATCAAACTTTAATGCTCAGCACTTTATAATGTCAACTTTTAAATTTTCAAATGTGCATAAAAATTGTTTAACTCGATGAAATTTCAAAATTTAAAATGTTTTTGATATCTACAAAAAATTTCCTATCCAGTCATACCAATATTTATGAGTTTCGTCCAAAATTGAGTATTTTTTTATTCTGAAAACCGTTTTTGACAACACCGATTTTTGAAACTTTAATCGAGCATAACTACACGAAAAATTCACGAAATTTCAAAATTTCAAGTGTATTAGAATCTACTGGGCAAGCTCTATCGAATGATACCAAAATCATTAAAATCCTGTGTGTCATTCTTGAGATATGATTTATCAAACTTTAATGCTCAGCACTTTATAATGTCAACTTTTAAATTTTCAAATGTGCATAAAAATTGTTTAACTCGATGAAATTTCAAAATTTAAAATGTTTTTGATATCTACAAAAAATTTCCTATCCAGTCATACCAATATTTATGAGTTTCGTCCAAAATTGAGTATTTTTTTATTCTGAAAACCGTTTTTGACAACACCGATTTTTGAAACTTTAATCGAGCATAACTACACGAAAAATTCACGAAATTTCAAAATTTCAAGTGTATTAGAATCTACTGGGCAAGCTCTATCGAATGATACCAAAATCATTAAAATCCTGTGTGTCATTCTTGAGATATGATTTATCAAACTTTAATGCTCAGCACTTTATAATGTCAACTTTTAAATTTTCAAATGTGCATAAAAATTGTTTAACTCGATGAAATTTCAAAATTTAAAATGTTTTTGATATCTACAAAAAATTTCCTATCCAGTCATACCAATATTTATGAGTTTCGTCCAAAATTGAGTATTTTTTTATTCTGAAAACCGTTTTTGACAACACCGATTTTTGAAACTTTAATCGAGCATAACTACACGAAAAATTCACGAAATTTCAAAATTTCAAGTGTATTAGAATCTACTGGGCAAGCTCTATCGAATGATACCAAAATCATTAAAATCCTGTGTGTCATTCTTGAGATATGATTTATCAAACTTTAATGCTCAGCACTTTATAATGTCAACTTTTAAATTTTCAAATGTGCATAAAAATTGTTTAACTCGATGAAATTTCAAAATTTAAAATGTTTTTGATATCTACAAAAAATTTCCTATCCAGTCATACCAATATTTATGAGTTTCGTCCAAAATTGAGTATTTTTTTATTCTGAAAACCGTTTTTGACAACACCGATTTTTGAAACTTTAATCGAGCATAACTACACGAAAAATTCACGAAATTTCAAAATTTCAAGTGTATTAGAATCTACTGGGAAAGCTCTATTGAATGATACCAAAATCATTAAAATCCTGTGTGTCATTCTTGAGATATGATTTATCAAACTTTAATGCTCAGCACTTTATAATGTCAACTTTTAAATTTTCAAATGTGCATAAAAATTGTTTAACTCGATGAAATTTCAAAATTTAAAATGTTTTTGATATCTACAAAAAATTTCCTATCCAGTCATACCAATATTTATGAGTTTCGTCCAAAATTGAGTATTTTTTTATTCTGAAAACCGTTTTTGACAACACCTATTTTTGAAACTTTAATCGAGCATAACTACACGAAAAATTCACGAAATTTCAAAATTTCAAGTGTATGAGAATCTACTGGGCAAGCTCTATCGAATGATACCAAAATCATTAAAATCCTGTGTGTCATTCTTGAGATATGATTTATCAAACTTTAATGCTCAGCACTTTATAATGTCAACTTTTAAATTTTCAAATGTGCATAAAAATTGTTTAACTCGATGAAATTTCAAAATTTAAAATGTTTTTGATATCTACAAAAAATTTCCTATCCAGTCATACCAATATTTATGAGTTTCGTCCAAAATTGAGTATTTTTTTATTCTGAAAACCGTTTTTGACAACACCGATTTTTGAAACTTTAATCGAGCATAACTACACGAAAAATTCACGAAATTTCAAAATTTCAAGTGTATTAGAATCTACTGGGCAAGCTCTATCGAATGATACCAAAATCATTAAAATCCTGTGTGTCATTCTTGAGATATGATTTATCAAACTTTAATGCTCAGCACTTTATAATGTCAACTTTTAAATTTTCAAATGTGCATAAAAATTGTTTAACTCGATGAAATTTCAAAATTTAAAATGTTTTTGATATCTACAAAAAATTTCCTATCCAGTCATACCAATATTTATGAGTTTCGTCCAAAATTGAGTATTTTTTTATTCTGAAAACCGTTTTTGACAACACCGATTTTTGAAACTTTAATCGAGCATAACTACACGAAAAATTCACGAAATTTCAAAATTTCAAGTGTATTAGAATCTACTGGGCAAGCTCTATCGAATGATACCAAAATCATTAAAATCCTGTGTGTCATTCTTGAGATATGATTTATCAAACTTTAATGCTCAGCACTTTATAATGTCAACTTTTAAATTTTCAAATGTGCATAAAAATTGTTTAACTCGATGAAATTTCAAAATTTAAAATGTTTTTGATATCTACAAAAAATTTCCTATCCAGTCATACCAATATTTATGAGTTTCGTCCAAAATTGAGTATTTTTTTATTCTGAAAACCGTTTTTGACAACACCGATTTTTGAAACTTTAATCGAGCATAACTACACGAAAAATTCACGAAATTTCAAAATTTCAAGTGTATTAGAATCTACTGGGAAAGCTCTATTGAATGATACCAAAATCATTAAAATCCTGTGTGTCATTCTTGAGATATGATTTATCAAACTTTAATGCTCAGCACTTTATAATGTCAACTTTTAAATTTTCAAATGTGCATAAAAATTGTTTAACTCGATGAAATTTCAAAATTTAAAATGTTTTTGATATCTACAAAAAATTTCCTATCCAGTCATACCAATATTTATGAGTTTCGTCCAAAATTGAGTATTTTTTTATTCTGAAAACCGTTTTTGACAACACCTATTTTTGAAACTTTAATCGAGCATAACTACACGAAAAATTCACGAAATTTCAAAATTTCAAGTGTATGAGAATCTACTGGGCAAGCTCTATCGAATGATACCAAAATCATTAAAATCCTGTGTGTCATTCTTGAGATATGATTTATCAAACTTTAATGCTCAGCACTTTATAATGTCAACTTTTAAATTTTCAAATGTGCATAAAAATTGTTTAACTCGATGAAATTTCAAAATTTAAAATGTTTTTGATATCTACAAAAAATTTCCTATCCAGTCATACCAATATTTATGAGTTTCGTCCAAAATTGAGTATTTTTTTATTCTGAAAACCGTTTTTGACAACACCGATTTTTGAAACTTTAATCGAGCATAACTACACGAAAAATTCACGAAATTTCAAAATTTCAAGTGTATTAGAATCTACTGGGCAAGCTCTATCGAATGATACCAAAATCATTAAAATCCTGTGTGTCATTCTTGAGATATGATTTATCAAACTTTAATGCTCAGCACTTTATAATGTCAACTTTTAAATTTTCAAATGTGCATAAAAATTGTTTAACTCGATGAAATTTCAAAATTTAAAATGTTTTTGATATCTACAAAAAATTTCCTATCCAGTCATACCAATATTTATGAGTTTCGTCCAAAATTGAGTATTTTTTTATTCTGAAAACCGTTTTTGACAACACCGATTTTTGAAACTTTAATCGAGCATAACTACACGAAAAATTCACGAAATTTCAAAATTTCAAGTGTATTAGAATCTACTGGGCAAGCTCTATCGAATGATACCAAAATCATTAAAATCCTGTGTGTCATTCTTGAGATATGATTTATCAAACTTTAATGCTCAGCACTTTATAATGTCAACTTTTAAATTTTCAAATGTGCATAAAAATTGTTTAACTCGATGAAATTTCAAAATTTAAAATGTTTTTGATATCTACAAAAAATTTCCTATCCAGTCATACCAATATTTATGAGTTTCGTCCAAAATTGAGTATTTTTTTATTCTGAAAACCGTTTTTGACAACACCGATTTTTGAAACTTTAATCGAGCATAACTACACGAAAAATTCACGAAATTTCAAAATTTCAAGTGTATTAGAATCTACTGGGCAAGCTCTATCGAATGATACCAAAATCATTAAAATCCTGTGTGTCATTCTTGAGATATGATTTATCAAACTTTAATGCTCAGCACTTTATAATGTCAACTTTTAAATTTTCAAATGTGCATAAAAATTGTTTAACTCGATGAAATTTCAAAATTTAAAATGTTTTTGATATCTACAAAAAATTTCCTATCCAGTCATACCAATATTTATGAGTTTCGTCCAAAATTGAGTATTTTTTTATTCTGAAAACCGTTTTTGACAACACCGATTTTTGAAACTTTAATCGAGCATAACTACACGAAAAATTCACGAAATTTCAAAATTTCAAGTGTATTAGAATCTACTGGGAAAGCTCTATTGAATGATACCAAAATCATTAAAATCCTGTGTGTCATTCTTGAGATATGATTTATCAAACTTTAATGCTCAGCACTTTATAATGTCAACTTTTAAATTTTCAAATGTGCATAAAAATTGTTTAACTCGATGAAATTTCAAAATTTAAAATGTTTTTGATATCTACAAAAAATTTCCTATCCAGTCATACCAATATTTATGAGTTTCGTCCAAAATTGAGTATTTTTTTATTCTGAAAACCGTTTTTGACAACACCTATTTTTGAAACTTTAATCGAGCATAACTACACGAAAAATTCACGAAATTTCAAAATTTCAAGTGTATGAGAATCTACTGGGCAAGCTCTATCGAATGATACCAAAATCATTAAAATCCTGTGTGTCATTCTTGAGATATGATTTATCAAACTTTAATGCTCAGCACTTTATAATGTCAACTTTTAAATTTTCAAATGTGCATAAAAATTGTTTAACTCGATGAAATTTCAAAATTTAAAATGTTTTTGATATCTACAAAAAATTTCCTATCCAGTCATACCAATATTTATGAGTTTCGTCCAAAATTGAGTATTTTTTTATTCTGAAAACCGTTTTTGACAACACCGATTTTTGAAACTTTAATCGAGCATAACTACACGAAAAATTCACGAAATTTCAAAATTTCAAGTGTATTAGAATCTACTGGGCAAGCTCTATCGAATGATACCAAAATCATTAAAATCCTGTGTGTCATTCTTGAGATATGATTTATCAAACTTTAATGCTCAGCACTTTATAATGTCAACTTTTAAATTTTCAAATGTGCATAAAAATTGTTTAACTCGATGAAATTTCAAAATTTAAAATGTTTTTGATATCTACAAAAAATTTCCTATCCAGTCATACCAATATTTATGAGTTTCGTCCAAAATTGAGTATTTTTTTATTCTGAAAACCGTTTTTGACAACACCGATTTTTGAAACTTTAATCGAGCATAACTACACGAAAAATTCACGAAATTTCAAAATTTCAAGTGTATTAGAATCTACTGGGCAAGCTCTATCGAATGATACCAAAATCATTAAAATCCTGTGTGTCATTCTTGAGATATGATTTATCAAACTTTAATGCTCAGCACTTTATAATGTCAACTTTTAAATTTTCAAATGTGCATAAAAATTGTTTAACTCGATGAAATTTCAAAATTTAAAATGTTTTTGATATCTACAAAAAATTTCCTATCCAGTCATACCAATATTTATGAGTTTCGTCCAAAATTGAGTATTTTTTTATTCTGAAAACCGTTTTTGACAACACCGATTTTTGAAACTTTAATCGAGCATAACTACACGAAAAATTCACGAAATTTCAAAATTTCAAGTGTATTAGAATCTACTGGGCAAGCTCTATCGAATGATACCAAAATCATTAAAATCCTGTGTGTCATTCTTGAGATATGATTTATCAAACTTTAATGCTCAGCACTTTATAATGTCAACTTTTAAATTTTCAAATGTGCATAAAAATTGTTTAACTCGATGAAATTTCAAAATTTAAAATGTTTTTGATATCTACAAAAAATTTCCTATCCAGTCATACCAATATTTATGAGTTTCGTCCAAAATTGAGTATTTTTTTATTCTGAAAACCGTTTTTGACAACACCGATTTTTGAAACTTTAATCGAGCATAACTACACGAAAAATTCACGAAATTTCAAAATTTCAAGTGTATTAGAATCTACTGGGCAAGCTCTATCGAATGATACCAAAATCATTAAAATCCTGTGTGTCATTCTTGAGATATGATTTATCAAACTTTAATGCTCAGCACTTTATAATGTCAACTTTTAAATTTTCAAATGTGCATAAAAATTGTTTAACTCGATGAAATTTCAAAATTTAAAATGTTTTTGATATCTACAAAAAATTTCCTATCCAGTCATACCAATATTTATGAGTTTCGTCCAAAATTGAGTATTTTTTTATTCTGAAAACCGTTTTTGACAACACCGATTTTTGAAACTTTAATCGAGCATAACTACACGAAAAATTCACGAAATTTCAAAATTTCAAGTGTATTAGAATCTACTGGGCAAGCTCTATCGAATGATACCAAAATCATTAAAATCCTGTGTGTCATTCTTGAGATATGATTTATCAAACTTTAATGCTCAGCACTTTATAATGTCAACTTTTAAATTTTCAAATGTGCATAAAAATTGTTTAACTCGATGAAATTTCAAAATTTAAAATGTTTTTGATATCTACAAAAAATTTCCTATCCAGTCATACCAATATTTATGAGTTTCGTCCAAAATTGAGTATTTTTTTATTCTGAAAACCGTTTTTGACAACACCGATTTTTGAAACTTTAATCGAGCATAACTACACGAAAAATTCACGAAATTTCAAAATTTCAAGTGTATTAGAATCTACTGGGCAAGCTCTATCGAATGATACCAAAATCATTAAAATCCTGTGTGTCATTCTTGAGATATGATTTATCAAACTTTAATGCTCAGCACTTTATAATGTCAACTTTTAAATTTTCAAATGTGCATAAAAATTGTTTAACTCGATGAAATTTCAAAATTTAAAATGTTTTTGATATCTACAAAAAATTTCCTATCCAGTCATACCAATATTTATGAGTTTCGTCCAAAATTGAGTATTTTTTTATTCTGAAAACCGTTTTTGACAACACCGATTTTTGAAACTTTAATCGAGCATAACTACACGAAAAATTCACGAAATTTCAAAATTTCAAGTGTATTAGAATCTACTGGGCAAGCTCTATCGAATGATACCAAAATCATTAAAATCCTGTGTGTCATTCTTGAGATATGATTTATCAAACTTTAATGCTCAGCACTTTATAATGTCAACTTTTAAATTTTCAAATGTGCATAAAAATTGTTTAACTCGATGAAATTTCAAAATTTAAAATGTTTTTGATATCTACAAAAAATTTCCTATCCAGTCATACCAATATTTATGAGTTTCGTCCAAAATTGAGTATTTTTTTATTCTGAAAACCGTTTTTGACAACACCGATTTTTGAAACTTTAATCGAGCATAACTACACGAAAAATTCACGAAATTTCAAAATTTCAAGTGTATTAGAATCTACTGGGCAAGCTCTATCGAATGATACCAAAATCATTAAAATCCTGTGTGTCATTCTTGAGATATGATTTATCAAACTTTAATGCTCAGCACTTTATAATGTCAACTTTTAAATTTTCAAATGTGCATAAAAATTGTTTAACTCGATGAAATTTCAAAATTTAAAATGTTTTTGATATCTACAAAAAATTTCCTATCCAGTCATACCAATATTTATGAGTTTCGTCCAAAATTGAGTATTTTTTTATTCTGAAAACCGTTTTTGACAACACCGATTTTTGAAACTTTAATCGAGCATAACTACACGAAAAATTCACGAAATTTCAAAATTTCAAGTGTATTAGAATCTACTGGGCAAGCTCTATCGAATGATACCAAAATCATTAAAATCCTGTGTGTCATTCTTGAGATATGATTTATCAAACTTTAATGCTCAGCACTTTATAATGTCAACTTTTAAATTTTCAAATGTGCATAAAAATTGTTTAACTCGATGAAATTTCAAAATTTAAAATGTTTTTGATATCTACAAAAAATTTCCTATCCAGTCATACCAATATTTATGAGTTTCGTCCAAAATTGAGTATTTTTTTATTCTGAAAACCGTTTTTGACAACACCGATTTTTGAAACTTTAATCGAGCATAACTACACGAAAAATTCACGAAATTTCAAAATTTCAAGTGTATTAGAATCTACTGGGCAAGCTCTATCGAATGATACCAAAATCATTAAAATCCTGTGTGTCATTCTTGAGATATGATTTATCAAACTTTAATGCTCAGCACTTTATAATGTCAACTTTTAAATTTTCAAATGTGCATAAAAATTGTTTAACTCGATGAAATTTCAAAATTTAAAATGTTTTTGATATCTACAAAAAATTTCCTATCCAGTCATACCAATATTTATGAGTTTCGTCCAAAATTGAGTATTTTTTTATTCTGAAAACCGTTTTTGACAACACCGATTTTTGAAACTTTAATCGAGCATAACTACACGAAAAATTCACGAAATTTCAAAATTTCAAGTGTATTAGAATCTACTGGGAAAGCTCTATTGAATGATACCAAAATCATTAAAATCCTGTGTGTCATTCTTGAGATATGATTTATCAAACTTTAATGCTCAGCACTTTATAATGTCAACTTTTAAATTTTCAAATGTGCATAAAAATTGTTTAACTCGATGAAATTTCAAAATTTAAAATGTTTTTGATATCTACAAAAAATTTCCTATCCAGTCATACCAATATTTATGAGTTTCGTCCAAAATTGAGTATTTTTTTATTCTGAAAACCGTTTTTGACAACACCGATTTTTGAAACTTTAATCGAGCATAACTACACGAAAAATTCACGAAATTTCAAAATTTCAAGTGTATTAGAATCTACTGGGCAAGCTCTATCGAATGATACCAAAATCATTAAAATCCTGTGTGTCATTCTTGAGATATGATTTATCAAACTTTAATGCTCAGCACTTTATAATGTCAACTTTTAAATTTTCAAATGTGCATAAAAATTGTTTAACTCGATGAAATTTCAAAATTTAAAATGTTTTTGATATCTACAAAAAATTTCCTATCCAGTCATACCAATATTTATGAGTTTCGTCCAAAATTGAGTATTTTTTTATTCTGAAAACCGTTTTTGACAACACCGATTTTTGAAACTTTAATCGAGCATAACTACACGAAAAATTCACGAAATTTCAAAATTTCAAGTGTATTAGAATCTACTGGGCAAGCTCTATCGAATGATACCAAAATCATTAAAATCCTGTGTGTCATTCTTGAGATATGATTTATCAAACTTTAATGCTCAGCACTTTATAATGTCAACTTTTAAATTTTCAAATGTGCATAAAAATTGTTTAACTCGATGAAATTTCAAAATTTAAAATGTTTTTGATATCTACAAAAAATTTCCTATCCAGTCATACCAATATTTATGAGTTTCGTCCAAAATTGAGTATTTTTTTATTCTGAAAACCGTTTTTGACAACACCGATTTTTGAAACTTTAATCGAGCATAACTACACGAAAAATTCACGAAATTTCAAAATTTCAAGTGTATTAGAATCTACTGGGCAAGCTCTATCGAATGATACCAAAATCATTAAAATCCTGTGTGTCATTCTTGAGATATGATTTATCAAACTTTAATGCTCAGCACTTTATAATGTCAACTTTTAAATTTTCAAATGTGCATAAAAATTGTTTAACTCGATGAAATTTCAAAATTTAAAATGTTTTTGATATCTACAAAAAATTTCCTATCCAGTCATACCAATATTTATGAGTTTCGTCCAAAATTGAGTATTTTTTTATTCTGAAAACCGTTTTTGACAACACCGATTTTTGAAACTTTAATCGAGCATAACTACACGAAAAATTCACGAAATTTCAAAATTTCAAGTGTATTAGAATCTACTGGGCAAGCTCTATCGAATGATACCAAAATCATTAAAATCCTGTGTGTCATTCTTGAGATATGATTTATCAAACTTTAATGCTCAGCACTTTATAATGTCAACTTTTAAATTTTCAAATGTGCATAAAAATTGTTTAACTCGATGAAATTTCAAAATTTAAAATGTTTTTGATATCTACAAAAAATTTCCTATCCAGTCATACCAATATTTATGAGTTTCGTCCAAAATTGAGTATTTTTTTATTCTGAAAACCGTTTTTGACAACACCGATTTTTGAAACTTTAATCGAGCATAACTACACGAAAAATTCACGAAATTTCAAAATTTCAAGTGTATTAGAATCTACTGGGCAAGCTCTATCGAATGATACCAAAATCATTAAAATCCTGTGTGTCATTCTTGAGATATGATTTATCAAACTTTAATGCTCAGCACTTTATAATGTCAACTTTTAAATTTTCAAATGTGCATAAAAATTGTTTAACTCGATGAAATTTCAAAATTTAAAATGTTTTTGATATCTACAAAAAATTTCCTATCCAGTCATACCAATATTTATGAGTTTCGTCCAAAATTGAGTATTTTTTTATTCTGAAAACCGTTTTTGACAACACCGATTTTTGAAACTTTAATCGAGCATAACTACACGAAAAATTCACGAAATTTCAAAATTTCAAGTGTATTAGAATCTACTGGGCAAGCTCTATCGAATGATACCAAAATCATTAAAATCCTGTGTGTCATTCTTGAGATATGATTTATCAAACTTTAATGCTCAGCACTTTATAATGTCAACTTTTAAATTTTCAAATGTGCATAAAAATTGTTTAACTCGATGAAATTTCAAAATTTAAAATGTTTTTGATATCTACAAAAAATTTCCTATCCAGTCATACCAATATTTATGAGTTTCGTCCAAAATTGAGTATTTTTTTATTCTGAAAACCGTTTTTGACAACACCGATTTTTGAAACTTTAATCGAGCATAACTACACGAAAAATTCACGAAATTTCAAAATTTCAAGTGTATTAGAATCTACTGGGCAAGCTCTATCGAATGATACCAAAATCATTAAAATCCTGTGTGTCATTCTTGAGATATGATTTATCAAACTTTAATGCTCAGCACTTTATAATGTCAACTTTTAAATTTTCAAATGTGCATAAAAATTGTTTAACTCGATGAAATTTCAAAATTTAAAATGTTTTTGATATCTACAAAAAATTTCCTATCCAGTCATACCAATATTTATGAGTTTCGTCCAAAATTGAGTATTTTTTTATTCTGAAAACCGTTTTTGACAACACCGATTTTTGAAACTTTAATCGAGCATAACTACACGAAAAATTCACGAAATTTCAAAATTTCAAGTGTATTAGAATCTACTGGGCAAGCTCTATCGAATGATACCAAAATCATTAAAATCCTGTGTGTCATTCTTGAGATATGATTTATCAAACTTTAATGCTCAGCACTTTATAATGTCAACTTTTAAATTTTCAAATGTGCATAAAAATTGTTTAACTCGATGAAATTTCAAAATTTAAAATGTTTTTGATATCTACAAAAAATTTCCTATCCAGTCATACCAATATTTATGAGTTTCGTCCAAAATTGAGTATTTTTTTATTCTGAAAACCGTTTTTGACAACACCGATTTTTGAAACTTTAATCGAGCATAACTACACGAAAAATTCACGAAATTTCAAAATTTCAAGTGTATTAGAATCTACTGGGCAAGCTCTATCGAATGATACCAAAATCATTAAAATCCTGTGTGTCATTCTTGAGATATGATTTATCAAACTTTAATGCTCAGCACTTTATAATGTCAACTTTTAAATTTTCAAATGTGCATAAAAATTGTTTAACTCGATGAAATTTCAAAATTTAAAATGTTTTTGATATCTACAAAAAATTTCCTATCCAGTCATACCAATATTTATGAGTTTCGTCCAAAATTGAGTATTTTTTTATTCTGAAAACCGTTTTTGACAACACCGATTTTTGAAACTTTAATCGAGCATAACTACACGAAAAATTCACGAAATTTCAAAATTTCAAGTGTATTAGAATCTACTGGGCAAGCTCTATCGAATGATACCAAAATCATTAAAATCCTGTGTGTCATTCTTGAGATATGATTTATCAAACTTTAATGCTCAGCACTTTATAATGTCAACTTTTAAATTTTCAAATGTGCATAAAAATTGTTTAACTCGATGAAATTTCAAAATTTAAAATGTTTTTGATATCTACAAAAAATTTCCTATCCAGTCATACCAATATTTATGAGTTTCGTCCAAAATTGAGTATTTTTTTATTCTGAAAACCGTTTTTGACAACACCGATTTTTGAAACTTTAATCGAGCATAACTACACGAAAAATTCACGAAATTTCAAAATTTCAAGTGTATTAGAATCTACTGGGCAAGCTCTATCGAATGATACCAAAATCATTAAAATCCTGTGTGTCATTCTTGAGATATGATTTATCAAACTTTAATGCTCAGCACTTTATAATGTCAACTTTTAAATTTTCAAATGTGCATAAAAATTGTTTAACTCGATGAAATTTCAAAATTTAAAATGTTTTTGATATCTACAAAAAATTTCCTATCCAGTCATACCAATATTTATGAGTTTCGTCCAAAATTGAGTATTTTTTTATTCTGAAAACCGTTTTTGACAACACCGATTTTTGAAACTTTAATCGAGCATAACTACACGAAAAATTCACGAAATTTCAAAATTTCAAGTGTATTAGAATCTACTGGGCAAGCTCTATCGAATGATACCAAAATCATTAAAATCCTGTGTGTCATTCTTGAGATATGATTTATCAAACTTTAATGCTCAGCACTTTATAATGTCAACTTTTAAATTTTCAAATGTGCATAAAAATTGTTTAACTCGATGAAATTTCAAAATTTAAAATGTTTTTGATATCTACAAAAAATTTCCTATCCAGTCATACCAATATTTATGAGTTTCGTCCAAAATTGAGTATTTTTTTATTCTGAAAACCGTTTTTGACAACACCGATTTTTGAAACTTTAATCGAGCATAACTACACGAAAAATTCACGAAATTTCAAAATTTCAAGTGTATTAGAATCTACTGGGCAAGCTCTATCGAATGATACCAAAATCATTAAAATCCTGTGTGTCATTCTTGAGATATGATTTATCAAACTTTAATGCTCAGCACTTTATAATGTCAACTTTTAAATTTTCAAATGTGCATAAAAATTGTTTAACTCGATGAAATTTCAAAATTTAAAATGTTTTTGATATCTACAAAAAATTTCCTATCCAGTCATACCAATATTTATGAGTTTCGTCCAAAATTGAGTATTTTTTTATTCTGAAAACCGTTTTTGACAACACCGATTTTTGAAACTTTAATCGAGCATAACTACACGAAAAATTCACGAAATTTCAAAATTTCAAGTGTATTAGAATCTACTGGGCAAGCTCTATCGAATGATACCAAAATCATTAAAATCCTGTGTGTCATTCTTGAGATATGATTTATCAAACTTTAATGCTCAGCACTTTATAATGTCAACTTTTAAATTTTCAAATGTGCATAAAAATTGTTTAACTCGATGAAATTTCAAAATTTAAAATGTTTTTGATATCTACAAAAAATTTCCTATGCAGTCATACCAATATTTATGAGTTTCGTCCAAAATTGAGTATTTTTTTATTCTGAAAACCGTTTTTGACAACACCGATTTTTGAAACTTTAATCGAGCATAACTACACGAAAAATTCACGAAATTTCAAAATTTCAAGTGTATTAGAATCTACTGGGCAAGCTCTATCGAATGATACCAAAATCATTAAAATCCTGTGTGTCATTCTTGAGATATGATTTATCAAACTTTAATGCTCAGCACTTTATAATGTCAACTTTTAAATTTTCAAATGTGCATAAAAATTGTTTAACTCGATGAAATTTCAAAATTTAAAATGTTTTTGATATCTACAAAAAATTTCCTATCCAGTCATAC
The DNA here is from genome assembly GCA_964036255.1 of Caenorhabditis virilis. Classification (NCBI taxonomy): domain Eukaryota; kingdom Metazoa; phylum Nematoda; class Chromadorea; order Rhabditida; family Rhabditidae; genus Caenorhabditis; species Caenorhabditis virilis. The sequence continues at coordinate 65,106 of OZ038417.1, read as the reverse complement.
CAATATTTATGAGTTTCGTCCAAAATTGAGTATTTTTTTATTCTGAAAACCGTTTTTGACAACACCGATTTTTGAAACTTTAATCGAGCATAACTACACGAAAAATTCACGAAATTTCAAAATTTCAAGTGTATTAGAATCTACTGGGCAAGCTCTATCGAATGATACCAAAATCATTAAAATCCTGTGTGTCATTCTTGAGATATGATTTATCAAACTTTAATGCTCAGCACTTTATAATGTCAACTTTTAAATTTTCAAATGTGCATAAAAATTGTTTAACTCGATGAAATTTCAAAATTTAAAATGTTTTTGATATCTACAAAAAATTTCCTATCCAGTCATACCAATATTTATGAGTTTCGTCCAAAATTGAGTATTTTTTTATTCTGAAAACCGTTTTTGACAACACCGATTTTTGAAACTTTAATCGAGCATAACTACACGAAAAATTCACGAAATTTCAAAATTTCAAGTGTATTAGAATCTACTGGGCAAGCTCTATCGAATGATACCAAAATCATTAAAATCCTGTGTGTCATTCTTGAGATATGATTTATCAAACTTTAATGCTCAGCACTTTATAATGTCAACTTTTAAATTTTCAAATGTGCATAAAAATTGTTTAACTCGATGAAATTTCAAAATTTAAAATGTTTTTGATATCTACAAAAAATTTCCTATCCAGTCATACCAATATTTATGAGTTTCGTCCAAAATTGAGTATTTTTTTATTCTGAAAACCGTTTTTGACAACACCGATTTTTGAAACTTTAATCGAGCATAACTACACGAAAAATTCACGAAATTTCAAAATTTCAAGTGTATTAGAATCTACTGGGCAAGCTCTATCGAATGATACCAAAATCATTAAAATCCTGTGTGTCATTCTTGAGATATGATTTATCAAACTTTAATGCTCAGCACTTTATAATGTCAACTTTTAAATTTTCAAATGTGCATAAAAATTGTTTAACTCGATGAAATTTCAAAATTTAAAATGTTTTTGATATCTACAAAAAATTTCCTATCCAGTCATACCAATATTTATGAGTTTCGTCCAAAATTGAGTATTTTTTTATTCTGAAAACCGTTTTTGACAACACCGATTTTTGAAACTTTAATCGAGCATAACTACACGAAAAATTCACGAAATTTCAAAATTTCAAGTGTATTAGAATCTACTGGGCAAGCTCTATCGAATGATACCAAAATCATTAAAATCCTGTGTGTCATTCTTGAGATATGATTTATCAAACTTTAATGCTCAGCACTTTATAATGTCAACTTTTAAATTTTCAAATGTGCATAAAAATTGTTTAACTCGATGAAATTTCAAAATTTAAAATGTTTTTGATATCTACAAAAAATTTCCTATCCAGTCATACCAATATTTATGAGTTTCGTCCAAAATTGAGTATTTTTTTATTCTGAAAACCGTTTTTGACAACACCGATTTTTGAAACTTTAATCGAGCATAACTACACGAAAAATTCACGAAATTTCAAAATTTCAAGTGTATTAGAATCTACTGGGAAAGCTCTATTGAATGATACCAAAATCATTAAAATCCTGTGTGTCATTCTTGAGATATGATTTATCAAACTTTAATGCTCAGCACTTTATAATGTCAACTTTTAAATTTTCAAATGTGCATAAAAATTGTTTAACTCGATGAAATTTCAAAATTTAAAATGTTTTTGATATCTACAAAAAATTTCCTATCCAGTCATACCAATATTTATGAGTTTCGTCCAAAATTGAGTATTTTTTTATTCTGAAAACCGTTTTTGACAACACCGATTTTTGAAACTTTAATCGAGCATAACTACACGAAAAATTCACGAAATTTCAAAATTTCAAGTGTATTAGAATCTACTGGGAAAGCTCTATTGAATGATACCAAAATCATTAAAATCCTGTGTGTCATTCTTGAGATATGATTTATCAAACTTTAATGCTCAGCACTTTATAATGTCAACTTTTAAATTTTCAAATGTGCATAAAAATTGTTTAACTCGATGAAATTTCAAAATTTAAAATGTTTTTGATATCTACAAAAAATTTCCTATCCAGTCATACCAATATTTATGAGTTTCGTCCAAAATTGAGTATTTTTTTATTCTGAAAACCGTTTTTGACAACACCGATTTTTGAAACTTTAATCGAGCATAACTACACGAAAAATTCACGAAATTTCAAAATTTCAAGTGTATTAGAATCTACTGGGCAAGCTCTATCGAATGATACCAAAATCATTAAAATCCTGTGTGTCATTCTTGAGATATGATTTATCAAACTTTAATGCTCAGCACTTTATAATGTCAACTTTTAAATTTTCAAATGTGCATAAAAATTGTTTAACTCGATGAAATTTCAAAATTTAAAATGTTTTTGATATCTACAAAAAATTTCCTATCCAGTCATACCAATATTTATGAGTTTCGTCCAAAATTGAGTATTTTTTTATTCTGAAAACCGTTTTTGACAACACCGATTTTTGAAACTTTAATCGAGCATAACTACACGAAAAATTCACGAAATTTCAAAATTTCAAGTGTATTAGAATCTACTGGGCAAGCTCTATCGAATGATACCAAAATCATTAAAATCCTGTGTGTCATTCTTGAGATATGATTTATCAAACTTTAATGCTCAGCACTTTATAATGTCAACTTTTAAATTTTCAAATGTGCATAAAAATTGTTTAACTCGATGAAATTTCAAAATTTAAAATGTTTTTGATATCTACAAAAAATTTCCTATCCAGTCATACCAATATTTATGAGTTTCGTCCAAAATTGAGTATTTTTTTATTCTGAAAACCGTTTTTGACAACACCGATTTTTGAAACTTTAATCGAGCATAACTACACGAAAAATTCACGAAATTTCAAAATTTCAAGTGTATTAGAATCTACTGGGCAAGCTCTATCGAATGATACCAAAATCATTAAAATCCTGTGTGTCATTCTTGAGATATGATTTATCAAACTTTAATGCTCAGCACTTTATAATGTCAACTTTTAAATTTTCAAATGTGCATAAAAATTGTTTAACTCGATGAAATTTCAAAATTTAAAATGTTTTTGATATCTACAAAAAATTTCCTATCCAGTCATACCAATATTTATGAGTTTCGTCCAAAATTGAGTATTTTTTTATTCTGAAAACCGTTTTTGACAACACCGATTTTTGAAACTTTAATCGAGCATAACTACACGAAAAATTCACGAAATTTCAAAATTTCAAGTGTATTAGAATCTACTGGGCAAGCTCTATCGAATGATACCAAAATCATTAAAATCCTGTGTGTCATTCTTGAGATATGATTTATCAAACTTTAATGCTCAGCACTTTATAATGTCAACTTTTAAATTTTCAAATGTGCATAAAAATTGTTTAACTCGATGAAATTTCAAAATTTAAAATGTTTTTGATATCTACAAAAAATTTCCTATCCAGTCATACCAATATTTATGAGTTTCGTCCAAAATTGAGTATTTTTTTATTCTGAAAACCGTTTTTGACAACACCGATTTTTGAAACTTTAATCGAGCATAACTACACGAAAAATTCACGAAATTTCAAAATTTCAAGTGTATTAGAATCTACTGGGCAAGCTCTATCGAATGATACCAAAATCATTAAAATCCTGTGTGTCATTCTTGAGATATGATTTATCAAACTTTAATGCTCAGCACTTTATAATGTCAACTTTTAAATTTTCAAATGTGCATAAAAATTGTTTAACTCGATGAAATTTCAAAATTTAAAATGTTTTTGATATCTACAAAAAATTTCCTATCCAGTCATACCAATATTTATGAGTTTCGTCCAAAATTGAGTATTTTTTTATTCTGAAAACCGTTTTTGACAACACCGATTTTTGAAACTTTAATCGAGCATAACTACACGAAAAATTCACGAAATTTCAAAATTTCAAGTGTATTAGAATCTACTGGGCAAGCTCTATCGAATGATACCAAAATCATTAAAATCCTGTGTGTCATTCTTGAGATATGATTTATCAAACTTTAATGCTCAGCACTTTATAATGTCAACTTTTAAATTTTCAAATGTGCATAAAAATTGTTTAACTCGATGAAATTTCAAAATTTAAAATGTTTTTGATATCTACAAAAAATTTCCTATCCAGTCATACCAATATTTATGAGTTTCGTCCAAAATTGAGTATTTTTTTATTCTGAAAACCGTTTTTGACAACACCGATTTTTGAAACTTTAATCGAGCATAACTACACGAAAAATTCACGAAATTTCAAAATTTCAAGTGTATTAGAATCTACTGGGCAAGCTCTATCGAATGATACCAAAATCATTAAAATCCTGTGTGTCATTCTTGAGATATGATTTATCAAACTTTAATGCTCAGCACTTTATAATGTCAACTTTTAAATTTTCAAATGTGCATAAAAATTGTTTAACTCGATGAAATTTCAAAATTTAAAATGTTTTTGATATCTACAAAAAATTTCCTATCCAGTCATACCAATATTTATGAGTTTCGTCCAAAATTGAGTATTTTTTTATTCTGAAAACCGTTTTTGACAACACCGATTTTTGAAACTTTAATCGAGCATAACTACACGAAAAATTCACGAAATTTCAAAATTTCAAGTGTATTAGAATCTACTGGGCAAGCTCTATCGAATGATACCAAAATCATTAAAATCCTGTGTGTCATTCTTGAGATATGATTTATCAAACTTTAATGCTCAGCACTTTATAATGTCAACTTTTAAATTTTCAAATGTGCATAAAAATTGTTTAACTCGATGAAATTTCAAAATTTAAAATGTTTTTGATATCTACAAAAAATTTCCTATCCAGTCATACCAATATTTATGAGTTTCGTCCAAAATTGAGTATTTTTTTATTCTGAAAACCGTTTTTGACAACACCGATTTTTGAAACTTTAATCGAGCATAACTACACGAAAAATTCACGAAATTTCAAAATTTCAAGTGTATTAGAATCTACTGGGCAAGCTCTATCGAATGATACCAAAATCATTAAAATCCTGTGTGTCATTCTTGAGATATGATTTATCAAACTTTAATGCTCAGCACTTTATAATGTCAACTTTTAAATTTTCAAATGTGCATAAAAATTGTTTAACTCGATGAAATTTCAAAATTTAAAATGTTTTTGATATCTACAAAAAATTTCCTATCCAGTCATACCAATATTTATGAGTTTCGTCCAAAATTGAGTATTTTTTTATTCTGAAAACCGTTTTTGACAACACCGATTTTTGAAACTTTAATCGAGCATAACTACACGAAAAATTCACGAAATTTCAAAATTTCAAGTGTATTAGAATCTACTGGGCAAGCTCTATCGAATGATACCAAAATCATTAAAATCCTGTGTGTCATTCTTGAGATATGATTTATCAAACTTTAATGCTCAGCACTTTATAATGTCAACTTTTAAATTTTCAAATGTGCATAAAAATTGTTTAACTCGATGAAATTTCAAAATTTAAAATGTTTTTGATATCTACAAAAAATTTCCTATCCAGTCATACCAATATTTATGAGTTTCGTCCAAAATTGAGTATTTTTTTATTCTGAAAACCGTTTTTGACAACACCGATTTTTGAAACTTTAATCGAGCATAACTACACGAAAAATTCACGAAATTTCAAAATTTCAAGTGTATTAGAATCTACTGGGCAAGCTCTATCGAATGATACCAAAATCATTAAAATCCTGTGTGTCATTCTTGAGATATGATTTATCAAACTTTAATGCTCAGCACTTTATAATGTCAACTTTTAAATTTTCAAATGTGCATAAAAATTGTTTAACTCGATGAAATTTCAAAATTTAAAATGTTTTTGATATCTACAAAAAATTTCCTATCCAGTCATACCAATATTTATGAGTTTCGTCCAAAATTGAGTATTTTTTTATTCTGAAAACCGTTTTTGACAACACCGATTTTTGAAACTTTAATCGAGCATAACTACACGAAAAATTCACGAAATTTCAAAATTTCAAGTGTATTAGAATCTACTGGGCAAGCTCTATCGAATGATACCAAAATCATTAAAATCCTGTGTGTCATTCTTGAGATATGATTTATCAAACTTTAATGCTCAGCACTTTATAATGTCAACTTTTAAATTTTCAAATGTGCATAAAAATTGTTTAACTCGATGAAATTTCAAAATTTAAAATGTTTTTGATATCTACAAAAAATTTCCTATCCAGTCATACCAATATTTATGAGTTTCGTCCAAAATTGAGTATTTTTTTATTCTGAAAACCGTTTTTGACAACACCGATTTTTGAAACTTTAATCGAGCATAACTACACGAAAAATTCACGAAATTTCAAAATTTCAAGTGTATTAGAATCTACTGGGAAAGCTCTATTGAATGATACCAAAATCATTAAAATCCTGTGTGTCATTCTTGAGATATGATTTATCAAACTTTAATGCTCAGCACTTTATAATGTCAACTTTTAAATTTTCAAATGTGCATAAAAATTGTTTAACTCGATGAAATTTCAAAATTTAAAATGTTTTTGATATCTACAAAAAATTTCCTATCCAGTCATACCAATATTTATGAGTTTCGTCCAAAATTGAGTATTTTTTTATTCTGAAAACCGTTTTTGACAACACCGATTTTTGAAACTTTAATCGAGCATAACTACACGAAAAATTCACGAAATTTCAAAATTTCAAGTGTATTAGAATCTACTGGGCAAGCTCTATCGAATGATACCAAAATCATTAAAATCCTGTGTGTCATTCTTGAGATATGATTTATCAAACTTTAATGCTCAGCACTTTATAATGTCAACTTTTAAATTTTCAAATGTGCATAAAAATTGTTTAACTCGATGAAATTTCAAAATTTAAAATGTTTTTGATATCTACAAAAAATTTCCTATCCAGTCATACCAATATTTATGAGTTTCGTCCAAAATTGAGTATTTTTTTATTCTGAAAACCGTTTTTGACAACACCGATTTTTGAAACTTTAATCGAGCATAACTACACGAAAAATTCACGAAATTTCAAAATTTCAAGTGTATTAGAATCTACTGGGCAAGCTCTATCGAATGATACCAAAATCATTAAAATCCTGTGTGTCATTCTTGAGATATGATTTATCAAACTTTAATGCTCAGCACTTTATAATGTCAACTTTTAAATTTTCAAATGTGCATAAAAATTGTTTAACTCGATGAAATTTCAAAATTTAAAATGTTTTTGATATCTACAAAAAATTTCCTATCCAGTCATACCAATATTTATGAGTTTCGTCCAAAATTGAGTATTTTTTTATTCTGAAAACCGTTTTTGACAACACCGATTTTTGTAACTTTAATCGAGCATAACTACACGAAAAATTCACGAAATTTCAAAATTTCAAGTGTATTAGAATCTACTGGGAAAGCTCTATTGAATGATACCAAAATCATTAAAATCCTGTGTGTCATTCTTGAGATATGATTTATCAAACTTTAATGCTCAGCACTTTATAATGTCAACTTTTAAATTTTCAAATGTGCATAAAAATTGTTTAACTCGATGAAATTTCAAAATTTAAAATGTTTTTGATATCTACAAAAAATTTCCTATCCAGTCATACCAATATTTATGAGTTTCGTCCAAAATTGAGTATTTTTTTATTCTGAAAACCGTTTTTGACAACACCGATTTTTGAAACTTTAATCGAGCATAACTACACGAAAAATTCACGAAATTTCAAAATTTCAAGTGTATTAGAATCTACTGGGCAAGCTCTATCGAATGATACCAAAATCATTAAAATCCTGTGTGTCATTCTTGAGATATGATTTATCAAACTTTAATGCTCAGCACTTTATAATGTCAACTTTTAAATTTTCAAATGTGCATAAAAATTGTTTAACTCGATGAAATTTCAAAATTTAAAATGTTTTTGATATCTACAAAAAATTTCCTATCCAGTCATACCAATATTTATGAGTTTCGTCCAAAATTGAGTATTTTTTTATTCTGAAAACCGTTTTTGACAACACCGATTTTTGAAACTTTAATCGAGCATAACTACACGAAAAATTCACGAAATTTCAAAATTTCAAGTGTATTAGAATCTACTGGGCAAGCTCTATCGAATGATACCAAAATCATTAAAATCCTGTGTGTCATTCTTGAGATATGATTTATCAAACTTTAATGCTCAGCACTTTATAATGTCAACTTTTAAATTTTCAAATGTGCATAAAAATTGTTTAACTCGATGAAATTTCAAAATTTAAAATGTTTTTGATATCTACAAAAAATTTCCTATCCAGTCATACCAATATTTATGAGTTTCGTCCAAAATTGAGTATTTTTTTATTCTGAAAACCGTTTTTGACAACACCGATTTTTGAAACTTTAATCGAGCATAACTACACGAAAAATTCACGAAATTTCAAAATTTCAAGTGTATTAGAATCTACTGGGCAAGCTCTATCGAATGATACCAAAATCATTAAAATCCTGTGTGTCATTCTTGAGATATGATTTATCAAACTTTAATGCTCAGCACTTTATAATGTCATCTTTTAAATTTTCAAATGTGCATAAAAATTGTTTAACTCGATGAAATTTCAAAATTTAAAATGTTTTTGATATCTACAAAAAATTTCCTATCCAGTCATACCAATATTTATGAGTTTCGTCCAAAATTGAGTATTTTTTTATTCTGAAAACCGTTTTTGACAACACCGATTTTTGAAACTTTAATCGAGCATAACTACACGAAAAATTCACGAAATTTCAAAATTTCAAGTGTATTAGAATCTACTGGGCAAGCTCTATCGAATGATACCAAAATCATTAAAATCCTGTGTGTCATTCTTGAGATATGATTTATCAAACTTTAATGCTCAGCACTTTATAATGTCAACTTTTAAATTTTCAAATGTGCATAAAAATTGTTTAACTCGATGAAATTTCAAAATTTAAAATGTTTTTGATATCTACAAAAAATTTCCTATCCAGTCATACCAATATTTATGAGTTTCGTCCAAAATTGAGTATTTTTTTATTCTGAAAACCGTTTTTGACAACACCGATTTTTGAAACTTTAATCGAGCATAACTACACGAAAAATTCACGAAATTTCAAAATTTCAAGTGTATTAGAATCTACTGTGAAAGCTCTATTGAATGATACCAAAATCATTAAAATCCTGTGTGTCATTCTTGAGATATGATTTATCAAACTTTAATGCTCAGCACTTTATAATGTCAACTTTTAAATTTTCAAATGTGCATAAAAATTGTTTAACTCGATGAAATTTCAAAATTTAAAATGTTTTTGATATCTACAAAAAATTTCCTATCCAGTCATACCAATATTTATGAGTTTCGTCCAAAATTGAGTATTTTTTTATTCTGAAAACCGTTTTTGACAACACCGATTTTTGAAACTTTAATCGAGCATAACTACACGAAAAATTCACGAAATTTCAAAATTTCAAGTGTATTAGAATCTACTGGGAAAGCTCTATTGAATGATACCAAAATCATTAAAATCCTGTGTGTCATTCTTGAGATATGATTTATCAAACTTTAATGCTCAGCACTTTATAATGTCAACTTTTAAATTTTCAAATGTGCATAAAAATTGTTTAACTCGATGAAATTTCAAAATTTAAAATGTTTTTGATATCTACAAAAAATTTCCTATCCAGTCATACCAATATTTATGAGTTTCGTCCAAAATTGAGTATTTTTTTATTCTGAAAACCGTTTTTGACAACACCGATTTTTGAAACTTTAATCGAGCATAACTACACGAAAAATTCACGAAATTTCAAAATTTCAAGTGTATTAGAATCTACTGGGCAAGCTCTATCGAATGATACCAAAATCATTAAAATCCTGTGTGTCATTCTTGAGATATGATTTATCAAACTTTAATGCTCAGCACTTTATAATGTCAACTTTTAAATTTTCAAATGTGCATAAAAATTGTTTAACTCGATGAAATTTCAAAATTTAAAATGTTTTTGATATCTACAAAAAATTTCCTATCCAGTCATACCAATATTTATGAGTTTCGTCCAAAATTGAGTATTTTTTTATTCTGAAAACCGTTTTTGACAACACCGATTTTTGAAACTTTAATCGAGCATAACTACACGAAAAATTCACGAAATTTCAAAATTTCAAGTGTATTAGAATCTACTGGGCAAGCTCTATCGAATGATACCAAAATCATTAAAATCCTGTGTGTCATTCTTGAGATATGATTTATCAAACTTTAATGCTCAGCACTTTATAATGTCAACTTTTAAATTTTCAAATGTGCATAAAAATTGTTTAACTCGATGAAATTTCAAAATTTAAAATGTTTTTGATATCTACAAAAAATTTCCTATCCAGTCATACCAATATTTATGAGTTTCGTCCAAAATTGAGTATTTTTTTATTCTGAAAACCGTTTTTGACAACACCGATTTTTGAAACTTTAATCGAGCATAACTACACGAAAAATTCACGAAATTTCAAAATTTCAAGTGTATTAGAATCTACTGGGCAAGCTCTATCGAATGATACCAAAATCATTAAAATCCTGTGTGTCATTCTTGAGATATGATTTATCAAACTTTAATGCTCAGCACTTTATAATGTCAACTTTTAAATTTTCAAATGTGCATAAAAATTGTTTAACTCGATGAAATTTCAAAATTTAAAATGTTTTTGATATCTACAAAAAATTTCCTATCCAGTCATACCAATATTTATGAGTTTCGTCCAAAATTGAGTATTTTTTTATTCTGAAAACCGTTTTTGACAACACCGATTTTTGAAACTTTAATCGAGCATAACTACACGAAAAATTCACGAAATTTCAAAATTTCAAGTGTATTAGAATCTACTGGGAAAGCTCTATTGAATGATACCAAAATCATTAAAATCCTGTGTGTCATTCTTGAGATATGATTTATCAAACTTTAATGCTCAGCACTTTATAATGTCAACTTTTAAATTTTCAAATGTGCATAAAAATTGTTTAACTCGATGAAATTTCAAAATTTAAAATGTTTTTGATATCTACAAAAAATTTCCTATCCAGTCATACCAATATTTATGAGTTTCGTCCAAAATTGAGTATTTTTTTATTCTGAAAACCGTTTTTGACAACACCGATTTTTGAAACTTTAATCGAGCATAACTACACGAAAAATTCACGAAATTTCAAAATTTCAAGTGTATTAGAATCTACTGGGCAAGCTCTATCGAATGATACCAAAATCATTAAAATCCTGTGTGTCATTCTTGAGATATGATTTATCAAACTTTAATGCTCAGCACTTTATAATGTCAACTTTTAAATTTTCAAATGTGCATAAAAATTGTTTAACTCGATGAAATTTCAAAATTTAAAATGTTTTTGATATCTACAAAAAATTTCCTATCCAGTCATACCAATATTTATGAGTTTCGTCCAAAATTGAGTATTTTTTTATTCTGAAAACCGTTTTTGACAACACCGATTTTTGAAACTTTAATCGAGCATAACTACACGAAAAATTCACGAAATTTCAAAATTTCAAGTGTATTAGAATCTACTGGGCAAGCTCTATCGAATGATACCAAAATCATTAAAATCCTGTGTGTCATTCTTGAGATATGATTTATCAAACTTTAATGCTCAGCACTTTATAATGTCAACTTTTAAATTTTCAAATGTGCATAAAAATTGTTTAACTCGATGAAATTTCAAAATTTAAAATGTTTTTGATATCTACAAAAAATTTCCTATCCAGTCATACCAATATTTATGAGTTTCGTCCAAAATTGAGTATTTTTTTATTCTGAAAACCGTTTTTGACAACACCGATTTTTGAAACTTTAATCGAGCATAACTACACGAAAAATTCACGAAATTTCAAAATTTCAAGTGTATTAGAATCTACTGGGCAAGCTCTATCGAATGATACCAAAATCATTAAAATCCTGTGTGTCATTCTTGAGATATGATTTATCAAACTTTAATGCTCAGCACTTTATAATGTCAACTTTTAAATTTTCAAATGTGCATAAAAATTGTTTAACTCGATGAAATTTCAAAATTTAAAATGTTTTTGATATCTACAAAAAATTTCCTATCCAGTCATACCAATATTTATGAGTTTCGTCCAAAATTGAGTATTTTTTTATTCTGAAAACCGTTTTTGACAACACCGATTTTTGAAACTTTAATCGAGCATAACTACACGAAAAATTCACGAAATTTCAAAATTTCAAGTGTATTAGAATCTACTGGGAAAGCTCTATTGAATGATACCAAAATCATTAAAATCCTGTGTGTCATTCTTGAGATATGATTTATCAAACTTTAATGCTCAGCACTTTATAATGTCAACTTTTAAATTTTCAAATGTGCATAAAAATTGTTTAACTCGATGAAATTTCAAAATTTAAAATGTTTTTGATATCTACAAAAAATTTCCTATCCAGTCATACCAATATTTATGAGTTTCGTCCAAAATTGAGTATTTTTTTATTCTGAAAACCGTTTTTGACAACACCGATTTTTGAAACTTTAATCGAGCATAACTACACGAAAAATTCACGAAATTTCAAAATTTCAAGTGTATTAGAATCTACTGGGCAAGCTCTATCGAATGATACCAAAATCATTAAAATCCTGTGTGTCATTCTTGAGATATGATTTATCAAACTTTAATGCTCAGCACTTTATAATGTCAACTTTTAAATTTTCAAATGTGCATAAAAATTGTTTAACTCGATGAAATTTCAAAATTTAAAATGTTTTTGATATCTACAAAAAATTTCCTATCCAGTCATACCAATATTTATGAGTTTCGTCCAAAATTGAGTATTTTTTTATTCTGAAAACCGTTTTTGACAACACCGATTTTTGAAACTTTAATCGAGCATAACTACACGAAAAATTCACGAAATTTCAAAATTTCAAGTGTATTAGAATCTACTGGGAAAGCTCTATTGAATGATACCAAAATCATTAAAATCCTGTGTGTCATTCTTGAGATATGATTTATCAAACTTTAATGCTCAGCACTTTATAATGTCAACTTTTAAATTTTCAAATGTGCATAAAAATTGTTTAACTCGATGAAATTTCAAAATTTAAAATGTTTTTGATATCTACAAAAAATTTCCTATCCAGTCATACCAATATTTATGAGTTTCGTCCAAAATTGAGTATTTTTTTATTCTGAAAACCGTTTTTGACAACACCGATTTTTGAAACTTTAATCGAGCATAACTACACGAAAAATTCACGAAATTTCAAAATTTCAAGTGTATTAGAATCTACTGGGCAAGCTCTATCGAATGATACCAAAATCATTAAAATCCTGTGTGTCATTCTTGAGATATGATTTATCAAACTTTAATGCTCAGCACTTTATAATGTCAACTTTTAAATTTTCAAATGTGCATAAAAATTGTTTAACTCGATGAAATTTCAAAATTTAAAATGTTTTTGATATCTACAAAAAATTTCCTATCCAGTCATACCAATATTTATGAGTTTCGTCCAAAATTGAGTATTTTTTTATTCTGAAAACCGTTTTTGACAACACCGATTTTTGAAACTTTAATCGAGCATAACTACACGAAAAATTCACGAAATTTCAAAATTTCAAGTGTATTAGAATCTACTGGGCAAGCTCTATCGAATGATACCAAAATCATTAAAATCCTGTGTGTCATTCTTGAGATATGATTTATCAAACTTTAATGCTCAGCACTTTATAATGTCAACTTTTAAATTTTCAAATGTGCATAAAAATTGTTTAACTCGATGAAATTTCAAAATTTAAAATGTTTTTGATATCTACAAAAAATTTCCTATCCAGTCATACCAATATTTATGAGTTTCGTCCAAAATTGAGTATTTTTTTATTCTGAAAACCGTTTTTGACAACACCGATTTTTGAAACTTTAATCGAGCATAACTACACGAAAAATTCACGAAATTTCAAAATTTCAAGTGTATTAGAATCTACTGGGCAAGCTCTATCGAATGATACCAAAATCATTAAAATCCTGTGTGTCATTCTTGAGATATGATTTATCAAACTTTAATGCTCAGCACTTTATAATGTCAACTTTTAAATTTTCAAATGTGCATAAAAATTGTTTAACTCGATGAAATTTCAAAATTTAAAATGTTTTTGATATCTACAAAAAATTTCCTATCCAGTCATACCAATATTTATGAGTTTCGTCCAAAATTGAGTATTTTTTTATTCTGAAAACCGTTTTTGACAACACCGATTTTTGAAACTTTAATCGAGCATAACTACACGAAAAATTCACGAAATTTCAAAATTTCAAGTGTATTAGAATCTACTGGGAAAGCTCTATTGAATGATACCAAAATCATTAAAATCCTGTGTGTCATTCTTGAGATATGATTTATCAAACTTTAATGCTCAGCACTTTATAATGTCAACTTTTAAATTTTCAAATGTGCATAAAAATTGTTTAACTCGATGAAATTTCAAAATTTAAAATGTTTTTGATATCTACAAAAAATTTCCTATCCAGTCATACCAATATTTATGAGTTTCGTCCAAAATTGAGTATTTTTTTATTCTGAAAACCGTTTTTGACAACACCGATTTTTGAAACTTTAATCGAGCATAACTACACGAAAAATTCACGAAATTTCAAAATTTCAAGTGTATTAGAATCTACTGGGAAAGCTCTATTGAATGATACCAAAATCATTAAAATCCTGTGTGTCATTCTTGAGATATGATTTATCAAACTTTAATGCTCAGCACTTTATAATGTCAACTTTTAAATTTTCAAATGTGCATAAAAATTGTTTAACTCGATGAAATTTCAAAATTTAAAATGTTTTTGATATCTACAAAAAATTTCCTATCCAGTCATACCAATATTTATGAGTTTCGTCCAAAATTGAGTATTTTTTTATTCTGAAAACCGTTTTTGACAACACCGATTTTTGAAACTTTAATCGAGCATAACTACACGAAAAATTCACGAAATTTCAAAATTTCAAGTGTATTAGAATCTACTGGGCAAGCTCTATCGAATGATACCAAAATCATTAAAATCCTGTGTGTCATTCTTGAGATATGATTTATCAAACTTTAATGCTCAGCACTTTATAATGTCAACTTTTAAATTTTCAAATGTGCATAAAAATTGTTTAACTCGATGAAATTTCAAAATTTAAAATGTTTTTGATATCTACAAAAAATTTCCTATCCAGTCATACCAATATTTATGAGTTTCGTCCAAAATTGAGTATTTTTTTATTCTGAAAACCGTTTTTGACAACACCGATTTTTGAAACTTTAATCGAGCATAACTACACGAAAAATTCACGAAATTTCAAAATTTCAAGTGTATTAGAATCTACTGGGCAAGCTCTATCGAATGATACCAAAATCATTAAAATCCTGTGTGTCATTCTTGAGATATGATTTATCAAACTTTAATGCTCAGCACTTTATAATGTCAACTTTTAAATTTTCAAATGTGCATAAAAATTGTTTAACTCGATGAAATTTCAAAATTTAAAATGTTTTTGATATCTACAAAAAATTTCCTATCCAGTCATACCAATATTTATGAGTTTCGTCCAAAATTGAGTATTTTTTTATTCTGAAAACCGTTTTTGACAACACCGATTTTTGAAACTTTAATCGAGCATAACTACACGAAAAATTCACGAAATTTCAAAATTTCAAGTGTATTAGAATCTACTGGGAAAGCTCTATTGAATGATACCAAAATCATTAAAATCCTGTGTGTCATTCTTGAGATATGATTTATCAAACTTTAATGCTCAGCACTTTATAATGTCAACTTTTAAATTTTCAAATGTGCATAAAAATTGTTTAACTCGATGAAATTTCAAAATTTAAAATGTTTTTGATATCTACAAAAAATTTCCTATCCAGTCATACCAATATTTATGAGTTTCGTCCAAAATTGAGTATTTTTTTATTCTGAAAACCGTTTTTGACAACACCGATTTTTGAAACTTTAATCGAGCATAACTACACGAAAAATTCACGAAATTTCAAAATTTCAAGTGTATTAGAATCTACTGGGCAAGCTCTATCGAATGATACCAAAATCATTAAAATCCTGTGTGTCATTCTTGAGATATGATTTATCAAACTTTAATGCTCAGCACTTTATAATGTCAACTTTTAAATTTTCAAATGTGCATAAAAATTGTTTAACTCGATGAAATTTCAAAATTTAAAATGTTTTTGATATCTACAAAAAATTTCCTATCCAGTCATACCAATATTTATGAGTTTCGTCCAAAATTGAGTATTTTTTTATTCTGAAAACCGTTTTTGACAACACCGATTTTTGAAACTTTAATCGAGCATAACTACACGAAAAATTCACGAAATTTCAAAATTTCAAGTGTATTAGAATCTACTGGGCAAGCTCTATCGAATGATACCAAAATCATTAAAATCCTGTGTGTCATTCTTGAGATATGATTTATCAAACTTTAATGCTCAGCACTTTATAATGTCAACTTTTAAATTTTCAAATGTGCATAAAAATTGTTTAACTCGATGAAATTTCAAAATTTAAAATGTTTTTGATATCTACAAAAAATTTCCTATCCAGTCATACCAATATTTATGAGTTTCGTCCAAAATTGAGTATTTTTTTATTCTGAAAACCGTTTTTGACAACACCGATTTTTGAAACTTTAATCGAGCATAACTACACGAAAAATTCACGAAATTTCAAAATTTCAAGTGTATTAGAATCTACTGGGAAAGCTCTATTGAATGATACCAAAATCATTAAAATCCTGTGTGTCATTCTTGAGATATGATTTATCAAACTTTAATGCTCAGCACTTTATAATGTCAACTTTTAAATTTTCAAATGTGCATAAAAATTGTTTAACTCGATGAAATTTCAAAATTTAAAATGTTTTTGATATCTACAAAAAATTTCCTATCCAGTCATACCAATATTTATGAGTTTCGTCCAAAATTGAGTATTTTTTTATTCTGAAAACCGTTTTTGACAACACCGATTTTTGAAACTTTAATCGAGCATAACTACACGAAAAATTCACGAAATTTCAAAATTTCAAGTGTATTAGAATCTACTGGGCAAGCTCTATCGAATGATACCAAAATCATTAAAATCCTGTGTGTCATTCTTGAGATATGATTTATCAAACTTTAATGCTCAGCACTTTATAATGTCAACTTTTAAATTTTCAAATGTGCATAAAAATTGTTTAACTCGATGAAATTTCAAAATTTAAAATGTTTTTGATATCTACAAAAAATTTCCTATCCAGTCATACCAATATTTATGAGTTTCGTCCAAAATTGAGTATTTTTTTATTCTGAAAACCGTTTTTGACAACACCGATTTTTGAAACTTTAATCGAGCATAACTACACGAAAAATTCACGAAATTTCAAAATTTCAAGTGTATTAGAATCTACTGGGCAAGCTCTATCGAATGATACCAAAATCATTAAAATCCTGTGTGTCATTCTTGAGATATGATTTATCAAACTTTAATGCTCAGCACTTTATAATGTCAACTTTTAAATTTTCAAATGTGCATAAAAATTGTTTAACTCGATGAAATTTCAAAATTTAAAATGTTTTTGATATCTACAAAAAATTTCCTATCCAGTCATACCAATATTTATGAGTTTCGTCCAAAATTGAGTATTTTTTTATTCTGAAAACCGTTTTTGACAACACCGATTTTTGAAACTTTAATCGAGCATAACTACACGAAAAATTCACGAAATTTCAAAATTTCAAGTGTATTAGAATCTACTGGGAAAGCTCTATTGAATGATACCAAAATCATTAAAATCCTGTGTGTCATTCTTGAGATATGATTTATCAAACTTTAATGCTCAGCACTTTATAATGTCAACTTTTAAATTTTCAAATGTGCATAAAAATTGTTTAACTCGATGAAATTTCAAAATTTAAAATGTTTTTGATATCTACAAAAAATTTCCTATCCAGTCATACCAATATTTATGAGTTTCGTCCAAAATTGAGTATTTTTTTATTCTGAAAACCGTTTTTGACAACACCGATTTTTGAAACTTTAATCGAGCATAACTACACGAAAAATTCACGAAATTTCAAAATTTCAAGTGTATTAGAATCTACTGGGCAAGCTCTATCGAATGATACCAAAATCATTAAAATCCTGTGTGTCATTCTTGAGATATGATTTATCAAACTTTAATGCTCAGCACTTTATAATGTCAACTTTTAAATTTTCAAATGTGCATAAAAATTGTTTAACTCGATGAAATTTCAAAATTTAAAATGTTTTTGATATCTACAAAAAATTTCCTATCCAGTCATACCAATATTTATGAGTTTCGTCCAAAATTGAGTATTTTTTTATTCTGAAAACCGTTTTTGACAACACCGATTTTTGAAACTTTAATCGAGCATAACTACACGAAAAATTCACGAAATTTCAAAATTTCAAGTGTATTAGAATCTACTGGGCAAGCTCTATCGAATGATACCAAAATCATTAAAATCCTGTGTGTCATTCTTGAGATATGATTTATCAAACTTTAATGCTCAGCACTTTATAATGTCAACTTTTAAATTTTCAAATGTGCATAAAAATTGTTTAACTCGATGAAATTTCAAAATTTAAAATGTTTTTGATATCTACAAAAAATTTCCTATCCAGTCATACCAATATTTATGAGTTTCGTCCAAAATTGAGTATTTTTTTATTCTGAAAACCGTTTTTGACAACACCGATTTTTGAAACTTTAATCGAGCATAACTACACGAAAAATTCACGAAATTTCAAAATTTCAAGTGTATTAGAATCTACTGGGAAAGCTCTATTGAATGATACCAAAATCATTAAAATCCTGTGTGTCATTCTTGAGATATGATTTATCAAACTTTAATGCTCAGCACTTTATAATGTCAACTTTTAAATTTTCAAATGTGCATAAAAATTGTTTAACTCGATGAAATTTCAAAATTTAAAATGTTTTTGATATCTACAAAAAATTTCCTATCCAGTCATACCAATATTTATGAGTTTCGTCCAAAATTGAGTATTTTTTTATTCTGAAAACCGTTTTTGACAACACCGATTTTTGAAACTTTAATCGAGCATAACTACACGAAAAATTCACGAAATTTCAAAATTTCAAGTGTATTAGAATCTACTGGGCAAGCTCTATCGAATGATACCAAAATCATTAAAATCCTGTGTGTCATTCTTGAGATATGATTTATCAAACTTTAATGCTCAGCACTTTATAATGTCAACTTTTAAATTTTCAAATGTGCATAAAAATTGTTTAACTCGATGAAATTTCAAAATTTAAAATGTTTTTGATATCTACAAAAAATTTCCTATCCAGTCATACCAATATTTATGAGTTTCGTCCAAAATTGAGTATTTTTTTATTCTGAAAACCGTTTTTGACAACACCGATTTTTGAAACTTTAATCGAGCATAACTACACGAAAAATTCACGAAATTTCAAAATTTCAAGTGTATTAGAATCTACTGGGCAAGCTCTATCGAATGATACCAAAATCATTAAAATCCTGTGTGTCATTCTTGAGATATGATTTATCAAACTTTAATGCTCAGCACTTTATAATGTCAACTTTTAAATTTTCAAATGTGCATAAAAATTGTTTAACTCGATGAAATTTCAAAATTTAAAATGTTTTTGATATCTACAAAAAATTTCCTATCCAGTCATACCAATATTTATGAGTTTCGTCCAAAATTGAGTATTTTTTTATTCTGAAAACCGTTTTTGACAACACCGATTTTTGAAACTTTAATCGAGCATAACTACACGAAAAATTCACGAAATTTCAAAATTTCAAGTGTATTAGAATCTACTGGGAAAGCTCTATTGAATGATACCAAAATCATTAAAATCCTGTGTGTCATTCTTGAGATATGATTTATCAAACTTTAATGCTCAGCACTTTATAATGTCAACTTTTAAATTTTCAAATGTGCATAAAAATTGTTTAACTCGATGAAATTTCAAAATTTAAAATGTTTTTGATATCTACAAAAAATTTCCTATCCAGTCATACCAATATTTATGAGTTTCGTCCAAAATTGAGTATTTTTTTATTCTGAAAACCGTTTTTGACAACACCGATTTTTGAAACTTTAATCGAGCATAACTACACGAAAAATTCACGAAATTTCAAAATTTCAAGTGTATTAGAATCTACTGGGCAAGCTCTATCGAATGATACCAAAATCATTAAAATCCTGTGTGTCATTCTTGAGATATGATTTATCAAACTTTAATGCTCAGCACTTTATAATGTCAACTTTTAAATTTTCAAATGTGCATAAAAATTGTTTAACTCGATGAAATTTCAAAATTTAAAATGTTTTTGATATCTACAAAAAATTTCCTATCCAGTCATACCAATATTTATGAGTTTCGTCCAAAATTGAGTATTTTTTTATTCTGAAAACCGTTTTTGACAACACCGATTTTTGAAACTTTAATCGAGCATA
Source organism: Caenorhabditis virilis (assembly GCA_964036255.1). Lineage (NCBI taxonomy): Eukaryota > Metazoa > Nematoda > Chromadorea > Rhabditida > Rhabditidae > Caenorhabditis > Caenorhabditis virilis. The sequence continues at coordinate 44,541 of OZ038417.1, read as the reverse complement.
ACTACACGAAAAATTCACGAAATTTCAAAATTTCAAGTGTATTAGAATCTACTGGGCAAGCTCTATCGAATGATACCAAAATCATTAAAATCCTGTGTGTCATTCTTGAGATATGATTTATCAAACTTTAATGCTCAGCACTTTATAATGTCAACTTTTAAATTTTCAAATGTGCATAAAAATTGTTTAACTCGATGAAATTTCAAAATTTAAAATGTTTTTGATATCTACAAAAAATTTCCTATCCAGTCATACCAATATTTATGAGTTTCGTCCAAAATTGAGTATTTTTTTATTCTGAAAACCGTTTTTGACAACACCGATTTTTGAAACTTTAATCGAGCATAACTACACGAAAAATTCACGAAATTTCAAAATTTCAAGTGTATTAGAATCTACTGGGCAAGCTCTATCGAATGATACCAAAATCATTAAAATCCTGTGTGTCATTCTTGAGATATGATTTATCAAACTTTAATGCTCAGCACTTTATAATGTCAACTTTTAAATTTTCAAATGTGCATAAAAATTGTTTAACTCGATGAAATTTCAAAATTTAAAATGTTTTTGATATCTACAAAAAATTTCCTATCCAGTCATACCAATATTTATGAGTTTCGTCCAAAATTGAGTATTTTTTTATTCTGAAAACCGTTTTTGACAACACCGATTTTTGAAACTTTAATCGAGCATAACTACACGAAAAATTCACGAAATTTCAAAATTTCAAGTGTATTAGAATCTACTGGGCAAGCTCTATCGAATGATACCAAAATCATTAAAATCCTGTGTGTCATTCTTGAGATATGATTTATCAAACTTTAATGCTCAGCACTTTATAATGTCAACTTTTAAATTTTCAAATGTGCATAAAAATTGTTTAACTCGATGAAATTTCAAAATTTAAAATGTTTTTGATATCTACAAAAAATTTCCTATCCAGTCATACCAATATTTATGAGTTTCGTCCAAAATTGAGTATTTTTTTATTCTGAAAACCGTTTTTGACAACACCGATTTTTGAAACTTTAATCGAGCATAACTACACGAAAAATTCACGAAATTTCAAAATTTCAAGTGTATTAGAATCTACTGGGCAAGCTCTATCGAATGATACCAAAATCATTAAAATCCTGTGTGTCATTCTTGAGATATGATTTATCAAACTTTAATGCTCAGCACTTTATAATGTCAACTTTTAAATTTTCAAATGTGCATAAAAATTGTTTAACTCGATGAAATTTCAAAATTTAAAATGTTTTTGATATCTACAAAAAATTTCCTATCCAGTCATACCAATATTTATGAGTTTCGTCCAAAATTGAGTATTTTTTTATTCTGAAAACCGTTTTTGACAACACCGATTTTTGAAACTTTAATCGAGCATAACTACACGAAAAATTCACGAAATTTCAAAATTTCAAGTGTATTAGAATCTACTGGGCAAGCTCTATCGAATGATACCAAAATCATTAAAATCCTGTGTGTCATTCTTGAGATATGATTTATCAAACTTTAATGCTCAGCACTTTATAATGTCAACTTTTAAATTTTCAAATGTGCATAAAAATTGTTTAACTCGATGAAATTTCAAAATTTAAAATGTTTTTGATATCTACAAAAAATTTCCTATCCAGTCATACCAATATTTATGAGTTTCGTCCAAAATTGAGTATTTTTTTATTCTGAAAACCGTTTTTGACAACACCGATTTTTGAAACTTTAATCGAGCATAACTACACGAAAAATTCACGAAATTTCAAAATTTCAAGTGTATTAGAATCTACTGGGCAAGCTCTATCGAATGATACCAAAATCATTAAAATCCTGTGTGTCATTCTTGAGATATGATTTATCAAACTTTAATGCTCAGCACTTTATAATGTCAACTTTTAAATTTTCAAATGTGCATAAAAATTGTTTAACTCGATGAAATTTCAAAATTTAAAATGTTTTTGATATCTACAAAAAATTTCCTATCCAGTCATACCAATATTTATGAGTTTCGTCCAAAATTGAGTATTTTTTTATTCTGAAAACCGTTTTTGACAACACCGATTTTTGAAACTTTAATCGAGCATAACTACACGAAAAATTCACGAAATTTCAAAATTTCAAGTGTATTAGAATCTACTGGGCAAGCTCTATCGAATGATACCAAAATCATTAAAATCCTGTGTGTCATTCTTGAGATATGATTTATCAAACTTTAATGCTCAGCACTTTATAATGTCAACTTTTAAATTTTCAAATGTGCATAAAAATTGTTTAACTCGATGAAATTTCAAAATTTAAAATGTTTTTGATATCTACAAAAAATTTCCTATCCAGTCATACCAATATTTATGAGTTTCGTCCAAAATTGAGTATTTTTTTATTCTGAAAACCGTTTTTGACAACACCGATTTTTGAAACTTTAATCGAGCATAACTACACGAAAAATTCACGAAATTTCAAAATTTCAAGTGTATTAGAATCTACTGGGCAAGCTCTATCGAATGATACCAAAATCATTAAAATCCTGTGTGTCATTCTTGAGATATGATTTATCAAACTTTAATGCTCAGCACTTTATAATGTCAACTTTTAAATTTTCAAATGTGCATAAAAATTGTTTAACTCGATGAAATTTCAAAATTTAAAATGTTTTTGATATCTACAAAAAATTTCCTATCCAGTCATACCAATATTTATGAGTTTCGTCCAAAATTGAGTATTTTTTTATTCTGAAAACCGTTTTTGACAACACCGATTTTTGAAACTTTAATCGAGCATAACTACACGAAAAATTCACGAAATTTCAAAATTTCAAGTGTATTAGAATCTACTGGGCAAGCTCTATCGAATGATACCAAAATCATTAAAATCCTGTGTGTCATTCTTGAGATATGATTTATCAAACTTTAATGCTCAGCACTTTATAATGTCAACTTTTAAATTTTCAAATGTGCATAAAAATTGTTTAACTCGATGAAATTTCAAAATTTAAAATGTTTTTGATATCTACAAAAAATTTCCTATCCAGTCATACCAATATTTATGAGTTTCGTCCAAAATTGAGTATTTTTTTATTCTGAAAACCGTTTTTGACAACACCGATTTTTGAAACTTTAATCGAGCATAACTACACGAAAAATTCACGAAATTTCAAAATTTCAAGTGTATTAGAATCTACTGGGCAAGCTCTATCGAATGATACCAAAATCATTAAAATCCTGTGTGTCATTCTTGAGATATGATTTATCAAACTTTAATGCTCAGCACTTTATAATGTCAACTTTTAAATTTTCAAATGTGCATAAAAATTGTTTAACTCGATGAAATTTCAAAATTTAAAATGTTTTTGATATCTACAAAAAATTTCCTATCCAGTCATACCAATATTTATGAGTTTCGTCCAAAATTGAGTATTTTTTTATTCTGAAAACCGTTTTTGACAACACCGATTTTTGAAACTTTAATCGAGCATAACTACACGAAAAATTCACGAAATTTCAAAATTTCAAGTGTATTAGAATCTACTGGGAAAGCTCTATTGAATGATACCAAAATCATTAAAATCCTGTGTGTCATTCTTGAGATATGATTTATCAAACTTTAATGCTCAGCACTTTATAATGTCAACTTTTAAATTTTCAAATGTGCATAAAAATTGTTTAACTCGATGAAATTTCAAAATTTAAAATGTTTTTGATATCTACAAAAAATTTCCTATCCAGTCATACCAATATTTATGAGTTTCGTCCAAAATTGAGTATTTTTTTATTCTGAAAACCGTTTTTGACAACACCGATTTTTGAAACTTTAATCGAGCATAACTACACGAAAAATTCACGAAATTTCAAAATTTCAAGTGTATTAGAATCTACTGGGCAAGCTCTATCGAATGATACCAAAATCATTAAAATCCTGTGTGTCATTCTTGAGATATGATTTATCAAACTTTAATGCTCAGCACTTTATAATGTCAACTTTTAAATTTTCAAATGTGCATAAAAATTGTTTAACTCGATGAAATTTCAAAATTTAAAATGTTTTTGATATCTACAAAAAATTTCCTATCCAGTCATACCAATATTTATGAGTTTCGTCCAAAATTGAGTATTTTTTTATTCTGAAAACCGTTTTTGACAACACCGATTTTTGAAACTTTAATCGAGCATAACTACACGAAAAATTCACGAAATTTCAAAATTTCAAGTGTATTAGAATCTACTGGGCAAGCTCTATCGAATGATACCAAAATCATTAAAATCCTGTGTGTCATTCTTGAGATATGATTTATCAAACTTTAATGCTCAGCACTTTATAATGTCAACTTTTAAATTTTCAAATGTGCATAAAAATTGTTTAACTCGATGAAATTTCAAAATTTAAAATGTTTTTGATATCTACAAAAAATTTCCTATCCAGTCATACCAATATTTATGAGTTTCGTCCAAAATTGAGTATTTTTTTATTCTGAAAACCGTTTTTGACAACACCGATTTTTGAAACTTTAATCGAGCATAACTACACGAAAAATTCACGAAATTTCAAAATTTCAAGTGTATTAGAATCTACTGGGCAAGCTCTATCGAATGATACCAAAATCATTAAAATCCTGTGTGTCATTCTTGAGATATGATTTATCAAACTTTAATGCTCAGCACTTTATAATGTCAACTTTTAAATTTTCAAATGTGCATAAAAATTGTTTAACTCGATGAAATTTCAAAATTTAAAATGTTTTTGATATCTACAAAAAATTTCCTATCCAGTCATACCAATATTTATGAGTTTCGTCCAAAATTGAGTATTTTTTTATTCTGAAAACCGTTTTTGACAACACCGATTTTTGAAACTTTAATCGAGCATAACTACACGAAAAATTCACGAAATTTCAAAATTTCAAGTGTATTAGAATCTACTGGGCAAGCTCTATCGAATGATACCAAAATCATTAAAATCCTGTGTGTCATTCTTGAGATATGATTTATCAAACTTTAATGCTCAGCACTTTATAATGTCAACTTTTAAATTTTCAAATGTGCATAAAAATTGTTTAACTCGATGAAATTTCAAAATTTAAAATGTTTTTGATATCTACAAAAAATTTCCTATCCAGTCATACCAATATTTATGAGTTTCGTCCAAAATTGAGTATTTTTTTATTCTGAAAACCGTTTTTGACAACACCGATTTTTGAAACTTTAATCGAGCATAACTACACGAAAAATTCACGAAATTTCAAAATTTCAAGTGTATTAGAATCTACTGGGCAAGCTCTATCGAATGATACCAAAATCATTAAAATCCTGTGTGTCATTCTTGAGATATGATTTATCAAACTTTAATGCTCAGCACTTTATAATGTCAACTTTTAAATTTTCAAATGTGCATAAAAATTGTTTAACTCGATGAAATTTCAAAATTTAAAATGTTTTTGATATCTACAAAAAATTTCCTATCCAGTCATACCAATATTTATGAGTTTCGTCCAAAATTGAGTATTTTTTTATTCTGAAAACCGTTTTTGACAACACCGATTTTTGAAACTTTAATCGAGCATAACTACACGAAAAATTCACGAAATTTCAAAATTTCAAGTGTATTAGAATCTACTGGGCAAGCTCTATCGAATGATACCAAAATCATTAAAATCCTGTGTGTCATTCTTGAGATATGATTTATCAAACTTTAATGCTCAGCACTTTATAATGTCAACTTTTAAATTTTCAAATGTGCATAAAAATTGTTTAACTCGATGAAATTTCAAAATTTAAAATGTTTTTGATATCTACAAAAAATTTCCTATCCAGTCATACCAATATTTATGAGTTTCGTCCAAAATTGAGTATTTTTTTATTCTGAAAACCGTTTTTGACAACACCGATTTTTGAAACTTTAATCGAGCATAACTACACGAAAAATTCACGAAATTTCAAAATTTCAAGTGTATTAGAATCTACTGGGCAAGCTCTATCGAATGATACCAAAATCATTAAAATCCTGTGTGTCATTCTTGAGATATGATTTATCAAACTTTAATGCTCAGCACTTTATAATGTCAACTTTTAAATTTTCAAATGTGCATAAAAATTGTTTAACTCGATGAAATTTCAAAATTTAAAATGTTTTTGATATCTACAAAAAATTTCCTATCCAGTCATACCAATATTTATGAGTTTCGTCCAAAATTGAGTATTTTTTTATTCTGAAAACCGTTTTTGACAACACCGATTTTTGAAACTTTAATCGAGCATAACTACACGAAAAATTCACGAAATTTCAAAATTTCAAGTGTATTAGAATCTACTGGGCAAGCTCTATCGAATGATACCAAAATCATTAAAATCCTGTGTGTCATTCTTGAGATATGATTTATCAAACTTTAATGCTCAGCACTTTATAATGTCAACTTTTAAATTTTCAAATGTGCATAAAAATTGTTTAACTCGATGAAATTTCAAAATTTAAAATGTTTTTGATATCTACAAAAAATTTCCTATCCAGTCATACCAATATTTATGAGTTTCGTCCAAAATTGAGTATTTTTTTATTCTGAAAACCGTTTTTGACAACACCGATTTTTGAAACTTTAATCGAGCATAACTACACGAAAAATTCACGAAATTTCAAAATTTCAAGTGTATTAGAATCTACTGGGCAAGCTCTATCGAATGATACCAAAATCATTAAAATCCTGTGTGTCATTCTTGAGATATGATTTATCAAACTTTAATGCTCAGCACTTTATAATGTCAACTTTTAAATTTTCAAATGTGCATAAAAATTGTTTAACTCGATGAAATTTCAAAATTTAAAATGTTTTTGATATCTACAAAAAATTTCCTATCCAGTCATACCAATATTTATGAGTTTCGTCCAAAATTGAGTATTTTTTTATTCTGAAAACCGTTTTTGACAACACCGATTTTTGAAACTTTAATCGAGCATAACTACACGAAAAATTCACGAAATTTCAAAATTTCAAGTGTATTAGAATCTACTGGGCAAGCTCTATCGAATGATACCAAAATCATTAAAATCCTGTGTGTCATTCTTGAGATATGATTTATCAAACTTTAATGCTCAGCACTTTATAATGTCAACTTTTAAATTTTCAAATGTGCATAAAAATTGTTTAACTCGATGAAATTTCAAAATTTAAAATGTTTTTGATATCTACAAAAAATTTCCTATCCAGTCATACCAATATTTATGAGTTTCGTCCAAAATTGAGTATTTTTTTATTCTGAAAACCGTTTTTGACAACACCGATTTTTGAAACTTTAATCGAGCATAACTACACGAAAAATTCACGAAATTTCAAAATTTCAAGTGTATTAGAATCTACTGGGCAAGCTCTATCGAATGATACCAAAATCATTAAAATCCTGTGTGTCATTCTTGAGATATGATTTATCAAACTTTAATGCTCAGCACTTTATAATGTCAACTTTTAAATTTTCAAATGTGCATAAAAATTGTTTAACTCGATGAAATTTCAAAATTTAAAATGTTTTTGATATCTACAAAAAATTTCCTATCCAGTCATACCAATATTTATGAGTTTCGTCCAAAATTGAGTATTTTTTTATTCTGAAAACCGTTTTTGACAACACCGATTTTTGAAACTTTAATCGAGCATAACTACACGAAAAATTCACGAAATTTCAAAATTTCAAGTGTATTAGAATCTACTGGGAAAGCTCTATTGAATGATACCAAAATCATTAAAATCCTGTGTGTCATTCTTGAGATATGATTTATCAAACTTTAATGCTCAGCACTTTATAATGTCAACTTTTAAATTTTCAAATGTGCATAAAAATTGTTTAACTCGATGAAATTTCAAAATTTAAAATGTTTTTGATATCTACAAAAAATTTCCTATCCAGTCATACCAATATTTATGAGTTTCGTCCAAAATTGAGTATTTTTTTATTCTGAAAACCGTTTTTGACAACACCGATTTTTGAAACTTTAATCGAGCATAACTACACGAAAAATTCACGAAATTTCAAAATTTCAAGTGTATTAGAATCTACTGGGAAAGCTCTATTGAATGATACCAAAATCATTAAAATCCTGTGTGTCATTCTTGAGATATGATTTATCAAACTTTAATGCTCAGCACTTTATAATGTCAACTTTTAAATTTTCAAATGTGCATAAAAATTGTTTAACTCGATGAAATTTCAAAATTTAAAATGTTTTTGATATCTACAAAAAATTTCCTATCCAGTCATACCAATATTTATGAGTTTCGTCCAAAATTGAGTATTTTTTTATTCTGAAAACCGTTTTTGACAACACCGATTTTTGAAACTTTAATCGAGCATAACTACACGAAAAATTCACGAAATTTCAAAATTTCAAGTGTATTAGAATCTACTGGGCAAGCTCTATCGAATGATACCAAAATCATTAAAATCCTGTGTGTCATTCTTGAGATATGATTTATCAAACTTTAATGCTCAGCACTTTATAATGTCAACTTTTAAATTTTCAAATGTGCATAAAAATTGTTTAACTCGATGAAATTTCAAAATTTAAAATGTTTTTGATATCTACAAAAAATTTCCTATCCAGTCATACCAATATTTATGAGTTTCGTCCAAAATTGAGTATTTTTTTATTCTGAAAACCGTTTTTGACAACACCGATTTTTGAAACTTTAATCGAGCATAACTACACGAAAAATTCACGAAATTTCAAAATTTCAAGTGTATTAGAATCTACTGGGCAAGCTCTATCGAATGATACCAAAATCATTAAAATCCTGTGTGTCATTCTTGAGATATGATTTATCAAACTTTAATGCTCAGCACTTTATAATGTCAACTTTTAAATTTTCAAATGTGCATAAAAATTGTTTAACTCGATGAAATTTCAAAATTTAAAATGTTTTTGATATCTACAAAAAATTTCCTATCCAGTCATACCAATATTTATGAGTTTCGTCCAAAATTGAGTATTTTTTTATTCTGAAAACCGTTTTTGACAACACCGATTTTTGAAACTTTAATCGAGCATAACTACACGAAAAATTCACGAAATTTCAAAATTTCAAGTGTATTAGAATCTACTGGGAAAGCTCTATTGAATGATACCAAAATCATTAAAATCCTGTGTGTCATTCTTGAGATATGATTTATCAAACTTTAATGCTCAGCACTTTATAATGTCAACTTTTAAATTTTCAAATGTGCATAAAAATTGTTTAACTCGATGAAATTTCAAAATTTAAAATGTTTTTGATATCTACAAAAAATTTCCTATCCAGTCATACCAATATTTATGAGTTTCGTCCAAAATTGAGTATTTTTTTATTCTGAAAACCGTTTTTGACAACACCGATTTTTGAAACTTTAATCGAGCATAACTACACGAAAAATTCACGAAATTTCAAAATTTCAAGTGTATTAGAATCTACTGGGCAAGCTCTATCGAATGATACCAAAATCATTAAAATCCTGTGTGTCATTCTTGAGATATGATTTATCAAACTTTAATGCTCAGCACTTTATAATGTCAACTTTTAAATTTTCAAATGTGCATAAAAATTGTTTAACTCGATGAAATTTCAAAATTTAAAATGTTTTTGATATCTACAAAAAATTTCCTATCCAGTCATACCAATATTTATGAGTTTCGTCCAAAATTGAGTATTTTTTTATTCTGAAAACCGTTTTTGACAACACCGATTTTTGAAACTTTAATCGAGCATAACTACACGAAAAATTCACGAAATTTCAAAATTTCAAGTGTATTAGAATCTACTGGGCAAGCTCTATCGAATGATACCAAAATCATTAAAATCCTGTGTGTCATTCTTGAGATATGATTTATCAAACTTTAATGCTCAGCACTTTATAATGTCAACTTTTAAATTTTCAAATGTGCATAAAAATTGTTTAACTCGATGAAATTTCAAAATTTAAAATGTTTTTGATATCTACAAAAAATTTCCTATCCAGTCATACCAATATTTATGAGTTTCGTCCAAAATTGAGTATTTTTTTATTCTGAAAACCGTTTTTGACAACACCGATTTTTGAAACTTTAATCGAGCATAACTACACGAAAAATTCACGAAATTTCAAAATTTCAAGTGTATTAGAATCTACTGGGCAAGCTCTATCGAATGATACCAAAATCATTAAAATCCTGTGTGTCATTCTTGAGATATGATTTATCAAACTTTAATGCTCAGCACTTTATAATGTCAACTTTTAAATTTTCAAATGTGCATAAAAATTGTTTAACTCGATGAAATTTCAAAATTTAAAATGTTTTTGATATCTACAAAAAATTTCCTATCCAGTCATACCAATATTTATGAGTTTCGTCCAAAATTGAGTATTTTTTTATTCTGAAAACCGTTTTTGACAACACCGATTTTTGAAACTTTAATCGAGCATAACTACACGAAAAATTCACGAAATTTCAAAATTTCAAGTGTATTAGAATCTACTGGGCAAGCTCTATCGAATGATACCAAAATCATTAAAATCCTGTGTGTCATTCTTGAGATATGATTTATCAAACTTTAATGCTCAGCACTTTATAATGTCAACTTTTAAATTTTCAAATGTGCATAAAAATTGTTTAACTCGATGAAATTTCAAAATTTAAAATGTTTTTGATATCTACAAAAAATTTCCTATCCAGTCATACCAATATTTATGAGTTTCGTCCAAAATTGAGTATTTTTTTATTCTGAAAACCGTTTTTGACAACACCGATTTTTGAAACTTTAATCGAGCATAACTACACGAAAAATTCACGAAATTTCAAAATTTCAAGTGTATTAGAATCTACTGGGCAAGCTCTATCGAATGATACCAAAATCATTAAAATCCTGTGTGTCATTCTTGAGATATGATTTATCAAACTTTAATGCTCAGCACTTTATAATGTCAACTTTTAAATTTTCAAATGTGCATAAAAATTGTTTAACTCGATGAAATTTCAAAATTTAAAATGTTTTTGATATCTACAAAAAATTTCCTATCCAGTCATACCAATATTTATGAGTTTCGTCCAAAATTGAGTATTTTTTTATTCTGAAAACCGTTTTTGACAACACCGATTTTTGAAACTTTAATCGAGCATAACTACACGAAAAATTCACGAAATTTCAAAATTTCAAGTGTATTAGAATCTACTGGGCAAGCTCTATCGAATGATACCAAAATCATTAAAATCCTGTGTGTCATTCTTGAGATATGATTTATCAAACTTTAATGCTCAGCACTTTATAATGTCAACTTTTAAATTTTCAAATGTGCATAAAAATTGTTTAACTCGATGAAATTTCAAAATTTAAAATGTTTTTGATATCTACAAAAAATTTCCTATCCAGTCATACCAATATTTATGAGTTTCGTCCAAAATTGAGTATTTTTTTATTCTGAAAACCGTTTTTGACAACACCGATTTTTGAAACTTTAATCGAGCATAACTACACGAAAAATTCACGAAATTTCAAAATTTCAAGTGTATTAGAATCTACTGGGCAAGCTCTATCGAATGATACCAAAATCATTAAAATCCTGTGTGTCATTCTTGAGATATGATTTATCAAACTTTAATGCTCAGCACTTTATAATGTCAACTTTTAAATTTTCAAATGTGCATAAAAATTGTTTAACTCGATGAAATTTCAAAATTTAAAATGTTTTTGATATCTACAAAAAATTTCCTATCCAGTCATACCAATATTTATGAGTTTCGTCCAAAATTGAGTATTTTTTTATTCTGAAAACCGTTTTTGACAACACCGATTTTTGAAACTTTAATCGAGCATAACTACACGAAAAATTCACGAAATTTCAAAATTTCAAGTGTATTAGAATCTACTGGGCAAGCTCTATCGAATGATACCAAAATCATTAAAATCCTGTGTGTCATTCTTGAGATATGATTTATCAAACTTTAATGCTCAGCACTTTATAATGTCAACTTTTAAATTTTCAAATGTGCATAAAAATTGTTTAACTCGATGAAATTTCAAAATTTAAAATGTTTTTGATATCTACAAAAAATTTCCTATCCAGTCATACCAATATTTATGAGTTTCGTCCAAAATTGAGTATTTTTTTATTCTGAAAACCGTTTTTGACAACACCGATTTTTGAAACTTTAATCGAGCATAACTACACGAAAAATTCACGAAATTTCAAAATTTCAAGTGTATTAGAATCTACTGGGAAAGCTCTATTGAATGATACCAAAATCATTAAAATCCTGTGTGTCATTCTTGAGATATGATTTATCAAACTTTAATGCTCAGCACTTTATAATGTCAACTTTTAAATTTTCAAATGTGCATAAAAATTGTTTAACTCGATGAAATTTCAAAATTTAAAATGTTTTTGATATCTACAAAAAATTTCCTATCCAGTCATACCAATATTTATGAGTTTCGTCCAAAATTGAGTATTTTTTTATTCTGAAAACCGTTTTTGACAACACCGATTTTTGAAACTTTAATCGAGCATAACTACACGAAAAATTCACGAAATTTCAAAATTTCAAGTGTATTAGAATCTACTGGGAAAGCTCTATTGAATGATACCAAAATCATTAAAATCCTGTGTGTCATTCTTGAGATATGATTTATCAAACTTTAATGCTCAGCACTTTATAATGTCAACTTTTAAATTTTCAAATGTGCATAAAAATTGTTTAACTCGATGAAATTTCAAAATTTAAAATGTTTTTGATATCTACAAAAAATTTCCTATCCAGTCATACCAATATTTATGAGTTTCGTCCAAAATTGAGTATTTTTTTATTCTGAAAACCGTTTTTGACAACACCGATTTTTGAAACTTTAATCGAGCATAACTACACGAAAAATTCACGAAATTTCAAAATTTCAAGTGTATTAGAATCTACTGGGCAAGCTCTATCGAATGATACCAAAATCATTAAAATCCTGTGTGTCATTCTTGAGATATGATTTATCAAACTTTAATGCTCAGCACTTTATAATGTCAACTTTTAAATTTTCAAATGTGCATAAAAATTGTTTAACTCGATGAAATTTCAAAATTTAAAATGTTTTTGATATCTACAAAAAATTTCCTATCCAGTCATACCAATATTTATGAGTTTCGTCCAAAATTGAGTATTTTTTTATTCTGAAAACCGTTTTTGACAACACCGATTTTTGAAACTTTAATCGAGCATAACTACACGAAAAATTCACGAAATTTCAAAATTTCAAGTGTATTAGAATCTACTGGGCAAGCTCTATCGAATGATACCAAAATCATTAAAATCCTGTGTGTCATTCTTGAGATATGATTTATCAAACTTTAATGCTCAGCACTTTATAATGTCAACTTTTAAATTTTCAAATGTGCATAAAAATTGTTTAACTCGATGAAATTTCAAAATTTAAAATGTTTTTGATATCTACAAAAAATTTCCTATCCAGTCATACCAATATTTATGAGTTTCGTCCAAAATTGAGTATTTTTTTATTCTGAAAACCGTTTTTGACAACACCGATTTTTGAAACTTTAATCGAGCATAACTACACGAAAAATTCACGAAATTTCAAAATTTCAAGTGTATTAGAATCTACTGGGAAAGCTCTATTGAATGATACCAAAATCATTAAAATCCTGTGTGTCATTCTTGAGATATGATTTATCAAACTTTAATGCTCAGCACTTTATAATGTCAACTTTTAAATTTTCAAATGTGCATAAAAATTGTTTAACTCGATGAAATTTCAAAATTTAAAATGTTTTTGATATCTACAAAAAATTTCCTATCCAGTCATACCAATATTTATGAGTTTCGTCCAAAATTGAGTATTTTTTTATTCTGAAAACCGTTTTTGACAACACCGATTTTTGAAACTTTAATCGAGCATAACTACACGAAAAATTCACGAAATTTCAAAATTTCAAGTGTATTAGAATCTACTGGGCAAGCTCTATCGAATGATACCAAAATCATTAAAATCCTGTGTGTCATTCTTGAGATATGATTTATCAAACTTTAATGCTCAGCACTTTATAATGTCAACTTTTAAATTTTCAAATGTGCATAAAAATTGTTTAACTCGATGAAATTTCAAAATTTAAAATGTTTTTGATATCTACAAAAAATTTCCTATCCAGTCATACCAATATTTATGAGTTTCGTCCAAAATTGAGTATTTTTTTATTCTGAAAACCGTTTTTGACAACACCGATTTTTGAAACTTTAATCGAGCATAACTACACGAAAAATTCACGAAATTTCAAAATTTCAAGTGTATTAGAATCTACTGGGCAAGCTCTATCGAATGATACCAAAATCATTAAAATCCTGTGTGTCATTCTTGAGATATGATTTATCAAACTTTAATGCTCAGCACTTTATAATGTCAACTTTTAAATTTTCAAATGTGCATAAAAATTGTTTAACTCGATGAAATTTCAAAATTTAAAATGTTTTTGATATCTACAAAAAATTTCCTATCCAGTCATACCAATATTTATGAGTTTCGTCCAAAATTGAGTATTTTTTTATTCTGAAAACCGTTTTTGACAACACCGATTTTTGAAACTTTAATCGAGCATAACTACACGAAAAATTCACGAAATTTCAAAATTTCAAGTGTATTAGAATCTACTGGGCAAGCTCTATCGAATGATACCAAAATCATTAAAATCCTGTGTGTCATTCTTGAGATATGATTTATCAAACTTTAATGCTCAGCACTTTATAATGTCAACTTTTAAATTTTCAAATGTGCATAAAAATTGTTTAACTCGATGAAATTTCAAAATTTAAAATGTTTTTGATATCTACAAAAAATTTCCTATCCAGTCATACCAATATTTATGAGTTTCGTCCAAAATTGAGTATTTTTTTATTCTGAAAACCGTTTTTGACAACACCGATTTTTGAAACTTTAATCGAGCATAACTACACGAAAAATTCACGAAATTTCAAAATTTCAAGTGTATTAGAATCTACTGGGCAAGCTCTATCGAATGATACCAAAATCATTAAAATCCTGTGTGTCATTCTTGAGATATGATTTATCAAACTTTAATGCTCAGCACTTTATAATGTCAACTTTTAAATTTTCAAATGTGCATAAAAATTGTTTAACTCGATGAAATTTCAAAATTTAAAATGTTTTTGATATCTACAAAAAATTTCCTATCCAGTCATACCAATATTTATGAGTTTCGTCCAAAATTGAGTATTTTTTTATTCTGAAAACCGTTTTTGACAACACCGATTTTTGAAACTTTAATCGAGCATAACTACACGAAAAATTCACGAAATTTCAAAATTTCAAGTGTATTAGAATCTACTGGGAAAGCTCTATTGAATGATACCAAAATCATTAAAATCCTGTGTGTCATTCTTGAGATATGATTTATCAAACTTTAATGCTCAGCACTTTATAATGTCAACTTTTAAATTTTCAAATGTGCATAAAAATTGTTTAACTCGATGAAATTTCAAAATTTAAAATGTTTTTGATATCTACAAAAAATTTCCTATCCAGTCATACCAATATTTATGAGTTTCGTCCAAAATTGAGTATTTTTTTATTCTGAAAACCGTTTTTGACAACACCGATTTTTGAAACTTTAATCGAGCATAACTACACGAAAAATTCACGAAATTTCAAAATTTCAAGTGTATTAGAATCTACTGGGAAAGCTCTATCGAATGATACCAAAATCATTAAAATCCTGTGTGTCATTCTTGAGATATGATTTATCAAACTTTAATGCTCAGCACTTTATAATGTCAACTTTGAAATTTTCAAATGTGCATAAAAATTGTTTAACTCGATGAAATTTCAAAATTTAAAATGTTTTTGATATCTACAAAAAATTTCCTATCCAGTCATACCAATATTTATGAGTTTCGTCCAAAATTGAGTATTTTTTTATTCTGAAAACCGTTTTTGACAACACCGATTTTTGAAACTTTAATCGAGCATAACTACACGAAAAATTCACGAAATTTCAAAATTTCAAGTGTATTAGAATCTACTGGGCAAGCTCTATCGAATGATACCAAAATCATTAAAATCCTGTGTGTCATTCTTGAGATATGATTTATCAAACTTTAATGCTCAGCACTTTATAATGTCAACTTTTAAATTTTCAAATGTGCATAAAAATTGTTTAACTCGATGAAATTTCAAAATTTAAAATGTTTTTGATATCTACAAAAAATTTCCTATCCAGTCATACCAATATTTATGAGTTTCGTCCAAAATTGAGTATTTTTTTATTCTGAAAACCGTTTTTGACAACACCGATTTTTGAAACTTTAATCGAGCATAACTACACGAAAAATTCACGAAATTTCAAAATTTCAAGTGTATTAGAATCTACTGGGCAAGCTCTATCGAATGATACCAAAATCATTAAAATCCTGTGTGTCATTCTTGAGATATGATTTATCAAACTTTAATGCTCAGCACTTTATAATGTCAACTTTTAAATTTTCAAATGTGCATAAAAATTGTTTAACTCGATGAAATTTCAAAATTTAAAATGTTTTTGATATCTACAAAAAATTTCCTATCCAGTCATACCAATATTTATGAGTTTCGTCCAAAATTGAGTATTTTTTTATTCTGAAAACCGTTTTTGACAACACCGATTTTTGAAACTTTAATCGAGCATAACTACACGAAAAATTCACGAAATTTCAAAATTTCAAGTGTATTAGAATCTACTGGGCAAGCTCTATCGAATGATACCAAAATCATTAAAATCCTGTGTGTCATTCTTGAGATATGATTTATCAAACTTTAATGCTCAGCACTTTATAATGTCAACTTTTAAATTTTCAAATGTGCATAAAAATTGTTTAACTCGATGAAATTTCAAAATTTAAAATGTTTTTGATATCTACAAAAAATTTCCTATCCAGTCATACCAATATTTATGAGTTTCGTCCAAAATTGAGTATTTTTTTATTCTGAAAACCGTTTTTGACAACACCGATTTTTGAAACTTTAATCGAGCATAACTACACGAAAAATTCACGAAATTTCAAAATTTCAAGTGTATTAGAATCTACTGGGCAAGCTCTATCGAATGATACCAAAATCATTAAAATCCTGTGTGTCATTCTTGAGATATGATTTATCAAACTTTAATGCTCAGCACTTTATAATGTCAACTTTTAAATTTTCAAATGTGCATAAAAATTGTTTAACTCGATGAAATTTCAAAATTTAAAATGTTTTTGATATCTACAAAAAATTTCCTATCCAGTCATACCAATATTTATGAGTTTCGTCCAAAATTGAGTATTTTTTTATTCTGAAAACCGTTTTTGACAACACCGATTTTTGAAACTTTAATCGAGCATAACTACACGAAAAATTCACGAAATTTCAAAATTTCAAGTGTATTAGAATCTACTGGGCAAGCTCTATCGAATGATACCAAAATCATTAAAATCCTGTGTGTCATTCTTGAGATATGATTTATCAAACTTTAATGCTCAGCACTTTATAATGTCAACTTTTAAATTTTCAAATGTGCATAAAAATTGTTTAACTCGATGAAATTTCAAAATTTAAAATGTTTTTGATATCTACAAAAAATTTCCTATCCAGTCATACCAATATTTATGAGTTTCGTCCAAAATTGAGTATTTTTTTATTCTGAAAACCGTTTTTGACAACACCGATTTTTGAAACTTTAATCGAGCATAACTACACGAAAAATTCACGAAATTTCAAAATTTCAAGTGTATTAGAATCTACTGGGCAAGCTCTATCGAATGATACCAAAATCATTAAAATCCTGTGTGTCATTCTTGAGATATGATTTATCAAACTTTAATGCTCAGCACTTTATAATGTCAACTTTTAAATTTTCAAATGTGCATAAAAATTGTTTAACTCGATGAAATTTCAAAATTTAAAATGTTTTTGATATCTACAAAAAATTTCCTATCCAGTCATACCAATATTTATGAGTTTCGTCCAAAATTGAGTATTTTTTTATTCTGAAAACCGTTTTTGACAACACCGATTTTTGAAACTTTAATCGAGCATAACTACACGAAAAATTCACGAAATTTCAAAATTTCAAGTGTATTAGAATCTACTGGGCAAGCTCTATCGAATGATACCAAAATCATTAAAATCCTGTGTGTCATTCTTGAGATATGATTTATCAAACTTTAATGCTCAGCACTTTATAATGTCAACTTTTAAATTTTCAAATGTGCATAAAAATTGTTTAACTCGATGAAATTTCAAAATTTAAAATGTTTTTGATATCTACAAAAAATTTCCTATCCAGTCATACCAATATTTATGAGTTTCGTCCAAAATTGAGTATTTTTTTATTCTGAAAACCGTTTTTGACAACACCGATTTTTGAAACTTTAATCGAGCATAACTACACGAAAAATTCACGAAATTTCAAAATTTCAAGTGTATTAGAATCTACTGGGCAAGCTCTATCGAATGATACCAAAATCATTAAAATCCTGTGTGTCATTCTTGAGATATGATTTATCAAACTTTAATGCTCAGCACTTTATAATGTCAACTTTTAAATTTTCAAATGTGCATAAAAATTGTTTAACTCGATGAAATTTCAAAATTTAAAATGTTTTTGATATCTACAAAAAATTTCCTATCCAGTCATACCAATATTTATGAGTTTCGTCCAAAATTGAGTATTTTTTTATTCTGAAAACCGTTTTTGACAACACCGATTTTTGAAACTTTAATCGAGCATAACTACACGAAAAATTCACGAAATTTCAAAATTTCAAGTGTATTAGAATCTACTGGGCAAGCTCTATCGAATGATACCAAAATCATTAAAATCCTGTGTGTCATTCTTGAGATATGATTTATCAAACTTTAATGCTCAGCACTTTATAATGTCAACTTTTAAATTTTCAAATGTGCATAAAAATTGTTTAACTCGATGAAATTTCAAAATTTAAAATGTTTTTGATATCTACAAAAAATTTCCTATCCAGTCATACCAATATTTATGAGTTTCGTCCAAAATTGAGTATTTTTTTATTCTGAAAACCGTTTTTGACAACACCGATTTTTGAAACTTTAATCGAGCATAACTACACGAAAAATTCACGAAATTTCAAAATTTCAAGTGTATTAGAATCTACTGGGCAAGCTCTATCGAATGATACCAAAATCATTAAAATCCTGTGTGTCATTCTTGAGATATGATTTATCAAACTTTAATGCTCAGCACTTTATAATGTCAACTTTTAAATTTTCAAATGTGCATAAAAATTGTTTAACTCGATGAAATTTCAAAATTTAAAATGTTTTTGATATCTACAAAAAATTTCCTATCCAGTCATACCAATATTTATGAGTTTCGTCCAAAATTGAGTATTTTTTTATTCTGAAAACCGTTTTTGACAACACCGATTTTTGAAACTTTAATCGAGCATAACTACACGAAAAATTCACGAAATTTCAAAATTTCAAGTGTATTAGAATCTACTGGGCAAGCTCTATCGAATGATACCAAAATCATTAAAATCCTGTGTGTCATTCTTGAGATATGATTTATCAAACTTTAATGCTCAGCACTTTATAATGTCAACTTTTAAATTTTCAAATGTGCATAAAAATTGTTTAACTCGATGAAATTTCAAAATTTAAAATGTTTTTGATATCTACAAAAAATTTCCTATCCAGTCATACCAATATTTATGAGTTTCGTCCAAAATTGAGTATTTTTTTATTCTGAAAACCGTTTTTGACAACACCGATTTTTGAAACTTTAATCGAGCATAACTACACGAAAAATTCACGAAATTTCAAAATTTCAAGTGTATTAGAATCTACTGGGCAAGCTCTATCGAATGATACCAAAATCATTAAAATCCTGTGTGTCATTCTTGAGATATGATTTATCAAACTTTAATGCTCAGCACTTTATAATGTCAACTTTTAAATTTTCAAATGTGCATAAAAATTGTTTAACTCGATGAAATTTCAAAATTTAAAATGTTTTTGATATCTACAAAAAATTTCCTATCCAGTCATACCAATATTTATGAGTTTCGTCCAAAATTGAGTATTTTTTTATTCTGAAAACCGTTTTTGACAACACCGATTTTTGAAACTTTAATCGAGCATAACTACACGAAAAATTCACGAAATTTCAAAATTTCAAGTGTATTAGAATCTACTGGGCAAGCTCTATCGAATGATACCAAAATCATTAAAATCCTGTGTGTCATTCTTGAGATATGATTTATCAAACTTTAATGCTCAGCACTTTATAATGTCAACTTTTAAATTTTCAAATGTGCATAAAAATTGTTTAACTCGATGAAATTTCAAAATTTAAAATGTTTTTGATATCTACAAAAAATTTCCTATCCAGTCATACCAATATTTATGAGTTTCGTCCAAAATTGAGTATTTTTTTATTCTGAAAACCGTTTTTGACAACACCGATTTTTGAAACTTTAATCGAGCATAACTACACGAAAAATTCACGAAATTTCAAAATTTCAAGTGTATTAGAATCTACTGGGCAAGCTCTATCGAATGATACCAAAATCATTAAAATCCTGTGTGTCATTCTTGAGATATGATTTATCAAACTTTAATGCTCAGCACTTTATAATGTCAACTTTTAAATTTTCAAATGTGCATAAAAATTGTTTAACTCGATGAAATTTCAAAATTTAAAATGTTTTTGATATCTACAAAAAATTTCCTATCCAGTCATACCAATATTTATGAGTTTCGTCCAAAATTGAGTATTTTTTTATTCTGAAAACCGTTTTTGACAACACCGATTTTTGAAACTTTAATCGAGCATAACTACACGAAAAATTCACGAAATTTCAAAATTTCAAGTGTATTAGAATCTACTGGGCAAGCTCTATCGAATGATACCAAAATCATTAAAATCCTGTGTGTCATTCTTGAGATATGATTTATCAAACTTTAATGCTCAGCACTTTATAATGTCAACTTTTAAATTTTCAAATGTGCATAAAAATTGTTTAACTCGATGAAATTTCAAAATTTAAAATGTTTTTGATATCTACAAAAAATTTCCTATCCAGTCATACCAATATTTATGAGTTTCGTCCAAAATTGAGTATTTTTTTATTCTGAAAACCGTTTTTGACAACACCGATTTTTGAAACTTTAATCGAGCATAACTACACGAAAAATTCACGAAATTTCAAAATTTCAAGTGTATTAGAATCTACTGGGCAAGCTCTATCGAATGATACCAAAATCATTAAAATCCTGTGTGTCATTCTTGAGATATGATTTATCAAACTTTAATGCTCAGCACTTTATAATGTCAACTTTTAAATTTTCAAATGTGCATAAAAATTGTTTAACTCGATGAAATTTCAAAATTTAAAATGTTTTTGATATCTACAAAAAATTTCCTATCCAGTCATACCAATATTTATGAGTTTCGTCCAAAATTGAGTATTTTTTTATTCTGAAAACCGTTTTTGACAACACCGATTTTTGAAACTTTAATCGAGCATAACTACACGAAAAATTCACGAAATTTCAAAATTTCAAGTGTATTAGAATCTACTGGGCAAGCTCTATCGAATGATACCAAAATCATTAAAATCCTGTGTGTCATTCTTGAGATATGATTTATCAAACTTTAATGCTCAGCACTTTATAATGTCAACTTTTAAATTTTCAAATGTGCATAAAAATTGTTTAACTCGATGAAATTTCAAAATTTAAAATGTTTTTGATATCTACAAAAAATTTCCTATCCAGTCATACCAATATTTATGAGTTTCGTCCAAAATTGAGTATTTTTTTATTCTGAAAACCGTTTTTGACAACACCGATTTTTGAAACTTTAATCGAGCATAACTACACGAAAAATTCACGAAATTTCAAAATTTCAAGTGTATTAGAATCTACTGGGCAAGCTCTATCGAATGATACCAAAATCATTAAAATCCTGTGTGTCATTCTTGAGATATGATTTATCAAACTTTAATGCTCAGCACTTTATAATGTCAACTTTTAAATTTTCAAATGTGCATAAAAATTGTTTAACTCGATGAAATTTCAAAATTTAAAATGTTTTTGATATCTACAAAAAATTTCCTATCCAGTCATACCAATATTTATGAGTTTCGTCCAAAATTGAGTATTTTTTTATTCTGAAAACCGTTTTTGACAACACCGATTTTTGAAACTTTAATCGAGCATAACTACACGAAAAATTCACGAAATTTCAAAATTTCAAGTGTATTAGAATCTACTGGGCAAGCTCTATCGAATGATACCAAAATCATTAAAATCCTGTTTGTCATTCTTGAGATATGATTTATCAAACTTTAATGCTCAGCACTTTATAATGTCAACTTTTAAATTTTCAAATGTGCATAAAAATTGTTTAACTCGATGAAATTTCAAAATTTAAAATGTTTTTGATATCTACAAAAAATTTCCTATCCAGTCATACCAATATTTATGAGTTTCGTCCAAAATTGAGTATTTTTTTATTCTGAAAACCGTTTTTGACAACACCGATTTTTGAAACTTTAATCGAGCATAACTACACGAAAAATTCACGAAATTTCAAAATTTCAAGTGTATTAGAATCTACTGGGCAAGCTCTATCGAATGATACCAAAATCATTAAAATCCTGTGTGTCATTCTTGAGATATGATTTATCAAACTTTAATGCTCAGCACTTTATAATGTCAACTTTTAAATTTTCAAATGTGCATAAAAATTGTTTAACTCGATGAAATTTCAAAATTTAAAATGTTTTTGATATCTACAAAAAATTTCCTATCCAGTCATACCAATATTTATGAGTTTCGTCCAAAATTGAGTATTTTTTTATTCTGAAAACCGTTTTTGACAACACCGATTTTTGAAACTTTAATCGAGCATAACTACACGAAAAATTCACGAAATTTCAAAATTTCAAGTGTATTAGAATCTACTGGGCAAGCTCTATCGAATGATACCAAAATCATTAAAATCCTGTGTGTCATTCTTGAGATATGATTTATCAAACTTTAATGCTCAGCACTTTATAATGTCAACTTTTAAATTTTCAAATGTGCATAAAAATTGTTTAACTCGATGAAATTTCAAAATTTAAAATGTTTTTGATATCTACAAAAAATTTCCTATCCAGTCATACCAATATTTATGAGTTTCGTCCAAAATTGAGTATTTTTTTATTCTGAAAACCGTTTTTGACAACACCGATTTTTGAAACTTTAATCGAGCATAACTACACGAAAAATTCACGAAATTTCAAAATTTCAAGTGTATTAGAATCTACTGGGCAAGCTCTATCGAATGATACCAAAATCATTAAAATCCTGTGTGTCATTCTTGAGATATGATTTATCAAACTTTAATGCTCAGCACTTTATAATGTCAACTTTTAAATTTTCAAATGTGCATAAAAATTGTTTAACTCGATGAAATTTCAAAATTTAAAATGTTTTTGATATCTACAAAAAATTTCCTATCCAGTCATACCAATATTTATGAGTTTCGTCCAAAATTGAGTATTTTTTTATTCTGAAAACCGTTTTTGACAACACCGATTTTTGAAACTTTAATCGAGCATAACTACACGAAAAATTCACGAAATTTCAAAATTTCAAGTGTATTAGAATCTACTGGGCAAGCTCTATCGAATGATACCAAAATCATTAAAATCCTGTGTGTCATTCTTGAGATATGATTTATCAAACTTTAATGCTCAGCACTTTATAATGTCAACTTTTAAATTTTCAAATGTGCATAAAAATTGTTTAACTCGATGAAATTTCAAAATTTAAAATGTTTTTGATATCTACAAAAAATTTCCTATCCAGTCATACCAATATTTATGAGTTTCGTCCAAAATTGAGTATTTTTTTATTCTGAAAACCGTTTTTGACAACACCGATTTTTGAAACTTTAATCGAGCATAACTACACGAAAAATTCACGAAATTTCAAAATTTCAAGTGTATTAGAATCTACTGGGCAAGCTCTATCGAATGATACCAAAATCATTAAAATCCTGTGTGTCATTCTTGAGATATGATTTATCAAACTTTAATGCTCAGCACTTTATAATGTCAACTTTTAAATTTTCAAATGTGCATAAAAATTGTTTAACTCGATGAAATTTCAAAATTTAAAATGTTTTTGATATCTACAAAAAATTTCCTATCCAGTCATACCAATATTTATGAGTTTCGTCCAAAATTGAGTATTTTTTTATTCTGAAAACCGTTTTTGACAACACCGATTTTTGAAACTTTAATCGAGCATAACTACACGAAAAATTCACGAAATTTCAAAATTTCAAGTGTATTAGAATCTACTGGGCAAGCTCTATCGAATGATACCAAAATCATTAAAATCCTGTGTGTCATTCTTGAGATATGATTTATCAAACTTTAATGCTCAGCACTTTATAATGTCAACTTTTAAATTTTCAAATGTGCATAAAAATTGTTTAACTCGATGAAATTTCAAAATTTAAAATGTTTTTGATATCTACAAAAAATTTCCTATCCAGTCATACCAATATTTATGAGTTTCGTCCAAAATTGAGTATTTTTTTATTCTGAAAACCGTTTTTGACAACACCGATTTTTGAAACTTTAATCGAGCATAACTACACGAAAAATTCACGAAATTTCAAAATTTCAAGTGTATTAGAATCTACTGGGCAAGCTCTATCGAATGATACCAAAATCATTAAAATCCTGTGTGTCATTCTTGAGATATGATTTATCAAACTTTAATGCTCAGCACTTTATAATGTCAACTTTTAAATTTTCAAATGTGCATAAAAATTGTTTAACTCGATGAAATTTCAAAATTTAAAATGTTTTTGATATCTACAAAAAATTTCCTATCCAGTCATACCAATATTTATGAGTTTCGTCCAAAATTGAGTATTTTTTTATTCTGAAAACCGTTTTTGACAACACCGATTTTTGAAACTTTAATCGAGCATAACTACACGAAAAATTCACGAAATTTCAAAATTTCAAGTGTATTAGAATCTACTGGGCAAGCTCTATCGAATGATACCAAAATCATTAAAATCCTGTTTGTCATTCTTGAGATATGATTTATCAAACTTTAATGCTCAGCACTTTATAATGTCAACTTTTAAATTTTCAAATGTGCATAAAAATTGTTTAACTCGATGAAATTTCAAAATTTAAAATGTTTTTGATATCTACAAAAAATTTCCTATCCAGTCATACCAATATTTATGAGTTTCGTCCAAAATTGAGTATTTTTTTATTCTGAAAACCGTTTTTGACAACACCGATTTTTGAAACTTTAATCGAGCATAACTACACGAAAAATTCACGAAATTTCAAAATTTCAAGTGTATTAGAATCTACTGGGCAAGCTCTATCGAATGATACCAAAATCATTAAAATCCTGTGTGTCATTCTTGAGATATGATTTATCAAACTTTAATGCTCAGCACTTTATAATGTCAACTTTTAAATTTTCAAATGTGCATAAAAATTGTTTAACTCGATGAAATTTCAAAATTTAAAATGTTTTTGATATCTACAAAAAATTTCCTATCCAGTCATACCAATATTTATGAGTTTCGTCCAAAATTGAGTATTTTTTTATTCTGAAAACCGTTTTTGACAACACCGATTTTTGAAACTTTAATCGAGCATAACTACACGAAAAATTCACGAAATTTCAAAATTTCAAGTGTATTAGAATCTACTGGGCAAGCTCTATCGAATGATACCAAAATCATTAAAATCCTGTGTGTCATTCTTGAGATATGATTTATCAAACTTTAATGCTCAGCACTTTATAATGTCAACTTTTAAATTTTCAAATGTGCATAAAAATTGTTTAACTCGATGAAATTTCAAAATTTAAAATGTTTTTGATATCTACAAAAAATTTCCTATCCAGTCATACCAATATTTATGAGTTTCGTCCAAAATTGAGTATTTTTTTATTCTGAAAACCGTTTTTGACAACACCGATTTTTGAAACTTTAATCGAGCATAACTACACGAAAAATTCACGAAATTTCAAAATTTCAAGTGTATTAGAATCTACTGGGCAAGCTCTATCGAATGATACCAAAATCATTAAAATCCTGTGTGTCATTCTTGAGATATGATTTATCAAACTTTAATGCTCAGCACTTTATAATGTCAACTTTTAAATTTTCAAATGTGCATAAAAATTGTTTAACTCGATGAAATTTCAAAATTTAAAATGTTTTTGATATCTACAAAAAATTTCCTATCCAGTCATACCAATATTTATGAGTTTCGTCCAAAATTGAGTATTTTTTTATTCTGAAAACCGTTTTTGACAACACCGATTTTTGAAACTTTAATCGAGCATAACTACACGAAAAATTCACGAAATTTCAAAATTTCAAGTGTATTAGAATCTACTGGGCAAGCTCTATCGAATGATACCAAAATCATTAAAATCCTGTGTGTCATTCTTGAGATATGATTTATCAAACTTTAATGCTCAGCACTTTATAATGTCAACTTTTAAATTTTCAAATGTGCATAAAAATTGTTTAACTCGATGAAATTTCAAAATTTAAAATGTTTTTGATATCTACAAAAAATTTCCTATCCAGTCATACCAATATTTATGAGTTTCGTCCAAAATTGAGTATTTTTTTATTCTGAAAACCGTTTTTGACAACACCGATTTTTGAAACTTTAATCGAGCATAACTACACGAAAAATTCACAAAATTTCAAAATTTCAAGTGTATTAGAATCTACTGGGCAAGCTCTATCGAATGATACCAAAATCATTAAAATCCTGTGTGTCATTCTTGAGATATGATTTATCAAACTTTAATGCTCAGCACTTTATAATGTCAACTTTTAAATTTTCAAATGTGCATAAAAATTGTTTAACTCGATGAAATTTCAAAATTTAAAATGTTTTTGATATCTACAAAAAATTTCCTATCCAGTCATACCAATATTTATGAGTTTCGTCCAAAATTGAGTATTTTTTTATTCTGAAAACCGTTTTTGACAACACCGATTTTTGAAACTTTAATCGAGCATAACTACACGAAAAATTCACGAAATTTCAAAATTTCAAGTGTATTAGAATCTACTGGGCAAGCGCTATCGAATGATACCAAAATCATTAAAATCCTGTGTGTCATTCTTGAGATATGATTTATCAAACTTTAATGCTCAGCACTTTATAATGTCAACTTTTAAATTTTCAAATGTGCATAAAAATTGTTTAACTCGATGAAATTTCAAAATTTAAAATGTTTTTGATATCTACAAAAAATTTCCTATCCAGTCATACCAATATTTATGAGTTTCGTCCAAAATTGAGTATTTTTTTATTCTGAAAACCGTTTTTGACAACACCGATTTTTGAAACTTTAATCGAGCATAACTACACGAAAAATTCACGAAATTTCAAAATTTCAAGTGTATTAGAATCTACTGGGCAAGCTCTATCGAATGATACCAAAATCATTAAAATCCTGTGTGTCATTCTTGAGATATGATTTATCAAACTTTAATGCTCAGCACTTTATAATGTCAACTTTTAAATTTTCAAATGTGCATAAAAATTGTTTAACTCGATGAAATTTCAAAATTTAAAATGTTTTTGATATCTACAAAAAATTTCCTATCCAGTCATACCAATATTTATGAGTTTCGTCCAAAATTGAGTATTTTTTTATTCTGAAAACCGTTTTTGACAACACCGATTTTTGAAACTTTAATCGAGCATAACTACACGAAAAATTCACAAAATTTCAAAATTTCAAGTGTATTAGAATCTACTGGGCAAGCTCTATCGAATGATACCAAAATCATTAAAATCCTGTGTGTCATTCTTGAGATATGATTTATCAAACTTTAATGCTCAGCACTTTATAATGTCAACTTTTAAATTTTCAAATGTGCATAAAAATTGTTTAACTCGATGAAATTTCAAAATTTAAAATGTTTTTGATATCTACAAAAAATTTCCTATCCAGTCATACCAATATTTATGAGTTTCGTCCAAAATTGAGTATTTTTTTATTCTGAAAACCGTTTTTGACAACACCGATTTTTGAAACTTTAATCGAGCATAACTACACGAAAAATTCACGAAATTTCAAAATTTCAAGTGTATTAGAATCTACTGGGCAAGCGCTATCGAATGATACCAAAATCATTAAAATCCTGTGTGTCATTCTTGAGATATGATTTATCAAACTTTAATGCTCAGCACTTTATAATGTCAACTTTTAAATTTTCAAATGTGCATAAAAATTGTTTAACTCGATGAAATTTCAAAATTTAAAATGTTTTTGATATCTACAAAAAATTTCCTATCCAGTCATACCAATATTTATGAGTTTCGTCCAAAATTGAGTATTTTTTTATTCTGAAAACCGTTTTTGACAACACCGATTTTTGAAACTTTAATCGAGCATAACTACACGAAAAATTCACAAAATTTCAAAATTTCAAGTGTATTAGAATCTACTGGGCAAGCTCTATCGAATGATACCAAAATCATTAAAATCCTGTGTGTCATTCTTGAGATATGATTTATCAAACTTTAATGCTCAGCACTTTATAATGTCAACTTTTAAATTTTCAAATGTGCATAAAAATTGTTTAACTCGATGAAATTTCAAAATTTAAAATGTTTTTGATATCTACAAAAAATTTCCTATCCAGTCATACCAATATTTATGAGTTTCGTCCAAAATTGAGTATTTTTTTATTCTGAAAACCGTTTTTGACAACACCGATTTTTGAAACTTTAATCGAGCATAACTACACGAAAAATTCACGAAATTTCAAAATTTCAAGTGTATTAGAATCTACTGGGCAAGCGCTATCGAATGATACCAAAATCATTAAAATCCTGTGTGTCATTCTTGAGATATGATTTATCAAACTTTAATGCTCAGCACTTTATAATGTCAACTTTTAAATTTTCAAATGTGCATAAAAATTGTTTAACTCGATGAAATTTCAAAATTTAAAATGTTTTTGATATCTACAAAAAATTTCCTATCCAGTCATACCAATATTTATGAGTTTCGTCCAAAATTGAGTATTTTTTTATTCTGAAAACCGTTTTTGACAACACCGATTTTTGAAACTTTAATCGAGCATAACTACACGAAAAATTCACGAAATTTCAAAATTTCAAGTGTATTAG
Organism: Caenorhabditis virilis; assembly: GCA_964036255.1. NCBI lineage: Eukaryota > Metazoa > Nematoda > Chromadorea > Rhabditida > Rhabditidae > Caenorhabditis > Caenorhabditis virilis. The sequence continues at coordinate 15,348 of OZ038417.1, read as the reverse complement.
AATCTACTGGGCAAGCGCTATCGAATGATACCAAAATCATTAAAATCCTGTGTGTCATTCTTGAGATATGATTTATCAAACTTTAATGCTCAGCACTTTATAATGTCAACTTTTAAATTTTCAAATGTGCATAAAAATTGTTTAACTCGATGAAATTTCAAAATTTAAAATGTTTTTGATATCTACAAAAAATTTCCTATCCAGTCATACCAATATTTATGAGTTTCGTCCAAAATTGAGTATTTTTTTATTCTGAAAACCGTTTTTGACAACACCGATTTTTGAAACTTTAATCGAGCATAACTACACGAAAAATTCACGAAATTTCAAAATTTCAAGTGTATTAGAATCTACTGGGCAAGCTCTATCGAATGATACCAAAATCATTAAAATCCTGTGTGTCATTCTTGAGATATGATTTATCAAACTTTAATGCTCAGCACTTTATAATGTCAACTTTTAAATTTTCAAATGTGCATAAAAATTGTTTAACTCGATGAAATTTCAAAATTTAAAATGTTTTTGATATCTACAAAAAATTTCCTATCCAGTCATACCAATATTTATGAGTTTCGTCCAAAATTGAGTATTTTTTTATTCTGAAAACCGTTTTTGACAACACCGATTTTTGAAACTTTAATCGAGCATAACTACACGAAAAATTCACGAAATTTCAAAATTTCAAGTGTATTAGAATCTACTGGGCAAGCTCTATCGAATGATACCAAAATCATTAAAATCCTGTGTGTCATTCTTGAGATATGATTTATCAAACTTTAATGCTCAGCACTTTATAATGTCAACTTTTAAATTTTCAAATGTGCATAAAAATTGTTTAACTCGATGAAATTTCAAAATTTAAAATGTTTTTGATATCTACAAAAAATTTCCTATCCAGTCATACCAATATTTATGAGTTTCGTCCAAAATTGAGTATTTTTTTATTCTGAAAACCGTTTTTGACAACACCGATTTTTGAAACTTTAATCGAGCATAACTACACGAAAAATTCACAAAATTTCAAAATTTCAAGTGTATTAGAATCTACTGGGCAAGCTCTATCGAATGATACCAAAATCATTAAAATCCTGTGTGTCATTCTTGAGATATGATTTATCAAACTTTAATGCTCAGCACTTTATAATGTCAACTTTTAAATTTTCAAATGTGCATAAAAATTGTTTAACTCGATGAAATTTCAAAATTTAAAATGTTTTTGATATCTACAAAAAATTTCCTATCCAGTCATACCAATATTTATGAGTTTCGTCCAAAATTGAGTATTTTTTTATTCTGAAAACCGTTTTTGACAACACCGATTTTTGAAACTTTAATCGAGCATAACTACACGAAAAATTCACGAAATTTCAAAATTTCAAGTGTATTAGAATCTACTGGGCAAGCTCTATCGAATGATACCAAAATCATTAAAATCCTGTGTGTCATTCTTGAGATATGATTTATCAAACTTTAATGCTCAGCACTTTATAATGTCAACTTTTAAATTTTCAAATGTGCATAAAAATTGTTTAACTCGATGAAATTTCAAAATTTAAAATGTTTTTGATATCTACAAAAAATTTCCTATCCAGTCATACCAATATTTATGAGTTTCGTCCAAAATTGAGTATTTTTTTATTCTGAAAACCGTTTTTGACAACACCGATTTTTGAAACTTTAATCGAGCATAACTACACGAAAAATTCACGAAATTTCAAAATTTCAAGTGTATTAGAATCTACTGGGCAAGCTCTATCGAATGATACCAAAATCATTAAAATCCTGTGTGTCATTCTTGAGATATGATTTATCAAACTTTAATGCTCAGCACTTTATAATGTCAACTTTTAAATTTTCAAATGTGCATAAAAATTGTTTAACTCGATGAAATTTCAAAATTTAAAATGTTTTTGATATCTACAAAAAATTTCCTATCCAGTCATACCAATATTTATGAGTTTCGTCCAAAATTGAGTATTTTTTTATTCTGAAAACCGTTTTTGACAACACCGATTTTTGAAACTTTAATCGAGCATAACTACACGAAAAATTCACGAAATTTCAAAATTTCAAGTGTATTAGAATCTACTGGGCAAGCTCTATCGAATGATACCAAAATCATTAAAATCCTGTGTGTCATTCTTGAGATATGATTTATCAAACTTTAATGCTCAGCACTTTATAATGTCAACTTTTAAATTTTCAAATGTGCATAAAAATTGTTTAACTCGATGAAATTTCAAAATTTAAAATGTTTTTGATATCTACAAAAAATTTCCTATCCAGTCATACCAATATTTATGAGTTTCGTCCAAAATTGAGTATTTTTTTATTCTGAAAACCGTTTTTGACAACACCGATTTTTGAAACTTTAATCGAGCATAACTACACGAAAAATTCACAAAATTTCAAAATTTCAAGTGTATTAGAATCTACTGGGCAAGCTCTATCGAATGATACCAAAATCATTAAAATCCTGTGTGTCATTCTTGAGATATGATTTATCAAACTTTAATGCTCAGCACTTTATAATGTCAACTTTTAAATTTTCAAATGTGCATAAAAATTGTTTAACTCGATGAAATTTCAAAATTTAAAATGTTTTTGATATCTACAAAAAATTTCCTATCCAGTCATACCAATATTTATGAGTTTCGTCCAAAATTGAGTATTTTTTTATTCTGAAAACCGTTTTTGACAACACCGATTTTTGAAACTTTAATCGAGCATAACTACACGAAAAATTCACGAAATTTCAAAATTTCAAGTGTATTAGAATCTACTGGGCAAGCTCTATCGAATGATACCAAAATCATTAAAATCCTGTGTGTCATTCTTGAGATATGATTTATCAAACTTTAATGCTCAGCACTTTATAATGTCAACTTTTAAATTTTCAAATGTGCATAAAAATTGTTTAACTCGATGAAATTTCAAAATTTAAAATGTTTTTGATATCTACAAAAAATTTCCTATCCAGTCATACCAATATTTATGAGTTTCGTCCAAAATTGAGTATTTTTTTATTCTGATAACCGTTTTTGACAACACCGATTTTTGAAACTTTAATCGAGCATAACTACACGAAAAATTCACGAAATTTCAAAATTTCAAGTGTATTAGAATCTACTGGGCAAGCTCTATCGAATGATACCAAAATCATTAAAATCCTGTGTGTCATTCTTGAGATATGATTTATCAAACTTTAATGCTCAGCACTTTATAATGTCAACTTTTAAATTTTCAAATGTGCATAAAAATTGTTTAACTCGATGAAATTTCAAAATTTAAAATGTTTTTGATATCTACAAAAAATTTCCTATCCAGTCATACCAATATTTATGAGTTTCTTCCAAAATTGAGTATTTTTTTATTCTGAAAACCGTTTTTGACAACACCGATTTTTGAAACTTTAATCGAGCATAACTACACGAAAAATTCACGAAATTTCAAAATTTCAAGTGTATTAGAATCTACTGGGCAAGCTCTATCGAATGATACCAAAATCATTAAAATCCTGTGTGTCATTCTTGAGATATGATTTATCAAACTTTAATGCTCAGCACTTTATAATGTCAACTTTTAAATTTTCAAATGTGCATAAAAATTGTTTAACTCGATGAAATTTCAAAATTTAAAATGTTTTTGATATCTACAAAAAATTTCCTATCCAGTCATACCAATATTTATGAGTTTCGTCCAAAATTGAGTATTTTTTTATTCTGAAAACCGTTTTTGACAACACCGATTTTTGAAACTTTAATCGAGCATAACTACACGAAAAATTCACGAAATTTCAAAATTTCAAGTGTATTAGAATCTACTGGGCAAGCTCTATCGAATGATACCAAAATCATTAAAATCCTGTGTGTCATTCTTGAGATATGATTTATCAAACTTTAATGCTCAGCACTTTATAATGTCAACTTTTAAATTTTCAAATGTGCATAAAAATTGTTTAACTCGATGAAATTTCAAAATTTAAAATGTTTTTGATATCTACAAAAAATTTCCTATCCAGTCATACCAATATTTATGAGTTTCGTCCAAAATTGAGTATTTTTTTATTCTGATAACCGTTTTTGACAACACCGATTTTTGAAACTTTAATCGAGCATAACTACACGAAAAATTCACGAAATTTCAAAATTTCAAGTGTATTAGAATCTACTGGGCAAGCTCTATCGAATGATACCAAAATCATTAAAATCCTGTGTGTCATTCTTGAGATATGATTTATCAAACTTTAATGCTCAGCACTTTATAATGTCAACTTTTAAATTTTCAAATGTGCATAAAAATTGTTTAACTCGATGAAATTTCAAAATTTAAAATGTTTTTGATATCTACAAAAAATTTCCTATCCAGTCATACCAATATTTATGAGTTTCTTCCAAAATTGAGTATTTTTTTATTCTGAAAACCGTTTTTGACAACACCGATTTTTGAAACTTTAATCGAGCATAACTACACGAAAAATTCACGAAATTTCAAAATTTCAAGTGTATTAGAATCTACTGGGCAAGCTCTATCGAATGATACCAAAATCATTAAAATCCTGTGTGTCATTCTTGAGATATGATTTATCAAACTTTAATGCTCAGCACTTTATAATGTCAACTTTTAAATTTTCAAATGTGCATAAAAATTGTTTAACTCGATGAAATTTCAAAATTTAAAATGTTTTTGATATCTACAAAAAATTTCCTATCCAGTCATACCAATATTTATGAGTTTCGTCCAAAATTGAGTATTTTTTTATTCTGAAAACCGTTTTTGACAACACCGATTTTTGAAACTTTAATCGAGCATAACTACACGAAAAATTCACGAAATTTCAAAATTTCAAGTGTATTAGAATCTACTGGGCAAGCTCTATCGAATGATACCAAAATCATTAAAATCCTGTGTGTCATTCTTGAGATATGATTTATCAAACTTTAATGCTCAGCACTTTATAATGTCAACTTTTAAATTTTCAAATGTGCATAAAAATTGTTTAACTCGATGAAATTTCAAAATTTAAAATGTTTTTGATATCTACAAAAAATTTCCTATCCAGTCATACCAATATTTATGAGTTTCGTCCAAAATTGAGTATTTTTTTATTCTGAAAACCGTTTTTGACTACACCGATTTTTGAAACTTTAATCGAGCATAACTACACGAAAAATTCACGAAATTTCAAAATTTCAAGTGTATTAGAATCTACTGGGCAAGCTCTATCGAATGATACCAAAATCATTAAAATCCTGTGTGTCATTCTTGAGATATGATTTATCAAACTTTAATGCTCAGCACTTTATAATGTCAACTTTTAAATTTTCAAATGTGCATAAAAATTGTTTAACTCGATGAAATTTCAAAATTTAAAATGTTTTTGATATCTACAAAAAATTTCCTATCCAGTCATACCAATATTTATGAGTTTCGTCCAAAATTGAGTATTTTTTTATTCTGAAAACCGTTTTTGACAACACCGATTTTTGAAACTTTAATCGAGCATAACTACACGAAAAATTCACGAAATTTCAAAATTTCAAGTGTATTAGAATCTACTGGGCAAGCTCTATCGAATGATACCAAAATCATTAAAATCCTGTGTGTCATTCTTGAGATATGATTTATCAAACTTTAATGCTCAGCACTTTATAATGTCAACTTTTAAATTTTCAAATGTGCATAAAAATTGTTTAACTCGATGAAATTTCAAAATTTAAAATGTTTTTGATATCTACAAAAAATTTCCTATCCAGTCATACCAATATTTATGAGTTTCTTCCAAAATTGAGTATTTTTTTATTCTGAAAACCGTTTTTGACAACACCGATTTTTGAAACTTTAATCGAGCATAACTACACGAAAAATTCACGAAATTTCAAAATTTCAAGTGTATTAGAATCTACTGGGCAAGCTCTATCGAATGATACCAAAATCATTAAAATCCTGTGTGTCATTCTTGAGATATGATTTATCAAACTTTAATGCTCAGCACTTTATAATGTCAACTTTTAAATTTTCAAATGTGCATAAAAATTGTTTAACTCGATGAAATTTCAAAATTTAAAATGTTTTTGATATCTACAAAAAATTTCCTATCCAGTCATACCAATATTTATGAGTTTCGTCCAAAATTGAGTATTTTTTTATTCTGAAAACCGTTTTTGACAACACCGATTTTTGAAACTTTAATCGAGCATAACTACACGAAAAATTCACGAAATTTCAAAATTTCAAGTGTATTAGAATCTACTGGGCAAGCTCTATCGAATGATACCAAAATCATTAAAATCCTGTGTGTCATTCTTGAGATATGATTTATCAAACTTTAATGCTCAGCACTTTATAAACGTCAACTTTTAAATTTTCAAATGTGCATAAAAATTGTTTAACTCGATGAAATTTCAAAATTTAAAATGTTTTTGATATCTACAAAAAATTTCCTATCCAGTCATACCAATATTTATGAGTTTCGTCCAAAATTGAGTATTTTTTTATTCTGAAAACCGTTTTTGACAACACCGATTTTTGAAACTTTAATCGAGCATAACTACACGAAAAATTCACGAAATTTCAAAATTTCAAGTGTATTAGAATCTACTGGGCAAGCTCTATCGAATGATACCAAAATCATTAAAATCCTGTGTGTCATTCTTGAGATATGATTTATCAAACTTTAATGCTCAGCACTTTATAATGTCAACTTTTAAATTTTCAAATGTGCATAAAAATTGTTTAACTCGATGAAATTTCAAAATTTAAAATGTTTTTGATATCTACAAAAAATTTCCTATCCAGTCATACCAATATTTATGAGTTTCGTCCAAAATTGAGTATTTTTTTATTCTGATAACCGTTTTTGACAACACCGATTTTTGAAACTTTAATCGAGCATAACTACACGAAAAATTCACGAAATTTCAAAATTTCAAGTGTATTAGAATCTACTGGGCAAGCTCTATCGAATGATACCAAAATCATTAAAATCCTGTGTGTCATTCTTGAGATATGATTTATCAAACTTTAATGCTCAGCACTTTATAATGTCAACTTTTAAATTTTCAAATGTGCATAAAAATTGTTTAACTCGATGAAATTTCAAAATTTAAAATGTTTTTGATATCTACAAAAAATTTCCTATCCAGTCATACCAATATTTATGAGTTTCTTCCAAAATTGAGTATTTTTTTATTCTGAAAACCGTTTTTGACAACACCGATTTTTGAAACTTTAATCGAGCATAACTACACGAAAAATTCACGAAATTTCAAAATTTCAAGTGTATTAGAATCTACTGGGCAAGCTCTATCGAATGATACCAAAATCATTAAAATCCTGTGTGTCATTCTTGAGATATGATTTATCAAACTTTAATGCTCAGCACTTTATAATGTCAACTTTTAAATTTTCAAATGTGCATAAAAATTGTTTAACTCGATGAAATTTCAAAATTTAAAATGTTTTTGATATCTACAAAAAATTTCCTATCCAGTCATACCAATATTTATGAGTTTCGTCCAAAATTGAGTATTTTTTTATTCTGAAAACCGTTTTTGACAACACCGATTTTTGAAACTTTAATCGAGCATAACTACACGAAAAATTCACGAAATTTCAAAATTTCAAGTGTATTAGAATCTACTGGGCAAGCTCTATCGAATGATACCAAAATCATTAAAATCCTGTGTGTCATTCTTGAGATATGATTTATCAAACTTTAATGCTCAGCACTTTATAATGTCAACTTTTAAATTTTCAAATGTGCATAAAAATTGTTTAACTCGATGAAATTTCAAAATTTAAAATGTTTTTGATATCTACAAAAAATTTCCTATCCAGTCATACCAATATTTATGAGTTTCGTCCAAAATTGAGTATTTTTTTATTCTGAAAACCGTTTTTGACTACACCGATTTTTGAAACTTTAATCGAGCATAACTACACGAAAAATTCACGAAATTTCAAAATTTCAAGTGTATTAGAATCTACTGGGCAAGCTCTATCGAATGATACCAAAATCATTAAAATCCTGTGTGTCATTCTTGAGATATGATTTATCAAACTTTAATGCTCAGCACTTTATAATGTCAACTTTTAAATTTTCAAATGTGCATAAAAATTGTTTAACTCGATGAAATTTCAAAATTTAAAATGTTTTTGATATCTACAAAAAATTTCCTATCCAGTCATACCAATATTTATGAGTTTCGTCCAAAATTGAGTATTTTTTTATTCTGAAAACCGTTTTTGACAACACCGATTTTTGAAACTTTAATCGAGCATAACTACACGAAAAATTCACGAAATTTCAAAATTTCAAGTGTATTAGAATCTACTGGGCAAGCTCTATCGAATGATACCAAAATCATTAAAATCCTGTGTGTCATTCTTGAGATATGATTTATCAAACTTTAATGCTCAGCACTTTATAATGTCAACTTTTAAATTTTCAAATGTGCATAAAAATTGTTTAACTCGATGAAATTTCAAAATTTAAAATGTTTTTGATATCTACAAAAAATTTCCTATCCAGTCATACCAATATTTATGAGTTTCGTCCAAAATTGAGTATTTTTTTATTCTGAAAACCGTTTTTGACAACACCGATTTTTGAAACTTTAATCGAGCATAACTACACGAAAAATTCACGAAATTTCAAAATTTCAAGTGTATTAGAATCTACTGGGCAAGCTCTATCGAATGATACCAAAATCATTAAAATCCTATGTGTCATTCTTGAGATATGATTTATCAAACTTTAATGCTCAGCACTTTATAATGTCAACTTTTAAATTTTCAAATGTGCATAAAAATTGTTTAACTCGATGAAATTTCAAAATTTAAAATGTTTTTGATATCTACAAAAAATTTCCTATCCAGTCATACCAATATTTATGAGTTTCGTCCAAAATTGAGTATTTTTTTATTCTGATAACCGTTTTTGACAACACCGATTTTTGAAACTTTAATCGAGCATAACTACACGAAAAATTCACGAAATTTCAAAATTTCAAGTGTATTAGAATCTACTGGGCAAGCTCTATCGAATGATACCAAAATCATTAAAATCCTGTGTGTCATTCTTGAGATATGATTTATCAAACTTTAATGCTCAGCACTTTATAATGTCAACTTTTAAATTTTCAAATGTGCATAAAAATTGTTTAACTCGATGAAATTTCAAAATTTAAAATGTTTTTGATATCTACAAAAAATTTCCTATCCAGTCATACCAATATTTATGAGTTTCTTCCAAAATTGAGTATTTTTTTATTCTGAAAACCGTTTTTGACAACACCGATTTTTGAAACTTTAATCGAGCATAACTACACGAAAAATTCACGAAATTTCAAAATTTCAAGTGTATTAGAATCTACTGGGCAAGCTCTATCGAATGATACCAAAATCATTAAAATCCTGTGTGTCATTCTTGAGATATGATTTATCAAACTTTAATGCTCAGCACTTTATAATGTCAACTTTTAAATTTTCAAATGTGCATAAAAATTGTTTAACTCGATGAAATTTCAAAATTTAAAATGTTTTTGATATCTACAAAAAATTTCCTATCCAGTCATACCAATATTTATGAGTTTCGTCCAAAATTGAGTATTTTTTTATTCTGAAAACCGTTTTTGACAACACCGATTTTTGAAACTTTAATCGAGCATAACTACACGAAAAATTCACGAAATTTCAAAATTTCAAGTGTATTAGAATCTACTGGGCAAGCTCTATCGAATGATACCAAAATCATTAAAATCCTGTGTGTCATTCTTGAGATATGATTTATCAAACTTTAATGCTCAGCACTTTATAATGTCAACTTTTAAATTTTCAAATGTGCATAAAAATTGTTTAACTCGATGAAATTTCAAAATTTAAAATGTTTTTGATATCTACAAAAAATTTCCTATCCAGTCATACCAATATTTATGAGTTTCGTCCAAAATTGAGTATTTTTTTATTCTGAAAACCGTTTTTGACAACACCGATTTTTGAAACTTTAATCGAGCATAACTACACGAAAAATTCACGAAATTTCAAAATTTCAAGTGTATTAGAATCTACTGGGCAAGCTCTATCGAATGATACCAAAACCATTAAAATCCTGTGTGTCATTCTTGAGATATGATTTATCAAACTTTAATGCTCAGCACTTTATAATGTCAACTTTTAAATTTTCAAATGTGCATAAAAATTGTTTAACTCGATGAAATTTCAAAATTTAAAATGTTTTTGATATCTACAAAAAATTTCCTATCCAGTCATACCAATATTTATGAGTTTCTTCCAAAATTGAGTATTTTTTTATTCTGAAAACCGTTTTTGACAACACCGATTTTTGAAACTTTAATCGAGCATAACTACACGAAAAATTCACGAAATTTCAAAATTTCAAGTGTATTAGAATCTACTGGGCAAGCTCTATCGAATGATACCAAAATCATTAAAATCCTGTGTGTCATTCTTGAGATATGATTTATCAAACTTTAATGCTCAGCACTTTATAATGTCAACTTTTAAATTTTCAAATGTGCATAAAAATTGTTTAACTCGATGAAATTTCAAAATTTAAAATGTTTTTGATATCTACAAAAAATTTCCTATCCAGTCATACCAATATTTATGAGTTTCGTCCAAAATTGAGTATTTTTTTATTCTGAAAACCGTTTTTGACAACACCGATTTTTGAAACTTTAATCGAGCATAACTACACGAAAAATTCACGAAATTTCAAAATTTCAAGTGTATTAGAATCTACTGGGCAAGCTCTATCGAATGATACCAAAATCATTAAAATCCTGTGTGTCATTCTTGAGATATGATTTATCAAACTTTAATGCTCAGCACTTAATAATGTCAACTTTTAAATTTTCAAATGTGCATAAAAATTGTTTAACTCGATGAAATTTCAAAATTTAAAATGTTTTTGATATCTACAAAAAATTTCCTATCCAGTCATACCAATATTTATGAGTTTCGTCCAAAATTGAGTATTTTTTTATTCTGAAAACCGTTGACAACAACGATTTTTGAAACTTTAATCGAGCATAACTACACGAAAAATTCACGAAATTTCAAAATTTCAAGTGTATTAGAATCTACTGGGCAAGCTCTATCGAATGATACCAAAATCATTAAAATCCTGTGTGTCATTCTTGAGATATGATTTATCAAACTTTAATGCTCAGCACTTTATAATGTAAGCTTTTAAATTTTTAAATGTGCATAAAAATTGTTTAACTCGATGAAATTTCAAAATTTAAAATGTTTTTGATATCTACAAAAAATTTCCTATCCAGTCATACCAATATTTATGAGTTTCGTCCAAAATTGAGTATTTTTTTATTCTGAAAACCGTTTTTGACAACAACGATTTTTGAAACTTTAATCGAGCATAACTACACGAAAAATTCACGAAATTTCAAAATTTCAAGTGTATTAGAATCTACTGGGCAAGCTCTATCGAATGATACCAAAATCATTAAAATCCTGTGTGTCATTCTTGAGATATGATTTATCAAACTTTAATGCTCAGCACTTTATAATGTAAGCTTTTAAATTTTTAAATGTGCATAAAAATTGTTTAACTCGATGAAATTTCAAAATTTAAAATGTTTTTGATATCTACAAAAAATTTCCTATCCAGTCATACCAATATTTATGAGTTTCGTCCAAAATTGAGTATTTTTTTATTCTGAAAACCGTTTTTGACAACAACGATTTTTGAAACTTTAATCGAGCATAACTACACGAAAAATTCACGAAATTTCAAAATTTCAAGTGTATTAGAATCTACTGGGCAAGCTCTATCGAATGATACCAAAATCATTAAAATCCTGTGTGTCATTCTTGAGATATGATTTATCAAACTTTAATGCTCAGCACTTTATAATGTAAGCTTTTAAATTTTTAAATGTGCATAAAAATTGTTTAACTCGATGAAATTTCAAAATTTAAAATGTTTTTGATATCTACAAAAAATTTCCTATCCAGTCATACCAATATTTATGAGTTTCGTCCAAAATTGAGTATTTTTTTATTCTGAAAACCGTTTTTGACAACAACGATTTTTGAAACTTTAATCGAGCATAACTACACGAAAAATTCACGAAATTTCAAAATTTCAAGTGTATTAGAATCTACTGGGCAAGCTCTATCGAATGATACCAAAATCATTAAAATCCTGTGTGTCATTCTTGAGATATGATTTATCAAACTTTAATGCTCAGCACTTTATAATGTAAGCTTTTAAATTTTTAAATGTGCATAAAAATTGTTTAACTCGATGAAATTTCAAAATTTAAAATGTTTTTGATATCTACAAAAAATTTCCTATCCAGTCATACCAATATTTATGAGTTTCGTCCAAAATTGAGTATTTTTTTATTCTGAAAACCGTTTTTGACAACAACGATTTTTGAAATTTTAATCGAGCATAACTACACGAAAAATTCACGAAATTTCAAAATTTCAAGTGTATTAGAATCTACTGGGCAAGCTCTATCGAATGATACCAAAATCATTAAAATCCTGTGTGTCATTCTTGAGATATGATTTATCAAACTTTAATGCTCAGCACTTTATAATGTAAGCTTTTAAATTTTTAAATGTGCATAAAAATTGTTTAACTCGATGAAATTTCAAAATTTAAAATGTTTTTGATATCTACAAAAAATTTCCTATCCAGTCATACCAATATTTATGAGTTTCGTCCAAAATTGAGTATTTTTTTATTCTGAAAACCGTTTTTGACAACAACGATTTTTGAAATTTTAATCGAGCATAACTACACGAAAAATTCACGAAATTTCAAAATTTCAAGTGTATTAGAATCTACTGGGCAAGCTCTATCGAATGATACCAAAATCATTAAAATCCTGTGTGTCATTCTTGAGATATGATTTATCAAACTTTAATGCTCAGCACTTTATAATGTAAGCTTTTAAATTTTTAAATGTGCATAAAAATTGTTTAACTCGATGAAATTTCAAAATTTAAAATGTTTTTGATATCTACAAAAAATTTCCTATCCAGTCATACCAATATTTATGAGTTTCGTCCAAAATTGAGTATTTTTTTATTCTGAAAACCGTTTTTGACAACAACGATTTTTGAAACTTTAATCGAGCATAACTACACGAAAAATTCACGAAATTTCAAAATTTCAAGTGTATTAGAATCTACTGGGCAAGCTCTATCGAATGATACCAAAATCATTAAAATCCTGTGTGTCATTCTTGAGATATGATTTATCAAACTTTAATGCTCAGCACTTTATAATGTAAGCTTTTAAATTTTTAAATGTGCATAAAAATTGTTTAACTCGATGAAATTTCAAAATTTAAAATGTTTTTGATATCTACAAAAAATTTCCTATCCAGTCATACCAATATTTATGAGTTTCGTCCAAAATTGAGTATTTTTTTATTCTGAAAACCGTTTTTGACAACAACGATTTTTGAAACTTTAATCGAGCATAACTACACGAAAAATTCACGAAATTTCAAAATTTCAAGTGTATTAGAATCTACTGGGCAAGCTCTATCGAATGATACCAAAATCATTAAAATCCTGTGTGTCATTCTTGAGATATGATTTATCAAACTTTAATGCTCAGCACTTTATAATGTAAGCTTTTAAATTTTTAAATGTGCATAAAAATTGTTTAACTCGATGAAATTTCAAAATTTAAAATGTTTTTGATATCTACAAAAAATTTCCTATCCAGTCATACCAATATTTATGAGTTTCGTCCAAAATTGAGTATTTTTTTATTCTGAAAACCGTTTTTGACAACAACGATTTTTGAAACTTTAATCGAGCATAACTACACGAAAAATTCACGAAATTTCAAAATTTCAAGTGTATTAGAATCTACTGGGCAAGCTCTATCGAATGATACCAAAATCATTAAAATCCTGTGTGTCATTCTTGAGATATGATTTATCAAACTTTAATGCTCAGCACTTTATAATGTAAGCTTTTAAATTTTTAAATGTGCATAAAAATTGTTTAACTCGATGAAATTTCAAAATTTAAAATGTTTTTGATATCTACAAAAAATTTCCTATCCAGTCATACCAATATTTATGAGTTTCGTCCAAAATTGAGTATTTTTTTATTCTGAAAACCGTTTTTGACAACAACGATTTTTGAAACTTTAATCGAGCATAACTACACGAAAAATTCACGAAATTTCAAAATTTCAAGTGTATTAGAATCTACTGGGCAAGCTCTATCGAATGATACCAAAATCATTAAAATCCTGTGTGTCATTCTTGAGATATGATTTATCAAACTTTAATGCTCAGCACTTTATAATGTAAGCTTTTAAATTTTTAAATGTGCATAAAAATTGTTTAACTCGATGAAATTTCAAAATTTAAAATGTTTTTGATATCTACAAAAAATTTCCTATCCAGTCATACCAATATTTATGAGTTTCGTCCAAAATTGAGTATTTTTTTATTCTGAAAACCGTTTTTGACAACAACGATTTTTGAAACTTTAATCGAGCATAACTACACGAAAAATTCACGAAATTTCAAAATTTCAAGTGTATTAGAATCTACTGGGCAAGCTCTATCGAATGATACCAAAATCATTAAAATCCTGTGTGTCATTCTTGAGATATGATTTATCAAACTTTAATGCTCAGCACTTTATAATGTAAGCTTTTAAATTTTTAAATGTGCATAAAAATTGTTTAACTCGATGAAATTTCAAAATTTAAAATGTTTTTGATATCTACAAAAAATTTCCTATCCAGTCATACCAATATTTATGAGTTTCGTCCAAAATTGAGTATTTTTTTATTCTGAAAACCGTTTTTGACAACAACGATTTTTGAAACTTTAATCGAGCATAACTACACGAAAAATTCACGAAATTTCAAAATTTCAAGTGTATTAGAATCTACTGGGCAAGCTCTATCGAATGATACCAAAATCATTAAAATCCTGTGTGTCATTCTTGAGATATGATTTATCAAACTTTAATGCTCAGCACTTTATAATGTAAGCTTTTAAATTTTTAAATGTGCATAAAAATTGTTTAACTCGATGAAATTTCAAAATTTAAAATGTTTTTGATATCTACAAAAAATTTCCTATCCAGTCATACCAATATTTATGAGTTTCGTCCAAAATTGAGTATTTTTTTATTCTGAAAACCGTTTTTGACAACAACGATTTTTGAAATTTTAATCGAGCATAACTACACGAAAAATTCACGAAATTTCAAAATTTCAAGTGTATTAGAATCTACTGGGCAAGCTCTATCGAATGATACCAAAATCATTAAAATCCTGTGTGTCATTCTTGAGATATGATTTATCAAACT